>QVTF01012291.1:647500-1263225 GCA_003573665.1 Oxygymnocypris stewartii
GATTATTTTGGAGATGCGTTCCAATTTATCCTTATTTAGGGTAGGCTATAGGCCTATTCTATTTCGATCTCCAGTTTAATCAAAGTCAAACTGGAAAAAACGACATAGTAGCACTGCATATGTTTCTCAATATTTATTTTAACAGACTGTATAATGATGAAAAACCACACACATGAGTTATAATTAAAATACGCAAATTCCTTCACAACCTATTCATACAGCGCGCAAATTGGGCACTGACGGTGTATACAGTATAATTATGTTTAATTAAGCTCAGATATAGCACAATAAATTCTTAATTCGTTTGCAACAAAACTATTCATTTTTGTTGCAAATTAATTATGAATGCTGCTACTCAGCTCGCCCCTCAACATTCGGCCGCCCAACACTGAATATTATATTCTCGGCATTGTATTTTGATTAATACAATAAAAATTATTAAAACTAAAATGCAAAAAATAACATTTTAAATTACCCCTGATTCTAAATAAAGCAGTTATTTGTATTTTGTTAAAAACAGGCCGAAAGAGACCTCTGAATAAGGCTACCAGAAAAAAACAAACTAATATATTTGCTCAGAATTCTTTTTAATCTCTGCATGACTTTAATCATATATGATAAATATCAAATACGTTATAGCTAGACTACAAGTTTAAAAACAGCGCTACAATTATTATAACCAAGGAAATTAAACTTCATGAACCATTATGAAATTTGTATAGTCCCAAAAAGAACGAGAAACATCGGAAAACAGGCATATTTATTCAAGACATTACTATATGACATCAACATGCATTTATCATTCTTACAATCACCGCCAGAATGTCCAACTTCACCATGATGAACTTAAAATTGGGGTCTATTCATTTTCCTCAGCAGTTCTCCTAATTTAACTGTTTAATAATAATAATAATTGTTGTTTCTGTTGTTGTTGGTAATAATAATGCTGACCAAATCTGAAAAAAAATATTCTCAAGTCAAATGCAGAGCATAATATTTTCTGCCTAACATATGGTAAATAATATACTTTTTAAACATATTTTAACTAATATTGTACACTCATCAAATAAATCGAGGTATTATTATTAATGCTGACAAATTATCAAAACATCTTTTCAATCAGAACATTTGTGTATTGATCTGCAAATGCTGTCGCATCAAGACAAAGTGCTTGTATCTTGATTTGTCGTGTGAATTGAGTCCGGCGTTTACAGGCCAATAACATCTTCACCGTTCACTACAGTCAGTCCACAGCTCTGCAGACCGTACTGGACAGAGTTGCGGCTGAACAGATCGTGTGGATCTGGATGAAGACCAGCTTCAGGCCCTTCAGAACACAACTGTCACTCATTAAAGCACCCAAAGGCCTCGCTGACACGTCTTTCTATTCACTTAGCTGTAATTAGAGTAAAGGACTGACTGATATCTCTTGGCATGTGGGCTGAAGCTCTGCTGAAAGAAGGAACGGACAACTAATAGTGCCACTCTGTTTCACGTCAATCATTCCCGGCCCCTGGACTGAACAACGTCTATTAATATATGGAGGAAAATAGAGCTTTTAGAGGAAATGAGGTTATTTGTTCCGTTTGGAAATAGTTTGTGTGTGCGCGCGTATGGTTTATGAAGATGAATATTCCTGTAAGAGTGATTGGTGAACAATATACAGTAGTGTGTAAAAGTTTGGGTCCCTTATTCTCCCCAGGCTGCATTTATTTGATTTAAAAATACTGTAAAAAAACGGTAATATTGTGAAGAATTATTATAATTTAATATATTGTAAAATGTAATTTATTCCTATGATCAAAGCTGAATATTCAGCATCATTACTCCAGTCACATGATCCTTCAGAAATCATTCTGCACTGCAAAAAAAAACATTTAGAGTAAAAACTATTACCTATGACTTTTGATTCAATACACTCCTAATTTGTTGCTGATTAATAGTAAGGAAGTTGTTAAGTTTAGGTATTGGGTAAAGTTAAGGGATCTAAAATATAGTCATGCAGAATAAGGCATTAATATACGTTTTATAAGTACTAATAACCAGCAAATATGCTGGTAATATGCATGCTAATAAGCTACTAGTTAATAGTGAGAATTGGTTCTAAAGTGTTATCTGGATGTTTTACAAGAATGTTATTTCAGTGTTTCGACTTCATAAGTTCATGTTTAAAGAGCACATGTTTGCCACTTCTTTGTGAAATGTACTTCGTTCAAAAGAACAACGTTTATTTGAAATGGAAGTTTTTATAATATTATAAATGGTTTTACTGTCACTTTTGATTCATTTAATGCATACTTGCTAAATAAAATATAAATAAAAAAGCCCAAACCTAGAGTTAGACATTTGAACAAGTATTAAAATTCAGAGTTTGTGCGGTCAAGATAAATAATATATCAAATTGCATGACTTCTTGGGAAGAGGTGCGCCGTTACCATATATTCAATAACCTGCTCAAAATATCTGTGCAGAAAATAAGCCAGAAATCTCCCAGACTTACATTTGAAGGGGCAACCTGAGCTGTTTGTAGAGACCAGAATAACATAGAGGCTTGTATGTGACTTGTTCTTATAAGCAACCGCTGATCGCAGCATGACAGAAGCACTCAAAACACCTCAGCAACCAAACTGCAGCATCTTAACATCTGCATACGTCCCGGCCAGCACCCACAATACCCAGCTGAATTTTGCTTGTAAAAGAGACTCAAGTATTGGTGTTTAGTTGCAGTAACGCTTTGTATATTTGGCCAGCTCGCCCAAGATTGCACTGAAATCAGTGGCAGGAATGTCACAGTAGATTTCCAGCGCTCTCCTCTCTTTGTGCTGTAGTATCTGTGTTTTGCAGTTAGGACTGTGGGTGTGAGCTGAAAAAGAGGACGAGCTTGGTGGGGTTGCTGTTTAAAAGCCGTGGCAGTCTGTTCCCACACAATGCCCCGCTGGCAGCAGCGATACGCACATGCACAGCAGGGTAAAGCATTGCCACGATGCTCAATATACACCACAGTGTGGCACACGCACAACTGCCGCTTTGATCCGGCTCTTTCCACACGCACAGCCTCCAGCACTTCACGGCTCTTTACCTGAGCCCTCTGCGTGCACACACACACACAGACACACACACACACACACACACAGACACACACACACAGAGAGACACACACACACAGAGACACACACGCACACACACAGAGGCACACACACACACACACACACACATACACACACACACAGCCTCTAGCACTTCTCGGCTCTTTACCTGAGCCCTCTGCGTGCACACACACACACACACACACACACACACAGAGACACACTCACACACACACACACACACACACACACAGACACGCACACACACAGAGACACACAGACACACAGAGACACACTCACACACACACACACACACACACACAGAGACACACTTACACACACACACACACACACACACACACACAGAGACACACACAGAGAGACACACACACAGACACGCACACACACAGAGACACACAGACACACACAGAGAGAGACACACACACACACACACACACAGAGACACACACACGCACAGTACAGCATCTGTGTGTGCGCGCATGGCTTTTCTTCAACTGCATTCAGAGATTCTTATTATTTACAGGATTACAGCTACGACAGGCAAAAAAACTTAAAAAAAGCACACACACTCATTTTTGTTTTTTCTTGATCGTTTTTTAATGCAGTAAAATGTAATTCATGCATCCATTGACTTGAACACAACCCCTGTGTCAAGGTCAATAAATCTTTTAAAATATCAGATAATTTGACCTTTTTATGACAAGGCAAAGTTAGTTAATGCTGTAAAATGTCAGTGTGAAATAGTAATTTGTGACATTTTTAAAAACGAAATGCTCAGGTAAAGTTACTCAAATGCCATGTATTTCAACTCCAACCCCAAATGTGGTATTTATGAAATAATGAGACATGATTATAATACTTGATGTTATAAAAAAATGTTCAGGCAAAGCATGATTATTACTTCATGTTGTAAAAAGTGATGTTGTTGGGTTGTAACATGTCATGTGGTTCAACTCCTCAAAAATGTAGTCATATTTATAAACTAAGAAATTAATGATATTTGTAAAAAATTCTGAAATATGTTCAGGCTTAATTAGTTCAAATTATAAAACGTCATTTTGTTCAGTTATAAAATGTCATGTGGTTTGACTCCTCAAATATACATGATCATTAATGATATTTATAAAAAGAAATTGTCAAATTAGTTCACATATTAAAATTAAGTGTAGCGTGAGAGATGTGATACAGACACAGAGCACTTGATATATTTTGAAGGAAGTCTATAAATATCCTGCCAAAGGCTTCTCTTTGAAAAGTCGAGCAGCTTCCTGTGAAATGGTCAGCATGAGACTGTGTGTGGTTTTTTCTGCAGGTTTTCCTCCATGGTGTGAATGTTCCTCACTGAGACAACATGTAGGACATCAATAAATAATGATGTTGATACAAAGCATTGCAAAGACTGTAGCAACTGAGAAAGTGTGAAGTTTTTACATCACGCATAACTGAAATTAGAGAACTTCGTCAACACGACGTCCAAACTCACCCCATTTGTTTTCTAAATAAGCTGTCCTGATCTTATTGTGCACAATTTATAAATGCACGTTGCTCCAAAGACAAATAATGTGTTGTCATCAAAAAGACATTGACTTTCTTTCTTTTTAAATGATGTCGTCGTCAATATACTTTGCAGAAGAAAATAATGCAAACTAAAAACCAAGTAGCTAATTTAAATGTAGTTAAAAAAAAATTGTATTAAATGTCACATTTAATAATTTTATTTAGTTGATATCGTTTGTTTCATTTTTAATTATTCATTTTAAATGTAATTTAATTATTAAATGCAATTATTAAAAAGGTATTAATTTAACTTAAAATGTAATTTAATTGATCATTTACTTTTAAATTGAATTAAATTATTACAAATTTAATTGCATTTATAATTATTTGTTTTCAAATTGAATTCAGTTATTAAATTATATTTAAAATGTAATAATTGAATTGAATTTTATTTTATATACAGTGCACAGCATAAATGAGTTCACCCCTCTGAATAAATGTCAAATATGTATTTTCTTAATGATCACTAATATAATTCATGGAAAGATGGCAAAATTGAAATTTATTAAACATATACTTAATAAAAACAATAAAATATTTGCCAATGTTTTTGTGTAAGATAAGTAAATTAGCCAATTTAGTTTAAATGAAGGATTGCAGAAATGAGTGCACCCTAGATTTAATTCAACAAATGTATAATATTCTAATATTCTTTAATATACATACTTGTTGATCAAAAACCACCTTAAACCTATACACTTTTAACGTTTGGTTTAGTTGCTTTCAGGAGTGTGTACTCATTTTTGCAACACAAAATTGTATCACTTTGATAAGAAAATCTTATTTTGCTGAATCATTTTGACGTTCTTCTTTGGTAATTGATCAAGCAGTCTTGTTGGGACATTATATCTCCAAAGAACCCAAACATGTCATCTAAGTAAAGAGTAATTACTGAATTTAAGTTTTAGAGGGGTGTACTGCACTGTAGTTTATAAGTTTAATTTCATTCATAGTTAGTTTTAAATTAAATTGATTAATTCAGTATTTAATTATTTTAAATAAAATTGTATTTTAATAATATTTTACTAAAAAAAAAAAAAAAAATTATAAATAAATTATTTTATTGTTTTTTTCATTATTTTTTTTATTTTCCTTAAGTTTACTGTACTAGATAGGCTTCCCATAAACCCCTATTGCACCTTTCCACCCAACCCTGTCTTCCACTGTTCAACAAAACAGCTTTGGCCTTAAACTTGCTCCATTACTTAAGACAGGATTTGACTTAATCAAAGCAGTATTTTTCTCTTTAGTCTACTGGTGAATTTCTCAATAGTTCTCTGCATACTAAACTGGTGAAGAGGAAAGGCTGAATCCTGATACAGGAGGAGGTATTTTAAAGGCAACGATGCATTTGATGGACCGTTATGTTGACACTATAGTTACTTAAGTCATCTACTATATTTGAAGCACTGACTAAAGTCCTGACCAGTCTTCCAATTCAAATATCACAGAAGTCACGCTCTTGAGATCTGTTTTCTGTCTGAAAATGTATTTTGCTTTTTCATATTCTTTCTGTCAAACTAGAAAATGTTGTCTCACACAGTCTCCCCCCGCACCTGTCTTCTCTGCCATGCCGCAGACAAAACCACAGTAATTGATCTGATTGTAAAATGTCATCTGAAATGCCACTGTCGTTAATTATCAATACTTCAATAAATCCGTTTGAAATGTCATAAACTGGCCCGGGTTGTCCTCCGACGGTGCGTTAGATAACGGTCTGCCAGCCTCAAATCATCAGCTCTCATGTTGTCAAACTGATTTCTCCAGTGCGATAGCATCTGCTTTAATCGCAGTTTCATCTCAAACAGTTACAGGTGAATCTCATGAAACTCGTCAAGAACGAATTCAAGTGTTCAAAAGTGAAGACTGGATGTAACCATTGGGAGTTTTTGACACAATTTTCATGACAATTAAGCACAAAAAAACTAGTAAAAGTTTGTAAAATGAGAACTCTTACGAGAAGGTTCTATTTGTTAAAAAACACACTTCAGCTAGCATTGAGCAATACATTTGTTACAGTATTTATTAATCTTATTTAATGTTATAAAAATAGAACTGTTCATTGTTAGCTCAGATCCATTAAATAACATTAAAGGGGACATGATATGGATTATTTTATTTTAATTTGCACCTTGAGGTTTACTTATAACATTAATAAAAAAATGTGCACAAAAAACTATTAAATATTTGGATAATTATTTTCAACCCTCATTCTTACTGTCACGAACTCAGCCGCTGTGGCTCCCTCCGATCACCACCAGAGGGAACCTTCCCCTGAGTATTAACTCCCACATGGACTTCATTTCCCATATACCCCGTATCTGAGACTGATCACCAGCACAGGTGTCTCTCATTGACTCTAGCCTATTTAAGCTGCTCTCTCATTTAACTCCTTGCGAAGTCTTGTTTTGCTATGCAACCATTTCTGAGCGTTTCTTCCGTGTATGATTCCCCGTGTATGACTTGGACTGTTTATTGGACTCTGAATCTCCGCCGCCTGCCTACTTTAATCATATCTGCCTGGTTCACTGGTTACCCCGAGTGTTTGCCGCCAGCCCCGATCATTAGCCTGAACTCTGACTCTGATTCTGCCTCGCCTACGTTGTGTTTGAAGCTTGTGTTTGAATTCTGCCTGTCTGACTTGTATTTTGTATTATTAAAGCTGCACATGGATCCTCACTCCTCTGACTCCTCGTTACACTTACCCTCTCTCTAAAACGACCTGTTATAAGGGGCGGGTCCTTTAACGCTTATGAGTAATCATCCACTGTTATGATTGGCTAATGTTCTTGCATAGGAAACAGTATCAACGCCCCTCACTATTGCATGATTTGAGTGTTTTGACAACATGATCAAAATAAAACGGTAATTTCCAGACAAAGCATTATGAAATGATTTACTCACGGTTTGTGACGCAGCTGCCGTCAGATCTAGAACCGCTTCATCTTTCAACAAATGTTCTCTTTCATAGGTAACTCTACGCTGCGTAGCTTTACGCATCGGGAACGCCTTCCGCGTGACCGAGTCTGAGCCCATATAAAATCACGCCAATTCATTGGCTGATGGCGCGACGCCGTCTCTGACGCAATGACGTCGTCAGGTCATACTGGCGAACGCGCCATCCACTCCTCAGATTTCTCTGCCTTCACGAAGCGGTTACATCGCCCTTCGTTGTTGCGATTTCTGACCCAATCACTAACCTGCGATTATCCATTTGCACTTCGGCGACTGCTTTAGTGGAACTTTGTTCTCCTCGCGGTGAAGTGCCATGGAATTTCGCCGCTGTATGCCACCGTGCACGCGTTTCATCGCTCGCGAAGACCCACACAGTAAGTGTATTTTGTGTTTGGGTTTTTCGCATGCACGTGAGGCGGTTTATGGGACCTCTAACTGCAAAATTTGCGACGATTTCCGTCTCATAACCCTCCGCTCTCGGCTTGAGGATTATGAACGTGAATCCTCCAAATTTTCCCGGCGCGCATCGAGCACCAACGCGCCGCCTCGTGAGATCGCGGCCTCTCGTGAGGCCGCGGCCTCTCGTAGAGCCGCGAGCTGGGGTTCGGATGTCGAGCTTGAGGAGATGGAGAGTGAGCAGACAGGCCTCGCCTTTTCTCTCCCTCCCTCTTCCGATCGCGCACGTGCGAATTCGCCGGTCGAATTTTTGCCTGATTTTCAGTTTCCTAGCCCAAAAGCACGTGATTTCGTCTCTTTCGGGCTAGATGATATTCTGCACACGGCAGCCTCCGACTCCGAGGATTTCGGGCCTGCTTTAGCAGATGCGCTCCCGCCTAGCGGCCAGGAGGCGCGGCCTTCAGCGGCCTACTCTGAGCTCGTGGACGTGCTTTCGCGCGCCACGGAAAAGCTTGCGCTGGATTGGACCGATGAGCCCCGCGAGTCTCGAGCTTCGAAGCTCGACGATCGCTTCCTCATCGGCGCGCACTCCAAGCTTGAAAGGAGGAAGCTGCCATTTTTCAGTGATCTGCATCGTGAGATCTCCAGTTCCTGGAAGCAGCCATTTTCCTCTCGCCTTACTAACGCGGCAGCCGCTGACTTCACCAACCTTGTGGGTTCTGTGGAGCAGGGTTACACCGCCATGCCGGTGATTGAGGATACTTTGGCCTCACATCTTTCACCTTCTTTGGCTCCTTCTTGGAAGTCCCGCCCCCTCCTTCCTTCCAAGCCGTGTAGGACCACTTCCGCCCTTATCGGGAAGTCCTACATCGCGGCCGGTCAGGCAGGTATGGCCCTTCACACAATGGCCATCCTTCAGGCCTACCAGGCGGACGTCTTAAAGGAAATGGACGAAGGGACCGGCTTAACTCCTGAAGCCGTGAAGGAGCTACGAAGAGCCACTGACTTGGCTCTGAGAGCCACCAAGCACACCGCACGTGCCGTGGGGCGCTCTATGGCGGCTTCGGTGGCCGCAGAACGCCATCTGTGGCTCAACCTGACCGAGATTCGGGAGAAGGAAAAGACCTTTTTAATGGACGCACCCATCTCACAATCTGGGTTGTTCGGGGAGGCTGTTAGCGCTGTAGTGGACAAGTTCCGCTCAGCCAAAACTCAGTCGGCTGCTCTCAATCAGTTCATGCCGAGGAGAGCAAGGGATTTTTCAACTCCCTCCTCCTCTGTGTCTAGGGAGCAGCCGCCCCCCAGGAGGGAGCCCCCTAGCGGCGGAGCCCAGGCCACGCGCCTTCCCCCCACTACGGTTTGGGGAGCCCGCGGCCGGTCTTCTTCCCGCCAACAACCACGCAAGCGGGTTAACATGAAGCGGCCCAACAAGCCTGCCGCTTCGGCTAACCCGGGTCGTTCCTGACCTCCGGGTCGGAATGAGGAGAGTCGTTTCACCGTTACGGGGCGAGGCCAGACCGCAAAAGCGTTTCTGCCCGCCCCGAACGCGCTCTCCTCACTTAAATCTGTCACAACCACCCTTCGAGGCTTGGTGTGCAGATCCAATTCACCCTCATTTTCACTCGGGCTGGCAGTTGGGGGACGCGTTCGTCTTTCCCCCTTTGCAGCCCGTCCATTCGCCGCCGGCGAGCCGCATGTTAGGAGACACAGCTGTTTCTCTCCTGCAGTGTACGGAACCCGTGCCGGCCACCCGCAGCACTTCTCTCTCCGTCATCCCGAGCAAGGACGCCGAGGGCTCTCCTTCACGGTGGAGGGTGCCGCTGCTTCCAGGCCTTCTCGACACCTCATCTCAGGTATGTCTTCCCTTGCACGACACTATGATTCCTCTGTCACACTTCCTTCACGAGTGGGAGCGTTTACCCGGGGTATCGCTGTGGGTTCTCCGCACAATTCGAACCGGTTACACTCTTCAGTTTGGGAAAAATCCCCCCCGTTTCGACGGGGTTCACCTGACAGTAGTAAACAGCGCCGCCAAGGCTTCTGTTCTACAACAGGAACTTTCCTCCCTCCTGCAGAAAGGAGCAATAGAGGAAGTACCGCAGTCGGAAGTCGAACGAGGTTTCTTCAGTCGCTACTTCCTCGTTCCAAAGAGGGACGGCGGCTTGAGGCCTATCCTGGATCTACGGCGTTTGAATCTTTCCCTCTACAAAGGGAAGTTCAAAATGCTGACGATGAGAACCATCATGTCTCAGGTCCAGGAGGGAGACTGGTTTGTCACCATCGACCTGAAGGATGCGTATTTTCACATCCAGGTCGTTCACAGACACAGGAGATTCCTTCGGTTCGCCTTTGGAGGGAAGGCTTACCAATACAAGGTTCTGCCCTTCGGCCTGGCTTTGGCCCCGGGGACATTTACCAAATGCATGGATGCTGCACTGGCCCCTTTGAGGCTCCAGGGCATCCGTGTACTGAACTATCTGGACGACTGGCTCATTCTGGCTCACTCCAGGGAGCTAGTGAGTCGTCACAGGGATATCGTTCTCGGCCACATCCATTCTCTTGGCCTCAGGATGAACGCCAAGAAGAGTGTGCTCCTCCCATCTCAACGAACTGTATTTCTAGGAGTTCGTTTGGATTCCGTTCAGATGCAGGCCCGTTTGGCTCCTGCCCGGATACCAGTTTTTACAGCATGTTTGGCCCGCTTCAAGCTAGGCCATCATGTCTCTGTAGGTACCTGCCGCAGGCTGTTGGGCCTTATGGCAGCAGCCTCCCCTGTGTTGCCCCTAGGGCTGCTTCACATGAGGCCATTCCTTTGGTGGATGAAGGAGCTGAGGTTACACCCCACTGTACCAGCTACTCGCCTTGTCAGAGTGTCGCGCAGTTGCTGTCGACACCTGTTAATGTGGCGAGACCCCGTCTTTCTCCGGAGCGGGGTGAGAATGGGTGTGATCCACCGTCGCCATATGATCACGACGGACGCATCAATGACAGGCTGGGGCGCGGTCCTCGAAGGAAGGCCGGCGAGTGGAGAGTGGAAGGAACAGTTCCTCTTTTGGCATATAAACTGCCTGGAGCTCAGGGCTGTCTTCCTGGCTTTGAAGTATTTTCTCCCCGTTCTCGGGAAGCATCATGTCATAGTCAGGACGGACAATATGGCGGTTGTGTCCCACATAAACCGCCAAGGAGGGTCAAGGTCGCGCACCCTGGACAGGCTTGCGCGCCATCTTCTCCTTTGGTCCCAAGACAAGTTCCTCTCTTTGAGGGCGGTTCAAGTTCCGGGAGTACTGAACCTGGCGGCCGATTTTCTGTCGAGACAGAAGCTCAAGCCCGGGGAATGGATGTTGAACCGTCAGACTGTATCCCAGATCTGGGATCTGTTTGGCAAAGCGGAGGTGGACCTCTTTGCTTCTCAAGAGTCATCCCAGTGCCCGCTCTGGTTCTCCCTGAGTTTCCCGACGACTCTAGGCATAGATGCGTTCGCCCACCCATGGCCGAATGTCAATCTGTACGCGTTTCCGCCAATAAAGCTGATTCCGGCAGTACTATGCAGAGTGAAGGTGAGCGGTGCCCGTCTCCTTCTCATAGCCCCATTCTGGCCCTCCCAGACCTGGTTCTCGGAGCTAACTCCCCTCTTGTATCGACCTCCTTGGGAGATTCCGATCAGGCGGGACTTACTGTCCCAGCTTCAGGGCAAGATCTGGCATCCTCAGCCAGAGCTCTGGAAGTTGTGGGTATGGCCCATACAGGGCCAAGGGCTGTGATTGATGGTTTGCCTGCCGAAGTTCAGGAAACCATAGCCAGTGCCAGAGCCCCCGCTACCAGGAAGCTATACTCTTCCAAGTGGGGCGTCTTTGATTCGTGGTGTTTGACTCGTGCAATCGACCCAGTTAACTGCCCTGTTGGTCCAGTGCTGGAGTTTTTGCAAGAAAGGCTGACAGCGGGGGCGGCTGCTACAACCCTTAGGGTTTATGTAGCGGCCATCGCAGCTCGGAGAGAGCTGGATGAGATCCCCTTGGGGAGGCATCGGTTGGTCTCCGCTTTCATGCGTGGGGCCAGACGCCTTAGGCCTGTTCGCCCCACGGCAGTTCCTTCTTGGGACTTGTCAGTCGTCCTCGAAGGACTAGTGACGGCCCCTTTTGAGCCCTTAGAGTCAGCTTCGGATCGAATACTGACTCTTAAGGTTGTTCTTTTACTGGCGCTTACGTCACTGAAAAGAGTTGGAGATCTGCAGGCTTTTTCTGTCAGTGAAACGTGTATGGACTTTGCCCCGGGTCTAGTCAAAGTTACCCTGCGGCCTAGGCCGGGTTACATTCCCAAGGTCTTGTCCATGTCGTTCCGTTCTCAAGTGGTCACTCTTCACTCTTTCCATTCTCCTCCCTTTGCTTCAAGTGAGGATGAGAGACTCCACATGCTCTGCCCGGTCAGGGCATTGAAGCTGTATGTGGATCGCTCCAAAGTTTGGAGAAGATCTCCCCAGTTATTGATCTGTTTTGGTGCTGGTCGCCGCGGGCTTGCCACGTCAAAGCAGAGGATTTCTCACTGGGTGAGAGACGCCATTTCTCTGGCTTATGAGGCGCGGGAACTCCCTTCCCCTCTTAGTCTTCGGGCGCATTCTACTAGAGGCGTAGCCTCCTCTCAAGCTCTTTTTAGAGGGGTACCCCTGGAGGATATTTGTGTTGCGGCAGGATGGTCCTCTCCGCACACCTTTGTCAGGTTTTACAACCTTGACGTTGATACGGCTCCAGGTTCTCAGGTCCTGTCTGTTTGAACCGACCGTATGTTGTTGGTTCATTATTGGGCCAGATAGGCAGCGTTTTCAGCTTGGCGTGTTTGGTATATCGTTCCCGATGCGTAAAGCTACGCAGCGTAGAGTTACCTATGAAAGAGAACGTCTCGGGTTACTCGCGTAACCCTTGTTCTCTGAATAGGGAATGAGACGCTGCGTTCGCTGCCAAGCTCCTCACGCTGCCGACAGGGTTCTTTTCGGCAGAGAAATCTGAGGAGTGGATGGCGCGTTCGCCAGTATGACCTGACGACGTCATTGCGTCAGAGACGGCGTCGCGCCATCAGCCAATGAATTGGCGTGATTTTATATGGGCTCAGACTCGGTCACGCGGAAGGCGTTCCCGATGCGTAAAGCTACGCAGCGTCTCGTTCCCTATTCAGAGAACAAGGGTTACGCGAGTAACCCGAGACGTTTCTTTGTGAACTCTTCGTGACACTGTGCCTCGTTTACAAAACAAAATCTTCCGATCGATCCTCAAACACAATCTAGTATGCCATTAAAAAATAAACTATCCACATGTTCCTTACGCTGGGATCCTTCTGGTATCTGTACAAAGACGATAACGAGTTGTTTAAACTAAATGCGTCAAAGCAAATGTTCATTAACTCCATTTGTCCTGACGACAGACTCGAGTAAACTCTATCCAGTGTAGACAAGATAGCGGCGGTGTTTGTAATTTCTATTTGCTTTTGACGTGTCCTACATTGTAATCATTCCCGAACATGTAATTTGTGTGGAAGACATTCGGCAGAAGCACAACAAACACAGAAAAACCGATACCAAGAAGCGAATTGCCGTTGGCGTTACGTTACTGGCACACAAATAAGAGCCGCTTTCCTTTTCTTCTCTAGCTGAAGTTGCGCGAGCGTATCTGTCCGCGCTCTGCACAAGCATAGACGGTGAACGGTTGTTCAGTGAAGCTTCTCACGTGTTGGATGAGAAACGAAACAGACCAACTTGTGATGAAAATGCTTCTCTTTGTAAAGAATAAAAAATAAATAAACACAAAGTAAACGTCGGTTCTGTACAAGAAGATTTTACCTTAAAATTACATTGACTCAATTCGATTTAAAAAGCACCATCTTTGTTTTACTCATAGCACTAAACATTATTTGATGTAATATTTTGGAATAATGTATTTATATATCCTACTTTGGTTTTATTTAGTTTCACTGGTAAATACCTTTTTTTCTTTACACCAATTTTAAAAACGAAAACAAATGCTGAATGTTGTTTAAGTAACATCTTTGTTTGGACTGTTGGATGCGTGTTGGTTGTGTTGTTTGGATTGTAACTATGCAATTGTTGCCTTTAATTTCACATGCTTACAGTTAATGGCCTAGTCGTGGCCTAATGGATAGAGCGTTGGACTTGAAACCCGAGGTAACCCAAGGTTGTGTTTTCGAATCCCAGCTTTGGCAGGAAGTGTCCACGACTGAGGTGAGACCCTTGAGCAAGGCACCGAACCCCCAACTGCTCCCCGGGCGCCACAATGCCGACTGCTCCACTTGGATGGGTTAAATGCAGAGAACACATTTCACTCCTCATTATACTCTGTATAATTGTGTATGTGACAAATAAAGCTCATCTGAGCTTAATTTGTAAATCAGCCTAAATCTAGACTTTTCTAAAATGGAGGCTGCCATAATGATGATTTCAAGATCAGGGGACATTTTGGAAATATTAATAAGTATGTATTTATCAAAATGCATATTCTCCCCATGCACCCCTCAGATCATCCATCACCTGCAGTGACCTTTATACGCAGGAAGTAGTCCAAATAGAATTCTCCCTTTTCTTAAAGGGGTGACATCCAGTGTTGTAACACCACAGACATGAATTTGGGGGACAACTTTTTTCTTAAATATAACTAAATATGTATTTTTTTTAACTACTTAATAATATTGTACATGTTAAATAAAATCTATATTCACCATATAACACTTTATTGGTGTTAAAATCTTTCATTCTTTCTTGTTGGCTGCTTAAACAAAAAAAAAAACCTTATCGGAATCAGCCTGTCTGCTTGTAAAAACCGGTATCGGTCAGTCTGCTTGTAAAAACCGGTATCGGCCAGTCTGCTTGTAAAAACCGGTATCGGTATCGGCCAGTCTGCTTGTAAAAACCGGTATCGGCCAGTCTGCTTGTAAAAACCGGTATCGGAATCGGCCAGTTTGCTTGTAAAAACCGGTATCGGAATCGGCCAGTCTGCTTGTAAAAACCGGTATCGGTATCGGCCAGTCTGATTGTAAAAACCGGTATCGGCCAGTCTGCTTGTAAAAACCGGTATCGGTATCGGCCAGTCTGCTTGTAAAAACCGGTATCGGTCAGTCTGCTTGTAAAAACCGGTATCGGTATCGGCCAGTCTGCTTGTAAAAAACGGTATCGGAATCGGCCAGTTTGCTTGTAAAAACCGGTATCGGTATCGGCCAGTCTGCTTGTAAAAAACGGTATCGGTATCGGCCAGTCTGCTTGTAAAAACCGGTATCGGTATCGGCCAGTCTGCTTGTAAAAACCGGTATCGGTATCGGCCAGTCTGCTTGTAAAAATCGGAATCGGCCATGAAAAATCATGATCAGTGCATCACTAATTATTATACCAAAAGATCAAGGCAAATTTGATTTCTCATCTCAGGTCCTCTTTAATAAATTCAACTTTTTTTAATAATGTATTAGTAAGTGTTGGAATCAACATTCACTACGATTAATAAATGCTTTAGAAGTTATTTTCATTGTACGTTTATGTTAACTAACTACTAATATAGTTAATGTTAACAAATGGAAAAAAATTAGTAAAGTTACCGAATAAATATTTATTTAGTATTTGTTGTATATTCTTTTATACTAAATTTGGTTACACTTTATTTTAAGGTGTCCTTGTTACAATGCAAATATATAATTTAGTACCGAGTAATATTAATTAACTACGTGTACTTATTTAGGATTAGTGTTTGGTTTAGGGTCACTTGCATGTAATTATGCATCATTTATTGTTATTATAATAGTAAGTACATGTAACGTGTAACAAGGACACCTAAAAATATCATTTTTATTTCCTTTTTTTAGACATGGATGTGAGATTAATTTTCATGAGAATAATCATAAAACAAAAACATCTCTTCATATGGTTAAACCTTTGCAATATTTATCTCTCAAGCCAGCAGAAACTTTCTCAAACTTATATATTATGAATAAATGTATAATCCCGAGATGCTTTATAAATCCTTTGTGATATTGAATGTGTCATTTCTTTAAATTTTTTACGCAGATCAGATTTGCTTCTTCTGTTTCCCACAATGCACATTTAGACAGGGAAAGCGTCGACCTCATTTTCACTCTCATTATCCATTTATCATCGTCTGTGCATCAAATATGAAAAATGTTTTCCAGTCTTGCATTATGGGAATTAATGCCGAGTTGATTTTCCAGAATTGCTTGTGAGGAGCGGTTAAGATAAATCGTCATGACAGAGAGTGGTAGAGTTACTCATGTGAAGATCTGCGCTGTCTGTGCTCGAGTCACACACTGTTCTCTGTGTGGGCTGTGATGAGAGTCCCACACCGGCCCCGTGCGTTCGTGTAATACGGCTGACCTCATACTTGATATGTACGAAGCACAACTAGTAATTAATTCCTTCTCTAAATGCTGCCTACAGGTGTGTCACTTCTTATTGTTCACTATTACCATGTTGCCCTTTTGCTTCAAGCAGCTGATTTCATTAGAAATCTAGATTGTTTTGGTTGGGCTCCAGAGCATTGTTATCCAGCTTCTGAGGCTTAACCCTATAAGACCTCTAAATGGTCAACATATTCAAAATGTCCTTAACCTGTTGCACAATCTGCTTTCTGTCATCTGATTGATAGCTTGTAGCTTTTTTAGCAAGTAAAAGAAGATACCTTTTAGTATAATTGTAAAACGTCCCCATTCATGTCGTGGTCCATGTCTTTTTCTGTGAAACATTTACAGATTTTTATAAATTAAACATAACGGTAGATATAGCATATTTTTTATATTAGAAATATATGTATTATAGTGATTTAAAATAATAATAACTGGGTAATAACTATTTATTAACACTGATCTTTGACTAACTTTGGCTTCAAGATGACACTTACTGGACTGAAGCTACTTAGGTTTACTTGATTTTTCAGACATTAATTGTTATTTAAAAAAATCATGATGAATAATTTTTTGCCTAGTAAGGGTGTGCGATATTGAAAAAAAAAGGATATTAGCGCAGACAATCTATATCGCACACCCCTATTGCCTAGTTTAAAAAAATTTAATTACTTTTATTTAATTACAATTTTACTTAATAAACTGTTATTAAAATGTTGTTTTATTTATTTAAATCAAAATAATATTTATTAAATTAATAATTTAATTTAAAAACTAGTAGTAGTAGTAGTAGTAGTAGTAGTAGTAACCCTTTATTGTCACTAGTCACAAGTATCAGCGAAATTAGCCATCGACCTGTCCATACATACACAACATACATATGACAAGGGGGTAGACAGAACAGGAAGACAGGAATTGAAGAAAAATACAGCATTACATGAGGAGAGGGAGGAGAAAAAAAAATATTCACCCCCAGACTATGCTCCATTTGGGAGTACAGTGTGAGAACAGAAAAAAAACACCTCAGCACAAAAGCACATATACCATAGCCACATAACTTTGCAACAGGGGGAAACATATCCAGCTCTGGCAAGCAGCCATCCGGTCCGGCGCCATTTATTACGGCGCTGGTCGCAGACCTGCTCGACAGGTGGCGGTACAAAGCGGTCGAAGGCAGTTGATCGGGGGAGGGGAGTAATGTCTGTAATCGGGGAGGGAGCAAGAGAGTCTTCACTGCAGCGCCCTTCCCAGGGTAGTTATCCAGCATGAGCTTGGCAGAGGCCAGCCGGTACGGGGGAGCCAGAAAAGATAAGATTGAATTGTTGTGTCTTTTGGGGCGAACAGCTGCATACCTTCACAGCCTGTTCTCTCTGTCCATTCTGGTCCCCGAAAGCATCAATTTTCACTTGCAAAGCCGTGAGCTTCATCGTGATAGAATCCATATTCCGGTTAATAGTCTCAGTCTCAATGCTGACCGCTCTTCCCACAGCTTCAATCAAAACGGGCAGCCTTGTGAGACTTTGGACAGCTGTTCCCGTCTTCTGAATTTTTCGATAACCCAGGGCAAAGCCTAATCCAATCAGCAGAATACCTGTTATCATGGTACCGAAAAGGTAGATATCTTCAATGTCCTCCACGGAAAGAGCCGCCAGACATACGATTTGCCACCTCTCCCATGCATCCCTCGTATAGCCGGTTGCGAACGTCCCGTCAGGACAAACGGGTTCCCCAGAACCCAGACTTCTCCTTGAGAAGATGGTGTCAATTGCACTAAGAGACCAGTTGATCAAATCCATAATCTTCTAGTTTGGAGAGCCGTGCAGAGAGAGTCTCTCAATAGATGAGACGAGACAAAAGAAGCAAGCAGGGGAAAAAGCGGAGGACGGGGAGTGAAAAATGCGTCTGCCTCCGTTGAGAGCCAAACGAGAAACTAAACTAATAATTATGAATTAAATTAAACTTATAAACTATATACAATTTTTATTACATTTTACATGTAATCATTTAATTATTGAAGTTAATTTAATTTAAAGACTAATAATTATGAATTAAATTAAATTATTAAAATAAATAATATAACTAAGCCTTTAAATATTATTTTACTTATAAATATCAGTTGTCACTCAACATCTCCCAATAATAGGTCTATCCATTTTATGTTATAAAGATCTCATTGATTTTCATATACAAACTATCAGAATTTACTCTTTGGCCATATGAATATCATATTTGCTCAGTTTGGGCCTCTGTACAAAATTGAGTTGCTTTTTCTCTTATTATGAGCCATAAAAGCCTGACATATAAAATATGAAGACACAAACACTTGTCTTGACTTTTTTAAAGATTGTCTAAAGGCTTGATTAAACTATTCCAATTTAAACAATTGCATTTTTCTGAATAATGTTACATATGTCAGATTTTACAGTGTTTATGATGCAGTCACGTTTACTTTTGCATGACAAAAGTAATGCAAATTCTGCGGGGCGAAATACAGTTTTCTCAATGGACTTCTGGTGGCAAATCATTTTCCCATTGACTTCTAGTTTATTGAATTCTGGCACAATAATTTCTTATGTTGATCAATAGGAACAGCTTGTTTTGGCAGCGTTCTCTGTGTGGGTGGTGCTATATACATCGCTACTACGGTTAGCGATTTGTTCAAACTTTGTTCAAAAAGGACTTTAGCAAACACCGCAAGTAACGGAGCAAACAAAGATTGCAGATACTGAGGCAGAGTTTTTTTGGATGTAAAACCCTCTACCCAAACAAACAGATTAAACCAAAAACACACTTGTATCTAAGCCGTGCCGCCCCCTCTTGATCGGGTTTTGTGAGCACAGCTGGCATCCGAAGAGAGAGAGAGAGACACACCAAGCAATGGATTGCTGGAATTGTGTTTTCCTAATCCAGCCCTACATTTATTCACTGAATGTGTGTTTTTCCCACTTCAGTCCATCTAGACCTGTCATAGCAGTGCTTTTGTGTCATTCTCTTCTCATTCAGCATTGTCCCACATGACCTGACATTTTCACGACACTCTGGATGTCACTGTGGTCCTCGTGCTTCGGTTTTGGCCTCTGCTTGTACTTTGTTGCTTCGACATTTCCAGTGCAGATTTATGAGAGTAACCGTTGTTTAAGCTCCCAGCATGCTTTGATTCGATATGCTCTTCTCGTCCACCGACGGCTGGGCGGAGAGCTGACTTACAGGCTTATGAGTTCTCTGAGTTCAGCCTCCAAAATAATTGGCGAAAGTGGATTATTTTAGGTCAGAATCCAGTCAGTCCCTGCTGAGAGGCTTGTGTGCTGGGAACTGGATGATCATGAAAAAGGACATCTTTGAGGGGGTCTTACAGTCTGGTTTTACTTTATCACTCTGTATCTTTGGTCACCCAACAGTACTGAAACTGCAGATTGTACCAAATTAAATTATGACAGTTTCATGCTCTCGGCAGCCAATAATTCATTGCACAAACGCCATTGCGGAAAGGCACGTCTCTTAGCTTGTGTGGTTTTGTCAATTGTTCAGTTTCCACAAAAATATGAAGCAGCACAACTGTTTTTAAAAGTTATAATAAATGATAAATGTTTCTTGAGCAGCAATCAGCTTATTAGAATGATTTCTGAAGGATCATGTGACGTTGAAGACAGAAATAATGCTGAAAATTCAGCTTTGGCTCATAGGCATGAGTTACAATATTTTAAATTGTAATAATATTTCACAATATTTTAGTTTTTACTGTATTTTTTATCCTATAAAAGAAGCTTTGCTGAACATAAGAGACTTCAAAATCATTGTAACCAACCCCCAAACTTTTGAATGGTGTAATTATATAATTCTTTGTGTGTTTGTTTATTTATTTATTTATTTATTGATCCTCCAGGATTAAGTTTGCTGACCCCTGTCTTAGAGGGTCGGTGGTCTCAACTTGATGATCTGACATTGATTCAACCCTTCATCCCTACTAATACATTCCTTTGCATAATTCATGCATACTGTAGACGTCAAATGTTTCAGTATTCTATCAAATGTATTGTTGAAAGGAAGAACTTGATAAAGACTAGCAGTTAAAAGGATTAAAATGTAATCTCTATATTTCAGAATAAAAAATATATATATAAATTCTATATTTGTAAATATTTTTTTCTTTTTGAGAATTTTTGAGAATTCAGTCAACCAATATAAGCTGTTGTACTTGTTTTATTTTTAACATCTACTCTTTTTCTTTCTGATCTCTAGACTTTGACCGGAACTACTTCTGGTCTTGGAGTCATTTTGTGGATTACCTGCAGTGTGTGCTGGCGTTCACGGTGCTGGCCGCCTATATGACGTATCTGCTACTGGACTCTGTTCTGTTCGTAGAGAGTCTGGGTTTTCTGGCCGTATTCACAGAGGCCATGCTGGGAACTCCACAACTCTACTGCAACTACCAGAACAAATCTACTGAAGGCATGAGGTGTGTACTGCTAATGTTTTTGCTCTAAAAAGAAGGGTTCATCAAACGTACTTCAATGGTGTTCATATTTTAACCTAGAAGTTTATTTCCCTGAAGACTACTTGTCCTCAAGGTAGGGCTGCAACAACTAATCGATAAAATCGATTATGAAAAATCATCAACAACGATTCTCATTATCGATTAGTCGGGTCTGCCCACAGTGCACGTCCAGCTTCAGCCGGTTGCTCAAATTACAGCACTGAATAACGCATTTCTATGGGCAAAATGCATCTAAAAATAGTGGAGGAAAGAGAATGAGATGTCGTGGGATAAGCACGTGATCCAAGCTGCCCAAAACATGATCATTCTTTATTTTGAGCTTTAAGTTAATGCATTAGTGTAAAGGCTTGCCCTGTCAGGCGCTGTGACACATGCGTGTGCGTCCTCAGAGCAAAAACGTTCAGTTTACGTCATATCCTTATCTATAAATGTCACAAATTCACGCGAGCATTAAAGGTCCGTCCTGACCGGCTGTGTTAAGTTTAATTTACCGAATGGCGCGTTCACGCGCGTCAGACAGACGGAACACAGAGAGCGAGGTTAAGTTGGTGTTTTCGATATTCGTGACACGTTCAGCGATTAACGGCAAATCGACTTGCCCAAAAAAAATCTAAACAGTGTGACCGCCAAAAGGGCAAAGCTGATCATGTTTCACAGCCTTCTTTTCCATAGTTTTCACTCGATGTAATAAGCACTAGCCCGCACAAGCCGTCTCAATGTGCATCAAGCCGGGAGAGCTCGCTCTGTGCGGAGCTTTCAGTAAGAGATCGAGGGGAAAGTGCACGTTTTCTTCATTTTTTGCTATAGCTCACTGGGCGGTGTTTTTGTAATAGCTTTTTAGTTAAAGGGCCTATAGACATGAGACCAGTGTCAATCAATAGAAGGGGACAGAGGACATTTTTCACAACCTTCCATTTTACACCTACTGGTAGAAAAGGGAATTGCATGTCAAAAATTAACTTTCTTTATGTAATAACTTTCCTCAGCAGGAAGATAGAGACTTGACTGTGATCAAAGTGAACGTGTTCCTGCAGAACATTCCTCTCACCTGTTAGTTTACACTGAGTCTTTATTATCTTTATTATTATTTACATTTTTAAAATAGATTTAAACTATATTCATTATATACAATTCTTAACAAATTTATGTAAGGTTTTTAACAGATTATGTAAGGTTTGTGCCACTGCTGCTCTAAACTAACAGCATTGGTGATTAACAAAATCATGTTTAGCTTTCTGTATTGGTTAGTACTCCAAAATGCGTAAGCTCTTTAGAAACAGTAGGCTATTTCTAATTCTTTAATATAATTATTGCTGTTATCTATGAAAGAAAGGCAGAACACTTTATAGTGTTTTTTTCAGGTACGCAATTACAGTCAAAAAGTGCATAAACAATGCAAGCAAGAATGCAATGCATGCCATTTGTGTTATTATAAATACTAATTAGTTGTTTCTGTTTGTAATTTGCTCAATAAATGACAATAAAATGTTTAGATGTAAACTTTTTTTTGACAGATTCCTGAAATATTTGTTTTCTCTTTATGACAGGTGGTATAATAAATTAAGCATTGTATGTTTTCATAGCGTTCAGTTTGTTTGAAGGACATTGATCAGAATGTGGAATGGTGTTTTTGTCTATAAAATAAAATAATTGTATTTAATCTGATTAATCGATTAATCGAAAGAATAAGCGGCCAACTAATCGATTATCAAAATAATCGTTAGTTGCAGCCCTACATTAAGGCGTTCGCAGCCGATTTTGAGCAACTGCAGCACCTTACCTAGGCAAGTGGTCTCGTTTTGCTCTCGCGGTACTTTTATGGCACATGTGATCGAAAGGTGGCTGTAACGCCGATCAAAGTCGGACAAATTTTCTAACCAGAATGCATTGCTTTTGTCTGGCGGCAGCCAATCTTTGCGGCACCGCATGAAGTCAAACAAGCTTATTGGTTGAACAAACTGGAGGTTTGCCACAAACATACACCATTGGCTGAACAAAGTGATTGGTTGCCCCAAACTCATGCCATTGGTTGGACAAAAAGTCACATCATTGGGGTGACCTAATCCCTTTTTCCAACCAGGCTTAGTCCATTGGTTGGGCAAAGTGATTGGGTCACTCAACTCACGCCATTGGTTGGACAAAGTTATTGGGTAGCCCCAAACTTACAACATTAGTTGGAAAAACTGATAGGGTTGCCCCAAACTTAAACCATTGCTTGGACTAAGTGATTGAATTCAAATTCAATCCATTTGTTGGATAAAGTCATTGGATTCACCCCAAACTCAGCCCATTGTTTTGACAAAGGGATTAGGTTACGCCAAACTCAATCCATTGGTTAGACAATTGGGTTGCCCCAATTGGGGCAAAGAGATTGTGTTGGACAAACTGATAAACTTGTTACTCTAAATTTAAGGCTCAGAGAGGGTGGAAAAAACAAAAATAAATTGACTAAAACCTTCAATAACTTGGAAAAAATAAGTTATTTAAAATATTTATGATATGACCACCTTGACATTTTTTGCTCTCACTCAGTCTCTCTCTGGTAAATGAGTCCAGAAATCTCCACTGTTCGAGTGCTTGAACAGAGGAACATGGGAAGTGATATGTGGCAGCACAGCCACTCCTTGATGTCTGTTAGTCAGACTTCCTGCTCAACTGGTTTATGAAATACTGTTGCTAAGCTACGGGAATCAAATATAGATACCTTAGATTTATGCATTAACTGGTGTTGTGGACTTTTTATTTATCAATGTTTTATTTCACTGTACATGTGATTGTGTGACCACACATTAACCAAAGCACAAATTAATTTATAAAGCACGTTCCAAAGGCAGTAACTGAATTCAAAATGGCAAATCAGACAAAAATAGTAATCAGGTAATGTTTCACAGCGGCTGTTAGATTGTATAAGATGCATTGTGTGTGAGAGAGAGGCGTATTATCTTGCATAACCTTTTGAGAGCTTCAGTGTGTGTGCTGTAAAGACTTGTCCTGTCAGTGTGACTTAGTGTGTTTGGTATCGTCTCACACTGTGAGATGCTATCCTGTGCTCTGTTTTGCAGCTTTTGAGTTTGTGTGTGCGTATGTGCGTGGGTGCGTGTGCGCGTGCGTGTGCATGTGCGTGTGCGCGGGTGCGTGTGTGTGTGTGTTAACTTCTGTGCAAACCTGCTGATAGAACCTGTCTATTGCTGTCTATGTATGTATCCATGTGTATGCAAAGAGGTTTATTTGTGTATGCGTGTGTTGATATATTTTACATTTAAATTTGCTTAAAAAATACAGTTTGATTAAAAAGTTCGATTAAGAATACAGTAATGTTGTGAAATATAATTAGAATTTAATAAAACCGTTTTCTAATTTAATATATTTAAAAATGTAATTTATTTCTGTTCAAATCATTCTAATATACTGATTTGCTGCTCAAGAAACATTTCTAAATATTATCAGTTGAAACGGATTCATATATTTTAAAGAAACCCTGACACTTTTTTTATGATTCCTTGATGAATAGAATGTTCAAAAGAACGGCATTTATTAGATGTAACATTTAAAATGTCTTTACTGTCACCTTTGATCAATTTAATGCAGTCTTAGTCATTCGTTACATCCTTCATTAAGTTAGTTGCATGTCTCTTGTATCACTGAGTCTTCTCACATAAAGTAATTTCAAACATAATAAAACAAAACCTAATAAAATAATAAAACCATTTCAGCTTACGTACAGTAAAACTATTTCAAGTCTGCCTGATGTAGTTTATTGGAATCTACCAGTTGTGTTATCTTGTCAGTGTTTAGTTTGTCTGGCTGCACATCCTCCTGCTTTTTAACAGACTAATTAACAGATAAATGCATATATGTGCAAGCGTGCTGCTGTCCCATACTTGGAACAAAATGTGCATAATCAAACGAATAAACAATTATAAAGTGATCCCATGCCCAGTGACACACTCTTTGTCATGGAATAGACTTGTTTAACCATAGTTCACAGTTTTAAAAGTCTTGTTTCTTTTACTGTTTTTTTGTTATTTTAAAGATCTGATGTAAATTATCCATTGTCTCTTTCATTATTGCTATTAAAGTCACACAAAAATGATATTTGAGTTTAAATGAAAATATTTTAATATTGTACAAAACAGTCAGAACTCGAGTTGTCAGCTGCATCATCAAAGAAATAGAAATTATATCAAAAATATAATTTTCTGTTGCTTGTCACATATCTAGCACAATTCAAATCTGTTCCATGATCTTATCTAGATATATCCATGACCAGAATTACTCTGAAAAGTATATTTCAATGGTGCTGTATGTAATTTTTTGACTGTACTGAAGCCTAAATTTACCATATGTTTGCAGATATCAAGGAAACAATCTCAGTTCACATATGTTTCTCAGAAAAACAATGCTATAGTTATTCCATGTCAGAATGCCTGTTTTTGTGTTGGTCTATGTGACTCCGCCCGCTGCCGGTTTAACCAATAGTATTTCAACACCTCAAGGTTGCCAGTTTGTGGAAAACACAGATTACTGTAGCAATGATAGCCACCAAATGAACCGGGTCAGAGATCGCAGGTTCTGTCCAACCTAAAAAGCTTCAACATCCATCTAAAATGCTCTATGACTATATAGGCATATTTAAAATGTGAATAAATCAGTTCATCAATTTACTGTGTAAGACTCTTGACCTTCCATTATTCATTTTGCTCGTTGCTGTTGCATGTCCTCAGGAAGGGGCGGGAGAAATACAATTTAGAATTTGGACTGAATGAATGATGTTTAGCTAAATGGTATAGAATGTTATATACAAATTAGGCTCTGCAAAAAAAGGAAAAACATGTAAGCATAAAGCAGTGAATATGTTTGTATTTTAATCAGTAAGTGATGATGAGCTACTGCAATGAACAGTTTTACAGATTTGACTTAAGGCCAGAGACCTTCAAAAACTTCCATCTGACTTAAGGACAACTTTTATTGCACTCTTGTGCTGCTTTATCTTGTTTATGTTCCCTGAATGTCACGCTGAACCTAAAGTGTTCAATGTAGACCCTCCACAATCTCTCATGATTTAGCTCCTGGAAACTGCCTTGTATTACAAGACTAAATTGAATTACGATATTTTTTTCTTCTTCTTGTTGCTGCACAGATCAAAACAAATGGTGATCTTATTCACAGTCTTGTTTTTCCCCATTCATTTTTGTTCTCTTTCTTTTGTAGATGTTTAGGCATTGTTAGTTGTTTCAGAGTGAGTTGTTTACCTGGTAACTGCTGCTGCGAATGAACCTCTGGCCTCATGTTTCTTTATTTTGTTGAACATTAATGAATCGCAATGGGAGGGAAAGCGGTGACCCCCACAGCCAGCCTTATAAGGTTCCTGAGTCCTGTTAGTTTGAGTTGGAGGACCCTCAGTCCCTTTAGTCGTGTGAATGATCTTGCGACCCAGCTCTCGTTTCATATGTTTACTGAGCAACAGGCTGGTTTGTATCCACAGGCTGCAAACAAACCATTCATTAAGTTGCGCGTTCCTGTAGATTTGAGGCTGGCGACAGGTGCGGGGTGAATTGAACGCTCCCACAAAAGGAAGCCGCCCTCCGCTTGTCTGTCAGAAGGTGCTGTGCTGGACAGCAGTGTGTTTGTGTTGACTGCTTTATGTCGAACACCCTGTTTCTCAGGCTGTTGGTGGCGTGTTCATGTCTTCTCTTAGCTAGAGATGCCCAGGCAGGACTTTTGATCACCTTCTGTTGTTCGCCCTGCTACTGCCTTTGCCCATGTTCTGAGTACATCAGTACTCTTACAGTACAGAACACATTCTTTTATTTTACTGAACTTCACTCTTTTTTATGTGATTTTTGTTTGGGGAGGTTGATTTGGATTGGTTTTGTGTTTTTGTTTTGTGGCTTTGGTTTGTTTTTGTGTTTTTTGTTTATTTGTATAAGTATTTTGTTTTGTTTGTGCTTTTTTCTTCATGTGATTTGATTATTTTTTTTCTCCTATTTTGTTTTTTGTTTGTTTTGTGTTTTGTTTGTTTGGTTCAGTGATTTTTGTTTGGGGATATTGTTTTGGATTGTTTTTGTTGTTTGCTTCTGTGTTTTTGTTTTCTTGTTTCGTTTTGTGACTGGTTTGGTTTATTTTGTATTTTATTTTTTTATATTGTTTTGTTTTTGTGTTGTTGGTTTTGTTTTTGGTTTTTGTTCTGTTTTTTTATGTGGTTTGATTTTCTCTTCTGCTTTGTCTTGTTTTTTGTGGAGTGGGGGTTGGTTTTGTGTTTCTTTTTAGTTTGGTTTGGATTGTTTTTTAGATTTCTGATTAGTTTTTTTTATGTATGGAGTACATTCAGTGCTTCAAATGAAAATTGTATCACTGAAAATTATGTTTGCAATGTTTGTATAAGAAAATATATAAAATATATTTTGTTTAATGTGTATTAGTTATTTATTTTTTAATACTTCACACTTTCCATGAACTGTCATAGAACGAATTACTGGATGTTAAGTTTACTTTACAAATCAGTAAGATGGTGCAGTCTAAGTCAGTATTTTGTGATTTATTTTGTTTTAAGGTTAGAGTGGATCAGTGGATAGATTTCATAGTGATCAGAAAAGAAATGAAACTTCTTTGTGAGAAAGACTTTTTGAGATTAGTGAGAGTGGGAAATGGGTCAGACTGAAATCTGTATAAAAAAAGGAAGCACTAGATGGTTTTACGTTTACGTTTTACGTTTACGTTTTAGTCATTTAGCAGACGCTTTTATCCAAAGCGACTTACAAATAAGAAAAAGTAACTAAAACTATATGCTAAAAGTCTATAAATACTATATATACACATTTAAGAAAATTTAGAAATTAAATAAAATGACAAATGCATACAACAACATTTCAAAACTAAACATTTCAATGAAAACAAAAAATAAAGCTAAAAACATTTCAAAATATTAAAACAACAAAAGGTATGAGTATAAAAATTATTCTAACATGACACTAAGCCAAACACCCAGATATATATGTTATTTCATTTCCATGTAGTATATTGAAATAACGTTACTAAAATAAATACAATTTATTAAAACTAAAACTAAAGAAAATACCTATAAAGACATATTAAATTCATACATAATTTATCTAAAATTAAAATAGATAAATCAAACGGCAGTAGTTTATCAGTAATCCTTAAAAAGAACACTGTCAAACACACATGCTAACAAACAACAACTTACTTACACATAGTAAGAATTGGTTATAAAAACTAAAACAGAAGTGAAACAAGCAGTAAGAAAGAAGATAAATAAAAAGCGATACTTATATCCTTTGACAGTGTCCCTGCTCAGTGGAGTCGATGGTCTTTACACTCTTCGGTCTTCTCAAGAGGAGGGCTTCACGCGAAGTAACGCAGTAAACTAAAATTTTTATACCCATCTAACAAAATACTACTCCAATTCAGCTGAACACACTTTCCTGTTAATCTCAATAAATGGCCAAGCAAGCGCCCGACACTGACAAGGGACGCGATACGAGACCAAACGCGATTTCAGCACGTCTCCACACAATAAACAACCAAGCGTTTCCTAGCAACAACAACTGCGCTAAACACTAATGAGACGAGTAAATACACTTACTAGTTGTTTTTAACTTCCGCTGATAGACTGCTTCTCTCAAAGAGTATTACTTTACACTTCTATCTTCTGCTGGCGCTTAAACACAATTTCCGTTTAATCCCAATAAATGGCCAAGCAAGCGCCCGACACTGACAAGGGACACGATACAGTACGAGACCAAACGTCTAGATGGTACGTAAGAAGTGAAATATCGCCCACAAGTAAAACATTAGCAAATGACTGAAGGCCAACAGGAAAATATCTTGCACAAACATCTATAAAATATTAATGTGTTTAATTACTGAGATATTGCAGAGTTCATGAATTTCTTGTGCTTTTTGATGCAGTTTAAAAAATATTGCATGTGTGTGTGTGTGTGTGTGTGTGTGTGTCTGTGTGTCTTGTGTCTGTGTGTGTGTGTCTCTGTCTGTCTGTCTGTCTGTCTGTCTGTCTGTGTGTATGTGTGTCTCTGTCTGTGTGTGTCTCTGTCTGTCTGTCTGTCTGTCTGTCTGTCTGTCTGTCTGTCTGTGTCTCTGTCTGTCTGTGTCTCTGTCTGTGTGTCTTGTGTCTGTCTGTCTGTCTGTCTGTCTGTCTGTCTGTGTGTCTCTGGCTGTCTGTGTATCTTGTGTCTGTGTGTGTGTGTGTGTGTGTGTGTGTGTGTGTGTGTGTGTGTCTCTGTCTGTCTGTGTCTCTGTCTGTGTGTCTTGTGTCTGTCTGTCTGTCTGTCTGTCTGTGTCTCTGTCTGTCTGTGTCTCTGTCTGTGTGTCTTGTGTCTGTCTGTCTGTCTGTCTGTCTGTCTGTCTGTCTGTCTGTCTGTCTGGGTGTCTCTGGCTGTCTGTGTATCTTGTGTCTGTGTGTGTGTGTGTGTGTGTGTGTGTGTGTGTGTGTGTCTCTGTCTGTCTGTCTCTCTGTGTGTCTCTGTCTGTCTGTCTGTCTGTCTGTCTGTCTGTCTGGTGTATGTGTGTCTCTGTCTGTCTGTCTGTGTTGTGTCTGTGTGTGTGTGTGTTGTTGTTGTGTGTGTGTGTGTGTGTGTGTGTGTGTGTGTGTGTGTGTGTGTGTGTGTGTGTGTGCGTGTGTGTATGTGTGTGTGAGAGAGAGAGAGGAATAAAGACTCTCACTTCTGTCCGTTGTTTTTATATATACATGAATAAATATTCTGCTCTGTGTCATTCACACAAAATGCCAAACACAGTAATTCCACATTTAGTTTTCTTGCTTTCCTGAAACCAAATGCATTAATCATGAAAAACATGTGAGAAAAAAAATAGAATTGTATATTAACAACCATAAAATTGTAGTTCCTAAAAATGTGTATTTATGGTTACCAGAACACCATCTTGTCCAGTTTACAGAATAGGAATAATATTAGTCTTTGATGTCCTTGTGGATGTTAAAGTGTGGGTGTTCGTGTGGTTTACCAGCCTGATGTCTCTCTAGAGTTAGTCAGCCGATCGTTGTTTGTAGTGTTGCTGTGCTGCTGCACTTACAGTGTTTGTTGTGATTCTCTGGTAAATGTTGCAGGAGGATTTGTTTATACTCGATCATGGAAACCATGGCAACCATCAGCCTCCTCGAATCCTGGTGGTTTCCATGGCAGCTGTTAAAACCGATCACTGCTCTTTCTTTTTTATTTTATTTTATTTTACCACAGTTGGTTTGATGGCATGCACCAACACAGCCCATATCCTAAACTAGTGTGCTTTATAGTTTAATTACATTAAACCTAGTTTTTGGTTAATCTGATAATTAATATACAAATCTGATATACTAATATATTAATCTGATCTGTTAATATACAAACATTAAGGTCATTTCATTAGTCAGATAAACAGCTCTGGTTCCCATTCCCTTCCATTGTATGGAAAAGAGCAGCGTGAACATTCATCTAAATGTCTCGTTTTCTGTTATACCGAAGTCAGTCAGTTAGTCATTAAGGTGTAATGTGACACAAGCATTAATTTTACAATCCTTAATAATCAGCTGATTATAATCACACATATTGCATGGCTACTTGCCACATAAATACTGTATATAAATGTATGTGAATTGTTGGAAATTATTTTAGACAAGAAAGTGTTTTTTTGTATTATTTTGTTTTAGTTTATTCGTTTAGTCTTGTGCTTCAGATGAAATTCTGAATTTTATAGATGTTGTAAGACATTTAGAATAGTTTTTTTTAATCACCTTGTACACCAGCTTGTGCATTACATGTTATACTACGTGGTCGTTGAATGCTTGAATCTGATTGGCTGACGAACGTTCTGAGGTGTGTAGTTATTTTCAGGGAAGCGCACGGCGAACGTAGTTCCAGGCAGATCTCTTGACCGCATTACAGTTCCGTATCACTTCGCCAAATTATTTCTGTTATTTCAAAGGTCTTATAACAGAAGAATAACCAAAACCCGCAACGACACTGGCCAAACAAATAAATACAGCAAACAAAAGGATAAAATCGATCATGTTTTTGCCACAAAATTATGTTTTATTATGTACGGAAAGCACATAGCCTAACGTTACTCTCTCTCCCTCACAGACACACATATAGTTGCTCACACGTTAACATAAGCGCTAATGTAGTTAGCACTAACGTTACTCTGACGATTTTATCAGTCACATAGTTTAAAAACGTAAAAACTACATGACTTCTCACAAGCGATGTAGCATCAACGGCGTTGTTCGTGAAGAAAAGGAACTTAAATTCTCACTATAGACATTGCTGCCGATCACTGACTCACTGAGGTAACATTACTCTCTCTCTCTCTCTCTCTCTCTCTCTCTCTCTCTCTCTCTCTCTCTCATAACTTAGTTATTAACTGCATTATTCTGCTATCAACGGCTCAAGTCTCTGTTACGGTTTAAAATGACGTTTTGGAATTAGCAAGGGAGGCGTTGGATGAGATGTGGAATAAATAATCCTACTCACAATAGCGATTGAAGTAGAAAAACCGGACAAATGCCTTGAAATAGCCTATATCATCTGATACATGTCTTGAAGTGTGGCAACCGTAGTATAAGCGGAATAATTGACTCCAAGCCGTTGAATTATTAGAAAAATAATGCACACCCGAGGTGGACTCAACATCCACAGGACTCAATTTAATAAACTGTAACACATCCATTATTCCCCATCATCCACACTAGTGATCGACCGATATTGATTTTTTATAACCGATACCGATATTTATACATTTATGTAACCGATAACCGATATTCAGAACCGATATTTATTTACTGTTATAAACTAAATAAATAACAGAGTGAAGTAGGCTTTACATTACTTGCTCACCGTGGCACCGTCCCCCCACCATCCTTTAGATCGTTTTTATAGTAATAAAAATAAATTCGTTCAGATAGAGGACACTAAAATTAAAACTGAACGCAGCTGACGAACGAGAGTCTTGCATCACAGCAGTCTAGGTCTGCATTGCCGCGGCTATCCCGACCAGATTTCTTACTCTGCTGTCCTTGAAGGACGTGCAATTCTCTTTCCCTTTTTTTGTATTATGCTTATCCTATCATTTTAAATGACAGACTGAGTCGAATTTATTTAATTTTTCTCTGCTGCACTTTTCACTGTGTTAACAGCAAGATGTTAAATGAATTTAGTGTTTTGACAAGACTAATAAAATAGCTATTAGGCTAAACCTTCATTTTTTTCCTATTGTGTTGTAGGCTGAATGTTAGCATAAACGAATTATATCCGGACAAAACAAATTATAATATGGATTACAATTTTTGTATAACTTTTTTCCTCTCTGTGAAACTTTATTCCGTGTTGGCAGCAAAATGTTATTGTCATTTTTCAGTCAATAAATTCAAGACTCTTGACAAGACGAATAAAATAAATACAATTTTGTGCAGACTAAACTTTTATTTGTTATCCTATCTCTGTCTTTCATCAGAAATGTGAACAAACAGAATATATCGCGGGAGCGGAATAAAACCTAAAATAGTCCCGCGCAGACCTCTACATCACAGATCAGATTTCATTTATCACGTGAAGAGAGATGACTGACAAGAATAGTGAGGTGACAGACAAGACAAGATGCGGAAGAGTTTCAAAACGAAATGTAAAAGCACCCGTTTTTAGCCTGTTGACCTCGGAGTCTGACATTAATCTAAGTCAAGGAGAAAACTCACCGAGATCTACCAAGTGAAAAGTAAATAAATGATAAAATACACATTAAATAAATAATTAAAAAGGCTTGTTGTGATGTATCTTTATGTTGCATTAATTTAATAATAATAAATAAGATAGTGTTTTATTATTATTCACTATTCACGTCGCTGTATTCAACTATATACTGAGCTGTATTCAAACAGAAATATGATGTTAGAGAGACCGAGAGCACACATACACGGTTCGTTTGCGCGTCATTTATAACGGACACAGCGCGCGCCTAATGCACGATCATGTCACTGTAATCAGCTTTACCATGATTACAAAACTTGCCCATTAAAACTTGTGTGTACTAGTGACACTGTCTTCTTTTATCCAGCGAGAGCAGTAGTTTGTGTATCATGTTCTCATACAGCGGCTTTGAGCCACCGTTCAGTCTGTATTCACAGCGCCATGAGAACAGTATTTCTCCTCCTAAACACAGAATACGTAGAGAGGTGAATACGATCTATTACCCCTGATCTAAGTGATAATGTTTTTAAAAAAAACATTCGTTTCTCATTTATTTGGTTCCACAGTATTTGCTGATTTTTATTTTAAACACTGCTTGACGCCGATTTGCTGCTGATATTAAAGTCAAAGTAAAACGCGCACGGCGCTTACAGGCTTATTTAAAACCTAAGGAAAAGAGGGAAAACTCAAACAAAATATCAACTTCATTTTAAACTACAGTTTTAGGTTCATAAGCTGTTATATTCTCTGGAATATTGAAATAAGCTATAACAAACAAAACACTGTAGGCCTATTTTATTGCATTGCTCAACTGGCATGTTATATCAGAATTCAAATGTTTTTGTCTAGATTATGAAAACTGCTGACAGCGCGGTTTATCTATGTATTTACACAGAACTACTCAAACTGCGATCCCTTGCAGAGATAATACATAATTAATTTCGATAGAGATGTATTTATTTAGATGTTTATTGGTAAAATAATGGTTCGATAGTAAATGTTAATATAATTCAGCGTGTTTCAAACAAGTTAATCTTGTATAAAGTTACATGCGGTGGTTGTGCTGGAGCATTTCCTGAGTGAACAGTGTCCACTGCTCCAGTTGTGTGTGTGTGCCCACTGCTCCAAGTGTGTGTGTGTGTGTGCCCACTGCTCCAGGTGTGTGCACACTTGGATGGGTCAAATGCAGAGAACAAATTTCACTGCTGGTTATACTCTGTATAATTATGTATGTGACAAAAAAAAAAAAAAAAAAAAAATTCAAAACCGTTATTTATTTTTTTCTAAACCGATAACCGATAATGGTAAAATGCTTAAATATCGGGAAAAATATCGGTATCGATAAAAATATCGGTAAATCTCTAATCCACACTGCTGCTATGTGTACATTCCCGGTACAACCTATTTGCACATTCTCTTGCACTGCACACTTTATCTCATTGCACATCTTACTCCTTATTTTATTTTAGTATTTGTTCCTATTTTCATTCTCACCATATTTATATATATATTCTCTCGTGTTATGTTTCATAGTTTTATTGCTTTTATGTTATTTTTATGTTTTTTTTAATTATTATTATTATTATTTTGTTTTGCACTTTCCATTGAGCGGACCTGTCCTGACTAACATTTCACTACTTATTATACCCTGTATGATTGTGTATGTGACAAATAATAAAGAACCTTGAACCTTGAACCTTGTGTAACGGCCACTCCGCTTTGCGTCGTGACTGCATTAAAAAATATTTTTTTTATTAATTAAACATCCCGTCGTCAATTATTCCTTACATAACACTTGTTACATGACTACTTACTAACTGAATAAACATGTGCATATGAAATGTTTTGGTTATGAAATATTAATTTGATTTGAAATGTTTATTTTATGACATGAAACTAGCACTGCATTGTAATAAAATTTAAATTTTCAATAGAATCAAACACATTTATTTTAATACTTGCCATCTCTGATGGAAATGTGTATCAAATGTTTATTATATATTCAAAAGCATATTGCAGTGCATTATGGGATTGCTTACAGTTGTCTACAATTTGAGGCATGCTTTTTGTCAGTTGATCAGCTGTGGTGCAAAACAAGCTGTCTGACACAAAGTATATAATCAATGAAGTCATTTCTTAACATTATTACTTGTTTTTTGCACTGTTGTGACTTGTGTTTTTTGTTGTATCATGTTTTTGTTGTTTTGTATGTGTTGTTGTTGTTGTTTTTTGTTTTGTTTGTTTTTTGTCTTTTGTCATTTTATTTTTTGTTTATCAATTTTTTTTTTGTCATGGTTTGTGTTTTTTGTCTTGTTTTGTTTGTTTTTGGTTTTGTTTAGTTTAAAAGACTTTGAAGAGGAAACAATGCTTTGAGGAAAGAGTTGATTCAGTGCTTCAAATGAAAAGCTAATCACTCAATATTACTATGTTTGTAACGTCTGCAAGCAGGTTTTATGTTGTCTATAATTTGAGGCATGCTTTGCATCAGTAGTGCAACTATATGCTTCTGTGCAGTTGGGGTGTTTAGGAAACATGTTGGGAAACAATATACATTTTTTTCAGTGGTTTGGTGTCATTAGCGGGGCAAACGTACACATTTCACCTTTTATTGATGTAAGAGATCGTGTCCCTGTCCACATCATTGCTCACACTCATTAGGCTGTGCTGTTGTGTGGAGTGTCGAGTGGTTTATAACTCTATCGCAGGGGCTGATCGCTGTGGCCCGGCGGTGCTGAGAGCGCTCTTTCATCTCTTTAGGACGTGCTGCTGTAATAAGCTCTCAGAGTGGCCTTTTATCAGATGCTGTGGATCAGGCCGGCTCTCAGCTCTGCTTTAAGTGTAACACAGAGCCAAACAAAGAAAAGAAAACCGTGTTTACCTCAGCTCTCTGCTCACACCTCCACCTGACTCCATTTCTTTTGGGAAAGAAAAGATTTGTTCAGTGTTTTGTACTCCGTTTTCTTTGGTTTGCTCTTTACACCCAGCTGTTTTGTGTACTCATCCTTTTGAGACTGCTGCTTGAAAGACAAACCACATTAATCTCACTGAGTCTTGCTTATAGTGTAATATGACTATAGCTTATAGTGTATATGAGAATATACACTATTGGTCAAAAGTTTAGGGATTGATGATTTTTTTATGTTTATATAAAGAGTTTTCTGTTTGAATATAATTTCAGTTGTAATTTATTTGAAGCAAACTTGAAATTTCAGCCACTATTACTTTAGTCTTCAGTGTCACAAAAACCTCTTTTGTAACATTATAAACTATTGGTTGACAAATATGTATTTTTTTGATGGCCAATACCTTAGAATATCTTAGAGCAGGGGGAGCACTGGCCAATATAAAGGCAATATATTTGATAGTATACATTGATATTATATGTAAACAAATGATCAATATGAGAAAATAGTTTGAGCTTGATAAAAAATAATCTGTAAAATAAACCGATGTATACGTTGGCAGCATCTTGATTCAGTAGTTCTATTAGCAATAGTGTTTTTCTCAAATAAAGACATTTAAATATTTTTTTAAAAACAAGGAAGTGAACAGTAAGTGTCATATTTCAACAGTAACTTTATATAACTTTTGATTTGATTAACTTTATTAATCCCAAAGGGGAAATGCACGTCACAGCAGCTCACCACAAGAAATTGATAAGAGAAGATAATGCACGAATATAATTAAAATTATATATTTATATATATCAATTATAATGTTATTATATAATACAATTATTATATATCAAATATAATTAATATGTACTCACACAATCATACATTGTATGATTCACCGCAAAAAGTCCTTTAGTAACCCCCCCCCAATTTGAAATGCATAATTGGTGTGTTATGGACCGCTGTATTCTGGGAAATCTAAAAGTAAAATGCACAACTTGAATAATTGATTTGTTTATTATGAAACAGCAATGGTAGAACAGCTTTATGCAGGTGGGATTAGTTTTACCGCAGTCAAAGTGTGTGTGTGTGTGTGTGTGTGTGTGTGTGTGTGTGTGTGTGTGTGTGTGTGTGTGTGTGTGTGTGTGTGTGTGTGTGAGAGACAGTAGTACACACACTGAAATCCATTTTTTATTCTGCGTCTGGAAATGAAAAACTCCTGTGCGGTTCTGTGTGAAGTTGCTGATGCACCAAATATGGCCGAACAAAGGAAGTTTGTTTATTCTTCTTCTTAAAAATGTGAGCCGTTCTCAGTGCTTGAATCGGGTTACACAAAGGTTTCTGCACTCGAGGAGACAGCTAAAGCTATCATTCACCCAACACTGAACGTTATTTACTCGCCCTTATGTAATTCCAAACCGTACGACTTTCTTTCTCCAGTGGAACACACAATGTGACGTTTTGAAGAATATCCTGGTCACTCTTTTTGCTTTGATTAAAGTAAGTGAGGACTGGGACTGTCAAGCTCTAAAGTGACATCGCACCATACTAATAGCATGCATGATAAACTTTTATATACCTAAATATTTACTTTAACAGTTAAAATATACTTTACTATTAAGTGTACCTTTTCATTGTGGTTAACAATGAATAATGACCAAAATGTATCTGTTTTTTAACACATAGCTAGAGTTAGAATTTATAATAGATAAGTTGCATGGACTACTTTTTATGCCGTTTTTTTTAGCTTGAATGTTTCAGTCTCTATTCATGGTAATTGAATATGAAAGCTTGACCAGCACATTCTTCTAAATTTCTCCTTTTCTCCATGGAAGAAAGACGGTGAGTAAATGATGACAGTATGATGCTTTAGAGTTGGATGTGTAATCGTGTACTCAAGTGTGAGAAACAAAGCGTGGAGGAGAGCATGAGACCCACAGGCGGAGCAGATGGAGCCGGCCTGTGGGAACACTGTCACTATCACGCCTCAATGTTACGCCTGTCCTTTCCCAACTAATAATGACTGATATTATGAAAAGCCTCATCCTCTTTTTATAGCGGTGCTTAGAAAGACCAAACCCATCTCTCCAGTCTTACTATTGTGAGAAACTATGTGGAAATTAGACCGTTTTTATAGAGAACCAAAGTCAAATCAATAAATTATTAAACCTTGCAATCAAGTAAAAAATGTCACTTGTTCTACGCGTTTGCCTGTTTTCTCTATTTCAGTGATTTTGATCAATCTGCCTCTCTCACCTAAAATATGAATTTATACTGAAGCAAAAACACATCTTAAACTGTTTGTTTTTTTCATTAAAAAAGGCTTTAAAATAAGATACATTTACATTAGACTTTATTAGACAAATATCATAAATGTATATTGTGTTGCTTAAAAAACAGAAAAAAATCCAGATATTATTGAATATATACTTAATATATTTTAGACTTTTTTGCATAATTGTTTGATTGATTTAAAAAGACTACTTTTTAAGAAAAATGCGTATTTGCTGATTTTTACTGTTCTCTTAATTACTTTATCTTCTTAGTTCTCTTTCTCAGCCAAGAATGACAATATACTGCAAACTAAATGAATAAATAAACACTGTATTTTTGTGATTTTCCATAAAAAATACAAAATAAACTAATTTTCCAATATTAGACCGTTAAAATATCTGCCAAATATGTTTGACTACATCTGACGTGTTTGTTCATTCATTCATTCATTTACACAGTAAAAGTTATAGTCCGTGATAATACACACCATTTTGTAATACACGTGATTTTGATCTGCCTCTTGCTTTCTCACGTCTCCAGACTTTAATAACACTCTCTGACTCTAAATCTCTCTCTCTCACATCCTGTCCCTCCAGTATTAAGATGGTGTTGATGTGGACCAGTGGAGACACTTTCAAGACTGGCTACTTCCTGTTGACTCAGGCTCCTGTGCAGTTCTGGATCTGCGGCCTCCTTCAGGTGTGCGTGGACTTCGCCATTCTCTTCCAAGTGTACTATTACAGCCGCTACCCACAGAAACCCATCTCACACATCACGCACACCACCAGCGCCAAGGCCCTATGAAACACCCTCGCTTCACAGAATGTGCTCAAATCTATCACAATGCATATTTACAGCATCTTTATACAGTGTCCCCAAAACATATTTGGATAAGTGATACACTTAAATATGTCTGAAAGTCATTGCATTAGATACACAACATCAAACTATGATTTAAAACATTTTTTATTACAGTTAACTAGTTGCTTGTTATATTTTCTTGAAATTAATGCCACGTTTTAGTTTTTTGGGGGGTGTAAATGTATCTTATTTTAAAACACATACATTAAGTGTTGCTTGAATAGTTCCCCAGAAAATGAAAATTTGCTGAAAATGTACTCACCCTTAAGCCATCCAAGATGTAGATGAGTTTGTTTCTTCATCAGATTTGGAGACATTACATCACTTGCTCACCAATGGATCCTCTGCAGTGAATGGGTGCCGTCAGAGTCACCCATAATGATTTTTTTTCTTACAAACACAGTTTTTGTCTTCACAAGATGTTAATTGATGTGACTGGAGTGGTGTGGATTATTGTGATGTTTTTATCAGCTGTTTGGTCTCTCATTCTGACGGCACCCATTCACTGCAGAGGAACCACTGGTGAGCAGGTGATGCAATGAGACATTTCTCCAAATTTGATGAAGAAAAACTCATCTACATCTTGGGTGTTTTGAGGGTGAGTAAAGCAAATTTTCATTGCTAGGTGAACTATTTCGTGAAGTGTTCTGATTTTTGGTGCCACTGTATAAATGTACATGGAACCAAACTTTACATGCAGTATCATAAAGATATGCAGTTATATTTACATACATATACAAACCAGCCCAAGGTAAGCATCATGCTTTTGCAATCTTTTGCCTTACAGACTCTCAGAATGACCTGAAATGTATCTGATATCAGATGGACAAATGTACAAAGCTTTTGTTATAAGAGATTATTAGAGTTAATGCCCTTTTATTTGGAGAAGACTGGTTTTACCTCAGTAGCCCGCTGTGGTGTTTCACACAGTGAAGAGCACAGGAAGAGCCCTGTGTCTTTTTGAACCAAAAAGGAAAACAAAAATACCCTCTCTCCTTTTGGTAGTAGGAGACAATCCTCATACAGTTCACAAATCCACATGACTTGATTGAAGTGTCTTCCCCAAATTTTATTTTTGGAGATATGTATAGCAATCCTAGTTCATTTACATGCAATCAGTTCAGTTAGCATGACAAAATATGAAGTCACTGTATGTGACCTCTTTAAGAAAGTTTGAGTACAGTATTTGCGGCACATCGGGGGTTAATTAAGAGATTTATGACTTAAAGGCCAAGTTCTTCAAACATCCAGTCAACCATCAGTCCTGAATATGACCATACACTGCAAAAAATCACTTTCTTTAACATTATTTGTCATTTTCTAGTAAAAGGTTGGTTGATGCTATTATTATTATTAATAATAATTGTACTGCATTATCATGTTTTGGTTTATGCTTAAAGATTGATGTATGGTTTATTTAAAAAAACATGTTTTACTTTACAATAAGATTGAAAAAAAATAACTATTTTTACCTGAAGATCCCTAAAACAAGATATGTTTACATACAGTAAAGAAAGGGGGGGGGGGGGGGGGTTATTTTTTCAAATGTTGGAGAATATGTATTTTCTCATGTCTTTTATAAATTTACTTTGTAACTTTTACATTTATCTATTTTTACATTGCTTTATTTTTAAATGAAAAAAATATGGCAAATACTTTTTAAGAAAATGATTATTTGCTGATTAATACTGATCCAGTTGTTATAGTCAGGGATGTTTTATGAGAGAGGTGCTGCTTGTCAATATGTTAGATATGTACTTGTGAGTAACAGTTTGACGGCTTTTGACAAGATATGAGTCTCCGATAAAACTCTCCCCTTTTAGATTAGAAAGACAAGACAGGTTTCTTTTAAAGGACGACATATTATTACTATCGCTGTTATTTATTTCTGTTTTTCACCTGCTATTCTGATATATCATGTATTTTACTTGAGCTTCATTTAAATATATATTGTTTCTCTTTGTGCTGTATTTGATAAAACAACCGCTTTATTCTGTATTGCCATTATTTGAATGTTTCATGTCTTCTGGTTAAAGTTATTATATACTCTGGTTCCCATGATGATATATAGGTTTACTCTGTCATTGCACTCCATACAGCATTGATCCTTGCAGTTGAGTGCTGTTTTTGTTTACTGCCTTTTCTAGCCAAATATTCTGTTCATATTAAGTTGGGTCATATATTTGCTATGTTACTTTTTTATAACAAGATTTGTTAATAAACTCTTTTTTTATTCTGGATGCATATTGCTGTCATTAATACTTATCAAACAGTTGCACTCAGACATGTAAAAATGTATGAATAATAATCACATTTACTAAACAACATCATAGATTTATGGTAAATCTCACAAATCAAATGAAAAACATGGAGCGTTATTGCTCTGTAGACTTAGCTTAACGTATCAGGCTGTAGATATTTCAGCCTGTTTTTCACAGTATAATGTGCTGCCATTGATTTTATTAAAATGGAAAGCTGAGAGTGCATTCATTATGACTGTGGTCATTTTAGCAGTGTTTGTACTGGCAGCACACATGGTCTCTCCATGTCTTTATGAGCACAGGGCTCTCAGTGGAATACATAAGGATGTATCTACCACTGATCAGTGTGGTTCACAACAATCTGACACTGTCACACGTATTTAATCACCCATAGGAATAGATGTGCAGGACTCAATACTGGACTCAATATAATAAACCAACTAAATGTTATTAGATGATAAGACCATGCTATTGAATTATTACTATATTCATATACCATGGCATTTACATGGTAGTCAAGAATACCCCACTATCATGTCTTAGTACATTTAGTAACTTTCAGTTCCCTTTCCCTTTCTTTACTGCAATCTATCTATCACTCAAGACAGTTTGAAAATAAGAAACCTTTATTCTTTTAAAGGGCATTTCACTGTTTATTACAACCGGCAGATCCTGAGACTATGGCATCTAAAAGCAGAGTTATACAGAAATGTGTGTAAATGTGTTTTCATAAACATAGTTATTGCAAATCAGCTATATAGGAGCGTAAATTAAAGTTTAATAGCCTGTTTTGAACAGTGTAATACTGTATCCTCTGACACCAGAGGAAAGCTATTTTTACCTTAAAGGTGGATGCAAAATAAAATGGCAATCTTCACAGTCATACAGTTTTCACAGGTAGGACATCCATCGACCAGGAACACCAGCTGAATGAAAATTCAGTCATCACTCACCCTCATGCCGAACCCATATGACTCTTTTTCTTCAGTGGAACACAAAAGTAAATATTGAACCAAATGTTCATGTTGCTCATTTCCATACAATGAAAGTGAATGGGGACAGAGGCAGTTGAACTCTCAAATCTCTTTAGAACGGCTGCATATGTAAAATAGGACTATGCAGGTAAACCTCTCTTCCCTGGCCTCAAGAGGCTTGCTAATTTTTAGTGTCCTTGTTAGTGCACCCACCATCCATGTCATTTGATACTGGTTCCAATCCCACTCGGACTGGCGCAAGTAGGACCAGTTTTATTGGTGCCGTTTTTCAGATTGGAGTGAGGTTTAAGAGAAACGTGCAACAGATGCCAGCTAGTAAGAGCTGTGTAGATAAACCTCACTCGAGGTATATTAAGGCCTGCTGGTTTTAGAATCCCTGTTAGCGTGCCCTCCAGTGCAGTTGATGCTGGTTCAAATCCCTCTCAGTGTGATGCGAGTAGGGCCTCTTTTATTGGTGCCGTGACCTAAATGCGAGTGAAATTCTGAGGAGTGAGTATAATGGTAATTAAGGTAAGCTAATTAGAGCTGCACAGGTAAACTTCACTCAACTGGCCTCAAGAGACACGTTAAGGGCTTTGGTTTTAGAGTTCTTGTTAGCGACCCTTCCTCTTATACTGGTTGAGCTGGTTCAAATCCCTCTCAGAGTGGTGAGATTAGGACAAGGTGCATTGTGCCATGACCCAGATTGGAGTGAAAGGGCCATTGGTTTCTGCATTCTTGTTAGAGTGCCCTCCTCCCATGCTGATTATGTTATACTGGTGCTGTGACCTAGATGGGGGTGAAATTTAGAGGGGTTAGTATAATGGAGTCCAGCTAGTAAGAGCTGCACATATAAAACTCACTCCCTTGGCATCAAGAGGCACGAATGTGGACATTTTCATAGTGTCCTTGTTAAAGTAACCACCGATCACACTGAGATTGGTGCCATGACCCGAATGAGAATGAAGTTTAGGGAGTGAATGTAACAGCTAGTAAGAGCTGTGCAGGTTCACCTCACTCTTCTGGCCTCAAGAAGCATTGTTGTTTCTTTGGTGGTGCCACCTCCCTTTGATAGTGGTGCAAGTAGGACCAGTGAAATTGGTGCCATGACACAAATGGGAGTAAGGTTTAGAAAGTTAGTGAATTGAGGCAAGCTGTTAGTTGTGCTGGTCAACCTCACAGCCCTGGCCTCAAGAGGTGCAGTAAGGATTGCTGGTTTTAGCACACTTGTTAACATGCCCAACACCCATGCCAGTTGACACTGGTTCGAATCCTTCTAAGAATGGTGCATGTAGGACTAGTTACATTGGTGCCTTGACACTAAGGAGAGTGAGGTTTATAGGCAGTGAGTGTAAAAGAGGCCAAGTGGTAGATAGCTGTGCAGGTAAACCTCACTCCCCCCTAACCTCGAGGCACACAGTCTTTACCGTCCTTTTTAGTGTGCCTGCCACCCATGCCAGTTGACACTGGTTCAAATCGCACTTGGAGCGGTGTATCTAGGATCAGTTAAATATATTTGAACAGTACAATATACGTTATGATATATGCAACAACAATGTTGCATCTTGTCACTGATGTCAAACATGGTGTGACATTTGAATATTCAACCAAGAATGAGATTTAAGAGCTAACACGTAGGGGAAACTTTGTGCATCATTTTCTCATGCAAAGTTAACTTATGGCCTCGGAAAGCTTTGAATATAATAGTATAATAGAGTCATGGATCACTTTTTTTTTAAATGTGTTTTGGCGTTTATAGATCCAGTCTCCATTCAATTTCTTTATATAAACACAATTAGCATTCTGCTAAACATTTGCATTTGTTTTCTACGGAAGAAGAAAGTCATACGCATTTGGAACAACACGAGGGTTAGTAAATGAAGACAGAACATTCATTTTAGGTTGAACTAACTCTTTCAATAATTGTGACCTGTCCATTTTAACATCCCTTTCCCAGTCTATTATTGTCAAGTCACCTGATTATACAGGTACTATTTATGGCCAATCACCTGTAGCATGTCTTTGTACATGTTTTTTTTTTTAGTCTTACAGACAGCAGTTTGCATTACGACTTTAGTGATCTCCTAACCTGTGGTGCTCCTTGACCTGCAACAGCTACGGATCTGCGGTGATGCACACCAACTGCGGCGGTCTCTGTGATTCCATGTAAGGAACTGTCAGTGTCCTGTGAATCCTCACTGTTTTGGGACTTGGTGCTGTCTTGTGAATCGGGCTTGTGCCGTGTGGACCGATTCTGTTCCTCTTTAAGCTCCTGGTAGGACCGTGAAAATGTGTGAAATATGGATGTGACTGGGAATGCCATGAGCAGGATTCCGCTCAGGATGCTGCTGAGCGCCACCACTTGGCCTGGAATACTGCGAGGAACCATGTCACCATATCCAACCGTGGTCATCGAAATGACAGCCCACCAGTAGCTTCCGGGGATGCTTGTGAATTCCTGCTTGGCGCCCATCTCGCTCTCCGCCAGGAAGACCAGAGGGGAGAACAGTGCCATGGCCACACATAGGAACAGCAAGAGCAGTCCGAACTCTCGAGTGCAGCGACGTACGGTCAACCCAAGCGTTTGCAGTCCCAAAGAGTGACGTGCTAAACGCATCACGTAGAAGATCCGCAATGCTCGAAGAACTCGCAGGACCAATCCCACCTTCTCCAGGTAGTTGTTTCCTGAGCCGGTGGGACGGTCGCTCACGGACAGTGAGTCCACTATCAAAGTGATGTAATAGGGCAGAATGGCCACCACGTCGATGATGTTGAGGGGTGTGCGTAAGAACATGCACTTGCTCTGCGTCTGGATGAAACGGAGCAGGAACTCCAGGGAAAACCAGCCCACACACACTGTTTCCAGCACAAAGATGTTATAGCACCTCTGGGAGCACTCGCCCTGAGAAAGAAAACACACGTTAGTTGAGCTCAGGGTTAGAATCTCAAATTATGTTGTATCATTCAGAGTTTTCATTCAGTGGCTCATTATGCAGTATGTCTCAATATAGTGGATAATATTTATGCTAAAAGAAGGAAATCATAATAGTTTTCTTCAACACAAAATCACAAATAAGTGTAACACAGGAATATATTTAAAATTATTTTACTATGTTTCAAGAAGATGTTTTAATTTTGTCATGTCCCTGGGTGCTGCACTCACTTCTAATGTGACAAAAAATTACAATTCATCAAGCAAAAGTTCTGGATGGCCAATGTCTTGCCGATTTTAGCCCCAGCTAGCAAACTCTTGCCTAAAAGTTTCTAATGAGTCTGAAGACATTGATTAGCTAGTTCATGTGCGTTTACAGTAATTAGGATTGGAGCTAATGCTGCATTCGATTGACCTTGGAAGTCAGATGTTGGAGCTGGTAATGAGGTCACAGTAGAAAAGTCAGAAAACCAAGAACACGTCCATTGTTAGCAATACCAGTTGATTAAAAACACATAAAATGTGGACATTTGCACAGATAAAGCCATAGTATCATGTCCAAACATAGAGGTTGGATGGTACAGTGTGCACCACTGAGTTTGAGACACAGACAAACATAAGTGCTAATAAAAAACATATTACTACTGTTTCTCTTTTGTTGATGCACGGAGCAGCAATATTGGATTCTGAAGTTAGAGTTGCTTCGATTCCTCCAAGATTCCGAGTTGGAACTCTGATTCTGGAGGGCTTTCTAATTAGAAGTTCATACTGATAACTCAGAATTTTTAACTTCCGAGTACAAATGGAACACAGCATAAACTCTGCAGGACGGTGGCTCTCCAGAAACAGGTTTGGACACCCCTGGTCTAGATAATCAAAAACTTTAAAGCTCCAAATACGTCATAAAGGCACTGTAAAAGTGGAGGTTTAATCAAAACTTTCAGAGGCAACATATATATTTATCTATCATATATATATATATCAGTTGTGTATATATATATATATATACATATATATATCATTTTTTATTTGTATTTGACAAATAAAAAGCTTATGGGCTTGGAAGGAAATGGAATGAAATGAGGGTCAGTAAATGATGGCAAAATTGTAATTTTTAGGGTGAACTTCTCTAATGACATCATCCATAATGAAATCAACTTGTGCAATTTTGGTGGGAAAAGCATCAGTATAAGTGATGAAGACATTCCATGATATTTGATAAAATTACAGAAATCAGTTTGATATTATCAAAATTTATTACATTTGCCTTTGTGTTAGTCCCTCACTGAGCTAGTACTTTGTATAACTAATCAAGTTAGTAAATAAAATGTAAATGATTAAGCTTGACTGATGCATATTTCTGAGAGAATGACCTACATTTCTATACAATTTCCTAAATTATAAGGCAAACACATTAATTAAATTTTTTTAGTAAATTCAAAAGCTGTTGTATAACGTGAGTGACTTGTACTGTAATAACCTGACTTGCGTCCACTTGAAGGCTGCAGCTTGATTTCAGATAAATACACTTGTCTCTGGGAAACTGTGTATTTTCTGAGTAATTTGTAATCATAGACACAAAAATGTCATTAATTACTCCCCTCATGTCGTTCCAAACCCGTAAGACCTTCGTTCATCTTCAGAACACAAATTAAGATGTTTTAGATGAAATCCGTATTACAACGCATACGCACGCTTTCTCCTAAGCGTAAACAACGCTTAATATGCAGATTACGCTCACGTGCGTGGTTTAAAGGGATATATACACTTCATGTTGTTCCAAACCTGTGTGACTTCCTATCTTCTGATGAACAAAAAATATATAAAAAATGTCTGTCCTTTTTGTTTGTTTGTTTTACTTGTTTTATTTCAAAACAATGACTCAGTTGGTTCCAAATTTGTTTAGATGAGTTATGTTCTGTGTCATGAAGTAATTCTGATAAATAAATAAATACAAATTATCTGGATATTTTAAAATTATCGTAGCTCACTGATTATAATCATTCTTACATACAGTGTTACACTATTTAAAAGTTTTAATAATGTTACACCATTTTAATATTGTTGATAGAAGTGTCTTATGCTCACCAAGGCTGCATTTTTTTAATCAAAAATACTGTAAAAACTGCAATATTGTGAAAGATTATTGCTATTTAAAATAACTGTTTTCTATTTGAATATATTTTAAAGTGTAATTAATTCCTGTGATGCCAAGCTGAATTTTCAGCATCTTTGCTCTAGTCTTAAAGTATCACATGATTGTCAGTCTTGTGTTTAGGTGTGTTCAACTTGAGGGGGCGCTGTGTAGAAAGACGTTGTAGAAATGGATCGTTATGCTTTTGAATTGCTCTCGCGGTACTTTGATGTCATACACTGATCATTCTGCGCAGCGCCGCTTCAAGTCGAACACACCTTTAGGGTGAATCCCATTTCTCTGTCTTACCCCTTCCCCTTCGTCTTACCCCTAGCCCTTGTCCCTTGAAACCGAGTGGTAAGCGCTAGAGGTGAAAACATACCCCTATAAAATGAAACGCCACTTGGTTACTGTTACGTCATCATACATCGTCGCTAGCTGGCTGCTACGTCACCAGAGAAGACAAGTGTTGATCGCAAACTCTTCGTCTAAAAGTGTGTGTATGTCGATTGCGTGGGTTTAAGTGATGTTTTTCTCTAGTCAGATAAATGCGGGACTGTTGTGCAAATCAGCAATGTAACGTTAGCGTGGAAAAATAGTGATTTTTTAAAAACGTTTCAATTAAGAGCATGGTTGCAAATATATATGTAAGTTACAGGACTGTGTAGAGCACAAAACAAGACTGTCGTAATTTTAAATAAATTATTTAAGCCGAAAATACTCTGGCCGCAGTGTTTCCTGGGTACCCCTTGGTTTCAAGTAAGCTCACGAAAATTCTTGGTTTTAAGGGCTATCTACCCCTTTACCTTACCCCTACCCCTCGATCAAAACCAGAATTAGCCCTTACTCTCACGTGAACACGCAAAACTAAGGGGAAGGGGTAAGACAGAGAATTGGGATTCACCCTTAAGGTGCGTTCACACCAGATGCGAATGATGCGAATCGCGCGAATGATTTACATGTTAAGTCAATGCAAAGACGCGATAGACAATTCTGCGGCGCTATTCGCGCGAATGTTAACCAATCAGGAGCTTGCTCTAGCAGTGACGTCATTACGAGCAGAGGCAGAAAATCAGAAACAACAATGGAGGACAAAGTAATTGTGGTTGTATGTGGGTACCCGGAGCTGTATATACATCTTCGTACTTTTACAAAAACAGGAATACATTTTGCAACGAGACTGGAGCTGCCTGGCAGAAGCCCCTCCCATGACGCAAATTCGTGTCTGTTGTGTAGTGAATTTCACGCGCGAATTTCGTGCGAATGAAGCGAGTAAACTCAAAATGTTCAAGTGTCCAACTTCGCGTGAATAGCGTGATTTATTCGCGTCATTCGCGTCTGGTGTGAACGCACCTTTAGTCTTGTGTCTTGCTTCCACATGCTCCCAGTTTTTCCATGCCCTTATTTGGTTAGTTCCTGTTCACGTTTGGTCCCCATTTAGTTTATTAGTCCCCAGCCGTGTGTCATTTATTATCTAGTTTACTAACAGGTATTGAATCCCTGTGTTTCCCGGTCTTGAACATCCAGTGTCTTACGTCACTCCATGTCTCCTGCGTTGGATATGTTCTCTGTGTGTGATTTCATTGTATGTGTTGAGTGTTTGGAATTGCACTTCTCCTCGACTCCTCGTCTCTGTGCTCCAGAGTATCGTGACAGATCACCGGTCCTAAAACAACAGTAAGCAGCATCCCTCCTTCCCGTTTTGTTTTCATTTATTGAAAGATTTTTGTTTTCCCTTTTATTCTCCCGCAGCATGGAAACCGTCGTTTGCATAATTGCCCTTTTGTGGAATATTTGCGGGAGTTCTGCAGGCTCGTCGCGGCAGCGGCATTCGATGACGCCACTATCTTCTCACTGTTCTGGCATGGGGCCGATTACCATCGCCCCTTGGACCACCCAGACACCACTGGACTAAGCTAGAGGGAAGGGATCCTCCGGCGTCTGGAGAGTGTCCAGCTCCGAGCCAGAACCAGCCCACCAACTTCCGCAACTCTTTCAAGCTCGCCGTCCGCAGGGGAAATGAATGCCACCATCTGCGGCTCTCTCTAGCCCGCCGTCCGCGGCTCTCTCAAAGCCCGCCGTCCGCGGGGAAAGCAAGCCCCGCCGCAGTCCACGGCTCCCTCAAGCACGCCGCCGTCCACTGTTGACTCAAGCCTGCCGGCCGCCGCTGACTCCAGCCCAGAGCACGCTCCAGTGCCAACCCCTCGAAAGCGTTTGGCTAAGCCTGCACCTCCAGAGCGCCAGCCAGAATCAGCCTCTACGTCCCTCAATGATTTTTAGTAGTAGTATGGCTCCAGTTTGGTTTGGTCCCCATTTAGTTTATTAGTCCCCAGCCGTGTGTCATTTACTCCCCAGTATTTAATCCCTGTTTCACAGTCTTGAACGTCCGGTGTCTAATGTAATTCCATGTCTACTGCGTTGGATATGTTCCCTATGTGTGATTTCATTAAAGAGTGTTTGGATTTGCACTTCTCCTCATCTCTGTGCTTCAGAGTATCGTGACAATGATCCTTCAGAAATCAGGATGATTTGCTTCTTAAGATCTTTGTTTGAATAGAATAGAGATATCACTTCAAAAATATTAGAAAATCTTCATATTCCAAATTTTGACCAGTAATACATTGAACACTGGCAAATATTCTCAGTTTATTTTGTAAACACCATATATAGAAAATTCCACAAGGTGCACACTTATTAAAGTCATCACAGATAGAGTATCATTAGTTGAAACTCATTCAGCCAACACTGATATCAAAATCCACTTTTTTTTTTATTAACGATTAAGCAATATATAATTAATACTTCTCAATTTACAGAGGGCCATCATTTAATGCCTTTATTTATAATGCTAATTAACAGATATGCCACATAACACTTGTGCAACCAACCCTTATCTATTAATAACTTATTAATACGTTATTGCTGACTCAGATACTGCAAACTGATTAGTGGATCAGACAGGCATTTCTGCTTAATGTGCATGCCAAGAAATCCACAGTGGACCTTCACGTCATACTTGAGCTGTTTGACGCATAACGCTGTTTCTGAGGGGATAGACTTGTACAATCCTGCAGGCCATGTTTAATTACACATTGCTCTATGGAAAATTAATCAATCCACTCTGAAGGCCAGATTGAAATGTATTAATGAGCTTCATCCAGACAAATCAGTTTTTTCCGTCACGGATCAGACAGGCAGTTAGAACACTAGGTCTAATTTATAAAAGGTTTAATTTTCCTAACAAGCCCTGCACGATCCCCAGCTTCTCCCTTAAATAATCAGTTTTTTTTTTGCATGCAGTTAATGAACTACATTAATTTTTAAAGGTATAATTAAATGTGATTTCTTTCCTAATAATGAAGAGAGTTGATGAGGAGAATGTTCTAGTTGTTATTTGTGGAGTTTTCCCAAGTTAGAAAGCATATGACTTTCTTTTTATCTCTGTAACACAAAATGAGATAGTTAGCAGAATGTCCATGTTGCTTGTTTCCATACAAAAATCTAGCTTGACAGCTGTGGTTCCCATTCACTTTCATTGTATGGAAAAGAGTAATAAACTAACATATTTTACATTCCACAAAATAAATTCATAAAAGTTTGGAGGGGTGATTAAATGATTCCTTTTGTTGGTGAACTATTCATTTCAAGCATAGGTCTTTTGGCAAGGCATGGATTATATACACACACATTTATATATACACACACATATATATATATATATATTAATATATATATATATATACACACACACACACACACATATATATATATATATATACACACACACACATATATACACATATATACACATATACACACACATACATATATATATATATATATACATATATATACACACAGTACATATTGGTAATATATACTGTACTATATATTGATTTTCATTATATAATATAATAATATAACGTAATGATAATTGCCTTGGTACAGGCTAATGTGTGCGAGTCAGAAGAAATGCATTTATAGTCCATTAGGTCTATTCTCTGAAATGCTCTTATGTTGTGGTTTCATCATTTTGCTTTGATGGGAAGCTTTTTGGACGAGGCCTTGTGTTTTCTATTTTTCGCAGTACCAATTAAAAGCAGACATTTACAGCCTTAATCTGATATCTTCATCTGCAGGATAAGCTGTGCATTATTCAACATGACTGATCACATACGCTGAGCCAGAACTTTGCCTGACAAACACACACAAACAGACTTGTAATGCATTTCATCAATATTGCTTCACGTATGTTCAGTTAATTCACTTCACTGAGCATGAGATTCACTTCACCTTTACCTACCTCTCTCCTCTATACAGTATAAAACTGTATCAACTACAGCCACAATATAATCATCACTGTTAAAATGTGCTGATAAGCCATAACAATTTTGCCGTAATAGTTATGTATTTAATCAATTTTAAACACAAATATATTGTGTAAGATGGTTTGTTATACTTTTTCCAATTTTCCTGTTAAATTGAACAAAATACACAGTATGAAAGCATAACAAAATCATTTTGCAAATGAAATAACCAAATACACACACATACAATATTATTATTTAAATGTTTCTGTTAATCGTGGTTAAATTTAAATGTTCTGTTAATAAACTAAAACATATTTTATTTTAACAGTTTGCTTTATTTTAAGCTCCTTCCCTCTTTTTACTTTTCTCCCGCTTTCGTTATACTTTAGTTTTCAAATTCAAACAAACGGTTTCCATATATAGTGCAACAACATGCACCCTGTTTTAAATGAATGGTAATGTATTCTTGGGCTTTTTTGTTGTCAAGATTGTAAGGTATGTGTCTGTACAGAAATAGCGACTGAAGTAAAATGTGACAACTTGCCCCAGGCCAACCTACACGCATGGCAAAGTAAGTCCGTAACAATGAATCAAATGCAGTTTAGGTGAGAGGAGGCTATTATATTTCAGTGGATGCAAGAGCCTGCAGTGTTTTAATGACTGTTATTCCTTGAGATGCAGCGGAAACAATCACACAAGCCTCTGGCATTCCCCACTCTTTCTGAAGACTGTCAACTTCAGAATCCAAAGCGTTGCCTGCTAACAGCTTCTTTGAATTTCATTTCCAAAATTCAAGTGAATATGCGCACAGCCTTTGCTTTTAATTTGTTATGAATAAAGACTTTTGGCATAAGAAAAGTCTGAAAGTCTGTTTTCATGTGCACATTCAATGCAATTAAGCACGTCTCTCCTCGGCTGTTACTCTACCTAAAAGTGGTCATGCAACCAAAATCAAGACGGAAAACTCTAAGAAGTTACACACAAAAAACAGGGTAACATCTAAGTATATACAGGACTCTTTAGCATTGGTTGGTGTTTATAAGTTCACCATCATGGTATGTATAGCAGGACAGTAAGAAGCCACAGCTCTCCAAGAACAACACGCCAAGTTGGCCAAAGAAGAGTGATCCAGAAGAGTGTTTTGAGCACAGATCAGTCTAAACCAGAGCTTACTGGTTTAAACAAAACATTTACATTTAATGAAAACCATTCCTCTGCATTCAATAGGAACCTCATCCCAACTGTAATGTATACTGGGGATAAACAACATAGAACTTTCATTAAAATATCAACTCATCAAATATACCTTTTTAAATAATTTGGCCCAAACTAAAACACATTCTGAAATGCTTGTGCACTACATTAATAACTAACTTTCCAAGATTCTCATTTTGAAAGAAATAGCATAGTATTTCATACAGAAATGTAAATAATGTCATATTTGTTATTTCTAAGATGATATATAATTTTAAAATATTATAATAGGCAATTGTAAAACAGTAATAATTCAACAATTCAAAAACAGTATCATAGCTATTAAACTATTTCTTGATATTATTTTAAATCTGTATTTAACTTCAGAACGAAGTCTGACAGTAATCAGTGTTGACTACTGTAATAGTAACCCTGCCTGCTTTAAATGTTCGAAAATGTTTACCAGTTGAAAACATTTTCAAAAATGTAAAGTAATCAAATGTAATCAGTTAAATTAATAAATTAAAAAATAAATTAAAGTCATTGAAATAGTTACACTACTTGTAACATTTTAATTGAGTAACTTGACCAAAATTATAAACACAACACTTGTTTTTTGCCCCCATTTTTCATGAGCTGAACTCAAAGATCTAAGACTTTTTCGATGTACACAAAAGGCCTATTTCGCTCAAATATCGTTCACAAATCTGTCTTAATCTGTGTTAGTGAACACTTGTCCTTTGCCGCGATAACCCATCCACCTCACAGGTGTGGCATATCAAGATGCTGATTAGACAGCATGATTACTGCACAGGTGTGCCTTAGGCTGGCCACAATAAAAGGCCACTCTAAAATGTGCAGTTTTATCACACAGCACAATGCCACAGATGACGCAAGTTTTGAGGGAGCGTGCAATTGGCATGCTGACTGCAGGAATGGCCACCAGAGCTGTTGCCCGTGAATTGAATGTTCATTTCACTACCATAAGCCGTCTCCAAAGGCGTTTCAGAGAATTTGGCAGTACATCAACCGGCCTCACAACCGCAGACCACATGTAACCACACCAGTCCAGGACCTCCACATCCAGCATCTTCACCTCGAAGATCGTCTGAGACAGCCACCCGGACAACTGCTGCAACAATCGGTTTACATAACCAAAGAATTTCTGCACAAACTGTCAGAAACCGTCTCAGGGAAGCTCATCTGCATGCTTGTCATCCTCATCGGGGTCTCGACCTGACTGCAGTTCGTCGTCGTAACCGACTTGACTGGGTAAATGCTCACATTTGATGGCGTCTGGCACTTTGGAGAGGTGTTCTCTTCATGGATGAATCCCGGTTTTCTCTGTACAGGGCAGATGGCAGACAGCGTGTACGGCGTCGTGTGGGTGAGCGGTTTGCTGATGGCAACGTTTTGGATCGAGTGGCCCATGGTGGCGGTGGGGTTATGGTATGGGCAGGCATATGTTATGGACAACAAACACCGGTGCATTTTATTGATGGCATTTTGAATGCACAGAGATACTGTGACGATATCCTGAGGCCCATTGTTGTGCCCTTTATCCACGACTCATCACCTCATGTTGCAGCATGATAATGCACGGCCCCATGATGCAAGGATCGGTACACAATTCCTGGAAACTGAAAACATCCCAGTTCTTGCATGGCCAGCATACTCACCGGACATGTCACCCATTTAGCATGTTTGGGATGCTCTGGACCGACGTATATGACAGCGTGTTCCAGTTCCTGCCAATATCCAGCAACTTCACACCATTGAAGAGGAGTGGACCAACATTACACAGGCCACAATCAACAACCTGATCAACTCTATGTGAAGGAGGAGATGTGTTGCACTGCGTGAGGCAAATGGTGGTCACACCAGATACTAACTGGCTTTAGTACCCCTCCCCCCAGCACAGAAGGGCTCACTAACACAGATTTAGACAGATTTGTGAACAATATTTGAGAGAAATAGGCCTTTTGTGTATATAGAAAAAGTCTTAGATCTGAGTTCAGCTCATGAAAAATGGGGGCAAAAACAAAAAAAGTTGCATTTATAATTTTGGTCAGTGTATGTTAATATATGATTTTCTCATTTCTAATAGGTTTCATATGTGGCTTTACTTCATATTTTAATATATTTCCTATATGGAAATGTAATGCATAGTTGGACGCTTGAACATTTTGAGTTTACTCGCTTCATTCGCGCGTAAAATTCGCTTCATCCACGTGTGGAATTCACTTCACAACAGTCGCGAATTCACTTCATGGGAGGGTAACATTGCGAAATGGCTGACATGGACTTTGTTGAGAGGGTAGCTGCACTTTATGTTCTATGAAAGGCTGAAAAACAGCGTGGACTCATACTTCCACTTTTTCCCTGACCCTGCTGACCCACTCCTGTTCTCCGTCTCCTTCCTCCCCTCCTTTAAATATGTCCCTCAGATTCTTCCACTTCTTTCAGCACACTTCCTCTGAATAAACATCGTACAGCTCCGGGTATCAACATACAGCGACGATGATTTTGTCCTCCATTGTTGTTTCGGATTTCTGCCTCGACTCGCTACGTCTTAATCACGTCACTACTAGAGCAAGAGCACTACTAGACTGGTTAACGCGAATATTCGCCAAAGTTCAGATTTTTCAGCTCGCGCGATTCACGCGTTACGCACGTCGAACGCTCGAAACACTCAATTCGCACCACGTCATTTGCGCGAATCGCGCCGCAGGATGTCTATCGCATCTTGCATTGACTTAACATGTAAATAACTCATGCTTAACGTTTCATTCGCATCTGTTGTGAACGCACCTTTACAGTGTGCTATTGGTGTGTTTGGCCCTATAATCAATGTTGCATTGCATTCACACAGTTCTCACAGTAAACACATGTGACTGTCCTGATCAGCTCAGGTAGTGGTTTTGTTGTGGTTGTGTAACTGTTCTCAGGATGAAATGCCTTCCATCCATCATCACCTTCTTATCCCCTTCTAAACTTGGCTATAATTTGGCAATCATCTTTGACGGGCCTCTCATGTCTCCTGCTTTCTCTTATTCTCTCAGTCAGGGTCAAATGTTTCCAGTGCTCTCCTGTCTGAGTGTGTGGGCACGTCTGAGTGCTTCAGTTGGATTTCGCTGCTCCAGAGCCCATCAGTACTACTGGCCTGTCCTATACTTGCCGACAGCTTTGATATTAACTGTAAAGCCCTATACAGAAGAGTGACAGGAGTAATTGTCTTCTAGCTTTAATCACAATATCAACATTTTTTATATTCATCATGCATGACTGCTTCACTTGCGTCCTTCTGTCAACATTCATTAGGAATCACAAGAGAACAAAAGGGTTTGTGAGACTTTCTGTCCTTGTTTCTATCGCTCAGTCCCAGCGGCTGCTAGACATAACTCAGGGTCAAGTGCTCCGTTAGAAGCTAAATAGATGGACAACTATGATATCGCTCTCTTCTCTCTGTCGGAGCCTGTTCGGGATCGCAGAGGGGCATTTAAGCTCTGATGGATGGGATCACTCCCCTGTGATGTAAAGGTGTGTGTGTACTGTATGTCAGTGTAAAATCATTATTTTTGTCAATAACTGTTTCAAGTGTTAACACTCATTACACTGGGTTGCACGTTGAGATCACTACAAAGTGCATTATAAATGTTTATGGCAACCCTGTGATTGGTGTAATGTACCCGAGTGAAAATAAATATACTAAAATGTATTTTAAATACATTTATTTCAGGCTAAATACATTTAAATGCTTATGTGCGTAATAAAAATACCCTGCAATATTGTTGGTACACTAAACTGGTACATGTACAGTGTGCTTAAATTGGAACAAGGAATTTTTTACTTTTTACTTAATGCACTTTAATTGTGCAGAAGTAGTGCTGAGGTCCAACTAAAGAAGTACTAAAGTATATTTGATTGTGCTAAAGTAAAACACTTTAAATATCTTGCATTTAAATGCCGATATAATTCAAAGATCATAAAATCCTCATCAATAGTGACATTAAAACACATTTTAGGCTTAATATTAAGAAATGAAAGTTGTGCACAAGTACTACTTAAAATAAAGTTTAATAATATTTTCTTATCAGTATGTCTCTAGCGATATGTCAGTAAATACTTAAATAGATTTGAATTAAATGTATGAAATACATGTATTTTAAATATATTACTTTTCACTAGGGTATGAAGAGTACAATATATGGGCTTTATTTCATTTAAACCTTTTTATTTTAAAGCAAAATGGGACCAAACCTAGTAACAGTACTTTCACAGTAAGATACAGTACTGTTTTTACAGTAAATAATTGTGAAATGACAGCTGTATACTGTGACGTCACAGTAGTTATTTCATGCTGTGATTTAACAGTATTCTGCTGTAGAATTACAGTGTTAGCTGTGAAGTCACGGGTAATGCCATCAGATTACTGCAATTTAACAGTATTCTGCTGTAGAATTACAGTGTTAGCTGTGAAGTCACGGTTAAAGCCATCAGATTACTGCAATTTAACAGTATTCTGCTGTAGAATTACAGTGTTAGCTGTGAAGTCACGGTTAAAGCCATCAGATTACTGCAATTTAACAGTATTCTGCTGTAGAATTACAGTGTTAGCTGTGAAGTCACGGTTAAAGCCATCAGATTACTGCAATTTAACAGTATTCTGCTGTAGAATTACAGTATTTAGCTGTGAAGTCACGGGTAATGCCATCAGATTACTGCAATTTAACAATATTCTGCTGTAGAATTACAGTGTTAGCTGTGAAGTCACGGTTAAAGCCATCAGATTACTGTAATTTAACAATATTCTGCTGTAGAATTACAGTGTTAGCTGTGAAGTCACGGTTAAAGCCATCAGATTACTGTAATTTAACAGTATTCTGCTGTAGAATTACAGTGTTAGCTGTGAAGTCACGGTTAAAGCCATCAGATTACTGCAATTTAACAGTATTCTGCTGTAGAATTACAGTGTTAGCTGTGAAGTCACGGTTAAAGCCATCAGATTACTGTAATTTAACAGTATTCTGCTGTAGAATTACAGTGTTAGCTGTGAAGTCACGGTTAAAGCCATCAGATTACTGCAATTTAACAGTATTCTGCTGTAGAATTACAGTGTTAGCTGTGAAGTCACGGTTAAAGCCATCAGATTACTGCAATTTAACAGTATTCTGCTGTAGAATTACAGTGTTAGCTGTGAAGTCACGGTTAAAGCCATCAGATTACTGCAATTTAACAGTATTCTGCTGTAGAATTACAGTATTTAGCTGTGAAGTCACGGGTAATGCCATCAGATTACTGCAATTTAACAATATTCTGCTGTAGAATTACAGTGTTAGCTGTGAAGTCACGGTTAAAGCCATCAGATTACTGTAATTTAACAATATTCTGCTGTAGAATTACAGTGTTAGCTGTGAAGTCACGGTTAAAGCCATCAGATTACTGTAATTTAACAGTATTCTGCTGTAGAATTAGTGTAAACTGTAATAGTAATGCTACTCCGTAGTCAGTATTGTGTTTTTAATTTAATATAAAATGTATTGTTAATTAAAAACTTTTAATTTAAAATTTACTTTTGATTATAAAATACTGTAATTTTTAATTGTATCTGTTAACCCATTCAATAACCTATAAAACTGTAAAGATATGTTCAATTCAAATAAACAAAAAAACAATAAATTGTTCACATTTATTTAGCAGTTTAATAAATTCCAGCAAAGAGGTTCAGACGGTCATGCTTCTCTCCACTGAACCACTATAGAACATATTCAGAGATCATCTTACTTCATGACTAACTTAACACAAAGCCAGAGTTGAGTTTGTCCATTTTGGCGTTGGAACGTTGCTTACACACTAGATTGACATCCATTCAAAGTCAATGAGTTTCCTGATCAGCGTACAGACTTGCTGGTTGATATGTCCTCTCTGCCGTCTCTAGAATGATGCCCAAGAAGTACCTACAAACAAAAAGACAGAAAGGAAAGCTGTTAGTTTCTTTCAGGTTGGATGAAAAAGGTGTCAGTTCCCAGTCACCACATTCAGTGGGTCACTGCTGTTGCACTACAGATCAAAACGTTACAGAACAAGATAATATTAACCCTAACCATTTAAATAACAGCAGCTTAAAAACATTTCCATCACAAACACAGAGTCAAGAACAGTCCTGCAACAAAGTAGAGGTGTGTGATTTATCCAGTTAGAGCATTTGCACACAATTGTGTACATCACTTTATATGTACTGTTTGCAGAGGATGGAGCATCCTTTTAAAAACAGCTTCCTCTCTGGACTCCAGCACAGCTTGTTTGGTCTCCACACCACTTGTTTGAGGGGGGAGAAGGGGTCGTCACCACTTGGCTGCTGTGGTCCTGCGCTGCTTGCAAAATCCCAACACATCCAAACATTCCTTGTTTAACCCACCAAATAAAAAACAAGCCCTCAAGTACAATGTTAAGTAGAAATTACCTTTGGTAAATTCCAGAGTGCAAGAAGCATCTTCAGCATACTTCAAATTGACCGTCCAATGTCAGCATCCATGTCCTCGTCTTCACTGTGTCATCTGGAACGGAAACAGATATTCTGTTACCTACTGTTTAGGGGTGACCCTGGATAGTCGATGATTCGATGCTTTGATAGAAGGAGCCTGATTAGAGTCCCAGTTGAATATTTCCAGGTGTTATGATCATGTCATTTTGGCTATATGGGGGTACTCAAATGTCTTGATTTCACATAGAACTACCGGTTTTCTCCGAATAAGTTAATACACAGCCTATTAAGATAATGCTGTAAATAAGAATCTGAAAAAAGGAAACTTTGAATAAATATTTTAACATGCGTGAATAAATCCATCCACCCCTATAGATTTAAATTTCACTTTCCATAATCTGTGTCCAGCAGAGGAGCATCTTGGCAGCAGGGATTTAAATCTTTAACAAGACTCAAACTGACACAGGCAGACTGAAAGTCTGAATTTTTCTGATCAGGTAGGGTACGAGTGATTTCAGCCGGTTTATATATATCGTATATATATTATTTATCTCGTATAAGATGCATTTGGTTGAACTTTGCTGCGCTTCAATGTACTACTACGGTGATTATCTCTTCAGCGCGCAATGCGAGCAGTACAAACAACAAAGCAGACTATTAATAACTATGACTGGGACTGTCATAAAAATAACATTATAATGAGAACACTATTATAATGAAACACTGAATTTTTTGAGTTCAGTTGCCAACTTGCCGTGTTTCTGCACGTTGTTGCGTGAAGAACGTGTCCACAAAAGCAGTTCATTCAGAGCAGCGCAGACACGTTCATGCTTTCAGGGCACTTTGTGCAGATAGCCTATAAGTCGTAATATAATGTTATGTTGTATAAATAATTAATCGTATTCTATACGAGATAAATGATGTGTTAAATCCCATTGATTATAAACCTACTATCAAATGCTTCATTCTACTGGTCATCTTCAGCACACGCAGCTCAAAACAGAAATGCAGAACAATAATCAGTCCCATTCATAACGTTATAACGAGAGCACTATTGTAAAATAAATTGTGAATTCTTAGGGTTTCGCAGATGTTTGGTATCTTTTACTCAAAACATAAAAACATTATTTTTGGATCTATGAGGCGTCCGTAAACACATTTTCCCTTTGTGTTAACGTCAATTATGACTGTCGAATGTCTGACTTGACTCTTAGTAATGTATCCCTCTCCCGCCCCCAAACATATTTTATTTATTTAGTCATTTAGCAGACGCTTTTATCCAAAGCGACTTACAAATGAGGACATTATAGAAGCAATCAAAACCAACAAAAGAGCAATAACATGCAAGTGCTATTACAAGTCCTGGTTAGCCTAACGCAGTACACGTAGGAAGGTTTTTTATATTAATTTTTTTCAGAAAACTAGTATGTAAAATATAGACAAATTTAACAGTGTTCGTTTTACAAGAAAAGCTAGCAGTTAGAGAATAAATATGCAATTGATAGAGGGTCAAATGTTTGTTTTTTTTAATAAAAAGAAGACAGATTAGATTAAATACATTTAGAATAGAGAGTACTAGAGTTAAAGGGTCAAATAAAGATGGAAGAGATGTGTTTCTTGAAGATGGGGAAGGATTCATCTGCTGGGATTGAGTTGGGCAGGTTATTCCACCAGATGGGAACAGTTAATGAAAAAGTCTGTGAAAGGGATTTCACATATCATATGATTAGACTATCGGCAAGATTCAAAAATTCCGATTCGACTGAAAATCCTTAGTCAGGGACACCCCTACTACTGTTCAGAAAAGAATTCAAGATTTATTTATTTAAGATATTAGAGTGAAAAGAGTAGGGTGGAGGCATATTATAACTACTGAGTTGCAATTCACCTTATTTTTCAACGCAGACGTACTCCGTTTTCTGTTGATGTTTGAGACTTCCGGTTCATTAGCCGCTGTAGGGATGTAACAAGAAGAATAACAAGTAAATGGTAAAACTGTTTGCACTACAAACCAGTGTGATCATTATTAAAATAATACATAACTAATCACTTAACAGTTTTGATATAACAAATCTGTTATTTTCATAATAGATTATTAAATCTTTGTTTTACAACCAAGACGGTTGCAAATATAGGCCTTTAAAACAAAAAAAATCAAGACCAAATGATTCAGTTCAGAAGTGATAGCAGGTTTGAATTGTTTATGTTGACTTCAAGCAGTGAAGCAACCTTTTTGTTTACATTTAGATCTTTTAAATGAAATGCATCATTAGTATCATAGAACCATGCTTACTCAACATCAATTGGCGCTTTTCCACTGCATGGTACGGTTCACTTTTGGGGGGTTTTCCACTGGGTACTGTACCTGGTACTTTTTTAGTACCACATCGGCCGGGGTTCCAAGCGATCCGTACCGTTACCAAAACGTGACGTGTAACCTCTGCTGATCACTGATTGGCCGGAGAGAATCGTCATTACTGCGTCAATGAACTTGCGACATGAGACCCATGCAAGATTTAGATAGACCCCGCTAGATTTAAATCAGCACAGCCAGCGAAGGATCGGACGCAGCTTTTGTTCGAACAAACGCACCTTTTTGCATCAACCACAAATTATCTGTTTCATTGTCTGTTGAGGAAGTTCAGACGTTCCTCTCGTTGATAGCCGAGGAGCGGATCCAGCGAGAGCTTGATGGCGCGACGCCGAAGGAAAAAGCCTTATGTATATACTTTTGAACTTGCTATATTTTCAGAGTATGTCTTCTGTTTATATTTTTACCTTTGTATCTGTGTTTTGCTTCAATTAAAAACAATCTGATCGAATAAGTGTACCTCCAGACTATATTAAATATGTATTATTGTATGATCACGTAATGAACCTCTTGAAAAAGAAAATTGATTAATGCCACGATTATAAAAAACATCACATAATTAAAAAAAAACAAGGGATACATTGTACATTTTGAAATATTAAAAAGTTTATTGATAATTCACTTTACAGAACACGCTACATGAATAGTTAACTAATCAAGTAACGCAGCACACCTGCACGAACATCTCTGCTCTCCTCATCTACAGCCCATGTCACTGCCTCCACAGTCTCCGCTGCTGGGGGTAAATCTCAAGCATTCTCATAGACTTCTCCATTGCTGTTAAAAACATCCACACGCCGAGAATGAAGAACACTATTCCATCTCCTTTCTTTGTTGTGAGTTTGTTTGTGGCGCGTTTACGATGATGTCACGGCAGTAGAGGCGGCGCAATTATAATGACGCGTGAATAATCCCGCCCACTCTATAGCGGTACTAAACTGCAGTGGAAACGCAAACCGACCCGAACTGAGCCGTACCGTACCGAGCCGAGCCGTGCCGAACCGTACCGTACCATGCAGTGGAAAAGCGCCAAAAGTCTTTTTCCAGAAATCATGACCAAGATAATCCACAGACCTTATTCTGAGCAGTTTCATGTACAAACTATCTGTAGAAAGAACATAGTTCCTACATGAAACCACTCACAACAAATTTGTGGATGACTTGACACTTGAAAATACAATAGAAACTAGAAGAAAAACATTACTTTGAACAATCAAGCAAGCTAGGGGTTCTTGGTAGCATCACAGTCCCATAACCATCAGTGGCATGGAGCCATCAATGGTCACCTCTGTGGAGAGAACCTACACAAGGAAAGAGATCGCTGTTAGCGCTAAGAAAAGCTCAAGTTGAGAGAATTAAAAAAAATTGAGTCGAAATGAGGCTCCAAAAATTAGCTAATGTCTTACAGTTAGCTGCTAACTTAATACGATACAAATACTACAACCAATGTTTGTTTATGGTTTAAAAAATTGACACGCTCAAACCTACACTAGTAAGCTAACCGCTAACAACATGACAACAGAACCTAAAACTAACTCTACTTGGTTAATACTTTTAAATTTATCATATAAAAAAGGCATTTAATTTGACATTTCAACACTTACCGCTGAATCCGCTGGACTCGGATGAGAAAATGGAGGAGACGAGAGAGCTCAGTCAGACGACACAGCGCGCGGAGGCGGGAAGGAATTCACTGTAGTTTCCTGTAACTGCTCCGCCTACATTATTTTTCACAGTAAAAGTCCAGAATATGGTATTATACTGTGAAAATCACAGTAAAAGCTTGTAAAGTGATAATGTAATTTACTGTGAAATATTACAGTTGCGTGCTGTGAAATCCAGGACATTTTTTACAGTGTAGGGACACTTACTGCAAAGTGCTTTAAGTACACTAAAACAAGTACACTTTATCATACTTTAAAATGTACTTATCACAGAAACAACATAATGATGTAAGTAAATGATGACAGAATTTTCATTTTTGGGTGAACTATCCCTTTAAGTGTGAAGTGAATTTTTTGGACACGGAATTGCATGTTTTTTTGCAATTCAATAAAAATATATTAGGTTAAATAATTATATTAAATGCAATTAATTGAACTTTAGAGCGTTTTTGACTTTCTTAAGTAGGTAAATATTTAAATGCAATTTCATAGTTACCTCTATTGTTTTTGAAGTGTACAGCTGAATATACCAACAAGCATTTTTGCTAAATTGAAATATACTTTAATGTCATTTCTATTGAAACTTGTATATCATGTACAGGTATTTAGATATATTTTTATGTACACTTTTGTAAAGATTAAGTTGCAATTCAGTGCATTTAAAATGAACTTTAAATGTAATATTGAATAGCACTATTATAATCAGATGTATTAGTATGTTAGTCAACACATCAAAATAAGTGTACTTCTTTATACCATGATGAAACATATTAAACAAAGATTTAAAATGTACTACTTAAAAACTAAAAAAAACTTTTACAAATCTACGTTTTTTTCTTTACAAAGATGTAAAATAAGTCTCTGATGTCCCCAGAGTGTGTATGTAAGTTTTAGCTCAAAATACCCGACAGATATTTTTTTTATTGCTTGTTAAAATTGCCACTTTTAGGGTATGAGCAAAAACGCGCTGTATTGGAGTATGTTGCTTTAATGCCAATAAGCTGTTGCTCCCAGAGAAGAGGGCGGATCTTCAAGAGCTCTAGCACAGCATTATCAGAGCTAGCCTTTGCAAATAAACATTCCACGATTAGTACAAGCCTGATATCTTTAGAGAAAACATACTCTGTTTAAAAGTCAGTCATCTGATTGTACGGTGCATAACAAATTTGCGTTTATGAATTACGCAGACAGGGAGCGCAGTGCGATAAAATAACAACATAGCGGTTCTCATGATGCGTGGCATGCTATCACAAATTTTCTAAGTCCCACTCAACAAACTCAACCGATCGACTCACATTGCTTTCATTGCAACTTTTAACTACCACGTTCCTATTCACGTTCATTCATGAAAACAGCACCAGTGAAAACAGACAGAGACAATGGTAGCTTTAGCATCATTAGCCTTACAGGATGCCAAGAAGCTGTTTCAGAAAGGCAATTTGGAAAACAAACGTGTGATACTTACTTTGTCTGTAGCTGACATTCGCGCACTAAGCGTTGGTATTGATCTCTACATACAGTGGGGACTTTACCAATGTTTCCGGGACATTTCCTTAGACCAGTGGTTTCCAACCCTGCTCCTGGAGAGCTACCATCCTGAAGATTAATCCAATCAAACACACCTGAACCAGCTAATCAAGGTGTTCAGGGCTACTTGATAATTACAGACAGGTGTATTGCAGCAGGGTTGGAACTGAAGCCTGCAGGACGGTAGCTCTCCAGGAGCAGGGTTGGAGACCCCTGCCTTAGACAACGAAACTTAACCATAGTGTCCTCAGTGTCTGTGGAGACTCTTATGTTCATTAGTGCATCCTAAAACACAACACTTGAAAAGTCTCTTTGGCGCTGACATTGTTTATCTCCAGCAGCTACAGCAAGTAATCAGTAATGGAGGCGGACCACGGCTTCTCACTGAGGACTGTGTCTATGCTTACAGGGCAGCGTCACAAATGGGCTTGACTTTTTCCTCTCGGTGACGTGAACAGAGGGACAATCTGAAACCGCTCGTTCTGAGAAACTGTTTATGATTTTTTTAGATTATAAAAAATGAGTGGGTGGATTTTTAACATTACAGGCTGGTTTTTATCACACACTGCGGCCACATAACTGTGTTCAAACACCTTATAACAGTGATTTTTGCATAATAGGTCCCCTTTAAAAAACGGAACTCTTTAAATTCACTTAAGTGGCCTTTTATGTCATTAATATTATATAATGTGCAAGTACACTTTAAAAAAAAATTTTTTTAGTACAACTAAGTTTAGTACAATTAAGTGCACTTCTTTTTCACAAGGGCAACTGGGTCTGTGGAATAATCAAGTGCTCTCCAAAAACATGGCATTAATCATCGTCTCCTGTGCGAGAGAAGCTATTTACGGGACTCATCTAATGTTTTCTCTCTTCAGTCAGTCTCTGAGTCGCTCAACTAATTCTCTAATTGAGGCATTTTAGAGCATCACAAACTCATTATAGATAACAGCAGGTTTCCTCAGAGGCCACAGATAATGTGTCTAGTGTGATAATGTAATTGTTTGCAGTTGTATAATGAATGAATTGAGAGCTAGGTCAGCCTTTGAGTTGGGTTTGTACACTTATTGTGGCATTAGCGTAGGTAATGTAGCATATGAGGCTGTAGTCTCAGTCAGCCTGCCAATGAACTATCCACCAATTTGTTACTAGGCTGCTACAATACGCTCTTCTGAGAAAGGACTGTGGATGGATTTGCCAAAGGTTTGCGAGGTTTATGGCATTAAATCTTTTAAAGATACTCAAACCTTTGAACCAAGTAGAAAAGAGAAGTGCATTTTAGCATTCTTTTACCGTTTTTTTCAACTGCTTACACACATTAAAAACTTTGCCTCAAAACTAACATCAAAACTCTGCCTCTTCAAAACTTTACACACAAATCCAAGAATTGCACACACAAAATTGAAAATGCCTCACATCTTTTGCATAATGAAGCACTGCATTCAAAATATCACCAACGCATCTCAAAAGCAAACATTTGCAAACACCTTTGCCATAATATTAATTCTCATTAGATTTTTGTGTGTTACATAGAGAATTGTGTAGTGTTTTGCAAAAAGTGTTTTATGAAATTGAAAACTGAGTCAAAGGCTGAGAATTAGTGTATGATTTTGCAGATTTGGTGTGTGGTTCTGGTGTTTGAGTGTCAGGTTTCAGAAATGTGTGACAAGTAAATGTTTTATGTGTAAGCAGTTGAAAAAAACTGTAAAAATAATATTTATTACAAGAATAATATCATTTCAAAGAATATACTTAAGTGTGAACTTAAAGTACATTTTTTTGCCATTTAATAGCATGTTGATGCATTTTGACCCACTTAAGTAGGACTAAAGTACTTATTTAATATAATTATAAAATCAACTTTAACTTCTCATATGTCATATTTGTTATTACAGATTTCTAATGATCAAGTTGCAATTTACTACATGTAAAATATATTAACTTTACATGTAATTATACTGAATAACACACCAGTTCAAAGAATAATCAAGTACTTTACATGTGCTTTAGCATGTTAGTCAACACATCAAAATAAATGTACTTCTTTAAAGCAAGACAAAAAAAATATTAAGACAAAATGATTTAAAATGCATTATAAAGTGCGCTTTTAATCTGCAAGTATATCGTTTTTCTTAAAATGAAATACACTACATGTGCAAACTAAATACAAGAAAGCAGAATTGTTTTTCACAAGGGTATGCTCTTTTGTTTTTTAAACTCACTTAAGTGTTCATTAGGTGATTATTAATATTGGCCTTCTGGTAGAACATTGACCATTTCCAAAAACACAGAATCCCACGGCCTGTAAACACAGATGCAGTGCTTATTTTAAAAACAACCCTGTACAATATACCTCTCAGTCAGGCCACGCAGGTTAATAAGAGACGTGTGTGTGTGTGTGTGTGTGTGTGTGTGTGTGTGTGTGTGAGAGAGAGAGCAGGTTCAGAAGCAGAATGCATTGCTCACAGTGATTGATTGTCTCTTTGAAGATAAAGAGCTCCCTGGATTCCTCCTGCTGTTCTTCAGTGTGGCCCTTTGATTGTGGAAGACACCTCGCTCTCTCTTTCTCCGCTTTAATCTTTGCCATCTTTATTGATGTTATGCGGAGGGCTGTGCTGCAGTACACAAACACTCCTTAGTCAGAACTATGAAAGGTTGAAGAATGCAATAACATACCCAGTTCACAGGAGTATTGTCACGGTTGTTGGGTTTTCCCTTAAACTCTAATCGCATCTGATGTTACTAACAGTCAAGGGGATTCAGATGCAAGATCATGTTAATATGTGGTTCAGTCATGACACTCTAGATCAGGGGTTCCCAAACTTTCCCATTCCATGACACACCTAGACAAGTATAATCTATTTCGAGACCCACCAAAGTATTTAAGATTTTAAAACTAAAAAACTATTGAAATGACTCTAAGCTTATTCTTAATTAAAAGTTTAATATGGCGAAAATTAAGAAAAAGTATCATTTTATTTTAGCGTACAACTAAAATTTACGTTTTAATTTCTTCATTTACAGACGTTAATGAGTCTACGAAATATGTCCATAAAAACTGAAACATGCTCACTCCGGTGCAGCTATACTGTAATCCGCGCTGCGAGTTTAGTGGTTCTCAAACCTTTTCCAGTGGTGTACCCCTGCAGCATTTAACATTCCTCTGAGTACCCCCACTTAGACCGCAGTCACACCTTTGCCATTAAGTGACAATATTCGCCACCTTAAATTGATTAACAGGTGCATTTTTACCTTTAGGCAATGTTTTTCTAGCCTTATTAATTCTATGTCATGTTTTATGTAATATTCTTACCATTCCATTAAGTGTAGGCTATTATTAATACAATAAATAAAGCAATAATGATGGCAAAACGAAGTAATAGCATACTTGTAGATTTAAAACTAAAATTGGCAGTAGGTGGCGGTAAGTCAACGTCTTAAAGAACGAGGCGTCACGTCATTCATTCATTCATTCATTCATTCAGTAAGGAAGCAAAAGGCTGTAGTAATGAATGGATTATTAATAACTGACTCTCCATGTTGTTCAAAGCTGCAGATTCCTTCACTAACCAAACAGATGCTTGGAGATGCACTCCAGTTGTGTTGCGGATTTAATTGGAACTATTATTATTTCATTGTAAAATATAAAAAACTACTTTGACAATATTGACAATGTTTTTGAAATGTAGGTTACAGTTAAAATGTTAAATGTTCATTTAATATTGCCTTTTTTTTGTTGAACTGTCATTTACAATCAATGTCACATTTGCAATCGTTTGGATATTCATGGAAAATTGCATTCTTATACAATAACTCGCACAGGGTGTTTCTGTATCAATGAGAGTTTCTTAAATCGATCTCAATGTACAGTCCAACAATAGGCTATTTGATCTTCATGATATTAAGTGGTACAAATCTACTTTAAAGATACAATGAACAACAGCGCGATTTGCTAAAGCAGCATATTTAGCAGGCATCCTGTTATATGCTCGTTTGTGTGGATGCAGTCAGTTCTGACCGCAAAAGATCAGGTAATTTGAAGTTATTTGACTATTTGCGGCACTCCCATTTTCCTGTTTTTATAATAGAAACGGCATTTGCTTGTAAGAAACAAATGCTTGGTTTTAATGTTACTTTAAGTTAAAATGAAATGACTGCCAAAATTCAGCATTTTGTTTGCGTACCCCCTCCGTGCACCTCACGTAGCCTACCCCCAGGATAATGAACAGACATGGGTCTCATTTGAAATAAACACTAAAGATATTTACATTCACATTTAGCAGACACTTTTATCCAAAGCGACTAACAATTGCATTCAAGTTGTACATTTTCATTAGTATGTGTGTTCCCTGGGAATTGAACCCACAACGTTTTGCGCTGCTGACGCAATGCTCTACCACTGAGCCACACAGGAACATCAGATATACTGTATATCTCAGTAAAGATAGACAGTGCCGAGTTCAAACAGACGATATAGAACTGATTTAACATACCTGAAACCGTTTTTGTAACATTAGAATTTTCTGGTTTATGCAGTCTCACGCAGAACACAACGCAGTGAAGTGAGCGAGTTTCTTCTCATCAATAATGCGGACCGAGCCTTTAATGAACCGTCACTCTGAAACCATCTCTGTTATTGCAACTAGTGCGCGCCCGGGTTTCAAAACACCCAACACGTGTTTTAAATAGCAGCCTTTGTGATTAAAAAATCACACTAAGCAATATCGCAACGCGTAATTAAAGTTGGTATATCGTGCAGCCCTAGACTGCACTGTATGTCATTGAAACGCAAATTAAGCTGTACGACCCACATTGTCCCACTCTGCGACTCACATGTGGGTCACGATCCACAGTTTTAAAACCCCAGCTCTAGATGGCGCAGTCTGAAAGTCCTTTATATTCAATCTGCTAGCATTCATATGATTTACTACATGGCACAAGCTGACTGGCCTCTGCTTTCTGAACATTTAAATAGTCTGGCTCAGTGTTTTTTGTAAGACGGTCCTGCAGTATGCTATAAGAGTTCCTCTGAAACCCTCCACCTCCCCCAGCACCACCTGTCTAGATCTGCTACAGGATTTATGTAGACATATTCATGCAGCAGCAGCATATCTTACTTGCTTAGAGCAGCATCTGTGTATCTAGTGGTATTATCTAGTCAACAGGTTCAGTGTTGCCAACTATTTTCAATGGAAAGTAGCTAAAGTCTGCTCGAGAAGTCGCTAAATGTCGCTAGATGACGTCATGCATACATTTGCATATTAATGACGTAATCACGTCCTATTATATATTTTAGAGTGTGACATTTTAGCTATTTTAAACGTGTGTAATATTCTATCTTTGTGTATTTGTATTTGTATAGGTTTTTTATATTTGTATTTTGTATTTATTATTTGTATTTTATATTTGTGTATATCTTTAATAAAGTGGTATTTAAAGTTATATGTATATATGCTTTTATTTGTGTATATGAGTTTAATAAGTTTAATTAAGTTTATTGTTGTGTATGAGTAAGTACAATCACGTAGTCTCTCAGACGTAGCCCAGTAAACGATCTCAGAGGAGTTCAGAAACTGGAATGAACTAAATCTCTGTGAGTGACAGTGAGTAATATAAGTGCATGAGAAGAATTAACAAAAAAAGAAAGAAAGAAGAAAAACACTGTCAAATTAAATAGTTTAGCACCCAAGAGCCTCGCATTTAAGCCACAGGGCTTAGTGTATTTGCAGTGGTGGTCAGTAACGAAGTACAACTACTTCGTTACTGTACTTAAGTACATTTTTCAAGTATCTGTACTTTACTGGAGTAGTTTTATTTTGAGTAACTTTTACTTTTACTTCACTACATTCCAAAGCATAAGATCGTACTTTTTACTTCACTACATTTCATAAAACATATCGTTACTCACGTGATACATCACGTGGTCCGAGACGCAGACGCGGTGTCTGATTCATGAACAAACTGATTATTTTCAATGAACCTCGGTTCGCAAATCGCAACAAACGATTCATTCACGAATGGCAATGATCCGATTGCAGCTGTTCTTGAGTCGAAAACTCACTGATTCAAATGATCCGTTTAGAGCGAGTCTTCTTCAGTGAACTGAACTCACAAGTAAAGAACCGGGAGATCTCGTGAGCGCGCGCTACTGATGCTGTGAAAAGTAAGTTACTAATGTCGTTTTTTAGGATTAATTATTGTAACTGAAAATAATATTTAGGTCAAAACTGTCAGTGAACTAAATCTGCTGTAAAGGGTGATCTATTAAGCCCACTGAAATGCTTGAATGCAGACAGATCGACATCAGTGTCTCTAACGTTATGTTTTAGGTCAAAAAACAAAACATTAAAATAACACCGATTAAATACAATAACTCATGCACGTTCATATTCCCCGCTGCTGTAACGTTAGCAGTTTTATTAAAATGCTATGCATTTAGACCTATGTGACGTCTGTTTTTGTATTGTTTATCAACAGTATACATTTTTATATTGTTCAGATCAACTAACGTTAGCCGAGTAGACAGATATGAATGTTTATTCATAACCATACTGAAAATAAGTAAATATTGTTAGCGAATGCTAGCTGTCTAGCTAACAAGCTTGCTGGTGCTAAGTTGAGGAAATTTTTAGATATAAAGTCCAAATATCTTTATTCAGCCACCTAGATAGATTAGATCTGAAGGAAAAAGAAAGGACGTGATGTTCAGAACATAGTAACTACAGTAATTATCAGAGTGGGAAGTGATGCCCTCTGGGGGCATTTGGCCAGGGGTGTTTTTACACCACAGACAAGGTTTGAGAAGAAAAAAATTCATTATGAAAATATAATTCGATTTTCCTTAAAATGTTCTTCCTAATTTCAGGCCTAATTCTCATGTCATATATAACTGACGTTCTGCAAAAACTAAAACTTCTAAAACACTTTTTTCTTCCTGGTGAAGATTAGATGGTGAAATCTGTTTTCTCTCAGGTACATGGCAGTGTAAGCTTCACAGTGAACTACTACATCACTCTCATCAACGTAGTCCATATCAACAAAATATATATCTTGACTCTATATAGTGGTTATTTTGGGAAAAACCCAGGTATTTTGGGCAGTAGGATTATAAAAATATGTGCTAATATAAAATTAAATAAAGTAGTCTATATAAAATTGCAAAATAAATCTGTCTATCGGTACTTTTTTACTTAAGTACATAAAAAATTGAGTACTTTTGTACTTTCACTCGAGTAAAATTTAAAAAGCAGTACTTTTACTTTTACTGGAGTAATATTTTACTATACGTATCTGTACTTTTACTCAAGTACTTGATCTGTGTACTTTGTCCACCACTGTGTATTTGTAGGCGCCTTGCATTTTTGTAGGAGCGCTCCTAGCGCCTGAAATTGAAAAAAAGGAGCTCTGAGATGTAAAGCATCAAACATCATTCGTATTTTTTCCATTGTCCAATCAAATTAATAGAGAGGTGGGCTTTCCTTTGTGGAGATGGAAGTTTATAGTTGCTTGGAGGAGAAACTTGTCGTGTCTGTCGCAGGAATTTTTTAAGGTTTCTGCTAATATGACAGTTTACTTAACAGCAAACCAAAGATTTTAAAGCACTTGCGCTTGCTTTAATTCTTGATCAGACCAACAGGGCAGCTGATTCGGTGGTTGCCTAGCAACATAAACAAACCGCAGAGCACTGCTCTTTTCTAAATAAATAAAAAAGTCAAGCAAAAAAAGGCAGAGCAGTGCGCCTCATGTTTTCAAACCTGAAAAACACGTTCTATCTGATCGGAGACTAACACTGTTATATCCATCAACTATTCAGAGAGCTGTCATGTTTGAACTGGTGTTACTACATGTCTAAGGCTTGATTAGCACATTCAATATATTGTGTTTGAAGTTCACTGCAGCAAGAGCACCAGAGACTAATGCAAACATGACTAAAGTCTCTTCTACTGATTTATTTTTAATTTGTTAAATATTAAAACTTGAAAACAAGCCCCTTGTGTTACCAACCAAAAAAAACAAAGATGAAAAGTTGACTGTGGGTGAATGCGTGTGAGGGTCAGATCTTGTCCTCTGTTGTGGGGTTTAGAGCTTAGGGTATAGAAAATATAATTACATTAGCATACTACAGAAACAGCAGATGAGATAAGGCAGATCAGACAATCCCAAAATGCACTGCTACAAGCTGAAATAAAAATAAATCCAAAGCAGATAAAAACAGATTACACATTAATTTTAAATGCTTATACAAATTCCATTTAAAAAAGGTCACACTTTAGTTTTAGGACCTATCAGCTATGACTTCTGCCTCAATAAAAACTCCTAATGCTGCTTATTAATAGCTAGTAAGGTAGTTTTTAAGTTTAGTTATGGGTGGATTAAGGGATCTAAAATATGGTCATGAAGAATGAGACATTAATATGTGATTTATAAGTACTAATTAAACAGCCAATATGCTAGTAATATTCGGTAACACTTTATTTTGATGGTCACTTTTGAACATTATATTGACAATAAGTACCCTTAAATACTCTCTTTAGAGTATTAGTAGACCGTCTGATTAATATCTGCCAACTCTTTTTTGAGATGGTGTCTACTGACTATCACTAACTTTGCAAGTACATGTCATCTTATTCTAACCCTAACACAACCAGTTACTAATACTCTACCGATACTCTGTTGAGATCTAGAAAGTATGTAGGTGCAATTTTACTTATAGTCAACAGAATGTGTTAAATGGACCATCAAAATGTGTAAAAATATGTAACCTAATATTCATGCTAATAAGCAGCTAGATAATAGTGAGAATTGGACCCTAAACTAAAGTGTTACCAAAGATAAGTACTGAGTAATTGTAATTAACAACATGAACTAACTGGTTTAAGTTTAGGAGTAGGGTTTGGTTTAGGGTTAGTTACTTGTAATTATGCATTATTTACATGCACTGTAAATACATGTAACGTATAAATGTCAGATAGTCATATTATTAAAATAAAGAAATGTTGTTTAATTTTCTAAATGTGCAAACAGATTTCTTTGGTTGGGGTAGTCAACCAAATGTGTGTGTGTGTGTGTGTGTGTGTGTATCTGTTATTTCTTACATTCTGGGAACCAAATGTAAATGTTCAGCTTATGGGAGCATTTTTTGGTCCCCATGAGGAAAACAGCTTACAAATCATACAGAATGAAGTTTATATGAAAATCAAAAAATTCAGAAAGTTTTGTGTGAGAGGTTGGTTTAGGATTAGGAGATAAAAAAATACAGTCTGTACAGTATACAAACCATTATGTCTATGAAATGTCCCCATACAACATGGAAACCAGTGTGAGTGTGTGTGTTTGTATGCGCACATGTTTGCAGCATTTTAGGGGACAAAACTGTCCTTAAAAGTGTCAACACCTCTCTTCATAGATGTGCTTATTCACTAAATTGATTCTTAAATACTGTACTGTTGTTTAGTAGCCTAAAGAGTGACTCCTTTTAGGGGTTGATTTAGTCTATAGCAATTACTGTGTGTGTGCGTGCGTGCGTGTGTGTGTGTGATAGAGGAACAGCTGCCAGGCTTTTACAATAGTTCTGTGGAATTTGGCTAATTTGGTATTCATGAAATCGGGCTCTGGACTTGAGATGCTGTCCCCCAGGCTGTCATGCGTGTTTCCGTCAGAGAAATATCCCCCTACAGTACACAGTCTAGCTATTGAGACTGTCTCTCTCACACGAACAAACACAAACATCTCATGTCTCTGAATAGTTTACAGAGAAAATGATTCACATCTTCAAGCAAAGTTCACCCAAAAAATAAAATCCAGCCATCATTTCATGTCATTTCAAATTCATAACTTTCCTTCGAACACAAAACACAAAATGAGGAATTTTGAAGAATGTACTTTCTGTTCTTTTTCCAAGCAGTGAATCAGTAATGGATTCAAAAAGGCATGCAAAATAACCATACAAATGTCATAAATGTAGTCCAAAAGTAGCAAACCTAACCCTATGTACATATCTCACCGGTAATCTTTCTCTCCAGTGAGCTGTTAACCAGTCAGTGGGTTCACTGTGAATGAACCTTTCACAAAATGATTCATTAAGACCAGTTCTGTAAACCAAACTGTAAGCTAACCTTCTGTAATTGGATCTCTTTAAGAAATTAAGTCAATGAGGGTTGATGAATGATGACAGAATTTTGTCTATACTTTTAATTGTTTATTAATTGAATTGCACAGAGCCTTCCTGTGGTGTGTGTCTGTTGTGACTGTGGCAACTTGCTGCGCTTAATCTACTGTATATGGCTCCAAAATGCATCACAATGTGTCACTTGTGTATATCATTAATTTTGTATGGTAATAGGCAAATATATTTACACTTACAAACAATAGTATAAGGCACTGCACAACAAGCCTCCTAACTTCTGTTTGGACTGTTCAAAATACATTCAACCCTGCTCTGAACACTCCTGAAAATAGCTATGTGTGATTCTGAGGTTGACAGAAACTATGAGTGGGACATGTCTGTTTTGCACCATATACAGTTGAAGTCAAAAGTTTACATACCCCTTGCAGAATCTGCAAAATGTTGATTATTATAATGTATGATTTTTATAAATTCAACTATTATTTTCTCTTGTGGACTACATGTAAACATCTTTTATGTGAAATATCTTATTCAGGTCAGTACTAAATAAACAATAGCATGCATTTTGTATGATCTATCTTACTTGGTAAAATAAAAAACATTTTGCGGATTCTGCAAGGTGTATGTAATCTTTTGACTTCAACTGTATGTCAGTGCAACTCACATCATTGGAGATATGCAATATTTCATTTCACAGCCACACAAAAACACTCTCCAGCTGATGCTGCCTGGTGTGATATTTACATTCATTTATATTTACACCACAAAAACACATTTTGATCTGGTTTTCAAAGTAAAAACGAATCTAACCACCCTTAAATTTAGATAATTTTTTAAAGAAACAAAATTTAATAAGTTATCAAAACTGAATATTTGAATAGTCACATTGACCGCAATAAGTATTTCATCACTAAAGCCACCTAAAAAAAACATGTACCTACCATGTACTAACATCATACACTTGTGTTTTTACTGTGTAACTACATGTTGTTCTGGAAAATTACCACATTGACTTCAAATGTGTTTGAGTTATGGTTAGGATTATAGGGGTTAAAAATCAGTTTGGGGATAAGGTTAGCATTAGGATTATAGTGTTTAGATTTAGGTTTTTGGCAAGCGCAGGCTCAGGATTATGATTATAAGGGATAGAGATCAGTTTGGGGGAAAGGGTAAAGTCAGGATTAAGATTATAGGAGTTAGAGGTCAGTTTTGGGTTAAGGGTAAAATCAGGATTAGGATTATAGGTGTTAGAGTTAGGTTTTGGATTAGGGGTAGGGATAGGGTTAGGATCAGGGCGAGTATATGTAATGGTCAGTCGCCAGTTGGCGGGTACAACTTTTACGAATTATAACAATGCAATGTAGGGAGAACAACAGCTGTTTTTAAAGAGATTCACTGTTTCTGATATAAGCGAATAAAATAATATTTTCCGAAGATGAGATCATCGTGATTGGTTAGCTGTCCTGTCATACACGTCAAGAGCGAATCAAATATAAATAGGCTAATAAGGTCAGAGCATTGATTGGCTAACTTGATTGTATTGTAGGCACGGTTTTACATAACTTTTACCTAAGAAAATATTGCTGCTTATTTAACTTTTCCTTTCTTTACTCAACGTAAACCGAGAATGTGGCGACATATACCTGGGGTTACGCCGCCAAGATGGAAACATGATGAACAAACATCAGAAAGTCATGATGGTTCTCAGCGTTTTAGTGAGATATGGCGTTTCACTGACGATGGATCAAAGAGAGACTGGATTTTATTTGATACCGCGACTAACACGATGGCCTGCTCTGTTTGCCAAAAACATGCCAAGGACAAGAATCTCAACAATTCATTTGTTTTAGGGACAAAAACATTTAACTCAAAAACGTTAAAGAACACAAAAAGTCCTGGTGCTACAAACGCTGCGTTGCACAGGCCATGTCTTTACCTGCCTTGTCAACTCTGACAGTCAAGGCTCTGACCACACTTCAGGAGCAGACCAAGATGAAGGATATGTTTCGCACAGTGCATGCCCTTGCGAGGAATGGGAGGTCTCTATCCGACTTTGTCTGGATATGCGAGTGAGTATTATTTATTAAATAGATCTAGCTACTTAGTTTAATCAATGTACACAATATATGCTCATATACTCATTCTTTATTTTTTCCTTTCACATTTTAGAATGATAGTAATTAATATGATGGTTACAGGCACAGTTGTATGTCTTTAAATTAATTTAAATCATTTAAGCATTAATAAAAAATTACATGACTGAAATTTTACATTGAGAACTTTACAAGGTTTGTTAACATTAGTTAACTAGGCTAGTTAACATGAACTAACAATGGACAGTACTACTTGTACAGCATTTATAAATCATCTAAGTCAACGGTTCCCAATCCCAATTGAATCGATAAGCCCCTCCCCTTGAACGTAGACTAGCCAATGGCAGTCGAGTATGAGTTGCACGAGGAGCGGAACTCGGACATCTTTAGGTTTCAGCTCCATAGAGAAACATTGGAGGATGCGAAGCTCGCATCGGTTTTATGGGGTTTCAAAAATGGAAAAAACGATGTGGCTGGGGTACTTGTAACACTGATTCCAGGTATCCTGAGAGTATTGGCAATATCATTTATTTTATTACATTTCCTGAATCCAAACAAAATAGAGCAAAATGTACCTAAGTATTCAACCCCAATACAAACGAAGACAAAAATGTTCATTCTCTGGTTGTCATACACTCATTAAGTTACAATTGTCATCTGCTCAAGCAGAACGTTAATGTTATCTTGAGCTTTAGTAAGGTATCTCTGGCTAAATCTAGCTAACGTTAAAGTTAGTGAGTCCATGCTAACGTTCAACCTAAATAGCAGACTGTTCTTGTGTCTTGTACAGTGTAGGTCAAAAACACATAAACGAAGGTCCACATTTCAGAGCCTCTACATATTAAGCTGGTTAAATGTACATTAATTTAATCGTACCCTGCGATAAATTAACAGTGTTGATCCTGCATGTTGTCATTCCATGATCGTGATGACCGACCGTAATATGAGACCTCCCCCTCTTGTATTGTGATCTGTAAACCCTCGCTTTGAGTTACCCACCGTATTTATTGTCAAATATTTTATAACTCCCCCCATGGGATATTTAATTCCAATTTATTGTCCTTTTGTGTCCAAAATTTTGCAAAAACATCGTGGGATAAGGTTTTCACACTGCAGCTGTCATTGTAAGACAGTGAGCTCTGTTTGTTTGTCCGAGGGAGCAACAGTAACTAAGGGGGGCGGGGCTTACCGATGGGTCAATTGTATGCTTATTAACTAACATTAATAAAGATTAGTCAATGTAAAAATATGTTCGTTGCCAGTTCATGTCAGCTAAGGCATAATTAATGTTAACCAAAGAGACCTTATCGTAAGTTTATTGTAAGTTATTGTAACAAAAAGGCATTGCTGTGAGGAATACGTACAGAAATGCAACAGAAGCTAAAGTGTTCCTTCCGTACATCTCTGAGACGTAGAGAAGAAAAATAAAAGAGAGGTTGAACAGAGGTCTGTTAGAAACTGTGTGGCAGGCAGTGTGGAGTCAAAGTTTATAGGAATAAAGGCAGATGCAGAAAACATTAACAGATGCTGCCAAGGAGGCCATGGGGACATAATGAAGACTGGAAGAAGAAACGTAGCGATAACCACAGATGGTGTGGCTGGGTCAAAAAATGGTGTTGTCTGTCGTCTAAAAAAAGAGAAAACATATGTTGTGGTAGTCTTCTGTATGGCACATCGAATTAAGCTCAGTTTCAAAGATGCAATTAAAGGCGTCAGTCTTTTCCAGAGAGCTGAGGAACTTAGGTCTACACACTTTTTATCATGCCAGTCCCCAAAACCGTGCACAACTCATCAACAGCTTCAACGAGTTGGCACTGACTCCCCTCATACCCACCAGAATAGGTGGTACAAGATGGTTGGTCCACCTCCTACGTGCCTTAGACCACTTTTTTAGAGGATTCCCTGCTATAATCAAACACCTACAGCAGGTGGGCAACCTCAAATACAATGTTGATTTTCTTAAGTTAACCTACACACTGAAACATTTTATGGTTGAATAATTAATGAAATGTCGTAACTGCAAGTCATAATTTGTTTAGCCAGACTGACTTACTGTACTATGATTAACCTATGTATGTTTTTTTGCAAGTTTAGATGACATCACCTGGTGGCCAAGGAGTCCGTGAGGTGCAGAAAAGCAAGGCCAAGAAATTAAGCGAGATTTTGTGGATTTCTGTTTGACACCATGCCCCATCTCAGTAGCTTGTCTAAGTCTCTGCAGAGGTCCACTACTACCATTGCAGAGGCCTACAGCTGTCTGTCCTCCACATAGGCAATGTTGCTTAAAGGGGTCAGCGGATGCAAAATTCACTTTACAAGTTGTTTGAACATAATGTGTGTTGGAAGTGTTTGTACACATCCATCCTATAATGATAAAATCCACCCAGTGTTTTTGTTTTAAATCCCTGTTTTAGAATCTTTTACAAATCAGGCTGTTCTGAGATTCCTGTCAGTATGACGTAGTTCTGCACAGACCGCTCCCACAATAGTTGATTGACAAGGCCGTCTTAGCTTAGACCCGGCCCTGAGTGAGCTCTAAATAGTCCGGTTCAGGGGAAGATAAGATGTCTCCGATTAAGCGACTGAAGTGTTTAGTTGTTGGATGTAATTATGAATATAACAGTCATCATTTACTCCTGACATCTGAGCAGTGTTGGGGAAAGTTACTTCTAAAAGTAATGCATTACAATATTGCATTACTCCCTCAAAAAGTAACTAATTACGTTACTTAGTTACTTTTTATGGAAAGTAGTGCGTTATATTACTTTTGCGTTACTTTCGCGTTACTTTTTAAATATGAGCAGGGCTTGATTCTTTGTTTTTAATACAAGAAGTTATATTTATAGCAAATGTAAAAGCCTTTCACACCAAAAAGTGTACTGAATAAACCTCAGACTGAAGGAAGAGTAATTCACGTCTGTACAGAAGAACACAGGAGAAGAAGGTTCAACACTCTTCAGAAATAAAAAAAACAACAACGAAGCACAATTGTTAGTTTTTTAAAAGTAATTTTTGCTTATTAGTATGGTTGAACTGGATCATCAAAGGTCAGCAGCAAACACATTGGTTAATAAAACGAGATTAGATATATTTGTGTTGTTTAACATATTTAATTATTGCAGTTTTGCTTCATATTCTGAGTTTGCATTTTACTGTTTTAAATCATTTTGATGAATACTGAATCTGTTTTTTGCGAGTGGGATGAATTAATACACATTCACATTTAATCTAGATTAGAACTACAGTAAGATCATGTTCACACAGCACACTGTCAGTCAATAAATGGGAAGAAAGTAACTGCCTTTACTTTTTCGAAAAAGTAACTCAGATATTTTCTAGTAATTTAAAAAGTAATGCGTTACTTTACTAGTTACTTGAAAAAAAGTAATATTATTACGTAACTCGTGTTACTTGTAATGCATTACCCCTGCATCTGCATCTGAACCACTGCATCTGAGCCACTGAAGATGCAGAGGATTAATGTCACTTTAATTTTGAAGGGAATGTGCTGATCCCCAGTCTACATAAATGTAAATGTAAATTCGTGCAAATATTTTGTGATCCAGCTTCATTTACATAAGAAGTGAGTATAGGTTTTTATGAATCTTTGCGAATTGCCTTTCCTAATATGAGCTAGTTAGCAAGTTTCGCAGCTGAAGTCTGAAGTTTACAGTCTGTCCGTCACTTCACGGAAGAGAGGGGCGGGGTTAGCAGAGCTCATTAGCATTTAAAGGAACATGGACTATAATGGCTTGATGAAAACAGAGCTGATTTTGACATGGTAAAGTTTTACACTTAAGTGTTTTTTACACTACCATTGAGAAATTTTAACAAAAGTATGTTATAGACTTTTCATTAAGACCCAAAATAATCATATCAACTTGTGTAAAATGGGCATCCGATGACCCCTTTAAGTATAAAACCAGGTATGCCCTGTAATCTACCTAATACGGTATCTTCATATGTTAAAAGATAGCATATACAGATAACACATCAAATAAGCAAGTAAAGTTTATTTATAGAATGACCAATGATGAAGGCCACAATCTCCAGCATGTTTAAAGGCATATCCTTGATTGAGGGGGAAGGTGAAAACAGGCTCCTTATCTCGCTTCGTGAGATGGTGATTAACAGGCTTCTTGAGAGTATTGGAGACATGTTCAGGAATGTAAGCACTAAGCACAATGTGTTCTGATGGCTACAAAACTGACCAACTTCAATAATTGTCCAGAGTCGAGATAGGATGTTTGTTCTCAGCTCATGCTCAGTACACAGGACAGAATTAGGACTAGATAGGTCTGTACACATTACTGTGTGTATTCATAGCTCTGACCCTATTATTTATTTCGGATTTTGGAGATGCAGAGTGTTTTGGTTGACCACTTTTCCCCAGTCCTTTCATCCCCTGAAGTTATTCAAGACCAGTGGACCATGCTGAAAGCAAAGCTGTATCTTGAGCCCCAGCAACTGAAAACCCTGACTTGGGTGAACATAAATCCGACATCACAGAACAACCTACCCTGACATTCTAGAGCTTATGGATCTAGTTCTGGCTATCCCGGCATCCCTGCAGTGTGAGAGGGGATTTAATGTAATGTAAAATCAGACTGGCGGTCTAGCCTAAAACCAGAGACCCTATCTGACCTAAGTGTGCATCTTTCGTCTCCAAGTATTTCTGAGTACGATCCCAGTCCTGCTGTTGAAAGTGTAGCTTTAAGATTTTAGTGGGTCAGAGTTTTGGGGTAAGGATTGGATTAGGATTATAAGGGTTAGATTTAGTTTTTAAGTGAAGGATAAATTTAGGGTTAGGTCTAGCTAGGTTTTGGAATAAGGGTCCTCAAATGTAATACACTGTACATTCCCAGTATAAAAGACAAATAATTTAGCATCTTCCCAAGTACATTTTTACTCTTTCCCTGCCAAACACGGAATTGTACGGGTTTCCACAGTCTCGCTGTTATACACTAGTGTTATACACTACTACGCATCTCCTGAATGAGTCTTGTAAGTGCCAATCAAAAACACAGACCAGGAAGATGCGGAAAAGAGCGATCTCATATGTATGCATATGCATTAGGGGTTGAACAACTTCTGATTTTTTAAAGTCGACTTTTATGTGATGAAAGTCAAGTCGAAGTCGACTAGTCGCTGATGACGTCATTAATGAACAAATAAGTCTGGAGCTCGTTCTAAATCAGATACAGATAAGTAGTACAGTGAAGATTACATTCATATGAATGAATGCATTAGTGAGAGCAGTTGCGTGTGTGAATTAATTATACCTGGCAGCGTCTCTCTACTAGTAGTGAAGCTGTGTGATTTAGTTATTTAGAAATATATGCTTGAACTTTTCAGTTTCTAAGCTACTTTACTGAGGAATCACAGAACAGTGTTGACAATACGTTTTTGCGCTGAATGATTCTGTGCGCGCGATCTGCGCGTGATGTATTGTACTGCTGTCTGTAGCCTATGTGTGTGCGTTACAGTGCAGCAGCGCATTAGATTGGAACATGATTAACTTACCTGTACAATAAGCTGCTTAAAACCTGCATTCTGCCGTAGGGTTGTCACGATACCATAAAAATGTCGTACGATACTATACCAGCTGAAGTATCACGATCCCACTCATGCAGTGTTGTCAGTTTAAAATTAAATTCTACAAAATGAATCAAAAATTAATAAATAAATAAATTAAAACAGACAATATTTTTCTCTGAATAATTAATGTGAATTAATGACTGCTATTGTTTTCCCTGAAATTATGTAAACAAAACTCATCTTAGCACTGCACAGAAGCACCATGAAGTGACATTTAGATGTGGCATTTGTACATTTAGACTGTATTTATTATTTATATTTGAATAAAATATTTTATGGGATTAATATATTTTAAATACAAAATTCTGAACGTAGAAATATGTTGGAAAACAATGTATATGCCTACTTTTAGAAAAGAAACTGGTAGAAACGGCCAGCAGGTGGCAGCAGTTCGTTATTGAATCACTGAGTCATTTAAACGATTCTTTCAAAACGGCTGAATACTGCCGGAGCGAATCAAATGACTGTTTTTATGAATGGTTTAGTGAATCAGTGATTCACCCAAGCCAACGATTCGGATTCAGATTCGAACACAAAAGGAAACACCATATTGTAGCGCACAGACATGATAATCAATGGGAAATTGCTGTTATTTGTTTTGCTCCGGCAATGATAGTGTTAATGCGGGAGTTCAGGATCCGGAAAAGAGAGACGAGCGAGTTAAGCGCGCATCCGCATACGGTACGGAGCGAGAGAGAGAGAGAGAGAGCAGCCGCAAATCCTAGCAGCGGCAGATCGTTCAGACATTACGATATAAAGCGTATACACACACCATACTACACAGAGCACAGCAAAAAGGCATTTGGCAAACAATGTTTCTGTTCATTTGAACATGCATGCCAGCATTTTAAATAGTGCGCCAGCCGTGCATACAACATATATTATGGTATGAACGATACAACCGTTTAAAAAATGCAATGGCACCGCGGGTATTTTTAAGCTTTAGTATCGCGATACTATCGTAGTACCGGTATATCGTGCAACCCTATTCTGCCATTCAATTTCCAGCATCCAGTAATATAATCACACATGTCTCGTGGAGCGCATTCAGAGCATGAATTAGTTAGTAATTGTAACTGTTTGGAAACGGAGCGTAAATATGGATTTATTATCCTACTGCCCCCCTCTATAGGATCAGCAACTAGTTGACGTCAAGCTTAAAGCGTCTTGGCAGAGCACTGAATCAACTAGTCGACTAGTCGATTAGTCTGTGCAACCCCTAATATGCATATGAAAATAATGCAAACATCAACACTAACCACATATAAATTAAAACTGCCTAATGTTACAGAGTGAAATGTCGATCCAGGAAGTAGTAAAGGCCTGTGCAAGCTTTGTGAGTACTGATGGAACCCATCTACTGCATGCTTGCTTTGATAATGTTACTGAATATGATCCAGATGTAGCATTTGATTAAAAAAAAATATCCGCTTTTTTCTCAAAATGTTGCTTTTTTATGCAACCTACCTACATTCATACTTTAGGTGCACACTCACCCTCTCCTCCTCCTCCCTCATGTCAGGCATGGTGCTGACGCACAGTGTAACTGCCGTAATGGCCACAAAGACCACCGAAAGGCAGGCGAAGATTTTCCCAGGAATCCCGGAGTGAGGGTTTTCCACCATGTCTCTAAGGCTGTGCATGCACCCAGCCAGACGCCCCTCCTCTGGGCTCCCGACGGCCGGCGCCTCCTCGTAGGAATGTGGCGAGGTCAACTCAACATCCTCCTCCTCCTGCCGGAGTCTCTCTCGCTGCTCCTCCTGCCGAAGACGGAGCTTTCTCAAGCAGCACCACTCCAGACTGGCCTCCTCCACACCCCAATAGAACAGTTCCTCCTGAAAGGAGAGCGCGCACATCTCCCGCAGCAGACGAAGCTTCCCGGCCGCCAGGAACGTGACGATGGAGCGGAAGGCGCTGGGGCTTCGGTCGAAGAAGAACTCGTTGCAGTTTGCATCATAGTCATCACACAAATTGAGGATTTCCTCAGCATTGCTGCAGCTGCGTAACTTCCCCAAACGCGTCAATGGGAACTCCTCAAGAGTGGACCATGGTATGCTATAACGGATGCCACCCACATTGATGATGGCGGTGCGGTCGACTAAAGCACCCTCGCCCTCTCCAGCTCCTCGATTCCGGAGCACCTCGTCCTCCTGTACGCCGGGCTTGCACTGCAATTGGGCGCGTTTGTAAAACACACCTTTTTTGCTGCTGATTTCATGCCGATCCTCCAAAGGGTTAAAGTGGAAGGAGGTAAACTGATGATCAGTGCTGCCTGCTAGGAAAGCCACCTCTTGGTACATCTCTGCTGTGCGTGGCTGTGCAGGCTGTACACTTCCACAGATTCACAATTAGCAGGTCAAGGTGGCCATCATGGACGAGCTCTGAGAGATAAAGAGGAAGATTTTAATGAAGACCTACTTTATAGTTTCAGCTACAGGTTGCTAAGGGACACAATGCAACAAAATTAGCACAGAAAACAACAGATGAATTGGTCCAGATATATCTAAAACACAATGCTCAACAACACAAAGAAAATGGACCCTTGTATACTGCACATATTTAAAGGAAAATTTTGCTGATTTTCAACCTGCCTTGTGTTATTAATTTCAGAAGCATATGGAAATGAACACCCGCCATTGACGAGATATCTTTTATGAGAAAACGCAAAGACGAGATATTACGGCTTCCCGTTTTTTTTATGTTATACGCTCGGGGGCGCTATTACACATGTTCTGTATGAGACCAGAATCTCCCGATCAAAAACACAGCAAAGGAAGTCGCAGAAACGAGTGATCTCATATTTAAGCAGATGCATAGAAAAATTATGCGATCATCAACAATAAACAGCATATAAATAAAAAATGCCTAATGTTACCGAGTGTAATGTTGATCCAGGAAGTGATAAAGGACTGTGCAAGCTTTGGGGTGGAAGTGACCTGCTGCATCTATGCTTTGTTCACCGAACTGAATATGATCCAGTGTAGTCTTTGATATAAATGCAATTTATTTTAGCTTTTTGCTCAAAATGTTGCTTTTTTTAATGAAACTTACCTACATTCAAGTATTGATTAAAAAAAGAATGCTTAGAGCTAGAATACATTTTTGTTTTGTTCTTTATTTTGATGTATTACATGTTCAGATATTCATATTCATAACAAATATTCTGGGGCCATGAAAATTTAATGTAAATGATCGGAAATGTAGGCAGTGGCTTGCAACTTTTTTCAAAAACGCTGACAGGGAAAGAGTTAATATTTAAGAGTTAATAATATTTTAAATGTACTAACTTGCTTTGCAAATTGCAAATATGTTTATTATTTATCATTTATACTAAATATATTTATTATATATAATTTCTAATATATTTAAATATATGACATACAAGTTTCAATAGAAATGACAAAAGTATATTTTAGTATCTTTATGCTTGTCAGTATTTTTATTTTAAAGATCAGTTATGAAATTACATATAAAGATGAATTGAAGTCCTTCTTGAGTGGGTCAAAAAAGCGCTATAAAGTAAACTGCATTTAATATAAATTTAAACTACAACACATTTTAATTTAATTGCGACTAAAATGCAACTTAGTCTCTGAAAACATTACATTTAGTTCACACCTAAGTATTCTAAAATATATTATTTCCGCAGTAAGTACTCTTTTTAAAAGTATATATACTAGTCATATGTCATATGGATTATTCCTGGATTATTTGGATTATTTATATGGATTATTTTTCTGATACATTCATGGTGTTTTTGCTTCATTTTTGTCATCATTCATTGTAATTGCATGGAAATTGCATGGAAAAAGATGACTGCATTGAAGAAAAAGGCCATTGCATTATACCTACTGTACATTAAATCCTAAATGCAATTGAATTCCATTTCTTCAAAAACTACTCCAGTTTTCTCTGCTCTGCTAAAGATAGTGAGTGAAAAAGAGTACTGTCTCAAGGGCAAGAACGCTCATTGAAAAATATGTAATGAATGCATAAAAGTTGTCAAACATCAACAGTAATGCTGCAGAATTCATACTGATATATTCTTTGTATCAGTCTCCTAATGCAACATCACATTCTCCTGACATATTTGCACGTTCTTTTTCAATCAGTAGTGAAAATAGGTTCTACCATGGCTTTGGAATCTTAATTGCTCACAATTCACTGGATGCAGTAAATTCATGTCACAACACAAGTTGACTCTCAGAGCAAGGAATTAATTATGATGTTTTCTTTTCTATTCATGGATAAGTTCCTAAATGATCCATGTTCTCTACACAATGGCAGAGTAAGGTCCAGTGCTCTCAAATGAACATGGGTATAGTTAGTTTGACTGACTAGTGTGACTTTATGAAACAGACCTTCTCACGCCGGAGGATTCAGTAATTCTGAGAAACGCCATCGGTTCAAGGACTAGTCAACCATTTGTGAAATTAAAGCATAATGTATTGAAACAGCATATCTGAGCTGATTTTTGTCTCCCTTCTTCTTATGCACATTTAACGAATAAAAACTGGTGCTATCATGGTCGATGTTAATAAACATCAAGTAGCAGCAGACACAATTTTAATGTTCACCCAAATCAAATATTTCTATCCAAAATTTCCCTCCAATTTATATTATAAATGCAATCTCTTTTAGCATGACTTCTCTACACGTAAGATGTAAGCAGTAACTATAGAATCTTTTGAGCATTATACATGATTCTGTCTCGTCTGGGCTTTAATTTAATTTCTTAACATGTTGTTTGAGTTCGGAGTCCTCTGACAATCCAAATGAATCACTGTCGAACTGAAACAGTGCTGAGAAAGATGCCATGTGTTACCGCTCGATCCATGAGTCAATATATGACCCAGCATTTCCTGCATGAAGCTCATACTGTCATCATATGAGCTCAAACTGCACATAATGTGCCCGTTAATGTAGGCACAAGGCGTTTTTAAAAATGCAAATGAGCCAGACATTTCTCTTGTCCAAAGATGACACTATAGGAAGCAACGTCTATGTATGATACACAATGCATTTGAGTAAAGCAGAGCAATGTGACAGATCTTTCCCAGGTCAGGTGACTTTAACCCTAGTCTAGTGAATATAAAGCAGTAAAAAACTAAACAGTTTTTGGTCCTTTATTTCAAGCTCCAATTATCGCTATTAATATATCACTAACCTTTTGTTTCAATAAACTCCAAATTTGCTGCTTATTAATAGTTAGAAAGGTAGCTGTTCAGTTTAAGTATTGAGTGGGGTTAGGGATGTAGAATATGCTCATGCAGAATATGTGCTTTATAAGCACTTATAAACAGCCAATACGTTATTAATAGGCATGCTAATAAGCAACTAGTTAATAGTGAGAATTGGTCCCTATTCAAGGTTCAAGGTTTCTTTATTTGTCACATAATAAATTATACAGGGTATAATCAAAAGTGAAATGTAAATCAAATCAGGTCCGCTCAGTGGACAGTGCAAAAGAATAAAAAATAAAAATTATATAAAAGTAACACAACACAAGAGCATATATATGGTTAAAAAAAAGAGAAATACGAGTAAAATGTGCAATGAAATAAAAAGTGCAAAACAATAAGATGTGCAAAAAACAGTGTACTGGGACTTAATAAATAGTAATATGAATAAGAGGGATGTGCAGACGGGTTGTTCAGGGTATGTACACAAAGCAGCAATACGGGTGATGAGAAAATGGATGTTTTACAGTTAACAATCTTGTAAGTGTTTATGAGACTGGGTTTGTGTTAAGGAGCCTGATGGCCTGAGGGAAGAAGCTCCTCCTCAGTCTCTCAGTTTTTGCCATCATGCTCCTGAAGCGCTTGCCAGATGGCAGTAAACAGAAAAGATGGTTACCGGGATGATTTGAGTCCTTGATTATTTTAGCAGCTCTGCTTTTGCAGCGTTTGAGGTAGATGTCCTGCAGAGAGGAGAGAGCAGACCCTGAGATGCGCTCAGCTAAGCGCACGACTCTCTGTAGAGCTTTGCAGTCCTGATTTGAGGCGTTACCATACCACACTGAGATGCACTGAGTCAGTACACTTTCTATGGCCCCTGAATAGAAAGTTTTCAGGATAGCTGGTGAGACCCTGAATTTCCTCGGCTGTCGAAGATGGTACAGTCTTTGCCTGGCTTTCTTGACCCGAGTCTGAATGTGTGTAGTCCATGTCAGGTCCTCGGAGATGTTTACACCGAGGTACTTGAAGCTACTCACCCTCTCCACAGGGGTCCCACTGATCATAAGAGGGGTGTAGGGCCGCTGCTGTCTCTTCCAGAAGTCTACAATCAGCTCTTTAGTTTTGCTCATGTTCAGAGAGAGACAGTTGAAAACACTTTATACTAAAGTGTTTTCAAATTTTGTAAAATGTAATTTATTCCTGTGATGCAAAGCTGAATTTTCCAAAATTTCCACAAAAAAACGAATAAAAATATTGTTTTGCATGTCATACATTATAGTATTGTTTCAAAGTAACTTGTAAGTTAAGCCCATACAAACTATATAACTTCACAGACATGCTGTTATTCTGGTTTTGGTGGATGTGCAGAGGCAGCTGCTTTATTAAAGCGAGGTCTGTGGATTTTAGGGGTAACAAAGAGGTCAAAAACACAGAGAATGTCTGAAAGAGTGTTCACTGATTTATGCCAGCTAGCGCTCGGGGGAAGTGCTCAAACTGCAGTGGATTTGAGCATCAGTCCGATCTGACAGTCATGTCTCCACGCTCTTCTGAATTTAAAGCAAGTCTTTCTCTCACCACACCAGACAGAATGGCTTTCTATTATGTCTTCAAGTCATTAATAGATTATTGCATTTGTATACTGAAAAGGGTAAGTATAAAATATTACAGAAATAAACATTAAATTGATCAAAAATGACAGTAAATAGACATTTATAATTTTTTTTCAATTCAAATACATCACAAAAATATGAAGCAGAACAACAGCTTCCATCATTAATTATAAGAAATATTTCACTGAAGACTAGACACTGAAAACTGGAGTAATGATACAAAAATGTAGCTTTGCATCACGGAAATAAATTGCAATTTAAAATATATTCAAATAAAAAACTGTTATTTTAAATTGTAATAATATATATGTCACAATATTATTTAGTTTCTACTGTATTTTGGACAACTAACTGCAATACTGCTGAGCATAAGAGACTTAAAACAACAACAGTTTTCATCATTTTCATGGTAAAACACTACACAAATACTACAGTAAAAGACTTTACTATATGGTCAAAAGCCTGATCGAATGGGACATTTAATGTCATTTTATAGTAAAATACTGTACAGTTTTTGAAAGTTATTAATGTTTTATGTTCAGTCCATAAAACCTTAAAATAGTTATTTCAGTAATGTTCTGGCAACCCCTGTTGTTTTTTACTGTAATTTTATTTTACAGTGCAGTAGTAAATAGATAGGTCCTGTATACATGTATACAGTATATAAATAGATGTATTCTGGTGTATAATGCAAACATACTGTAAACATGCACAACAGAAGTGAAAACATTTCAATGAATTTGCCTTAAGACAAAGAGTGTAAGAGACCGTGTGGGCAGATCTGTCTGCTAGCTCTTTCTTTCTTACTTTTCTTTCCCACAACTGTTTGCTCTATTAATCACATTCACAATCACTGAGAATCCACTCTATTCCTTTAGTCCTGTGGGTCTGTATTGAGATCTATAGAAGCGATGGTAAAAGACCGAGACTGTCATCACTATTAGCAATCAGCACAGTAACATTGATTTCCATTTTGTGAGCTTCATAACAGCACACAGGAGACTGCAGGTCTCCGTACAGACGTATGAAAGCACAAGCCACACACACTCTCCAGCTCAGACAGCTAGATGTTGGGCTGCCGTACAGGAGCCTGTATGAGTGATGGTGCTGATGATGAGCTGCGGTGCTGTGTGTCTCCCGGGGAAGATGAAATTCAATAGTGCTGATGGGGAGATTTCTGCAATGGCACTTTGAGTTAGACTTATAAAGACACTCATGAATCAATATGAGCTATTGGTGCTTGTTCTTAATAGATCCCGACGCTATTCACGCTGCTGTGCTGTAAAACGAATGGGAAGACAATAAGTGCATTGTTTTTCTGTCACTCAGTTTTTGTTTTACGTCTGCAGTGATGATGAGTTGTGCTGCTAGGTCACCCTTAAAAAATGTATGATGAAACCGCAAGTACTCTTAACAATTTAATAATAAAACACAGTTAAAGTGCCAGTGTTTCTCAACCAAAAGAGCATTATGTATTTTTATTTATTTTAATGTTGATATAGATATCAAATGTCTCATATTTCAATATATTATCTTAATTTTAATGTTTGTTACATATAAGACATAATAAAAATGACCATTTTAAATTTAAAATGCTTTTGTCATAGTGTATACTTCTATCCGAATCATCTTACATTGCATTCAAGGTTCAAGGTCCTAGAATCGAACCCATTATCAAAGTGTTGCAAGCAACGCGGCCAGAATATGTAATATGTAAAATTCTGAAAAAAAGATGCGCACATCACACTCCGATTAAAATGTCAATTTAGACACTATAAATTGAATCATTTCAAATAAACCTCTGCTGGATATGTGTGACAGCTTTGGGGTCCGTTTCGTTTCTAATTAAGGGGTCATATCTCTGAGCAGACAAAGCTGTCAGTTCATCAGGATTACTGACGAATTAATTCAATGCATGAAGTAGGACAGAAAAACCAAGGGAGTGTCAAGAAGTTTGAAGTGGCAAGAAAAGGTAAGTTTATCCTGGTTATGTTTTAACACTTTAACACAGCAAGAGTGATGCATGTACAGTAGTGCATCTATAGAAATCCCATTTGTACATGTCAGGTCTACAGTCAGAACCAGTACCATTCTGTAAGCTCTTTTGGACATATATCAAACATAGCATTTTTTAAAGCATTTTGATCTTTAAGAGAGACAGCGTTAATAGCCATTGTACCAAATGTACTTAACGTCACTGAAACCGCTGTTTCACCAGCTCATGATGTATAAATATGCCATTAAAGTTTACCCAAATGTCATCCAACATTCAAAGGACTTGTACTATGCAAGCCACTAAAAATAAACATGTTAATTATGTAAATGTAATAGTATGTAATAGCAGGTCAGTGGTCTTTTCACAAGTCTCAGCAGATATACAGATCAACTCACTCTCTCTTGTATCAAACACACGTGTTTCTGTTGTTCATTCTTTCACTTTGATCACAATTTAAATCAACTAAGTTATTTTTGTACTTATCTACAGTAATTATTAATTCATTTCAGTCCTTTATTATTAACATGAAAATATGACACTCCTAACTTCTTGAATGTACAAATAATGATCTGGTAAGCATTATATAATACAGTCATATTAAAATATTATAAAGTGCCCATAAAACTCACAATAGGTGTCATAGGTGTTTTCACCACTTGAATTCATCAAGCTTTTAGTTTACCTCTTCGTTTAAAATAAATCATATTGTTTTTGGATAACTGATACGACAAGGATTCTTCAGTGGTGGTAAAACCAAGCGGTGTTTTTATTAAACATAGTTCTGACATGAATATTCATTCTTAATTATGTAACTTTATAGTTTTCAATCTTAATTTGTCTGAAATCACCCGGCTCTCGTTCAAGACCATTTCAGCCAGAGAGAAACAGAACAGCGTAAAAGAAATGAAACGCATTAATAAAGGCTTTGTATGGCGAATATCCAACCAAGAACGCGTTTTTGGAACTCAGGAAGATTCTAATGAACCCGCCGCGGTTACTATTGCGATATCACACACAGAAACTAACGCAAACGGGCTGCAGGTATAAACAGACTCATTCCAAACAAGCCCAAACTCGAGAAATACAGTGACCCGTCGACTTACCCGTGTTAAGCCCACTGCTTTTGCGCTGCCCTGCTCATTTTCAGCTCCCACGTGTAAGTTGTGCTGTGATGCAGTCGCACAGATACTTTTATCGCTTTCTCCGCATTGCTAGGTGATTTTATTCCAGCATCAGACTGACTCCAGCTCACAGCTCCTCCACAACTGCTGAAGTTCCTCAGTCATCGTGTCAGATCCGGGTCTGTTGATGGGTGTTACTGCTGCTCTCTCTCGCGCGCGCACACTCGAGTTCCCGTCTCACCCCGAGCCTGTTTGCTTGGTAACGTCGCATTACCATGCAGAAATACATTAAAACTCTTCTCTCTCGGATTTGACGGGTTTTCTAATGAAATCATGCTCGTTATGTGTAATCCACCCTGCTGAATGCATGTGGACGAGAGCTCTTTCCAGCAAGTTTTAATACATTAAACCTGTTATTTAACTTTCTCTCTCTCTCTCCAATCCTTCAGTCGCTCGTTTTGTTTTAATGATATTGCATATGGGCGTGCATAATGCTAATGCATAAACAAAAACAGCAATCGGCTATTTAATTATTTTAGATCGTATTATTTTATATTAAACATAACATCAACGTCGACAATGTTACAAATAATCATAATTGTATAAACAATAACAATACACTTTCATATTAATATTAAAATCTGGACTATTTTGAAATAGTGTCTGTAATGCTGTAGCTCAGCTAGACTGGAAAATGCTTTGAAAAAATACCTGAATGAAAATAAGTTAGGTTGTATACATTACAAAACGTGAATGTAAGAACACACAACATGTCAGTCTCTCTGATATTGTGTGATTCGGATCTTCTGAAGTGGACACTGTCTGGCCACTGAGGGGAGACAGAGAAGTCACCGTGAGTGACTGTCAATAACATCCATATTAACATATCCATTTTCATGTTCACTTCTTTCTTTGTATGTCAGTTATCTAAAAATGACCTTAGGATATCTGTCAGGTAGTATTTGGATTTACAGCAACTTAAAATAACAGACACTAAGACACAGTTAATAACTATTTGGCCTCTGCAATGCATTGAAAGCAGGTTATGATTCCTGTGATTCCTGCTCTGAATGGACTGTTTCTTGAGAGAAATCAAAATGAGCTATTATCAAGAGAGCTTTGTAATTAAAGGCTGAGAGCTGGTGTGTAGAGAAACTTCTGCATGTCAGATGCTCAGCATCACACTGTTCATTATTGTTTTCTGCATGCCAAACAAACAGTGAACATTATGTAAATCATTTGAGTTTAATGAGAGCTGTGTTTGACGTGAGGAAGAATGTTCTGTTTTTCCTTGCAGTCGCAAAGTGGATGTTATGTGACTGTACAAATTTTTGATGAGATCTGGATGGCTTATAAAATTTTCATGGCTTTGTATGCAAGTTTAAAGTCTTAAAAGTGACTCAACAGTCATACTTTTTTGGGGGGGCCAGAAGTTAAATCTGTGGCTTGCTCAGAATATATAACCATCATTTGTATGAGTATACAGGGATACACCGTATCATCATTTAAAGGAATAGTCACCCAAAATGTTAAATGTGTTAACAATTTGCTCACTCTAAGGTCAACCACGATATAGATAAGCTTGTTTATTCATGGTAACATTTAGCATTACATCACTTGTTCACCAATGGATCCTCTGCAGTGAATGGGTGCTGTCAGAACGAGAGTAAAATAGCTAATATATCTGTGGATTTTGATGTGAGAGGACAACAGGAGATGCACTTTTTCGCTGGAGGAAACGTAATTATGAACTCGTTGTTTAACCAAAATCAACTTAATCTTAATAATGAACTTAATGGTGGATTTGTTTCTTACAAACACACAGCTTTTAATTTCACAAGATGCTAATTGATGGACTGGGGTGGTATGGATTACTTGTGGATTATTGTGACGGCACCCATTCAGGATCCACCATTGAGCAAGTCATGTAACGCTACATTTTTTCAAATCTGTGAACCATGAAGAAACAAACTCATCTTAGATGGTCTGAGGGAAAGTACATTTCCTGAAAATGTTTTTATTTTGCGTGACCTACTCCTTTAAGGAACATCGACAGCATGTCTATGGGCTTTTCGATAGAAAACAGCTGAAATGGATTAAGCAGAAGCTGTCTTGTAAGTCTTGCAGTAACAAATGCACAGTACAGGCCCGGCTGAAGTGTTGTTTGGAAGCTGTACTGCCCTTGCCCACACAAACACAAGCGACGCAAACGCAGTATTTTCTCCCGAGTGTTGCTCCTGGAGTCCCGGCGGCGATGGTTCCAGCTGACAGTGTCATAATAAGGAGCAATGCTGAGGGTAGGAGGGCTTCACTCATGTCAGATACACAAGTTAATCACACACGGAGAAAGCTAGTACTATGTCCAAACATATATCCTCAATCAAGAGAGTCCTCCCGGCAGACCATGCTGTGAATGGCTTAGCTGTCTAAAGATCCTCACAGAGATACTAATGGTGTACGTTTGTGCATGTGAAACTGAAAAACAAACTAATGTGATGTTTAGACAGCCATGCATTCAAGTAAATGTGATTACACACATGATTACACACCATTAACGGTGGCGCAGAGAGAACGTTTTGATCATAAACTTTTCTACAGCTGCCGAATGGCGTTCATGTGTAAGCGTCAGCGTCTGTTACCTGTAAGCACAGAACTGTGGTGTTTCTGTAGTGCAGCTCATTCTCATGCTCCAGCGATGCGGGTTTCATGGCTGAACCATTACATTTCCATAGACTACTAAATCAGCCTGGATTTGGTACATTGGTATTACAGTAGGCTCTTTATAGTGAAGGTTTAGCTTGGCTAGCACTAACCCGATTACGCAACATTTTAAAGTCACTCAAGTTTAAAATGAAAGTCGATTTTCACATTAAAACGTACTTACATTTTTAAAAGTAAAGAGTGCTTAAATAAATGTACATGTTTACACGCACATCAGAAAACGGACAACTATCCATACATTTCTATCAATCAGTTTATTGGAATATGTGTGTGTGTATGTGTGTGAGTCCAGAAAGACTGTTTGAAATATATTCTCCTCCCCTATCAAAAAAATAAAATAAAATAACTTTTCTCTGGCTGGCTATAAAGTTGGAATGAAACGAAAATTCACCCAATCATTTACAGTATTTTCTTCAAGTACACACATTTTTTTTTTTTTATGTTTTGACCTTGTAATATTTAATGAAAATATTATAACTAGACCTTCCTGTAAAAGCAACAGACTTCTCTCGGTGATGTATGCAGGTCATCAATAAGCAGAAAATTAGCAAAGTTTGTTGAGGCAAAAGTCATAATTGATAGTAGTTAGAATTGGTCCCCAAACTATGTGAGACCAAATTACTCAAATCATGACTGGAGAAACCAAATCTGCACTTCCAATAATCTCAATGTACACCTTTGTACCTTATTAAAGGGTGCATTTTACAATACATAAGAGTACATATTAGTACCTAAGCATACTGATAAGTATTCAATAGTACCAAAAGTATACGGGCTAGTACTTAAATTCTACATATTGGTAGCTTAAAGGTATTATTACCTAAAGTTTACATATTATAGCCCAATTAATATGACATATTTGTATCTCAAAGTTACATATGACACATCTATGACATATACTTAATTAAAATATGGGCAATTAAATATGCAAATATACATGTTGACCACAATTAATGGAATCCTTTTATTCCATACCCCATATATTCTATAGTATATTTTATAGTATTCTGTACTTTTCTTCTATACTCTTCTTTTCTTCTATACTTTTTGCAACCACCAAGATAACAGCTCCGAGTCTCTCCTATAATGCCTGATGAGTTTGGAGATCAGAGACCTTTCTTCCATCCAGAATCTCTCCAGTCCAGATCCTTCAGAGCTACATGTTGGTGCTTCGTATCTTCAGTTCACTTCACTCATTTTCTATAGAGTTCAGGTCAGGGAACTAGCATGGTCATGGCAGAACTTTCATTTTGTGCTCAGAGGCCCATTTCTGTTTTTGTTGTTGATTGTCCTGTTTGCTTTAGACCATTGTCTTGATGGATGATCCAGCCATGGCCCATTATGAGATTTGTAGCAGGGACAGTCAGGTTTAGATTTTTTATCTGTTGGTATTTGATAGAATCCTTGATGTCATCAATCTGAACAAGATGTTCAAGACCTGCGGAAGAAAAACAGGCCCACAGCAATTTACGAGGCCACTTGCAAAGACAGGCATTTTGACACATAAGTGAGGTTATACGACAGGGCTGTTGAATACTTGAATCTGATTGGCTGATGAATGTTCTGAGGTGTGCAATTATTTTCTGGGAAATGCACATCTAAAATAGTTCATTACACGTATTACATGACCAGATCACTTGTTCCACATCAAAATACTTAAGTTAGCTGTTTCAAAGGTCCTTACAACCTACAGTAACAAAAACCCTAAAACCCTCAACAACAATGACTAAGCAAAGAAATAGTTTTGGCAAAATGACTGTCTATATCTCCTTTACAAATGCACACATATACATGTATATTTATGCATTTAGCAGACGCTTTTATCCAAAGCGATTCAGGCTATAATTTTTTTTTTACATCATACTATACAGTACACACTCGCAAAGAAACATGTCAGTTCTGCTCTGATGATTATATTAGTAAAATAGTTTAGCAATTGAAAAGTTACACAACACTTCTCACAAGTGAGGTAATAATGGTGCTGTTCTTGAAGAAAATGAATTTGCCATTTCAGTTAGTAGAAACTTTGCTCCCAAACACTGTTGAGAGATGCACAGACTCAGGTAATTCACACATGCTTAGTCTCTCTCTCTCTATTAACTTAATTTTTTATCTGCTATCAATGGCTCAATTGAACTTCTGTTACTATAGCTCTAAAATTACGTTTTGAAATTAGCAACAGCGTGGGATGAGGTGCATAAGAAATGAATGCTACACTCAAGGCTTCAAGGTTTTATTCGTCACATACTAAATTATACAGAATATAATCAGTACTGAAATGTAAGTCAGGTCAGGTCCGCTCAATGGAAAGTGCAAAATATGTAACAACACAAGAGAATATACATAAATATAGGGAAAAAATTATAAGAAAAAATAAAGAAGAATAAATTGTGCAATAAAATAAAATGTGCATTACAGTATTCTGTGGACTTAATAAATAATAATATAAGCAGGGATGTGCAAGAGGAATGTGCAAACATGTTGTACCGGGTATATACATAGCAGCAATATGGATGATGGAGAATATCTTACTGTTTATTAAATTGAGTCTTGTTGATGCTATTTGACTGAGTTTGAGTTTAGGAGCCTGATGGCCTGATCATGCTCCTGAAGCGCTTGCCAGATGGCAGTAAACAGAAAAGATGGTTACCGGGGTGAGTTGAGTCCTTGATTATTTTAGCAGCTCTGCTTTTGCAGCGTTTGAGGTAGATGTCCTGCAGAGAGGAGAGAGTAGACCCTGAGATGCGCTCAGCTAAGCGCACGACTCTCTGCAGAGCTTTGCAGTCCTGATTGGAGGCGTTTCCATACCACACTGAGATGCACTGAGTCAGTACACTTTCTATGGCCCCTGAATAGAACGTTTTCAGGATTGCTGGTGAAGACCCTGAATTTCCTCAGCTGTCGCAGATGGCACAGTCTTTGCCTGGCTTTCTTAACCTGAGTTTGAATGTGTGTAGTCCAAGTCAGGTCCTCGGAGATGTTTACACCGAGGTACTTGAAGCTGCTCACAACCTGGATTTTATGTTATGTAGGGCCTTTTTGTCCAGGCCCTTGTCATTTCTAGGGGCTGTCATTGTTGCCAGAGGTGCTTCAACAAAGTATTGAGCAAAGGCTGTGAATACTTATGTTCATGTGATTATTATTATAATTTTTTATTTATTTATAATACATTTGCAAAGATTTCAAACACACTTTGTTCACGTTGTCATTATGGGGTACTGTTTGTAGAATTGACACTGAAATGGGAAAATCTAGGCAGAACACACGTGCGCACGCGCAAACACACACACACACACACACACACACACACACACACACACACACACACACACCTTTGACATGGATATTACTACATTTGACATATGCATGTGGTATAAGATTCTTGATCAAATATAATAATTCATTTAAATTACTGGATAACTTCAGAACCAAAGTGTTAAAGATACAACCCCATCACAATTTCACAACCCCGTTATGATCAAATAAATAATGGGGTTGAGTGTGACAGGGTTGTGATTTTTTTGCTCAAAGCGGCCCCTGCCCTAAATGCAGTGAATAACAGGAGAGCACATGGTATGCATGATATTAAGAAATCATATATTGTTAAAATAACAAAGATCATTTTCACAAGTAATCGTTTTCTATCTATATTTGATGTTGGGGTTGAGTCGTTAAGCTTGACAATCACAATATTACTAATGTTATAGTTATAAATGAATGTGGTAACTTGCCTATGTCTGCTCACAATGTTGTTTAGAAGAGTTATATGATGTCACTTCCTATTCATGATGTCACAAGGATCAGTTTGTTATTTTTTATGGGGGGATAAAAATTAACTGTGTAACAGGGTTGAGGGGTTACTGAGGTACGGACCTAAATAAGATTTTATTTAAAAATCATAAATTTACTTAGAAAAAAAAACATTACCAGCTAAAAAGCACAGATAGTTATATATGAAAATAGCTAAATGTGTGGACCTTTTTTCTAATTGTATTATTCATATCCCAAGTACACTTTCATAGAAGGCCATGAGGGACATGACAAAATAGTAGGTGTCAACTGAAAAAACAAGATTATTTCTAAAATATAGATAAAATGTATGTCGTGTTTTTAAACCTTAAAGGAGACATTTCAATTAATACATAAAAAAATATACAAAATAAATTTTGGTGACCCAATAGATAAAATACATTTAAAAGGTTCAGAGGGACCCAATCGTACTGGTTTTGTGGAATGACTCAAATAAATAAACTTGCCTTGCTTTGCCTATTATCTTAATAATGATCACACTGGTTTGTAGTGCAGACAGTTTTACTGTTTACTGCACTTTGTTATTCTTCTCGGTATTTCCCTACATCGGCTAATGAACTGGAAATCTCGCACATTCACGGAAAACGGCTCACTCCAGTGTGAAAAAATACGGTGGATTATGGTCTATAGTGGTTCCTAACCTGGGGGGGGGGGGGACCACCTGGGGGGGGGGGGGCAGAGTTCACAGCGGGGGCGCGGGAGCAGATACACTTTGAGGTAGGGTTGGGCGATAAACTATAATCATAGTGATATCATTTTCCTCGATAAAACAAGTTTGATAAACATTCAATGTAATGTTTATGCGGCAAAAGCGGAACAAAACAGCGCTACTCGTTTGAATCGCGCCACACGGATCATATCCGCTCGGTTCAAACAGCGGCGCAGCGCGAGCTGACTAGAGCAGATGTGTTTACTCACCGATCACATGACCACTAAACCACGCTGTGAGATCCAATGAGAAGCGCTTGAATTCAACGAAGAACACAAATGACTGATATAAACTAGTATCAGTCGATATCAGTCAAATATAAACTAGTTTAAATCCAGATAAAAAGCAGAAAAACACTTTTCAATCTACAAATCGCCATCATTTACCATGGATTTACTGTAGTAACACTAGCTGCACCGTGGTATTGTGGCAGAAATGTGGCGTATTTATATCAAATATATTATATTCATGTAGATGTGTATTAAAGGAGTAATGGAATGGAATTACAGTATATTTGTGATTAAGCTATAGGCTAGCGTTTGTGCTTTTATAATAAAAGTATTTAGACTAGTATATAAATAGGCTACCTTGAAACCATAAAGTTGCTTTTTAATCACAATATTGAGGTGCTATATGTGTGGTTTTAACTCTGTTATTATGATGTAAATGTATGCTACTATGTAAGAACCATGGTTAATGTGAATAAAACTCAAACAGTCAGAAACATAAAATTTCACCATATAAAAAAAGAAGGTTGTTGCAATTTATACAGATGTTACTGATTTTGATAATGAACATAAATTTACATCTGCATCCTAATTCTAGCTACTAGTGTCAACTCAATGTCAAATCTGCATTTCTAAGAGACAAAATAGTATATATATATATATATATATATATATATATATATATTAGTGGTGGGCCGTTATCGGCGTTAACGCGAGACTCTTATCGGGCGATAAAAAAAATATCGCCGTTAATCTATTCTCAAAGTTGGGTTGGGAGCTGGGTCTATACTACGCAAGCTATGATGACTTTCACCCTGATATTTTAGCGCGGATGTATACCTAGCCGAATTGCACTGTAGGGGGCGAGAACGAGTCTTCGAACTAGAGGCTCGCAGTCCGTGATGGACAGATTGTTAACGGCTGGTCTATGTGGTAATACAATCGGGCAGGACATCTAAACGCTCAACTATCATTCATCAACCTCAAATATGGCTTTTCATCTGAAAGATGTATGTAGTAGCAACTTTACATGGCCGCTCAATATGATGTTAACCTAGAGAAATGTGCGCTATTGAAGTGTTTGTGTGGAAGCGCGTTTGCTGCAGGACAGGCTCCGGTGCGCTCACTTGCTCTTACATCTCCGTCATTCTTGGTCATACAGATAAAAGTAGCCTAATACATCTTTCGAATCTGTAAAGACTCTACGTTTATTTGTGTGCACTCAGAATAACAACGAAACGTTGCGCTTTTAAGCAAACAGGATGCGCTTTAGGTCTCATGTGAACTTGAGCGAGAAACTCCGTCTTTGAAAAATATATCTATAGAGAGTGAAATGTGTAAAAAATAAAAATAGAAGACGTGTGTGTTAGCATGGATGATTTACATGAAATTTAATCTGTGCAACACTGTGCATAAGATGGCTTTCAGTTCAATATAATAACAAAAAACGTCATTTTGGGTTTTTATTCAACTAATAAGGTGGGCACGCTGTGATCTGTACTATATTTCTACTGTAATTGACAGTTATCGGCAAAAAAAAAAAAAAACAACAACACGGGAGTGGGAGGGAATGGGAGTCATTCTTCCGGGGGTGGAACGGGATTTTCCTCCAGTTTTTTCGTGGGATTGGGACGGGAAGATATTAAAGTTTGTGATGCATTTTGGAAACAGGAGATGAGCCCCTGGTCTAATGCGCCACCTGGCTTTAGAAACCCGTTCTCAAAGACTTACTTTCAGTGGTGGGCAAAGTACACAGATCAAGTACAGTAAAAGTACAGATACGTATAATAAAATATTACTCCAGTAAAAGTAAAAGTACTGCTTTTTCAATTTTACTCAAGTGAAAGTACAAAAGTACTCAATTTTTTATGTACTCAAGTAAAAAAGTACTGATAGACAGATTTATTTTGCAATTTTATATAGACTACTTTATTTAATTTTATATTAGCACATATTTTTATAATCCTACTGCCCCAAATACCTGGGTTTTTCCCAAAATAACCACTATATAGTCAAGATATATATTTTGTTGATATGGACTACGTTGATGAGAGTGATGTAGTAATGTTCACTGTGAAGCTTACACGGCCATGTACCTGAGAAAACAGATTTCACCATCTAATCTTCACCAGGAAGAAAAAAGTGTTTTAGAACTTGTTGTTTTGCAGAACGTCAGTTATATATGACATGAGAATTAGGCCTGAAATTAGGAAGAACATTTTAAGGAAAATCTAATTATATTTTCATAATGAATTTTCCTTCTTCTCAAACTTTGTCTGTGGTGTAAAAACACCCCTGGCCAAATGCCCCCAGGAGGGCATCACTTCCCACTCTGATAATTACTGTAGTTACTATGTTCTGAACATCACGTCCTCTCTTTTTCCCTCAGATGGAATCTATCTAGGTGGCTGAATAAAGATATTTGGACTTTATATCTAAACATTTCCTCAACTTAGCACCAGCAAGCTTGTTAGCTAGACAGCTAGCATCAGCTAACAATATTTACTTATTTTCAGTATGATTATGAATAAACATTCATATCTGTCTACTCGGCTAGTTGATCTAAACAATATAACGTTACAAATGTATACTGTTGATAAACAATATAAAAACAGACGTCACATAGGTCTAAATGCATAGCATTTTAATAAAACTGCTAACGTTACAGCAGCGGGGAATATGAACGTGCATGAGTTATTTTATTTAATCTGTGTTATTTTAATGTTTTGTTGTTTGACCTAAAACATAACGTTAGAGACACTGATGTTGATCTGTCTGCATTCAAGCATTTCAGTGGGCTTAAATAGATCACAGCAGATTTAGTTCACAAACAACTGACAGTTTTGACCTAAATATTATTTTCAGTTACAATAATTAATCCCAAAAATTCGACATTAGTAACGCACGCGCTCACAAGATCTCCCGGTTCTTTACTCGTGAGTTCAGTTCAGAATGAATCGTTTGTTGCGATTTGCGAACCGAGGTTCATTGAAAAGCATCAGTTTGTTCATGAATCAGACACCGCTTCTGCGTCTCGGAGCACGTGATGTATTATAAGGAGTAACGAAATGTTTTATGAAATGTAGTGAAGTAAAAAGTACGATCTTATGCTTTGGAATGTAGTGAAGTAAAAGTAAAAGTTACTCAAAATAAAACTACTCCAGTAAAGTACAGATAATTGAAAAATGTACTTAAGTACAGTAACGAAGTTGTTTTACTTCATTACTGACCACCACTGCTTACTTTTAGTCATTATTTGGGTAGCACACATATTCTGAATGCCTTCGGCAGAATTCAAATGAGCCGACCTAATTTCTCAAGGGTGCGACTAAAAAAAATCTGAGGGCGCACCAGTGCGACCAGCCGTTCGAGAAGAGAAAAAAAAGTATCTGCGACTCTGAGTCTCCCTGTGCTCCAACAACAGACACACATTAGGCTCATATCGTGGTCTAAACCAATCAGAGATAGTGAAGGGCGGACCCCAAACGTTTGTCTATGATGCATTTTTGCTATTCCCAAATCAGAAGCGAGATCGCGCTCACGTGGATGAGTTCAGCACGCGCAACATGAAAGCCCTGTTTATGATAGAAGAGAACTAACCATTAAAACATGCTTACACTTTAGGCCTGTGGCTGTTATATTAAACTGAGTTTATTTAATGTTTTTTTTAGCTTCTAAAGATTATAGCCGTGTTTCTTCTAGCACAACTTCCTTCCCTTCACAGCGACGCGCATTCGTTCCTCCCTGACCAAACCTTAACGTCAGAATCAGATCAATCGTCTGTCGATTGTTGTAAAATGCCGTCTTTACAGTTACTAAATTGCTGGACATGTTTGATAATAAAATGTTGAAAGTACAATCCGCACGAGAGACGCTGTCCCCTAGGCTGAAGTGTGTGTGTGTTTGGTGTGTGTGTTTGCGCGTGTGTGTGTGCGCTCTAAAACTGACAGGCGAAGTACACTTTGAGCTTCAGACGCGTCCAAACGATCAAATACACGTAAAAACGGCCGGCTTGGAGAGTATTCACTTAAACACAGTTTATGTCTTAAAGTGAACGAGAACAGTTGGGAGAAAATTGTGTGTGTCAATATTTTGTTTTAGTGACAGACTGGTGCTTCATTAATGTTAATCAAAGAACAAAATGCAAAGAGAAAATCACTCACAGCTCTTAATCTGTATAAAGTTGTAGCTTTAATAAGCATTAATCGATCAATACATATAGTGAAAACTATGCAGTGTTCATTTACATTTGATCACTTTCAGATTTATTTTGTAGCTATTACTTACCTGAACATTAATGTTAGTAGACATTCATGGAAAAATTGAATCACTGTTTTTTTTATTTCATTTGTACATTTGTTTTATGGTATGACAAATGGTACATTTGTCAGTTTGTTTACCTTTGTTTCTTTGTTCATGTTCTTACTGTATCCTATGTATATAAAACACTAAAAAAGCCTAATTAAAAATACAGTATGAGCACAGACAGACCAGGTGTTTTCTTTTTCCTCTTTAAATACTTTTTTTTAATAATGTTTAGTGAAATTATTTGGTAGTCTGAGGTGGGATGGGGGCGCTGGATTTTTTTTATAGGTTTAAGGGGGGGTTGAGAAGTACTGCACTAGAGCATCCCTTCATTCAGACACAGTGTAAGATCTGATATGAATCAGTGTAGAGGGTCAAGTCTGGAAGATGTTGATGCTAGAGAGAGTGTGGTCAGCTGGTTTAGCCAAAGCCAAAGATCAAGAAGGACAAACTACAGGAGTTGGCCATCCGAGGGGCATGTGACTGCAATGGAGGATAGTCCATAAGACATTGAGCCATGAGAGGTTCAGTTTGACACCCTTCAAACACTTCATTTAGATTTTATTTTTATTTCATTTATCTTGAGATGTTTTAACTTTAAGCACTTTAAGCACCAACACTTTTTCATTAAGTTACCTTTCTTGCAGAATTGTGCTTCAAATAAAGAACGTTATGTTGACCACATTGTTAGTTAATCGTTTAATAGTCAATATTGCCTATACGAAAATTTGGGTGCACCTAAGAAAAAAAGTTAGGCGCACCAGTGCACCCAGTGCAAAAAGTTAGTCTAGAGCCCTGTAATCTTTTTAACACTTTATTTTACAGTATCCTTGTTACATGTATAGCAATGGCAGCACATTATGTATAATATACAGCATGTTATTATATTACATATTTTTTGGTAATACTTTGTTTTACAGTGTCCTTGTAAAATATTTATGCATTTAGCAGACGCTTTTATCCAAAGCGACTTACAGTGCCATTCAGGTTATACATATTTTTGTCAGTATGTGTGTTCCCTGGGAATCGAACCCACAACCTTTGCGCTGTTAACGCAATGCTCTAACCACTGAACCACAGGAACACTGTGTAATATGTACTAATATGTACTTTCTATAGTAATAACAGTAAACTATGTATAACTACAAACTATTGCATAAGTATTATTGAAGATTACATTATTATAGTATTTCTTTTTATGAAAAATAAAGCATTTTGGTTGTACATTTTGGTAACGCTTCATTTTACAGCATGCTTGTGACGTTACATATACTTACTATATTAATAACAGTAAATTCTGTATAATAAACAATTACATAAATATTTCTGAATATTACATTACTATAGCAAAATAATTTTGGTAACTATTTTACAGTGTCCTAATTACATGTACTTACTATAGTAATAACAATAAATTATGCATAATTACAAGCAATTACATGTAGATTTCTAAAGATAATTTAATTGTATTATATTACATATTATATAAAAAATTATGTATTTATAATAACAACCGTAATTTATGTATAATTATAAACAACCATATAAATATTTCTGAAGATTACATTAATTTATTGTATATCTTTATTAAAAATACAAAAAATTGGTAGTAGTAGTTTTTTACTACCACTTCATGTTACATGGACTTACTATAGTAATGACAGTAAATTATGTATAATTACAAAAAATTACATGCAGATTTCTTAAAATTCTATTATAATAGTATTTATTTTTATTAAAAATAAAACATTTTGGTGTTACATGTACTTACTAATAACAGTAAATGATGTATAACTACAAGCAACAAGCAGGTACATGTTAATTTGTATTACTCAGTACTTAAATGTAGAATTACACTGTAACAAGGACAGCTTAAAATAAAGTGAAACTATTTTTACTGTACAATACACATATAGTGATCACAATAATTGGTAATAACTACTGTAGGTATTAACACAAAATGTATCCCTACACCTAACTTTAACCCATATAGTTAACTTTTTGGAAGTGCATATATTGTAAAATAAGGTGAAACCAACATTGTATTAAATATTTCGGGTTTAAATTAATCTACATAGCCTGTAAGGTTGTATCAGCATGTTTAATAACTAAATAATAAAAGCTATAATCTAACAGTCACTTATAGTGTATTTCACATCAAAATGTGAATAAATTGTGTGGTATTTCAGCATTAATTGTGTGATTTTAATTGCATGAGACCAATTATTGTAGATGTATATGTCACTTTCATTTAATATAACTTTATCATGCTGCTACAGATTCAATGCATTATAAGAAATAGCATATTTTTGCAGTTATAATACAATATTTTGATGTTTAACCGTACTGTGAATGTCTGTCTGTCTCTCTATGTAGGCAAAACTTTAAACAAGCCTGTCACACCGCTGAACTGATTATGAAGTTGAAGTCTAGCGCCAAAGGGAACTTCAGCTATAACGAGCTTATCATCTCATTTGTGTGTCAACCCCAGAAAAACCTGCAGTGAATGTCTACACTGAAACACAAAAATCCTGAGTTGGTGTGTGTGTGTGTGTGTGTGTGTGTGTGTGTGTGTGTGTGTGTGTGTGTGTGTGTGTGTGTGTGCAGGACGGAGTCTTCAGCCCTCAGGACACAATCTGAACCGATGGAGCAAACTGGCCTCTACTTATTTAGGAGAATTCCGAGTGAAAGATCTGACAGTATTATTCCCAAATAACAGCACTCCATTTGCATTCATACATTAAGTGTCTCCGTGTTTGATGTTTACTTCAGCGGAACGAGTGCACTCAAATAACCTCAGATTTATTTGAAGAAATGGGTACAATCATTGAGATACAATCTCTATCAAGTACTCTGATGCCTGTAATTAATGTCAATTACTTTGCCAAACATCAAGAGGACTGACAAATGAAGAGCCAGTGATGTAGGCGACTTCAGCGGTCACAGTGCAATTCCAGGAGGAACCCATCAATCCAGCACACATACTGTACTGTGTCAGATGTGTGGGTGGGTCGCAGAGCCCAAGATCTGCTTTATATCTTAACAACTTTAACCTTCGAATCAGCAAAAGATGGTCAAAATGACATCTGTTCTGATTTTCTTCATGACTTTCAAAATCTTTGTTCATGGTCTCTAAAAGATGCCTTCGTTAACTCTTTCCCCACTAAACACAGAATTTTCTGGCTTTTCACATTCTCGCTGTTATATACTCGGGGGTGCTATAACGCATCTCCTGAATGAGTCTTGAATCACTCAATCAAAAGCAGCAGAAGCAACCGATCTCATATGTAAGCATATGCAAATGAAAAATAATGTGATCATCAACACTAACTGCATATAAATAAAAACTGGGTAATGTTACAGAGTGAAATGTCGATCCAGGAAGGGTTAAAGGACTGTTCAAGCTTTGGGGGTGCATCTTTGCTTTGATCATAGCACTGAATATGATCCAGATATAGTATTTTTTTTTTAAATTAGATTTTCTCAGCTTTCTCTAGTCTTTATTTTATGTACTGCATGATCAGAAGTTCATATATCACCGAAAACGCAGGCGGTTAGTGACAAGGAAAGAGTTAAAGGGATAAAAAAAAAATAATCTTGTAGAATGTAAAAGAAGATATTTTGAGAAAAGACTCATGCATTACATCTGACATTAAGATGTTTTTATGTTGTCTTTTTTCGCATTCATATGTAAATTGTGCAAGCTTATTTTGCGATATTACATTGAAACAGAAGAAAATCTCCTTATGCTGAGGAGCTGTGTATGGTGTTCTGGGTGGTTGCCAGGTGGTTAAAAAAAGAGCCCATCTCCACATTTCTATGATATACTGGTCTCTATGACTCTGGTCCCTCCATCCCTCGCCCTGAACATCTCTGATTCAGCATCTGCTCATAAAATGATCAAATTAGGCCCATAATTAGGGTGCACTTTACCTAAATGAGCACTAATGAATAATTAGCTCTTATGTAACTCCATCATTGGTTAGTATTCCTGTTGGACTGAGCTGCTGGGTCAGACGTCTCGGGCATGTTTGCCTGTGTATATTTCACTGTGGTTTGCTTCAAGTAGATCTAACAATAGAGCGTAGCAATGCTAAGGTCACGGGTTAGATTCTCAGGAAAAGCATGAACTAATGAAATAAGTACTGTACCTTGAATGCAATGCAAATTACTTTGGATAAAAACATCTTCAAATGCATAAATGTTATTAAACAAAATTAAACATACACTCTTAAAAATAGAGGTTCTTTATTGGCATCTATGGTTTCATAAAGAACCTTTAACATTAATTAGAATCTTTTCATTCCACAAAAGGGTTATTTAGATGATTAAAATCATCGCCGATCCTGGGGCGGCCGGCAGGGGGGTCTTGGGATGAAATCTCTGAGGAATATTTCCAACACTTTGTTGAATCTATGCCACAAATAATTAAGGCAGTTCTGAAGGCAAAAGGGGTCCGACCCGGTACTAGCAAGGTGTACATAATAAAGTGGCCAGTGAGTGTCCACACACACAGACACACACACACACACACACACACACACAGTTATATCTAAAAAAAAAAAATGAATATCGTGAAAAAGTTACTTTTTTTGTTGTAACATTTCAAATATTTAGATTCGAAACATGTAAAGTAAAACGTTTCAAAATTAATTTTTAGTTTTAATTTTGATGATTAGAGTTTACAGCTCATGAAAGTCAAAAATCCAGTATCTCAAAGTATTAGAATATTTACATTTGAGCTTCATTCAATTACCATCCGTACAGTATATATTCTGGTATCTCTTGTTCTTTGAAAGAACAATAATGGGGAACACTGCTGACTTGGCAATGACCCAGAAGACGATCATTGACACCCTCCACAAAGAGGATAAGTCACAGAGGGTCATTACTGAAGGGGGGGGGGGGGGCTGTTCAAGGAGTGCTGTATCAAAGCATATTAAATGCAAAGTTGACTGGAAGGAAGAAATTCGGTGGGAAAATGTGCAAAAGCAACAGAGATGAGCGCAAGCTTGAGAATACTGTCAAGCAAAGCCGATTCAAACACTTGGGAGAGCTTCACAAGAAGTGAACTGAAGCTGGAGTCAGTGCATCAAGAGTCACCACGCTCAGACATCTTCAGGAAAAGAGCTACCAAACCACTTCTGAAACAGAAACATTGTCAGAAGCATCTTACCTGGGCTGAGGAGAAAAATAACTGGACTGTTACTCAGTGGTCCAAAGTCCTCTTTTCAGATAAAATTAAATTTTGCATTTAATTTGGAAATCAGGGTCCCAGAGTCTGGAGGAAGAGAGGAGAGACACAGAATCCATATTGTTTGAAGTCCAGTGTGAAGTTTCCACAGTCAGTGATGATTTGTGCTGCCATGTCATCTGCTGGTGTTGGTCCATTGTGTTTTATCAAGTCCAAAGTCAATGTTGCCGTCTACCAGGAGAATTTGGAGCACTTTATGCTTCCATCTGCTGACAAGCTTTATGGGTTGCTGATTTCCTTTTCCAGCAGGACTTGGCACCTGATCACACTTCTAAGTGGTTTGCTGACCATGATATTACTGTGCTTGATTGGCCAGGCAACATGCCTGACCTAAAGCCCTTATGGAATCTATGGGATATTTTCAAGAGAAAGATGAGAAACAGTCGATCCAACAATACAGACGAGCTGAAGGCTATAATATAATTGTAATCAGTGCCACAGGCTGGTCGCTTCTATGCCACACCTCACTGATGCTGGAGTTTGTGCTAAAGGAGCCCTGACCAAGTATTGAATGCATTAATGAACATTCTTCAAAGAACTTGAACGTTTCTGTTTGGCAAACCCGTTTTTTGATTGATCTTCGGAAATATTCAAATATTTTGAGATACTGGATTTTTGACTTTCATTAGCTGTAAGCTCTAATCATCAAAATTAAAACAAAAAAAACTTTTGAAATGTTTTACTTTTCATGTAATGAATCTAAAATATATGGAAGTTTTACTTCCATATATTCACATTTTATATATATATATATACACAATGGCTTATATGCAAGCATGCACACATAAATATGCAAAAACAAACATATGCTCAACACATGATACTTGTTTGACCATGATGATGTACGCTCTTTCAGTAGTGGTGACAAACACAAATACTAGCAACAAATATTAGCCGTCTCACTTCATTTCCATTTTTGGTTGCATACAATGGCACAGCATGAAATTGACAAAACTATTAGATAAAGATGTTTTAACATGCATTTTATCAGCATTAATGCAGTAACGCAACACAATGGCTATTTAGGCTGTGCCATGTGATATTGTTTCACTCCTTTTCATTCCACTCTTGGGAAATGTCATATTCATAATGACTCGGTGCTTGAGTGCTTTCAAGAGGCTGTTTCTTAGTCTTTTGTCGGAGGTCTCGAGGGTGAGCTGACAACTGATTTCTGCTCTTTCACAGACAATGGAGCTAAATTGAGAAGGTGCTGGATGAAAATGTGGAGTGATTGACATTGCATAAGTCATAAAGTGAATGAGTCACTTTAACCCTTTGCAAAAAAAAAAGAAAAAAAAAAAAGGTAGCATTAAGTATTTTTCCTCTACAACCACAAAATGAAAATGATTGTGTATTACATTGTTACGACATTGTGATAAGTCTAAATGCTTGTTAGATGATGTTTTAATTTCAGGTTGTTGTCATTTTTGTCTCATCCTCAGAAACACAAATCAGAAACACTTCAAGTTTAAACGCCAGGATCTGTTCTTGTGACATCTGTCTGGTCGTGACATTGTGCAGAACTATTGTTCCATCACAGAAAATGAAACGGGTCCAATATACAAGCCTGGTTGAACAGGTTAACACTACTGTCTTTGCTCTCTCTCTCTCTCTCTCTCTCTCTTTTTTGGTCTGATAGTGCGGATAGTAATCCTTCTTCAGTAAAACGCTTCTGAGGGTGCATTCGCCACTATTTACAAGGTGCTCATGAAAGGGTTTTGCAGTACAAGGTTAAATATCTAAACATGGGGCTTGGCTGAAAGGAAGTATTTGGGAAACCTGTTTGAAATAAATTAAATACTTCTCCATGAGGAGTGACTTTAAAAAAAAGCTTAAGGAAAATCAAAGAGAGCAGTACAAGTCTCTCTTCCCTGCTGTTCTGGCTCTCTTTAAAACCAAAACTGATTTGAAAGAGCAGGTTTCTTTGGTAATTCTCACTGGAGCGCTGCTTTATTTTTTAGGTGGGAGCGTTTTATTACATTTAAAGCTGTTTTATAAATTTACAAGCTCGAGTCCTGAAAAAGTACCATCAATAATCTCTGAGGACTCTATCAAGAGAGTATTGTGAGCATCAAACCGCACCAGCTGGAGGTGTCCAGAGTTTCTGACAGAAGGACAAGAGCGTGCCAGAGCCGAACAGATTTCAATCTCTGCTCCTGCAGCTTTCTTGGCTTGAAAACCATCTGTCAGCATGATGTGAGAGTGCGATTTATAGGTAAAGTGTGTCATTTCTGCTACACTAAATTACAAAAAAAGGTTCCCATTGTTCATACAAAAAAATAAAATAACAAAAAGATACAACTTTGAACCATGTTGTTAGAGCCACTGTAAAGTTCATGGTAAGAAATTTTGAAAAGCATGGTAGACACTATAAGGATCAGGCTGCCTGACTGAAGTGAGCATGAAGGATATTTGACGGATAACTGATAGAGCTGCACACACCAGGCCTCTGTGCATGTGTCTAGAAAGACAATTTATAGAAGGACATGTCTCCAGTTCTTTGAGCTAGTTATATTTAGAGTTTGCTGAACGCCATGTGACAAAACCTGAAAGCTTTTTAGAAGAAAAAGCTCTAATCATGGTAAATCTGAGCTCGATGCTGTCAAAGTTAAGCTATATTTGATGAAAACTGCAGACACTGACACTCGTGTTAACACCACTCACAACCAGTCTCAACAAACTTTTGACTCTAGTCCTCATATCACAGTTTATTTGCCTAAAGTGACCAACCACTGGTCATGTTTTTGTGTGGTTTGGAGTGACTTTATCTGAGATAAATGGATGCCTGCTCATTTCAGACCATTTCAACAGACTGAATGGCACATTTCTACCTTAATTGCTTTCTGAATCTATTGTAATGCGAGTCAAAATTTGAGGAAAAGCTCCTTTTTATTTTAATGATTAAAATGTTTGATCGTATTAATAAATTTTTTGCAAGCACATTTAAAATTGAAATTTTTGTTGACATACTTTTGTGTTATTGCTTTAAAGGGGTCATCAGATGCCCATTTTACACAAATTCATATGATTCTTTAGGGTCTTAATGAAAAGTCTATAACAAATTTGGGTAAAAATTTCTCAATGGTAGTGTAAAAAACACCTTTACCCTGGCAAAATCATCTCTGTTTTCAGCACGCTGTTCTAGTCCATGTTGCTTTAAATGCTAATGAGCTCTGCTGACTCCGCCCCTCTCTTCCGTGGAGTGACGAGCAGAGCATAGATATGTGTAGATTCCCTATTTGACTGCTCCAGATACGTTGGCGCGTCAGCCATCTCTCATTCACCATAATAATCAATGAATATTCAAAGATATACAAGCCTATAACTTGCTGTTGTAGACGCACACAGTCAATGCACTCAAAGATTCGCCGACCTTTCAAAAAATGGCGGCTGTCTTACATATTGCGGCCCATAGAAACAGTCGATAATGAGGCATCTAGGTATACAAACCTATGCTCCATACCTAAACTAAACTTCAGCAGCAAAACTTGCTAACTAGCAAATTATTAGGAAAGGCGATTTGCAAAGATTCATAAAAACCCTTATGCTCACATCTTCTGTAGATGAAGCTGGATCACAAATAATCCACGCGAACATAGACGCATTTATGTAGATCGGGGATTAATTTTCTGCATCTTCGGGAGTAACTGACGACTGCTATATTCATTATTACCTCCAACAACTAAGCACTTCAATTGCTTAATCGTATACGTCTTGTCTTCCCCTGCACTGGAGCTGACACAATGATGCGGTAAGCTCTTAGTTCACTCAGGGCGGGTCTAAGGTAAGACGGCCTTGTCAATCAACTATCGTGGGAGGGGCCTGTACAGAACTAGGTCATACTGACAGGAATCTCAGAACAGCCTGATTTTAGAGAGGGGATTTAAAAAAACACGGTGGATTTTTATAATTATAGGATGGATGTGTAAATTAGAGGCTGACAATTTTTCGGGAATCCAGCGGGATGGAAAACAAAATCGCTACGAATCACGTGATTGGGACGGAACAGGAAAAAATGTCAGCGGGAGTGGGCAGGACCGGGAATAGTAATGATAACCAACTTTATACACACATATACCTTTTATAAAAATAAACTATAGTGTCTAAACTGTATATTTTAATTCTGAACTCAATTCTAATTGCCCTGTCTCTGCATGCTCTCCTCCTGTTTGCTTTGGTGTGGCTGGTTAAGTGAATGACGCAGTCCGTGATGGACAGATTGTTAACGGCTGGTCTATGTGGTAATACACTCCAAACGCTCACCTATCATTCATCGACCTCAAATATGGCTTTTCATCTGAAATATGTATGTAGTAGCAACTTTACATGGCAGCTCAATATGATGTTAATCTAGAGAAAAGTGCGCTATTGAAGTGTGTGTGTGGAGAGAGGACGCTGCAGGACAGGTGCTGGTGCGCTCACTTGCTCTTAAAATCTCCCAAATTTTTGGTCATACAGATAAAAGTAGCCTAATGCATATTTCGAATCTGTAAAGACTCTACGTTTATATGTGTGCACTCAGAATAACAACGAAACGTTGCATTTAAAGCAAACAGGATGCGCTTTAGGTCTCTGTGAATTTGAGCGAGAAACATCGAAACTCCGTCTTTGAAAAATATATCTATAGAGAGTTAAATATCTACTTTCAAATGAAAAAAAAATTCAAATAGAAAACGTGTGTGTTAGCATGGATGATTTACATGAAATGTAATGTGTGCAATGTACTGTGCATAAGCTGGCTTTCAGTTCAATATAATGACAAAAAAAATGCATTTTGGGTTTTTATTCAAAGGTGGGCACGCTGTGATCTGTACTATATTCTTACTGTAACTGACAGATTTCGGCAAAAAAAAAAAAAAAAACACTGGAGTGGGAGGGAATGGGAGTTATTCTTCCGGGAGTGGAACGGGATGGGATTTTCCCCCAATTTTTTTGTGGGAGTGGGACGGGAGAGGTTTGAAAATCCACTCCCGTTGCCCTCTAGTGTACACACACATCCTACACACATTTATGCTTAAACAACTTGTAAAGTGAATTTTGCATCCGATGACCCCTTTAAATGAGCTAAACACAACAGTTTTGTATGTTGGATGCAAGCAAGAAATGTATCTGTGACAAATAAATACAAAACTCTGGGTAATATATTATGATGTTAATTTTAATCGTAAGACATTCACATAATAAGCAATCAACTGTATCCACATTTAAAAGGTTTATTAACCAATTGCCTCCAAATCAAATCAAATCACTTTTATTGTCACATCACCACAGCACAAGTGCCTTGGTGAGTGAAAATCTTACGAGCGTGCTCCAGACAGTGCAAAAAAAAATAAACAATTTACATATGGACAGTACATATTTACAGACTGTACAGAAGACAATGTGCAAAATACACATACATATACTCAGTACACACAGTGTACTATAAAGACATACTTAGTTACCAATACACATTATACACCGTATGTACACGTCTGCATTATGTACACATCTATACATGGTAATATGTGAAGAGGCGCTGATGTGCCTTCTTCAGCACTGCATCTGTGTGAGCAGACCATGTGAGATCCTCAGTGATGTGAACGCCGAGGAACTTAAAGCTGCTCACCCGCTCCACAGGTGTCTTGTCGATGGTGATGGGTGTGTGTTCTCTGCTCTGTCTCCTGAAATCCACCACCAGCTCCTTGGTCTTGTCGATGTTGAGTGAGAGGTGGTTCTCCTGACACCATTTAGTCAGGGTACTCACCTCCTCTCTGTAGGCCGTCTCATCGCTGTCGGTGATCAGGCCTATCACCGTTGCGTCTGTATGGTAAATTACAGGTCTGTATGATAAATTACAGTCCACAACAAATTAGTTTGAGGCCTTATGTGCAAGATAGTGATAGAGTTTCAAATGATACTAAAGACGGGTTTCTGCTTGTCAGATTGGATCAACAGTTTAGTGTGGAAGCCAATATAACCACACAAATCCTTGGAGTCAAAGCAGAGAATCTCTCAGAATCAAACACACAGATCTTTAAAATGAAAATGAAACCATCTTCTGAATGATTTATTAGTCGTCTCTGGCTTTGCCTACTGATGTCAGATACTCGTGCTGGTAAAAACAGCACACTCTCGTAAGGAAATGTCACTCTGGGTTTAATCCTTCACACAGCTCTGGTGTCATGTACAACAAAACTTCACCCGAAGCTATTATAACTTATATAGAGATAAAACAAATGTGATAAATTCTGTCATTTACATCATGTGGTTCCAAAGGGGGTTGATTTTCTGTCTTCTGTACAGCATGAAAGGAAGTTTCCTCCAACAATGCCTGAGCATCTCTTTACCATATGCACTATATGGTTTATATACCATATTAATTCCACACAGACTCCAAATATGAAATAAATAAATCACTATAAACGTGGTCCATTCAGCTTGTCATACAATAGTTTTGTGTAAAGCAGCTGTTTACTGACCATCTCTGTAGGAAAAAACGATCATGTTCTGCCTCAAGACAGAATAAATAGAGTGCTGTTTCCCACGAGACAGCTCTGTACGAGTAAAACAAGAAAGATTCTCAAACTCTTTTATCAACATCGATCAATATCTATCTTAATAACCTGTCTGTGCATAGAAATCAGTCTCCAGTCTGAAAGGAGATGTTATCCTTTGTGGAACATCAATTAACTGACTAAATGTACTATTTCCTCTTAATAATCTATCCATCCATCCTCAATCAATCTAGCCATCATCCATCCATCTATCTCTCTATATATTCATCCATCCATCCGATTTTTTTCATTAAATAGTTTGTTGAAAATTTAGACAAAACGTAAAAAGTAAAAAAAAAAAGTTTGCATATCTACCTTTTTGGTGAATATCGTATTTGATTTATCAGGTTCTATGGCTAATATAGTAAGATGCAGGAGAATAGAGAGCGCATACATGAGGACAAAATACTAATTTTATTCTGAACGTATTAATTTATTCACTAAGCAAAAATATGCAATTTGGTGCAGTTGATGATTTATAATAAAATGCAATTCTGATGCTTGTAATGTAAATAATCACTAATTCTTCCAATAATATGTCTTAAGATATTTCAATAGTAAGTTTTAGTAAGATGATATTTAAATTTAGCTGTATGATTGTAGCTCTTTCAAAAAATATATTGCAATGCATGATCGAGAGAAGAACTCAAAATGCTCCTCAAAAGCTTTATGTTCATATTTGATACTACATTTTAAAACGTTTGTTTCTTCTTCTTCTAATAATAGTCTGGATAATCAAGTACACCGTTGCTTCCGTCCAATAAGTGCTCATCTTAAAATATTACTTAACAATAGAAAAAGTCACTTTTATGTTACATTTATAAACATCAGTAAATATTTCCCAGCAGAAAGAACGTGAACCACATGATGCAAAGTTTTTATCATGTTGATCATCAAATATCACCCTGTAGGCTTTATAGGGTAATACCATTGTGCATCTCTCTATACATTCACTGGAATGTATTTATAGACACCGCCGTGTGTTTCTGAGACACTGACGAGCTGGAAACCTTGAGCAGTCAGTGAATGCAATGCTAACACACATGCGCTCCAGATCATAACCACACACCTCCAATAATCATACAAGAACACATCCAAACACCAGACTCATCCCTCTGACAATCAGCTCTGGATGAGAAGATAAAACATGATGAGAGTATGAAGAATTAGCTTTAGTATAAAGATGCGAGTTGATGAAGATGTTTCAGCAGGTGGTTGTTTTGCTTCATATATATCTGATTTAGTGGATGTATAGCTAAAGAAGCGGGTCTGTTCTTGACATGCTATTAAAACTGATCACATTCATTGTCATATATTGCTTCGTTTTAAAAGGTAATTTCCTCAACAGTGTCTGAGGTGGAGAGCATTCATCCATCAGCGCTCGCTGTATTCAGCAGACGGATATTGTGAAGTCCAGCAATAAAGCCATCAGTTTAGGAAGAGGTGGCTGGTGTGTCATTTGGTTTGGGGAAAGGACTATGAAGGAGAGATGAGAGATAAACACATGGCATCCTCCAGAGTTCAGTCACTATCAGTGGACAGAACAAATGCTCTCGGTTCACAATAAATCCAAACACTTTTATTGGCTCTCTTTGGTTAGCTACATTCCCTCATCCTACAGAGATATTCACCAATGTTTTTTAGGACATAAATGGTTAAATGGTAGCCAGAAATACACTGTAAAAATATTTCAGGTATGACATGATGCATATTTCATTAAGTGATAAAATGTTACATAATCTGCCCGAATCACCAAAATCTGCTCCGCACCTTAACATGTAGTGACAGGTGGTAAACTAGAAAACCCCATGATGAGTCCGAGTTCATCGTACTGAACGTGTTCTCTCCATAAAACACCGCCAGTGCAGTGACATATACACAAAACTCCATCAGGGTAACATTACACATGAAATAACGTAAGAAACATTCACTAAATAACACAAAATAAAACTTCTGTGAATGTCCCTTAATTTAACCACATATTCTAAAATACTTCCAAAAACTATAAATATGACAATAAAACAATAAATTGTTACAATAAAAGTACCAATAATGCATAATGTTTCAGCATATGGGAAGGTAATTATGATATTTTGGTTGTCTGAGCTGCACATCTCTTCTCTATAAGGCGCATGATTCATCATTTATGTCTGTAGCATAAACAGCGTGGGACTTAGGACTGACACAACAAAGTTTAATACTCAGTCAGAAGATGTTTTAATCCTTAAAAGCCTAACTAACGTAATATTTTAGTGACTAAACACATTATTTAGTCACACGATGAGCTCATTTGATTTTAAATGGACATTCAGAAACAGGCTATTTCTTTTCTAACTTAGCTAAAACTAGAGGACATTTATTAGCTATGTTTCTCCCTAACCGCAGAACATCAATCCTGACAGCTGAAGCAGATTGTTTTTAGCCAATCTATACATAATGTTATCATATACTGTATGCTGCCATTATTTTATAGCAGTATTGTCATGTCTCAAATGGCAAATAAATAAATGCTTGTCAAAATAGATGTAGAATATAGGCTAAATATATACTTATAAAATTAATTTAACCTTTAAACGACAAAATACATACAAAAATGGTTTATTTCAATATATGTTGCTGTATGGCCGCAGAGAGAGGGGGGTGGGGGGGGGGGGCTGAAATGCATGATTTTGGTGTAATTTGTGCAGTGGATGAGAACAGTGCTTCTGAATTCATTAGTCCATTGTCTTTTCCCCAGGAAATTACAGCCGAGGGCCATTTTCACTATCTGTATGAGTGATGGTGGTGTAATTGTCTCTCACCATTATTTGCACTCTTGGTTGTGAGAGAGCTACTGCAGAATATATTTAATGTTTCAACCACTTTGTTCTCTCTCACAGCTTATCTGATCATCAGATAAAGAGACAGAGCTGCTCCGTGGATGCTGGAGGAGAAACTCAATGAATGATGTTTCTAACAAACAAAAACTCACAAATATTTCTAAAGTTCTCAAGAAGATAATGGGTTAATGTTTGCTTACAAAACCCCCTCTGGCTCTGCACCCCTTTACCTAAATTCATTACTTCAGACTCATATGTCCTCTAGAAGCTTGCATTCTGCAAGTGAATGACGCATTACTGTACCATCCCAGAGACAAAATCACTTTCACAGACTTTTACATTAACTGTTCCCATCTGGTGACCTGCCTAACTCAATCCCAGCAGCTGAGTCCTACAAGAAAAACGGCTAAAAACACATCTCTTTCATCTATTCTATTCTTAAATAAATATATATATATATACTTTAAAAAAATAAATAAATTGGCCCCTTTTAGACTTGCACTTTATTAACCGACTAACTGCATGTTTTCATAAAAACAAAACTAACTCTAGCTTCTCCATTCTTTTTGTAGTCTGTTTTTTTTATTTATTGAACAATTAACAAAAAGCATAAAAGGCCTCTAATACTAGCTTGCACTATTCTTTTTATACTCTATATGTTTTCTTTTTATTTAATTATATATATATATATATATATATATATATATATATAAAACCTTGTTTATGTGTCCTGTGTTAAGCTAACTGAGACTTGTCGTAGCACTTGCATGTTGTTGCTCTTTTGTTGGTTTTGATTGCTTCTATAATGTCCTCATTTGTGAGTCGCTTTGGATAAAAGAATCTGCTAAATGACTAAATGTAAACGAAGTTCTCTGTTATGTCTTATTGCGCTTAAACTGTTAAATACACACAAGTTTATGTTAAAAACACAGTCGGTTATGTCTGTGAAGGTACACATCTGGGATAGGAATCGCATGTTTATATTAGATCTGTGCATTAAGCGACAGCAGCGTAATATACAGTACCTACTGTTGTCTACGCTGTTAATGTGACCCAAACAATAAAATAAAAACAGAAAATCACTCACTGCTCTTGATTTAATAACTTCACATTTCATGGGTTCTGCGAACAGCTTGTTCTGAGACACTGCTTATGATTTACAGAAAAGCGGGTGGATTTGTATCATAAAAGGGTGGTTGTGTACATACACTGCCAACACACATTTATGTTCAAACAACATGAAAAATTGAATTTTGCATAATAGGTGCCCTTTAAAATCGCAGTTTAATAGCATTTAGTGCAATACAGGAATTTTTTTTGTTGCTGCTCACTTTTTCACTCATTAAAGGAGTTGTTCTCCAAAACGAAATTTGACTGAAAATGTAGCTATAGATGAGTTTGTTTCTTCAATGGAACAGATTTGGAGAAATGTGGCATTACGTCACCAGTGGATCCTCTGCAGTGAATGGGTGCCGTCAGAATAAGAGTCCAAACAGCTGATAAAAACATCACTATAATCCACACCATCTTATGAAATGAAAAGCTGCTCGTTTGTAAGGAATTGCAGAGGATCCATTGGTGAGCAAGTGGATGTGATGCTACATTTCTCCAAATCTGTTCTCATTTCACTTGAGATGACCAAAGTATTTTCTTTAACTATTCCCCACATTTAAATGTTTTAAATGTTTGACTTCCTCAGCATCAGTTACTTCTGAACAAACCGTGTTCATTTCAGTCAGTCTAAGAAGCCTGACCTTCAGAAAAATCATAAACACAGACATTGGACAACAAAACATCTGCCAGCTTCTAATCGTTTCTGTTCCCTCAGAGAATTGCTGCAATACCAGTGTACATGACAAGTGAGTCGGCCTCACATGCCAATCAACAACCTATTTATTGGCTTTCTGAGCTTCATTCATAGTATTTCCCCAGTGGAAACTGGCAAACTTACATGGCAGAAAATCAACGATGAGAAGAAGCAATTCACAGAGCTCCATTGATACAGCTGTCAGTCAAAAGATAAAGCAGCTGTTTCTGCTGACCTTTCCCACGGACCATGAGAGAGCAAGAAAACAGCAAGAGAAAGGGCTCATGCATACTCACCACAGCTCTGAGAGCCAAACAAAGCCAATTTCACAGCTAAATAACCCCAACATCACTATAAAGCCTCAAATGAATTGACTTTACTGTTGGAATGTCACTGCATTACATCAATCAAAAAGTGGTGCTTATTGTCTTGTCTTTATGCACTCTACTTTTATTTAATAAGAATGCAATAACTTCATCGAATGTGACAGTGAAGATGTTTATGATGTTACAAAACATCATATTAGATTGTTCAATGAAAATAATGTGGATGTTTAGGGGTTCTTTTTGAAACAGCACTTGTATGTTTCATAATTTTCTATTATTATTGTATGTGAGCATATTGGAGGGATGTATGTGTGTGTGCGCATATGGACACTTGACACAATTTTCATAATTTCGGCTCTGTATGGAATGGAATTAAAATGAAACAATCAAGATAAAATTGCAGACTTTAAGCTTTAATTCAAGGGGTTGAACAAAAAGCTTAGGAATTACAACCATTTTTAGTCATTTCAAAATCAAATACAATTTCACAATATATTTTTTATCATAAATGCAGTATTAGTGAGCAAAAGAGACAAAAACATTTTTTTTTTCAATTAAAAAATGATTAAACTAATTTTAATCAGTCTATATAGTGTTAACATTATTATTATTTTGTTGCGTGAAATTATTTGCTCGAAAAATCATGCTTTAAATTATGACAATTGGCTTGATTTCTATAGTTTTACACTGTACCTACCTCATTTCAAGAATAATAAAAATTGATTTTTAAGTGTGACCTAAGTGTCCAAATACTTCTGGGCCGCTGGACATGACTCTTAAGTAATTATAATACCTTACATATTAAACTGGAAGACGATTGAAGACTTTTAATTATATTCAAGCTTGTGCACAATACAGCTAATATTAATTGCATAGATGGCACAATTAAAAGATGAGTGGGATTATGATTCTTCTGAAAAGCCCATTGAGGGATCTAATGCTTAATCTCAGGATTAATTCCACGCCGTGTTATGAGATTTGAGCACAGCCTCGAGACATACAGTAGAATCGCTGTGGGATCTGTAGTGATTCCCAGATGAAGACGTATCATTGAAACTAAAGCGCAATCCTCACAGTCTGGAGTGTGTTCAGACATTTGAGACACTCATCCACTCGACTGCACTGTAAATCGGAAATAGCAATCATCAGTATTCCAGTAAAGCTGTGCTCACTGCACTGAAAGACTCTCGATTTCGAGCGGGTGAATGAAAGAGGATAGAGACAGTCTGCAACACAAATCAGTGCTGAAGCAGTGCTGTAGGCCTTCAGGGAAATACAGCAGAAACTACTTCTCTTTAGCACTAGTTTTAATTCATACTTTTCATGTAGTCCTACCGGTTATAGTTTTTAGGTGACATTTAAAATGCCATGTCCAGTTTGTTTTGTCCCCGTTTGCTCAGCTAAACATCGTATTACTCTGTACAAATCCAACTTCCATTTAGTCAGGCAACACTAATTTTAAAGGTTAACTGAGCTATCACATGTGGATAAAGTTGACATTAAATCAAAGTCAAATTTTAGACTCTTTAGTATGCAACTTAATATAAAACAGCAAACACTTCGGATGTTTGGTGTTGAAGGTCTTGGCATGCTCAGTTTCATTACATCATTTATTTTTGGTCGAAACATGACGATTTTCGATGTGAAATATTTGTGATTCAGAAACAATTGATGTTTTAGCTTTATGTAGATGTTTCAAGTCACCATTACAGTGATTAGTGTTTTAATGAAGCCTATGCATCTTAATTTATGATGCTAAATGGATGAAAGCACAGATTTGTTAGCTAAATTTAGCTCTATCGCCGTTTATCTCAAATTAAGTGAGGACATATTTATTCTAGTTGCCCCAAATGTGTTTACTTAAGCTATACTGTTTTAATGTCATTGCATCAGATTGATCAAAAAGAGACAAAAACACATTTTATTGGTCAAAACATGAGGATTTATGATAAATATATGTGTTATTCAGAATTTATTGATGTTTAAGCTCTATGTATGTGTGTTTTGTTGAAGTTTGTTCTATTTCAGTAAGCATATACTAAATTTGTTTAGGGGTGTACAAACATAGTAACTCCATAAGCTTCCTCAACAAATTGATACAGAATTTAGACATTTCTGTTCCACATCTCTATTGTGTCCAGTAATGTTCACGATCAGCTTAAAATGTAAGATTAATGAACATAATCCACAAGTTACGGTATTTTTAGAACATAAGTTTGCATGTTTTTTTCTCAATATGTTGAGTATATTGAAGCTGGTTGCCTTGTTTGTTTGCTTTCTTAACTTTATAGAATTGAGAATCTGTGTTATTGCTTTATTTATTCTAACACAATACATTGCATTCGACAATACAAAAAATACAAACTCAAAACACATGGTTTATAAAACAAATCTTTATTAGATGAAAAGCATTTTCTTTGTCGAGTACGAAATAGAAAACAACACCACGATGAAAGTGAAAGAAAATCCATCAGTCAAAAACAACACGAGAGATGAGGTGCACAAAGTTAGATCTGGACGTCTCATCGTTCAAGAAGCTCGGCAGAAGAAAACCAGCTAGAACCAGTGAATTCATGAAACTGGTCTTAGACAGGTAGTCTCGATGCCCATGGGTCCAGATCTGATCAGTGTGTACAGTGATGGTTCAGGGTGGCGCAAGAGCCGGTTTAACGCTGCCAGTGTTCACTATCAGCACCTGAAGCCAAATGAAGATGACGAAATCTGTACGCTGACATAAAAGCTGGCATTTAAATGTCATCTTAGGGGCAGAAAAGACCACAAGTATCAATTTGTAGGTAGTTACAGAAACGGTTCACAAACATGACAAGTATTATCATTTACTAGCACACGTTGTTCCAAAGTGTAATTTTCTTTCTTTTACAAAACACTAATGAAGACGCAGAACGTCCGAGCAGCTCTTTTATCGACAACAAATGCTGGATTTATAATATCAAACTCCAAGATGAACAAAGGCATTAAAAGCCCATGTGATTCATAATTTAGAAGCAATATGATATCATTATGTGAGAAGCAAACTGATAATCATTCACTCCACCAAGCTCAAAAAAGCCATATGGACTATTAAAACAGTGCATTCATATCTACTGTCTTCAAATTTCATGTTAAACTTGCATCAAAAGCCCTAAAGTAAACAATGACTTTCCTGTATTTTCTTCACATAAAGCTTTTTCAGAAGACATGAAATATGGGCATACAAGTCATATGGATCACTTTTATGGTGTTAAATTGAACAAAAACATTCTACTTAATATCTCATCATATGTTTCTTGGTTTGTAACGAGTGAGTAAATGATGACAGAACTATACAAGTCATTTATGTGAACTATTCCTTTAATATCGTAATAAATCAGTCACAAAACATAATGGTGGAAGTCAAATTGTCTGTTCCAAATGTATAACCGATTTTACATTTCACATTCTTATCAGTTCTTCACGTAACAGTTGTGAGGTTTTAAAGGTAATAGTGGCTGTGGGCGTGTCTAAAGGTGCTGGGATTCTGGGATTGGTGTAGCACAGTGTCAGTCACACACAGGAGCATCAACGGCACAGGGCGACGCACAAAACCAAAGGAAAGAGACACTGGACACATTCGGACGTCTGATTTTGACTGCTGGTGAGGACCATAAACACCTCCAAAAGTCTTCTGAGAGGTCCATGAGCAAAGCTCTTCAGACTCTTTGGCATTCATAATCAATTAGTTGAAATATTTAATTTAATTTACATTTATATAAAAATTACTTTTGGAACAGAAACCAAGTAAAATATCAGACACAGAAGCTCTACTTCCCACAACACTATTTACTCTAAGTAAATTCACAATAAAATGACTGTGTTGGATTTATCCTACTAAAACTATCTGTACATATCTATCTACTTTGTAAACCCCTTTGTTTTAATCTCACACACACACACATTTACTTGCGCTGTATAACAGCGACACGAACGCATGTTTCATCTCTGGTACCTTAAGAGAACACAGGACAGTTCATATGCATCGTCGTCCAATCAGCTCACATGAAATCATGTAGCTCCGCCTCCAGCGCAGCAGCCATCTCATCAGCCTCTGAACTGCTGCCCTCCTCATCCTCATTGGAGTCTTTACTGGAGCCGCCATCATAATCATTGTCGTCATCTTCTCTGGCCTCCTCCAGTTTTCTTTTGTGGCTCCTAAAGATAGAAACACAGAGGCGTCGGTCAGTGATGCTCGTTAGTCAAAGAGTTTGGAGAGAAAAGCTCATTGGTTCAAAGCGGTCTAGTTGCCAGGGTTACGTATGGCAGTGTTGAGTGTTGTTGACAGTGATTGGTTGCAGCATTCTGTCATGGTTTGTAGGTTTGCAGCGGAGGGGATTGGTGCCAGGAGCCTGAAGCACCACAAAACAAAATGCCATCCTAACTTAGATGGCACTCTCAGAGAATAGGAGCAAACTGGTGGCGAAGTATGCTTGCTTAAGAGCAATAAAAGAACAAATATCATGTTCTTTCGAGTGAGAACTATTAAATATTCTATAAACTATTATCTATCATACAGTAACATTAACAGAAAAGTAGCTAGTAGTTAAATAAGCCCCCCTTAATGGTATATTAGTATCCTTGTAACACATTACTTGTAGTTTTTGTAAAACAGATTATTGGAATATGTTTTACTACAAAATACTATTTTCTGTCAATCAACTTAAACAGATCATGTTTAATTCAATGTGTAATTTGCCATTTCTTTGTTATTAATTGTGAAATTTACTAGAAATTGACAAACTACTCTCAATTTGTCGATTTTCGAATCTGTTGAACTGAATTTATTGTAGAAAAAACATCAATTAACATAAAAATTTCACTTTGGCAGTGGCCCACATTTTTACTCAACTCACTAATAAAATGATTGTGAAATTAAGGGAGTGATATCTTTTGAACCCTTTCTACAGCATGACGGGAAGACTATGGTGCTATGTTTGTGCCAAAACAGTAGACGGACAAAGGTACTGTACAAATCAGTCAAAACTTTTTTGGCACAAATGGAACGCCATATCAGACAAGTAAATAATAAAATTGTCTCACATTTTTTCACAAATTTTAGGAGTTGCATAAGCATCAGGGTGAACCATTTAACCCTGTTAAGAAGAATAATTTTTTATTTGTCACATACACAAGCAGTTGGGGGTTCGGTGCCTTGCTCAAGGGTCTCGTGGACAATTCCCGCCGGAGCCGCTATTCGAACCCACAACCTCGGGTTACAAGTCCAACGCTCTATCCATTAGGTCACAGCTGCCCAAGGCAGTTAAGTAACATAATTCAAATGTCTAAATATTTTTTCATATTAAAAAACATGACCTCACACAACATAATTTTTTATCTGTGTTCAGACATTTCATTACCATAAAATAAAATAAGTTATTTAATTATCACAAACCCTAAGATGGTGATCCCAACCCAAACAACATACTGTAGATTGGTATGAATTAATTATTTTATTGTCTACTTAGACTGCCTTAAAACCTTAGATAAGAAAATACAATCAAATACGGATTAAAATGAAAACTGCATCCACATTACAGGCACAAATAGGCAAATATTTTGACTTCCTGAGGTAGACGAACAATATTTTCTGAAGGTTAAGCAGCTTTTTTCACTCTTTTATAATTTGTTGAAAAAGAACTGGACTTGCAAGAAGGTGCTATTGGTGGATGGATTCAATGAAAGAGACTATTCTATCACTAATAATACAAATTCCAAAATTCAAATATCATGCTCACAGCAGATCTGCACTTCTGATACCCCTCTTTCACTAAACATATACTCACAAAAGAAAATAGTGTTGCTTACGAAAGCAACACTATTTTACATACTTACGAAAGAAAATATGGATGGGGCACTGAACAGAGAGAGCACATCTTCTCTCACAAATGTGTATTTCGGTTGAAGCGCTTCTGACAGTAAGATGATGCAACAGACTGTCCTGCTTACAGCCGCTATGCATGAATACTGCTCCCATAAACACAGAAACCTGAACAGAAGATTAATTTCAAATCTGATGCCCTACTGATTGGGCAAGGAATTCAGTTTTATGCTAATCAATTAAAAGATTGAGCCCATCAATCACTGCTCTGCCTAGAAGAACACCATTCAAAAGTTTGGGGTCAGTAAGCAAAATAAATGAATTCTTTAATTCAGCAGGGATTAGGGATGCAACGATACCATTTTTTCAGAACCGATCCGATCCGATACAGCGAATTCTGAGGATCGGCCGATTCCGATCCAATCCGATACAGCGCAGTTTTTTTTTTTAAATGTAACTTAGAATTTCTATACTTCTCTGTTGACCCGATCGTCACTCTTCTGTGTGTTAAACACAATCTATTACAGTGTTTCTCAACTGGTCGGTCAAAGTGCTGGGTATGCAGCCCAAAAGTGGGTCGCGGATTGTTTACAGCCAAAGAAACGACATCAACAAAATACGTAATTCTAAATGCTTTTCTGATGTGAGACTTTTATTTTAAAAGACGTGCATGAAAGCCGTTGACACTTCTGTCAGATCATCTGACTCTGATGCAGTCTAAGTAAAGAAAGAGTGCCTGAGAAAAACTCGCTGTCCCGATTCAGTGTCTGCGGTCAGATGAGATGTGGACAGGTTTAATGTCAGTGGCATTGTTCTATCGTTATTTTCGTAACACGTTATGAAATAAAAAGTCTCTCACCTCAGAAAAAAACTAACTATCCTGTCTTGTCAGATGTTATAGTGTGCTGGTAGCGCACTCTTCTATAGCACGCGCGAACGCGGCCCACGCTGTATATCACTTCACTAAAGCGCAGAAATTACGAGCATGCAACGTGAAATAAAAGTACAGTAGCAATAAATCACATAACTGGTACTGCGTGTATTAGCTGGACATGAATTTGAATTATTAATTTGCATGAAGGTATGATATTCATTCTACTCAGGAGCAGTTTCCACATTTCATTAACAGTCACCTTGGTTGTTTTCATAACCCAAAAATATCACGTTATTTTCACTTTGCGTCATTTTGTAGGCTATATGTTTACATTAATGTGGTGGCTTAATTGTATAAACAAAAATGAGTTTGGGACTGCGATTTAATAGCCTTACCTTTATAGGCTGTTTATTCAGTCATATTCTTAACAGTCTTAATTTTTGTGAAATAAACTTGCTTTGTTTTTGTTTTTATTTATATCTCTATATATATAAAATAACAAATAAAAAAAATTATAATCTTTGACAGAACACTATTATAAACTAGTTTAGTGGATAATTCAGCAGCAAAAAATACTCTAGAAAAATTATGGGTGTAATCCATAATCCAAAATTAAATAATATTATTTCACAAAATAACTGTTTGTACTGTATTTATGATCAAGTAATTGAGAGAGGTGAGCTTACCAACCCTGAACTTTTTGAACAGTAGCTCAACATGCATATATATAAAAAAATTAAGCCCGTATAACTTTAGAGAATATTTAACAGATTTTTCCATACGAAGAAAGCAGATGATTTGTGCGCACTATTAAGTCTTCTTAAGTCATACGATACCTTTTTGTGAGGAACAGACTGAAATATATCTTCTGAAATATTCTACTGTAGTTCTTTCGCTTTCAACTTAAGTCTGTCCGTCACACAAAGCTATGACTTGACATCAGAAGACTTGAAATAAAGAGCGAAAATCAGAGAGAAACATTTATGCTACTTTTATGGTGCTTTTGTGTTTCATGGTAGAAAGAAATGAATACAGGTTGGGAAAGACTGAATATATTTTCATTTGCGGGTGAACTATTCCTTTAACGCACCCTGCAGAAACGTGTAGAAACATTAGCTTCACATACATGAAAGCCAATCAAATTGACACTGACAAACACACACAATTACCTTGTAAGCAAGTTTTGAAGAAGTCAGACATAATAATGCTCTGCAGGAGCTAAATAAGCGCCAGCTGACATTAGATGTGCTGACAGTACAGACAACTGCTTTGATCACTGGATAGTACGTGTCTCACATTTAGTGTAATGATGAATCCACTACCACCTGCTGATAAAGAACCAGCCTGACTACATGAATAAAAGATAAAAGCAAAGGAAGGACAGAAAATGGAAAACATTAGGAAAGAAAGTCTACCTGACATGGAGCAGACCGTGTGTTTGATATTAATGGACTGAGTAACAGGAGAAATGAGGCTCAGTGTTTACATCATTTCTGTCCGTGTCCATGTACTTAGGATAATTAGAAGAAATACAAACAGAAAGTTTTGGAAGCTGTTTGATCATTGCAGTACCATCACGTACGTTCACTGTGCATGTACACAAACTGCAGATTTTAGTTTAACAGTGATTCGTAACACCACACAGTCTTACATCTTCAATTAAACCACTGACCAAAGCACAGCGCTGTTATTCAGACTGCAATTATTCTCTTTTCTTTATGTGATGTTTAATATGAGAAAATCTGAAATCAGATTGAACTCAGAATAGAATAATAATAAAACATTTCCTTGTCAAGGTTATCATCTATTATGAAAGTAAAAAATAAAAACAAAAAAAGAAACAAAATAAAAAGTGGGGTTATAAGTTTAAATAGAATTACATGACATGTAATATTTTCAATCAATGTTAGACGATCTTGATATATTTACATCTATAAAAAAACTGAAATGCCTCAAACGCAAATGAATACATTTGGAAAGTTTTGCAAAGCCAGTTTATTTGAGCTTAGATTAGATTTACATTTTTTATTTAATGCACTTTGCAGTGTTACAAGAAAACAAAAAACAAAAATGAAAACTAAAACTATACCAAAACTAAATAAAAATGAAAAATATTCACAAATTAAAACCACTTACGCCCCAATAAAACTACACTGACAGCTAAAACACACAAATAAAAAATGTTGCAAAATTACAACATCCATTCCCACAAATTAGGCTGCTTAAAAATGTGGAATACCGCATTATAAAATCACAGATTTAATAGTTTTGAATTATTTTCTTGTTTAGCACAAAATGAAAAGTAAATTGATCGAGGTAAGAAGTCTACGCATAATTTCACTTCATGCACACACGCATAAACAGTTCAATACATGCATTATAATAAATCTATAACATGCCAGTGTAATTATGCTGGGATATGCACACGGACAGTCTCTTTGGAAATGCCAGAAATGTATTAACACCTCTAAAGTAATCATTGCAGCAGGTTTGCAAGCATGACTTTTATGGTGGGCTGATAAACATATACAACTCATTAGGGCTTTTCACACTTGAAATTGTTAACCCTGGGTCATCCTAAACCCCGGATAAGTGAAATCCTGGGTTCACACTGCTCATACCATACTTGGGGTTAACCTTGGTATTTATTAACAGACATTTCACACTATACTTTCCTAAACCCCATGTTAACGTTCTTATTTGCGGTGTCACTGTCACTGATTGGACGAACAGCAGACAACCTATTTACACGGCTTTTCCCGCGTCTTGCCAGTTATTAAAAACAACGTCGACACTTATGTCTTTAGATCAGCGGAGATTGCGGAAACAGCTGATCATAGCTGTACAGTCAGGGATAGCCATTTCTAAATAAAGTTAGTATCAGAGCTACTGCAAGCGATTTAGTGCTGGAAATCCATTTATCCTTTGCTGAAACTTCTGGGCGCGACATGTGAACAGCCTCATGAGGCGCACAAAGCCAAGACAACAAAGACAAACGTACAAAAGTAATAAAACAAGGAGCAAAGTATGTGATTATTTCTTTAAAAGTGTGGAGAGACTAATGTCAGTGTTTACTCTCCTATTCGCTCCAGTTCACATGCTTTCCATCTTTTGATATTTCTTCTCACCGGCTGCTTTCTACACGACGCGTGTTTCCAGTTATTGACGTGACACAAGCCTCGCTGCTCAATTTCTGATTGGCTGTCTGTTGCCAAGCATCCAGTAGCAATAAGCAAACACCACTCAGTTCCACACTGAACAAACTTAGCACCGCAATACGGGGTTAACACCACAAATGCGGTGCTAACTGCTCCGAAGCAGGGTTTCATAACCCTGGGTAAAATGCGGTGCTAACACCGCTTTCAAATTACAGGTGTGAAACGCGTCTTTATCCGGGGTTAAAAGCGGTGTTTAGAACGGCGATAACCCGGGGTTAAGGGCAGTGTGAAAAGCACTCTTGAAGAGCTTGAGATTATGAAAAATCTCTAATCTGTTTACATTTATATGCTTGGCAGACGCTGTTATACGCAGTAAATTGTGTTGCATTAAAAACATACATTTAATCAGTTAATGTATTCCCTGGGAATCAAACCCATGACATCAGCATACACTCTTCTGTTTGAATTACATAAATACTTCAACAAAAATAGCCACACATTTTCTTTTTTTGTGCAATTATGAAATCACAACGCCATAACAGGCAGTGTTTGGAAAAAGACAGATCGTTGTTTCTGCTGACAACTCCACAAAATTACAACCGACCAAAAGCAAAACCAATCTTCAGACTATAAAGAAATGCTGTATTGTTGATTTGTCTGGAGAGTTTTCTGACAACGGCTCAACACTCACCCAGCAGTCTGTGACCCCGCTGACTTAACAACACTTCACAGCACACATCTGAAAATAATATGCATGATTGAGATGCCTCAACAGAGAGCACCTTCTCCATTGGGAATAGTGCTGTCAGGCTGGGAAACCAGCAGGATACATGGAGGACTTCTTTTCAATCCGCAAATAGACTCGTCGCTAATGACGCAGTGGCAAATCAGAACAAAAGAAGGAATATCCCTATTTCTTACATTCTGTCTCACTCCCTCAGTCTCTCACTGTCTACAAGAAACAGATTACATAAGCACAAAGCCTGTGAGAATGAGAAAATGGGCTTGTGGGAGGAGAATGTGACTGTAGAAACTCGGCTGGCTCAGAGTGTGTTTCCTCTGAACGCACCTGAAAGATTAAAACAGGACAAAGCCCTCATAGCCAAGAAAAAGAAAGGCAAATTGAGGAAAAGCGCGGTGATGAGGAAAGACAAAAGAGAAAGTGTAAGACAGGGAGAAATACTGAAACTACAGAAAGCCCTCATGTCATTCCAAACCTGTATTTTCTTTCTTCTGTGGAATCTGAAGAAAGGAAATCATACAGGTGAGTGAACAATGACAGAAATGTACTATCCTTTTAAAGCCACAAAAGAGGTATTCGATCAAACCTGGAGGTTTAATGATGTGTGTTCAATTGAACCCGCAAGGCTTCGTACTCATACGGCCGTGTCTTAAGCACCATGATGGGCAGTATTTATTGAAGACAATGGGGATAATTGATGGGTGTACATGCGTGTAGTAGACAGCACAGGTCAATAAGTGTCACGTTTTGTCCTGATGCATCCTCAAGAATCAGTGTGAAGATGAGGTCAGGATGGGTGAATGAGGTATGAATGTTTGCAGAGTGTTTCAGACATCATGGAGTTTGTTTACTGTAGCATTCGCAATGACATACCACACACATTTAAGTACTGTGGCCCATCAATTACTTGGGAAAAAGACTAAGCTTCTGTTGTAACGCAGCTTGAACTGAAAAATGGTTTAAAGAGAGATTGTGTGTCAACTAAGAATAGTACACAAGCAAGTAGTACACAGTAAAATGTACACAAGCACCATCGCTGGAGCAGTTTTTCTCTCCGCTGTGAGCACTGGACACTTCAAGAGGCTGGAGAAAACCCAGCAAAACGACTGCTTGTAATGTTTACAAGCTTTGCTACAAGTAATGTTAGTTTTGAGGTCGTCCACACTACAGGCTGCATTTATTTATTTGATCACAAGTACAACAAAAGCAGTAACATTGTGAAATATTCTAATTTAAATGAACTTCTATTGGAATTTATTCCTGTGATGCAAAGCTGAATTTTCAGCATCATTACTCCAGTTTTCAGTGTCACATGACCCTTCAGAAATTATTCTAATATGCTGATTTGCTGCTCAAGAAACATTTCGGATTATTATCAATGTTGAAAACAGTTGTGCTGCTTCATATTTTTCTTTGATAAATGTCTTTGCTGTCACTTTTGATCAATTTAATGCATCCTTGTTGAATAAACGCACTGGATAGCTGGCCAATCAGAGCACACCATTCAATTAAGATCGATGAGCTTTGTAAAAATCAATGCGTTTCAGTAAGCCAGAGCGGAGAGGAGCAACAATAATCTTGTGGTATGTGGAAAATAATGTTTTTTTGAAACTTAAACCATGTAAACATTGTGCATTACACCAAATAATGATATTTATAGCATCTTCATATGACCCATTTAAACTTCTGAAAGTTGACAAAAACTACAAATGGATCATATATTGATGACACATGCACATTATGATATTCGATATGTTCCCATACACAACTGTGTGAACAAGATATCAACAGGAAAATTATTCAACTATTTCATTTGGTCCTTTATATCCCGAGTCTGTTGGTCTGGATCACGGGATGCTCTTTAAACAGCGGGATGTCAGACAGCGCTGTACAGTCTTCATTAAAGCACCGCAGCACACAGCAGGAGTCTCGTGGACTGACCTGGAGCGTTGATGGCTCTAGCAGGTCTATGTAACAGATTTAAGGCTCAGTGATTTTAAGATGGCTCCATTAGCTTGTAATTAATTAAACCACACAGTCAGAGTTCTGATGGAACAAATAAGAAACAGCAGTGCTTTCAATGCAGCAAAAGGACAGCATTAATGTTTAAGGCCAGTCAAGGTTTCAGGTTAGTTTAGTTTTTCAACATAACATGCTGGTGGAAAGAGTAAGTAGGTAAGGAAATGTAAGCATGATGATTGTGCTTACAACACACTTTCAGATAATTTCACTTTTATTTACAGCTCTATTGCTCTCTATCCCTCTCTTTCCTGTCATTCTGCTAGGAGGCTTTTCTGAAGTGGACGTAAAGTGAATGTAATGACAATATACTGTAACTTTGTTTAGTTAAATATTACTACCTTTCAAAATAATCTATTTGGGTTAAAAATATACTTTTATTCATAAATGACATTAAATTGATCAATAATAACAACAACAACAACAGTAAAGACATTTACAATGTTACGTAATATATTTCAAATAAATGCTGTTCTTTTAAACTTTCTATTCAAACAATTGTGAAAAATAATAATACATTTTTCTTGAGCAGCAAATAATTATATATTAGAATGATTTCTGAAGGATCATGTGACACTGAAGTCTGGAGTAATGATGTTGAAAATTCAGCTTTATATCACTGGAATAAATTACATTTTAAAGGGGACTTATTATGCAAAAATCACTTTTATAAGGTGTTTGAACACAGTTATGTGGCCGCAGTGTGTGATAAAAACCAGCCTGTAATGTTAAAAATCCACCCACTCATTTTTTTGTAATCTAAAAAAATCATAAACAGTTTCTCAGAACGAGCGGTTTCAGATTGTCCCTCTGTTCACGTCACCGAGGGTAAAAAGTCAAGCCCATTTGTGACGCTGCCCTGTAAGCATAGACACAGTCCTCAGTGAGAAGCCGTGGTCCGCCTCCATTACTGATTACTTGCTGTAGCTGCTGGAGATAAACAATGTCAGCGCCAAAGAGACTTTTCAAGTGTTGTGTTTTAGGATGCACTAACGAACATAAGAGTCTCCATAGACACAGAGTTTCATTGTCTAAGGAAATGTCCTGGAAAAATTGGTTAAGTCCCCAATACATGTTGGGATCAATACCAATGCTTCATGTGCGAACGTCATCTCCAGACAAAGTAAGTATTACACGTTTGTTTTCCAAATTGCCTTTCTGAAACAGCTTCTTGGCATCCTGTAAGGCTAATGATGCTAAAGCTACCATTGTCTCTGTCTGTTTTCACTGGTGCTGTCTTCATGAATGAACGTGAATAGGTACATGGTAGTTAAAAGTTGCAATGAAAGCAATGTGAGCCAATCGCTTGAGTTTGTTGAGCTCATAATCACAAGTGGGACTTATATAGTTTGTGGTACCATGCATCATGATAACAGCTATGTTATTTGTATTGTGCTGTGCTACCTGTAATGCGTAATTCATAAACGTGAATTTATTATGTCCAGTACAATCAGAAGACTGACTTTTAAACAGAGTACGTTTAAAAGCTCTTGAAGCTCCGCCCTCTTCTCCGGGGGCAACAGCTCATTTGCATTAAAGCAACATACTCAAATACAGGGCGTTTTGGCTCATACTCTAAAAGATTTTTGTACATTTTAACAAGCTATCAAAAATGATCTGTTGGGTATTTTTGAGCTAAAACGTCGCTTACACACTCTGGGGACATCAGAGACTTATTTTATATATTGTAAAAAGGAGCATAATAAGTCCTCGTTAAAGCTGCAGTCCGTAACTTTTTGCACTCTAGCGGTTAATAGACAGAACTGCGTGCGTCTTGCGGAAGATCTTTGTAGCCGGAGCTACTTCTCTCTGTTTATGTCTATGACGAATTACGCAGGTACCGGGCTACTCCGCAGCGGTTCCAAAAGTACCAGTCTGAATATAAAAACGTATTACAGGTGTACCGTAGTGATAAAAAAAAAAGAGCCTAAAACATGGTTTGGAAAATGTATTTATGTTGTACTCGCTTATATATATTAATTTAGTAAACACGGAATACGGACTGCAGCTTTAAAATGCATTACTATAGAAAACAGTTATTATACATTTTTATTATATTCCACAATATTTCTGTTTTACTGTACGTTTGATTAAATAAATGTAGAGCAGAAGAGACTGCTTTCAAAAACATCTTAAATATCTTGGGGTCTTTAAAATAATCTTAACGTCCCCAAACTTAGTATATTTGCAGCTTTTAGTGCATGTATGGTATATAAAAACATAAAAACATCAATGCACTTACAGCTCAGAGAAGCGACTCCAATCAAGCTTGACATGCTGCCAGCGCTTATTAATTTATGAGCAATTTAAGAGTGTAAAACATTCAAGCTTAACACTGCTCATCATAAACCAATTAATCTCTAGCCCTGAAAACACCCATAATTAACCCAAACAGCTATGAAAGTCAGGATTATTTACACTGCTCTCATAAGAGTTTAATATAGGACAAATGATTGTTCCTCCAGAACCACAGCGTAACCTGTAACAAGTAAAACGAGGATTAAATAAAACAACGGAGAGGAAACTAAACTGATCTGCATTTCATAACTTCACACGAACATGAATCAGTGAATACTTTTCAGACATAATTTACTGGCAGATGACAAAGTCAAAAATCGAATACAATTGATGCACTAAAAGTAATCTGTAATATCTATATCCTCAATCATCTAGATTGAAATGTCTGGTAGTTGTTTTCTGTAAACTGTCATTTTGAGTGATCGATCTATCACTTTACCATAAAAATAAACATGGTTTTGTTCATATTGTGTTTTGCAAGAAACAAAACTTTGCAGAAATGCAGTTCAGAAGTGCACCACACAGAGAAACAAGAGAGAAAGCGAGGGGCCGGTAAGAGAGGGAGGAAGTCATGCAATTCATCATCCGTCGTTTACCATGTTTAATCCATCACAGGTCTGTTCTAGGAGGACATGCAAATAAGCCTGCCCTATTCAAAGATCATCCATTTACCCAGAAGCCCCCGGACGCAGCGGCAGTGATACATCACTTACAGCATGCATAAGAAATGCAGATGCACTCATCTACAGTAAGGGCAAAAAGTCACCATTTAACAACAATTACAAAGTAACTTAAAGTAACATTTATCTTTATTTAATCACTGGAATAAAATACAAATGCACATTTCCACGAGGAACCTCAGATTTGGAGAGCGTTGCTCGCTAGCACTTTCACTAAGCAGTCAACAGGCATATTATTTCTGCCTCATTAACGTCATAAACTTGCCATTCATATACACGCTAGTGAAATCATCATTAGCGAGGAAACGAGTGGAAGGATATTCTAAACTGATCCCATGGGACATCACCAATCCAAACCCTTTTTAATCGGCATTCACTTCATCTGTGTTTGTTTCCATGGAGAACGGACCCAAGACATGGGCAGTGGTAATTAAATCAGATCGGGAGTAAACAATACTCTTTCTCTGGCTCAATAAGCCTTTCAAATTACACTGGGCTGTTCAGAGAGTTCCGATGGATCCATTAAGAGTGCAATAATGGGCCTCTTCCGTGCGTTATTTCACAGCCCATAATATTCACCATCTGAGGAGATTGAATGTAAAACAGCACCTACAGGTCTGTTGCACTGGCGTTAAGTGGCGGCCTCAGGTCTTGAAAACCCCTTGAAAGCCGTTGGAGGAACTGTAAATTCATTGTAGGCTTATGAAGCTCAAGGAAATCCATTAACAGCAATGTCCTGAAAGTACTGTCTTTGATACAGGTTTGACATGGAGAGGAACAGAACACCACACTTCTGTATGATGATTAAAGGGATAGTTCACCCCAAAATCATTTACTTAACCTCAGGTCATTCTAAGCCCATAAGCCTTTGTTAGTCTTCGAAACACAAATGAAGATTATTTCTGTTCCTCGATTGAAATTCCATTCCACCAAAACTTTCAAGACCTAAAAAGTTCATAAAGACAAAGTAAAAATAATCCATATGAATTATGCAGTTGAATCCGATAAACATGATGAACTGACTTAATTTTTGCTTTTATTCACATAATCATTGATCGATGCATACATGGAGATCATCAAATATGTGACCCTGGACCACAAAACCAGTCATAAGTCGCTGGGGTATATTTGTAGCAATAGCCAACAATAAGTTATATGGGTCAAAATTATAGATTTTTCTTTTATGCCAAAAATCATTAGACTATTATGTAAAGATCATGTTCCATGAAGATGTTTAGTAAATTTGCTACTGTAAATGTATCAAAACTTTTTTGATTAGTAATATGCATTGCTAAGAACGTCATTTGGATAACTTTAAAAGGCGACTTTCTAAATATGTCGATTTTTTGGGAATTTACGGAAGCACCAGTCCTTGCTCTTGATGAGCAAGAGCTGATGAGGTTTGTTCTTGCATGTAACACAAACATGTTTAAATGTCCATTTATCATAGTTGATGAGGTGTGCGTATTTGTTTAATTTTGTATACTTTATGTTGGATTACACAGCTTGATTCATATGGATTACTTTTATGATACCTTTTATGAACTTTTTGATGGAATAATCTTTTCACTGCAGGGACAGAAGCCACTCAGGTTTCATTATTAAAATATCTTCAAGGTGAACAAAAATCTTATGAGAATGGAATGATATGAGGTGAATGAATGACAGAATTTTCATTTTTGAGTGAACTATCCCTTTACATGTAAAGTAAGTCACTACATTTCTGAGAAACAATGTCAAAAATTGAAACAACCAAACAATTTTGTGAATATTTGCTAGTGTGACGGGAAAAAAAAATGAGTATGTACATAGTCCTGGCTGCGTAAAAAAAAAAAAAAATGGTCCGGGCAGATCAGTAGCAATCAGCAATAGGTGGTGTTCATGTTCATGAAGGGGAGGAGAGAGTTTGTTAAGTGGGATATTTGCAGAAAAGCTGTAGAAAAAGAGATAACAGAAATTACTAAAGAGGAAAAGGTCAGAGGAGAATCAATGGAAAATCAAGGATTACAATCAGGCAAGAACTACAGAAAGACCTGCGTTGGAAAAGCTTCCCAGGGTTAAGCACCCATTTGAGTACTTGAGTAACATTTGTTTTGTAATGTTACACACAACCAATATATTACCAAATATACTGTTGTTTTGATGTTAGGTATAGCAACGAGACAGATTGAAGTGCTATTGTTTGTCTGGAGCTGGTGTTAATTAACAACAAATTATTTCCTGGATATACTCATGATATTTCAGGCTTTCACAGCACACACACAGCAGTAAATAAACACACACGGAGCAGTGGGCAGCCATTTATGCTGCAGCGCCCGGGGAGCATTTGGGGGTTCGGTGCCTTGCTCAAGGGTACCTCATCATGGTATTGAAGTTGGATAGAGCGCTGGACATTCACTCCCCCCACCTACAATCCCTGCCAGACCCAGACTTGAACCAGCAACCTTTGGATTACAAGTCTGACTCTCTAACCATCAAGCCACGACTTCCCCTGTAATCACACCTGTAATAGATTTGTTACCGAATCTGGGTTTAGAGCAATGAAGGGAAGGGTGTTTCTTTTGGGTGTTGATTTCAAATATCAAAAATGTTTCTAAGAAATCACTTATTGCGCTTAAATGCTTAATTTTCAACCATTCCATTAGATTTCCAACATTATGAGGACATTTATATTCAAGTCAAGTATCTAAACTTTTGACTTCTTTATGGCAAGTTATAAAGACATAGTCTTCTAACACTGTATTTATAAGATGAAACCGCATAATTTAGGATATTTATGTGAGTATATCTGATATATCTGTTCCCAGCAGTTGGCACTCTCAAAAGCAAGACTTATGCTGATTTCTCTTGTGTATCAGCATTGTATGTGTGTATGTGTGCAAGCACTAATTGAAACTTTGATCAAAAATGACTTACAGGGATGACCCCCACAGAGCAACCCATGGTTAAGGTCTTTAATTAAAAGAAAAGTTCACAAAAAAGACCCTGGTCAGAATCCAAAGAGCATGGTGAACATTCTGCCTGATTTTATGCGTGAATAAAAAAATAGCAGCAAACAGTTTTGAAAAGACATGATGCTGAGTAAATGATAAATCTTGATGACTCATTCCTTATGTGGCTTTAGGAAAAAAGAAAGAAGCTTCACTTGCCATTAAACATGAAAAAGCATACATTTTAAAGACTCAAGTGCCAAGGTTGCGCTTGGATTATTAAAAAAAGCGATTTCATTCCCCAAAGCAAATATCTAAAATAGTACTGCTGTTGTAAAACATTTCAACATGTTAATTATGGTGCTCTTTAACAGTCTGCTGCATATCCTATAGTGTTCCCGAACTGAGCTCAGTTCAGAATAATAATTAATTAATGAAAGCTGTTCATGAGCACTTTTGAAGACTTCATTCTGTCCCGTTTCTGAACAAAGTCATCAGCGTGAGGAGGCAGGGGAGGATTGTGTGTGTACTTACACTGATAATTGAGTTAATATGGGGACTGGGGCCTTTTCACAGCTAAGCAGCCAAAATGAATGCCCATGAATGTGTGTACACATACACAGAAAAACATAAGAATGGAAAGACAACAGCTTTTCATCTCTCCTCCCACGGCATGCTCTAATTGGCCCTCAGGGACCGAATCCACAATACGACGCCACATTTATGCAGGAACATGTCTGTGAATCTGCAATCCACATGCAATCGAAAGTGAGACATCTGTTGTCTGTATGAATTTGTATGCAACAGCATGGCATTATATGTATTGTTGATGAGCGATAATTGCTGGTGTTTGCTATCCTGACATTAAACCTTATTTGAGAGGTGCGCTGTGAGTAAATGATCAGACTTAATTTTAATATCTTTAAGCTTTAGTCAATATTTCATCATATCTTGCCATGTTGTTTAAAGGGGTCATATGATGCTTTTCAAAGATCATTATTTTGTGTAACAGAATATGTTGACATGCTTTAATTAGGGCCCTATAATTTCCGCGATGCAGAAAACACGGACAAAATCACGGAATCTAGTCGAAAAACTGAATTTACAGTTTACTTAGAATGTCAAGGAATTTGTCAAAGTTTGGATGAAATAATTAAAAAGTAGGTCCTTACACAAATCAAATCGTGATATGGACTAGTATTTGTAAATATTAAGCCACAAAAGTTGATTTAAATATGAATCCTGCATGTTCTGCGCGTCTTTGTGTGAATGGAGCAGACACACGGTTTCGTTTACTACATACACAGAGCGGGTGGTTCTCACGGTGATTTCATTGTCTGCCGTCTCAATGAGGACATAAATACATGAACAATATCTCCAAAACTGATCTGAGAGTCACTTCACGAGAATTTTATCATTTAATTAGAGTAAAACTAACGTCATATCACATACACACAACTTTAAAAGGTATGCACGGCAACCCATTTAAATTATAAGTTCGGTTAACTTCTTTAAGACATTGTGCCAGAAATAGGCTATATTACTATTATTTAGTAGAATGTACGTAATACTACTATTTCTACTACTACTGATGAAAAATAATAAAATGTAATTTTTTTAAGAAATAATCACAAAATATACATTTTAATAGTAAATCCCCTTTATTTGCCAAAAATGTTAATGTTTAATTTTCATTAAATAAAATATAAATTAAATCAATGTTATATAACTTCATCTGATAACTAGTAAAATTGAAAAACCCAACACAGAATTTCTGAGGGGGAAAAAACATTTCATAAGGCTACTGTAAGAATAATAATAAAAAAATTGTATGCATTTAAATACTTAGACATGCTAAAACACAGAATATGGTGACAATAAAACATAAGATGAGAAAATTTAATTAATTAGACATGCTTTTAGATTAATACAATTTGATTTGACCATTAAAAAGGAGTAAAAAAAATTAATAATAAAAATTTTGTTTTAGAAAAAAAATAAACGGAAAAAAAAAATTACAAAAATTCATAGGGCCCTATTTAATGTTCAAAAAACACATTATTTTTTAAATACTGTACATTATTGTAGGTCCTCTATGCCCCGCCTCTCTCAAACGCTTCGTTATCTACAAAGCCCCTCTTTCCAACAATCACAGTCTACTCTGATTGGCCAACTGACCCAGTACATTGTGATTGGCCGAACACCACAAGCACGAGTCGGAAATGTAATCCCCTTTTCCATAATCGTGAGCTTCAGCTTTCAAAATAAATGTAAAGACAGTTAATAATGTCATTAGTTTTACCATCAATTCAAGCCGGAAAGAGGAACAGAGTCGCGTGTCAGACACAGTGATGAAGCTTGTATGCGTTTGCACACAATCTGCGATTAAGACGATTTCTGACGCGCTATACACTCCGCTGTGATGTGACCCTCACTCTCTCTCGCTCGCTCACACACACACAAACCGCAATTAAGATAGCTGATGTGCTGTGAACCCACTCTCTTTCTCTCTCTCACACACACAACGTGCAAAACCCTGCATTTGAACAGTCAATAGCAAATACTTAAACTAATAACAAAACACAGTGGCTGATTCAGAAGCGCCAGATTGTCATAGCAAAGTCAGAATTACCAGAATTATCACGAAACTGTCGTCCCTTAAATGCGTCACTTGTAGTATTACCTAATACACAATTTGTTTTAAATCCAAGTACTTGAATTTAGTTGAGTAATTGTGACTGCCTGGTCTTGCCTTTATCGTAAAAAAAAAAAAAAAAATTTTTTTAACACTAACTTGTAAGCTGGCACCCTAATAGCAATGCCCTGACAACCATGCAAGTACTGCAGTTTCAATGGGCAAAGAAACGCATATTTTCTTCAGATAAGATTTTTTTTTTTTTTAAAGGCTCAAAGGATCATTTGTTCTTCAAAGCCAGTTCTTGAAGCATCAATCAGCTCCATCCAAATTAAAAGATAGTCTGGCTCAGTCACCAATGGCTTCGACTTCCAGGAAAAAGTAGCCAGCTATTCTTCATAAACTGATAATCAAATATCAGCGTTAGCCTGGAGATGAAGGTTGCCATGGAGATAAAGTGTACAACATGACGGATACTTGGAATCAATCACAGGATTTTCCGTAAGCACATCCGGAGAAAGGGTCAAAGACATGAGGGCTTTTTACTCTCACACATCAACCCTGTTTCATTAGCATCTAGCAGCAAACTCAAAATCACCACCACCATCCAGCTTCTCCCTCAGATTTCATCCTGGAGATCCAGAAAGAAGCTAAACACCCAGATATCTGCTTGGTTTCTTGAGGTGGTTCAGCAGCAGGACCGATGGACTGTAGGGGTGGGACAATAAATCGCTATGGCGATATATCGCGATTCTTCTCCATGCGATACGAGAATCGATATCTGGCGCCAAATTTCGATATATTAATTAATACAATAAGGTGCAGTAAAAAATATTTTCCTGTTCACAGTGACTAAAAATGCGTGGAAATCGCGGCTGCGCCATTTCCAGCTTCTGTCCAAAAGCGCTTTGACTCTGATCAAGTTCAATGAACCGCGTTCTCCATGAAGATGGGGAAGCACGAGGAACCGAAGGATAAACAGATTTCCAGCCACTGCATTAGCTTTATTGCTAAATATGTTTATGGAGATGAAAACTAAAAAACTGCTCCGAAACAGCTATCAGCGTGGACCATAGGCACCGATCACGTTATTATTGCAGAGCGCACATTCAGTCATGAGTAGCCTCTCCGTACGGATCGCAGGTGGATTATTTCCCTCATATATTAGTGAGAGAGAGCACTGCCGTGCATCCAGTTTTATGTGAACAACACTGGACGCTCTCTCTCTCTCTCAGGTATTACAAGTGCGCGTTATGCAGTGTGAACAGTGGGCACCGACCGGCAGACACATCTGCATCTATGGCATGGTGGACGAAACAAAACCTTGTCAGAGCCACAATGCAGGGCAAAAGTGTGCAGTGTGTGTGCATTGCCAGTGTCTACATTTGAAGTAACGAACCTGAGCACGCAAAACAAGCAATGTGATTGTGAACGGCTATTTCTTCGTGTGGGGCTCTGTTTTTATGATGAGAGGAATAGAAAGGTTGACAAAGCACTCAAGGTAAATTTTGAAATGTACCAGGTTTATATTATATCTATCTAGTTTTTTGTTTGATAAGCAGTTAAATGTGTTTGTTTACACACAGAGAAAAATAAAAGTGTAAGCTTTTAATTAATCCAAGAATAAAATGATTAATTTAGCCTACTCAATATGTTAAAATTGATTTACAGAACTTTTTTGCTGTTTTCTAACATTTTGGACTTGAAGAAAACTTGCACTTAACCTTTTCACAGGCATTTTGTTTACACAGATATCGTGATGTATCATTATAGGATCTTATAGAAATATATTGACTATCGCAGAATCGCGATATTACCGTGAGCCATGTATCGTGATTATATCGTATCGTGAAGTACCCTGCGATTCCCACCCCTAATGGACTGTGCTGTGGATAACCAGAGATCTCTGAGATCATTAAAACCCTAAGCATACAGACTTCCTCGCCGTAGTCTGAGTGAGGAGATCTTTATGGAGAACAGAGCTCTTGCTCCTTCATTGAGAGATCCTAAATCCAGGGCTGCGCTCATGACTTTCTCCTGCCCTGAGGACACAAGATCGGGAATTTCCTGTAGTGGCCATCTTGGCCGTGTCAGAAGAGGGATGTTACTGATAGGAAGTAAAGTGGCAGTGTTTGGTGCTCCGGGGGAAATGATGCCTCTGATCACTGAACAGTCCTTCAAGAGGCAAGTCTTGCCCACAGGCATCTGCCAGCTGATGCTTCAGAGCAGATCTCCCCGGGTTTAGCATGGCCAGTGTTTGAGAGAAGGACACAGGACTAACAGCTCCACAAAGGGGTCTGATTTACAAATCTCTGCCGAAAAATATGAACAACTTTTTTCATGGTCAAAGATTTGGCTTTGATTGGTGACTATTTCTTTTCAAGTTTTCACGATCATTAAGCTTTTTTTTTGTAGTTCACAGTGTTATGTAACGAATGTACACACACACACACACATATTGCATATAACATTTAAATACAGGAATTTTAACTACAAATATTTGTCCCCATTATACAAGAAAACAAGATAACTTACTGTTATCATGCTTGGATACAGCACTCTGTGAACAGCTTCTTTGGCAATGAAAGTTTGTGTCTTACCCTCCTTGTGAAGGGTGTCAATGATTGTCTTCTGGACAACTGTCAGATCAGCAGTCTTCCCCATGATTGTGTATCCTAGTGAACCAAACTGAGACCATTTTGAAGGCTCAGGAAACCTTTGCAGGTGTTTTGAGTTGATTAGCTGATTGGCATTTCACCATATTATAATTTGTTGAGATTGGTGGGTTTTTGTTAAATGTGAGCCAAAATCATCACAATTAAAAGAATCAAAGACTTAAACTACTTCAGTCTGTGTGCATTGAATTTATTTAATAAACGAGTTTCACAATTTGAGTTGAATTACTGAAATAAATGAACTTTTCCACGACATTCTAATTTATTGAGATGCACCTGTATATACTGTATATATATAAGCAATTTTTATAGTTTACATAGTTCTGCAGTGTTTTATATTAGTTTGAACTACATATATTTTACATTTTAAAATGTTAGTTTATAATTAATTTAAAATACAATTAAGTAATGTATTTATTTTATATATTACACAAGAAAAACATGTTACGGTTTTGTACAATGTTACAAAAAATTAGATAAAAACTAAATATGTTTCCAGGATTGATGGCATGCATTGCAGGAAACAATTTTATACTGGCTCTTTAAAAAAAAAAGAAGAAATAATGCAGTTGTTTTTACCACAATATTTCATAAAGAGCTAATTCCTCATAATTCTCAACAGAACCATTTACCGTTCAAAAATAATCTGATTGTATGGGTTTGACCTGCAGTTCTTTTACTCAAAATTGACAAAAAAGCACTCTCTTTAAAGCATTTTAAAAATGTTTGACAATAATATATAGTATTAAATGCATAATATATATTATTGATGCATAAAGTTTGTATAAAGCAAACAATGGCTCAGATTCCTCCTTCAATGTAGATTTGTGGGATACTTTTTGCTCTTTTTATAATCTCATCACCAAACCATACATGTAACTGAAGTTTAATATACAATGCTTATGATTATGTCTGTTTAAATGAGAAAAACTCTGTAAATATTGAAACTGTAATATTGATGCAGGTTTAAAAATAATAGCATGACAATAGTATCATGTCATAATGTAGGACAGTGCTGTGACATGTCAATGGCCCACTTGCAGTGCTTCTGGGTCAGGTGACCACGTGATGACAGCATCATAAAAGCACTAGTAGCTAAATTAATTTCATTCTCTCAGAGGATCAAAAAACAAGGTGGGCTGCTTGATTTAATTCATCAGCATCCCACATGCACACAATTACAGCGCTGCAGTATGCTAAAACACATCATTAAATCTGCTCCCCGCTCTTTGTTGAAACAGGAGTCACATCAGTAATATGTTTTAAAACAGAAAGACTGAACTAATTTAATATGGCGCAGAGACAACTCCTCAAAGCACTATGAAGACATGAGGCCGTCCTTTCACTCTAACCGCAAAAAAACAAAGACACGCAAAGAAAAATCGTACTAATAACAGCCCGCCGCATTGTTTGTGCAGCTCTGTACGCTAACGTTAATTAATGCAAATCTGATCCTTTTCATGCTTAGAGAATAATCTACTCAATTAGTAGATATAAAAGTAATCTTTTTTCCACTTAATATTTAGTTGGCACATTAATGTGCTGATAGTTATTACTTTAGCTATACTATATGACTTCTCACCGATTCTTCCTTCTTTCTGTCTTCTAATGTATGTCACTACCAATTTTATGCTTTTATGAGTTCTTTAACGACTTGCTTTATTGTCTAATAATTTATATGCGCAACTTATGTATCTTAATTATTACTTATGACACTATAACTAATAATTTGACTTCAATAACAACATTATGTATATAAATACTTGTATTATTAATGATAATTAGGGCTGCAGCTAACGATTATTTTGATAATCGATTAGTTGGTCGATTATTCTTTCGATTAATCGGATTAAATACAACTATTTTATTTTATTGACAAAATAAACACTATTCTGCTCAATGTCCTTCAAACAAACTGAATGCTATGAAAACATACAATGCTTAATTTATTAGACCACCTGTCATAAAGAGAAAACAAATATTTCAGGAATCTGTCAAAAAAAAGTTTACATCTAAACATTGTATTGTCATTTATTGAGCAAATTACAAACAGAAACAACTAATTAGTATTTATAATAACAAAAATGGCCTCATAACAGCTTGCATTCTTGCTTGCATTGTTTATGTACTTTTGACTGTAATTGCGTATCTGAAAAAACACTATAACGTGCTCTGCCTACTACTAGCCTACTACTGTTTCTAAAGAGCTTACACATTTTGGAGGACTAACCAATACAGAAAGCTAAACATGATTTTGGTAATCACCAATGCTGTTAGTTTAGAGCAGCAGTGGCACAAACCTTACATCATTTGTTAAAAACCTTACATACACTTGTTTTAATAAATGTGTTAAGCACTGTAATAGTAAATATAGTTTAAATTTCTATTAAAAATGTAAATAATAATAAAGATAATAAAGACTCAGTGTAAACTGGTGAGAGGAATGTTCTGCAGGAACACGTTCACTTTGATCACAGTCAAGTCTCTATCTTCCTGCTGAGGAAAGTTATTACATAAAGTCAATTTTTGACATGCAATTCCCTTTTCTACAGTAGGTGTAAAATGGAAGGTTGTGAAAAATGTCCTCTGTCCCCTTCTATTGATTAAAACTGGTCTCATGTCTATAGGCCCTTTAACTAAAAAGCTATTACAAAAACACCGCCCAGTGAGCTATAGCAAAAAATGAAGAAAACATGCACTTTCCCCTCGATCTCTTACTGAAAGCTCTGCAGAAAACGAAGAAAACATGCACTTTCCCCTTGGTCCCTTACTGAAACGTGTCACGAATATCGAAAACAAAACCAACTTAACCCCGCTCTCTGAGTTCCGTCTGTCTGACGCGCGTGCACGCACCATTCGGTAAATTAAACTTAACACAGCCGGTCAGGACGGACCTTTAATGCTCGCGTGAATTTGTGACATTTATAGATAAGGATATGACGTAAACTGAACGTTTTTGCTCTGAGGACGCACACGCATGTGTCACAGCGCCTGACAGGGCAAGCCTTTACACTAATGCATTAACTTAAAGCTCAAAATAAAGAATGATCATGTTTTGGGCAGCTTGGATCACGTTCTTCTCCCGCAGCATCTCATTCTGTATCCTCCACTATTTTTAGATGCATTTTGTCCATGGAAATGCATTAGTCAGTGCTGTAATTTGAGCAACGAGCTGAAGTTGGACGTGCACTGTGTACCCGACTAATCGATAATGAGAATCATTTTCAATGATTTTTCATAATCGATAATAATTGATTTTATCGATTAGTTGTTGCAGCCCTAATGATAATCTATAAATACACTCATTTGTGTATTTTCATTATCATCATTAATATTAACAACAATAAAAATTATTACTAAATATAAATAGTTCAAGTATTATTAACAACAATGACAATTATAACAATTTATTAAAAGTAAATAACTCATTTTGTATGCAATATCTCATTGATGTTGTCTGAACGTGAACTGTTATAATAATTGTCTTTATTAAAAGCATCAACAATAATAATAATAATAATAATGATTTATTAATTTGGAATAGGCGTTTTTGTGTGTAATGTCTACCTGAGAAAAGTGAATTGTGGGTTAAATAATTACAATAATTGTCTTTATCAATAATGTAATCATTATTAACAACAACAACTACAACAATTTAGTTTCTCGGTTTGTGTAATTTCTATCTGATATGGTTGCCTGTGGGTTGAACAAATCAATAATTATAATAATTACTTTATTCTTAACACGTCCTGCATCATAATTTAATACTGATTTCTTACTAATTCTGGGGTGCTGATTCCAAAAACATTGCCTGCTTTGCTCTATAGAACTTCACACGTTCTAACAAAATATGATGTGCGTTCTGTAGCATTTGTGCTTCTGACAAGCATTTGCAAGCTGAAGAAGTCATGTATCAGCCCTTAATCAGCCGCCAAAACAGGATTTCTGTCTTCCTCTGAAACAGATTACAACTATTTTTTTCAGTTCTTAGATGATTTTCACAAGCATGAATAATTCTGATTTCAAGGTTAGAATTATAGCCAATGACCGAATAAAATGCAAACATGAGCCAGATGTGCTACATCTGTGGGTGTTTTACTACATCCAATCAGCAACGGAAAAACTGTATATGAGGGAAAGTTTTTATTGATATTTTTTAACTTTGCATTATCAATGTTAGACCTTTTTTATAACAACATTTGATTAAAATTGAATTATAAATTGGCATTTTTGGATGCAACATCTTTTTGATATTCTGTGAATGGTGGACAGTGAGACTGAATGGGTAGCGAGGCGTACTGTACAGAGAAAAATGCTGCTCTGTGCTTTTTATCTCCACTGGAGCCGCTTTAGACCAGGAGATTTAATGATGAGAGCATCAGGTCCATTCCCACTGGGGGAGAAGATAAATACAGGGTGAAATCAATCCTGCCTTCAGATGACAGAACAACATGAGCACTGAGAGGACAGTAAACGAGCTCGGCTGTGTTTCATCTGGAGTTCAACACCACTGCACGAATTCAACTCGCAACCAGCAAAAGAAACCAGGTTTTAGTTCCAAATGTGGATTATAATATGCAACACAGACAGATTAGTAAATGCTGAACATTCTAACAGTTCTGAACATTCTATTATTTTAAAACAAATCAAATGAAAGCAGAGCACGTCATATGCAAGAAAGCTAATATAAAGCGAGGATGAGGGGCATCATGGTACACATTAGTGTCTATGACCAGAGCTAGTACTTTAACATCACTGTCCACACAAACGACTGTAATAGCTTTCAAAGTGCTCACTTTAGAGTGAGAGAACAGACTTTAGTTACGCTGTGGAGTCAATGAACTTTTTGAGCTTTTCATTTAAACAGACAGTTCTGCAGCGGATGCTAGCCTCTTGCTTTTAGAGCACTGATGCTCCACTAATGGAGTGTCTCAGTGCTTCACAAGAGCTGAGAAAAGCCCACCGCTGTTTTCCTTTTGGTAAACAGCATTTATAGTCAGTAGCGTGAAACCCGTTCAAGAAAGAAAAGGAATCAAAAGCTCTAATAAATCTGTACTGCAGCATAAATCACAGAGAAGTGAGCAACAGCAGGTCAGTTTATTTAGCATCTGTGTACTGTGTTAAGTACGCCGTCTCAGCCTGTTGTCTGTGTATTATAGGACTTGTAGTGCAAGCTAGAGCGCTCGGTTTTTTATTCAGTATATTAACTTGAAAATAAAATAGTATATGATTATGAAATAAATACAAATTAATAGAATGATTTATTATTTTTGATTCAATTCAAAATTCATCTTTTAACCCTAAATATTTTTCCATAGGCATTCAAAAAACTGACAAAAGAAGAGTGTTTAAACTTTGAACCAAGTATTGTGACATTTGATTCATGTATTTAAGAAAATAAACAAATATATAATAACTAAATTATAATAATACAATAAAAGATGGGTAACACCTTACTTAAACCCTTTATGCATAATGCATTATAAAGATATTAATGTTCGTTGTTCATAATGTGCGTTGTAATGCATTATATCTTTTAATAAATAAGTGTAACCAAAGTTAAAAAGCATTATAATATTTGGCGATTTGTTTGTTATCTTTTTTAATGTCATACAATTTCTAAAGGTAAAACAACGATGAATAGATCATGAATAAATCATGTTTTTTTAAGGTTAAAGAGCGGAATAAATCAGTGCAACTGCTCGTTTACGCAGATGATCTTGACGTGGTGGGTAGGACTGAAAGGGATGTGGCTATGGCATTGGGAAGAATAGAAGAAGAGTGCCACTCAGCAGGGTTAAAACTCAATGTTGAAAAAACAAAAGTGATGAAAACTACTAGACACCCGGAAAGAAGGAAAGCCCACAAATTGGGTGAATATGAATATGAGGTAGTACAGAACTTTATGTATCTGGGGTCCTCTGTTAATGCTGAGTGCTCTGAGACTGGCGAGATAAAGAGAAGAATAGGAATGCTGGGAATAGGAGCCACTTTGCCCCACAGTAGCCTTTTTAAAAGCCGTAGTCTCTCATGGTCCTTCAAACTCAGAATGTACAAGTCCCTCATTAGACCTGTAGTCTCATATGGGAGCGAGACCTTGGTCCTTAACCAAAAGTCCACAGACATGTTGGATATGTTCGAGCGGAAAGTACTAAGGAGAATATTTGGACCTGTGAATGAGGGTGGACAGTGGAGGATGAGAAGGAATGAGGAGCTGAGAGCACTGTATCACTATCAACATGTGTTAGACTTCAGCGCCTCCGGTGATATGGGCACCTTCAAAGGATGGGAGAAGAACGACTGGCACAGAGCGTATCCGGAGCACAGCCTTTTGCTACCAGGCCAAGGGGAAGTAGAGGTCTGCTACCCGACCCGAACCCGCGGGTCCCGAAATACTTTCGGGTTTCGGGTCGGGTTTCGGGTTAATGTTTAATGGATAGGTTCGGGCTCGGGTCGGGTTTGTAGCTAAACCAAAACTATACGCAGAGGCTTCGCTGCTTTCATAGACGCACGCACACACATTGCACACAGATATCAGAGATCGCGCACAAACAGCACGGAAACTTTTATTAGTAAAATAGCTTCGACAGGCTACTGACTCACAAGTCATAGCATTATATTTATCTGCAATGAGGGGGTAAAATCACTGTTTTTGAAGTAACTAAGCCTCATTGCTTGTAGAGAGAGACGCGCAGACGCAGGTTCACATGCACGCGCAACATTCAAACCCCCTTCTCTCTCGGTCTCTCTCTCTCTCTCGCTAATTCAAATAAATGATTAATGCATTCAAATAAATACAATCTTATTTAAGATCTTATGTCTGATTTAAAGTAGACAGAATGCTAACGAGCCTTAACTGACAAAAAATGACCATAATTTGCACGGTGGAAGAATTATCTTCTTGTCCATACAAAATTCATAAACTCGGCAGAATGTATGCGACCGCTGCACCTGATGTTCACAAACTTTCATAACTTGTAAATGTTTGTGAAATGGCAGAGCCTTGATTAATCCGTTTCTTTGCATGCAATCGTGAAATGCAGCCTTTTTCCTTTTGGTATTCGTTGGGGGGGGGGGGGGGGGCTGGGGGTCGGGTTCTAAATTTAACCGTGCCGCTCGGGTCGGGTCAGACAATCTCGGGTACGGGCTTCAGTTTTGAGCCCGTGCAGACCTCTAAGGGGAAGGCCTAGAAACCGATGCAGTGAGGAGGGATATGAGAAGCACAGGGTTGCGTCCCAATTTCGAGCAGCAAACATGGAAGAGGATGGTTGTAGAGGCCAGTAATCACTGGATCTGTAGCGCCAGATGGTAAGTGTTACGTTCCACATGTATTTTGTGTAGATTGTTTCTTTTTCTCGCCCTCGTGTTTTTTTTGTTACTTTGTGCTCCGCTTCTAGGTCTGTGTTTATTGGCTGACTCGACTGCCAATCATCATTCTGATGTCATGATGTTCTGCCAATCTGCTGAGGTGCCAGCTGTATTTGAGGACTTGAGATGATTGTGGTGTGTGTGCGCCACGCCAGCATATCTTGTGCTCCAATGCGGTCAGCAGTTTCATGTCGACGCCAGATGTCTCTCGATGCTCAATGTATCTTGTCTTAAAAGAGTTATGTTTTGTGTTGTGTTATTTGATCTATTTATAGATTTGCTCTTTGGCTATTGACTTGTATCGAATTCTTCGTGAAAAATGACGCTGATGTCCGTGTTGGGAGTTTCAGTCTTATTACATGTCAAGTTCAACGTTAACAATGCATTTTGGTCTACTTAATCAAATACGTCGCTTTGTGATTATTCAAATACTTAATTCAAATCGTTGTTATAATATTATTCGTTTTGTTTCTTTATTAGGTCAGGTTGTACCTTGTTAGATTAGATTTGTGAGTGTTACACCACCCTTGTATTTTTGTTTGTAGTTTATGGAAGTTTAGTTCGGCCGTTGTGTACGCTGAAGATTTCGGTTTTATTTTCATATTTATTTTTGCTAGTCATTTTAAAGGTTAGTTATAAGGATTGTTTTATTTATTTCTTTAATTTGAGAGACACTCCTGTTTCTTTTTTTCGTTCGTGTTGAATTCCATATTTTTTTCATTTTACAAATACTTTGTATATTTCCACGCGTCCAGTAAAATCTTGAAATATTACTTTTCAGTATCATCTTTGATCTGCACCAGACTCAGTAGCAGTAGTCTCACTTACATGTTACAGTAGTATCCCTCGTTAATATCAAGCTCGTAACAGTAAGGTAGGGTAAAGGCTGGAATACACTATGAATTTAAAAGTCAAAGTCAAGCTTATTTGTATAGTGCTTTTGACAATAAACACTGTTTCCAAACAGAAAATTAACATTATCTTAATGCCTTGCAGTCACATTTATCAAATAAGAGTTGGCCAATAATATAGTTTACATTTTGCAGGAACACAAAGCAATAGAGTGCACTACAGAGTATGTACAGTATATTGCTCAAGTATGCAGATAAAGTAGGACATAATTATATATCAAACTTTATATAAAGAGCTGACAGATTATTTAGTTGCGACAAAATAAAATAAAAACAGCAAATCTGTAACTGTAACAGTTTACTGTAACAGCAAATCTGAACAAACTTTAATTGGCTTTGGGTTATTATAAATGCCCAACATCGCATTTTTAAAAATCATGTGTCCTCGTAATCTTTAATCAAAAAGTTTACCTTTCCCTTCCTCTCACAACAAGAGGCTTCAAAAACAATGCATTCCCTCCAATAACCTGTCCTTCACATAAGATCACAACTCCCAATGGAGAAAATAAAGTACCAAATTCAAGTCAAAATTTAGAGCTAAGCCCATCCGGTTTAATTCCTATTTTACAGCATGATATGCAGTGATGTAATGACTCAGCCTGCCATTCCGTTTTATATCCTGTTTAATGTCAAGAGAAAAAGAGCATGAATTTAAAGGATACCAATAACTACGTAATGTAAATAGAGCCCTGCAGGGAATGAATTTGGGAAGCTCTCTTGAGAATTGCCTTCATCTGGACCCATGCAGCAAAGCTAACAGTAATCCTCCACGATATCATGCCTGTGCCAGATGTTCTGAATGGCTACAGCCAGAGGAAGAGAAAAAGAGAAAGCGAGAGCTCTAATAAATCTCACACACACACACACACACACACACACACACACACACACACACACACACACACACACACACACACACACACACACACACACACACACACACAGTCTCTCCTCAGCAAAAGAGGAGGAGAACATCACTTGGAGACTGATTCACTAGGAAGAAACGGCACATTTAAAAAAACTTTGGACATGTAAGACAAGATACAAATTTGAATAATTTTTCTCTGAACAGTAAAATGCAAAAGCCCTATTCTTTACAAAGACACTGTTGGAATATTCATGAAGTGGGTGTCAATTTTATGCACCGTCCTCGTTTTGTCGTTCAAATGCAGGCCATCACAGGAGCCTGAGTCATACACAACACGATATCTGCCAAGGATTTCATGTCAAATGGAATACCTTTTATAAAAAGTAGTTGCACAAGCAAAGTTAATATTATATAACATTTGGACTTGCTGATGCAATAATTGTTAAAATAATTGAATGTGTTAATGTTTAGTCTTTCCTTCGTGCGAGCTACAAGATTTTGTTTAATTAAATCCCACATACAGTTTATTGAGTACCCAAAATATCAATAAAATCAAGTATAAGATTTTATGCATAATGCAAGACCTTTAATTATAAAAAAGTCAGAAATACATTGGGATTGTAACTTTGAAATGTCTATCCTATACTACTCCCAGCTACTCAATCAAAAATATACAACCATCAATATAAACACCATAAATGAAATGCTATAATTCATCAACAGTAGACAATAACCAATAGCTTGACAAAAACGTATCGTATTCACTGATTGTGAACTGCTCTGAAACCGTGAATGTGCAATAAGTAGCGCAATTATTCCATTTAGTGCATGTTGGCTCAGTGGTTAGAGCATTGTGTTAGCAGCGCAAAGGTTGTGGGTTCGATTACCAGGGAACACACATGCTGACAAAACATGTATAACCTGAATGCACTGTAAGTCGCTTTGGATAAAAGCGTCTGCTAAATGCATAAATGTAAATGTTGTGATCTTGTTTCTTCTGTCCCCAAATTCAAAACCTCTTAAAAGTTAGTTCACCCAAAAATGAAAATTCTGTCATTAATTACTCACCCTGATGTCGTTCCAATACCAAAAGACCCCTGTTCATCGTCGGAAAACAAATTAAAATATTTAGTTTGAATCTGAGAGCTCTCAGACCCTCCATAGACAGCAAGGGTCCTTACACTGATCAAGGTCCAGAGAAGTACCAAGATGATCGATAAAGTAGCCCATGTGATATCAGTCAGTCAACTGTAATTTTATGAAGCCACGAGAATACTTTTTGTGCAAAGAAAACAAAAATAACAATTTTAATCGATTTTAATTACATCACGTCTGCACTTATGAGATGATTCACAAGCGCGCAATACTCCGGGCGCCTTCAGTGGTGAGTATTCTGAAAACTCTTCTGATTGGACATTGCATTGAAGAAATCAACAGATGTGTCTGTGATTGGCTGCATTGCTCAATGACGTAAAAACACATTGGATAGTTCGCAAGATCTTTAATTGCTTGTGCTTTCATTTAAGGGTATTTAGCGCTGTCTAGTACCCCCGTACAACCGGGCATGGGCTGATATCGGGATTCCATGACTAACGGTATGGGAGGGACAATTTACCCCCATTTGCCTTTGTCTGTACATATTCAGGTGTGTGTGGATTTTGCATGAAGTTGACTGCTTGTTTATTCACACTGATACTTACCTGCCTTTCAAGCATTTCTTACACTGCACTCCATCCATCATCCTCAGTAATGTTTATTCCTCAGCACTAACTCTGGCCTCCATCAACAAATACGGCCTCATCACCCATCACGCTGTCTGTCACCCAGCGGCTGATTGATTTTTCTCATGAACGCGGCATCTATCACCTGACGTGGCCTCAAGCACATTCACAAGCTCTGTCTGTACAGAACAGCACAGCACAACGATTCTGACTCCATCTGCAGAGATCTGCTCCAATTCCACTCTCTGCTCTTTTCAAAACTTTATTAGCCTGGTTTGGCATTATGAACAGGATTGATTCAAAATGTTAAGGCACAGGGGAATGAACTGAAGCAATGTCCCATTTCAAATATAAATCTAGGTTCTTTTTCTCCATTAATGAGCACATTATGACTCGTAAATATGTTATAAATGCTCACTGAAAAACACTAGACTAAATAAATGAATGCTGAGAGGAAGGACACTACAATTCAGAAGTTTCGGTTGGTGAGTGTATGACAGGTGAGTGAGTGAGACTGACATGACCGATGTAACGACAGGAGGACAGTCTAACATCCCAGCACAGAAGACGAGAAGTGACATTTGGACAGACTGGACCAAATACTTGAGCAGCTCCATCAGTGCGGTGATCCAGCTGGACCTGTGACAGCTGAGCGCCTGCTACTCCACAGCCACACACAAACACATCCACAACACCTGATAACAAAGCATACAAATGTGCTTCTGTCAGGAACCACGTTTTCAAAATCAACTTGTCTGTGGGTTGTCTGAATAAAGAGTTGACCAATCTGTCTTCATGTCATATATAATTACGCTTGGTTATGGACATGTCCATCAGATGTGATAAGACCTTCACATTTAGTCATTTATCCAAAGCGACTTACAAATGAGGACAATAGAAGCAATCAAAACCAACAAAAGAGCAACAACATGCAAGTGCTACGACAAGTCTTGGTTAGCCTAACGCAGTACACGTAGCAAGTTTTTTTTTTTTTAAGAAAACAAAGTAGATAGAATGTAGAAAAAATAAATCGTGTTTTATTTTTAAGAAAAGCTAGCAGTTAGAGAATAAATATGCAATTGATAGAGGGTCAAGTGTGTGTGAGTTTTTTTTAAATAAAAAGACAAATAGATAAAACAGAATTAGAATAGAGAGTACTAGAGTTAGAGGATCAAATAAAGAAGCAAGAGATGTGTTTTTAGCCGTTTCTTGAAGATGGGTAAGGATTCAGCTGCTGGGATTGAGTTAGGCAGGTCATTCCACCAGATGGGAACAGTTAGTGAAAAAGTCTGTGAAAGTGATTTTGTGCCTCTTTGGGATGGTACAGTAATGCGTCGTTCACTTGCAGAACGCAAGCGTCTAGAGGGCATATAGGTCTGAAGTAATGAATTTAGGTAAAGGGGTGCAGAGCCAGAGGTGGTTCTGTAGGCAAACATTTATGCCTTGAATTTAATGCGAGCAGCTATTGGTAGCCAGTGCAAATTGAGGAACAGAGGTGTGACGTGCGTTCTTTTCGGCTCATTAAAGATTAACATTGCAGCAGCATTTTGGATTAATTGTAGAGGTTTGATGAAATTGCCTGGAAGACCTGCCAAGAGAGCATTGCAATAGTCAAGTCTGGACAGAACAAGAGCCTGAACAAGGAGTTGTGTTGCATGTTCCGAGAGAAAGGGCCTGATCTTCCTAATATTGTATTAGTAGCTATCGTCGGATCATCAGGATGGAATGAGAGGTAGAGTTGAGTGTCATCAGCATAGCAGTGATATGAAGGATCTGGTGGTTGACCGTATCAAAAGCAGCGGACAGATCCAGCAAAATAAATAATGAAGACTTGGAAGACGCTCTAGTAAATCTTAGGGCTTCAACAACTGAGAGCAAGCCAGTTTCGGTGGAATGTTCACTTCTGAAGCCAGATTGGTTGCTTTCCAGGAGGTTGTTCTGTGTGAGAAAGGCGGACACTGCAAAAAAAATGCTTATCGTATGTAGTATTTTTGTCTTGTTTCTGGTCAAAATATCTTAAAATCAAGATACTTTTACTAGATAAGCAAAATGACTTAAGATTTTTAGTCTTGCTTCCAGTGGGGGAAAACCTAAAATAAGTGCATTTTGCTTAAAACAAGTAAAATTATCTGCCAGTGGGGTAAGTAAAATACTCTTGTTTGCAGTGGAGGCTTGGTTGAACACAACTTGTTCAAGTGTTTTTGCAATGAAAGGTAGAAGGGAAACCGGTCTATAGTTCCCTAAAAGAGTTGGGTTAAGAGTGTGTTTCTTAAGAAGTGGGGTTTTACGAGCCTGTTTAAATGCTGAGGGAAAAATTCCAGTGTGAAGGGATGTGTTAACGATGTGAGCGAGTGCAGGAACAACCGCAGGAGAAATAGCTTGAAGGAGATGAGATGGAGGATCAAGTGGACATGTAGTAGGATGACTGGAAAGGATGAGTTTATAGACTTCTGCCTCAGAGAGTGGAGAGAAGTATGTGAACGAGTTTATGTTTGCAGGTATGATGTGTTTGACAGATTGTGGTGTGGAAAATTGTGCAGTGAGGTTAGTAATTTTATTAATGAAGAATGTGGCAAAGTCGTCAGCTGTTAGAGTTGATGAAGGAGGAGGACAAAGGAGGGAGGAAAATGTTTTAAAGAGCATGCGAGAGTTAGGCAAATTGTTTATTTTGTCGAGATAGTATGTCCTTTTAGCAGTGGAGACATTAGCAGAGAAGTCAGAGTGGAGTGATCGATATAAATTAAGGTCAGTAGGATTTTGTGATTTGCGCCATACCCTTTCTGCAGCCCTGAGTTTAGAACGATGTGGAAGATAATGGCCAGAAAGTATCTAAAACAAGACATCAGAGTGGAACAGAAATGATCAGTAGCACTGTTAGCATCAAGAGATGACAACTGTTTAAGGGGAGGAAGCTAAGATGAAACAATAGCAGATAGCCAGCAGGGTGAGAGTGAGCGTAAGTTATGTCGAAAAGTGACATGTGGAGAGGGGTATGTGTTGTCACATCAGAATCACTTTATTTTAAGGACCAGTTCTCACTAGTAATTAGATGCTTATTAACATGCATATTAATAGTATATTGATACTTATTCTGCATGACCATATTCTAGATCCCTTAATCCACCCCATACATAACCTTGACAACTACCTTACTAACTATAAATAAGCAGCAAATCAGAAGTATATTGAGAGAAAACTCTCAAGTTAATACTGAATATTTATTCTCCAATCCAACATTTATTTAGGGGCAGCTCACACCTGATGTGCATTTACATTAAAATAAATAAAATAAGCTAAACAAATAGAATACTAAGATGAACCAATATTAAAATTCTGGCATTTCTGTGTATGACAAGCAACTGGTAAATGGTTGATGTTGAAATGCTGTAGTATTTTGTTTTATATTATTTTCATTAATAATCATCCTCACTCTGTTGGGATTATGTAATTTTGTAGGTTCCCTCGATGAACAGTCAATATGGTATTTCAACTTACTTTTGGATAACTGCAGAATATAAGGTCAGTAACCAACAAATGTTTATGATTAATAATCTTCAAAAATGAATAACTTCCATACATTTTGAAGCCTAAATAAAATCCTAAGAAAAAAAGCTAAATATAGGCTATAAACAAACTTCACTACATAATTTAACCGCTTGTTATCAACCACCTTTTTAAAGATAAATAAAAGCTAAAATAAAGTAAAATCACAAGGGTGTACTACTAATGTATTTTATGTGGTAGAGTAAAACCTGAAAATATTTCATCGAAAACATAGACAGTGACTTTTCTTTGGTCAGTTGTCTTGTAGGCCAACTACTTTTGGGTAAAAAACCAAATTGAAGTGAAACTTGCTAAGCAAGTTAGTTGAACTAGTTAATCTGAATAACACACTTGGTTTAACGGCACAGAGGAATCAATACTTTTTTACTCGGCAACAAATTATAATGTCACATCTGTTTCGGAGCTGGATTCATTCACTGCTGGCGTAACGCGTCACACTTGGTGAGAACGCCATGTTTGCAATCAAGACAACAGAGATTCACTAAAAAGAAAGAACAAAATTATTGGTATATTATGGGAAGTTGTAAAACGATTTGGCGTGGAACATATTTCATCAACAAATCAGACTGATTGTCAGTCGCCTGGAGAATCTTGCTGCATCATTACTGCACTGACAGACAAGCATGAAATCACAATGTCAATATTAATAAGAGGAAAAAAACAATGAGCACCACCCTGGGAAATATCAGCAGGTGTGTGAGAGCGTTTGCTGTTGTTTCTGTGCGATCGGTGTAAAACCCCCTTCTGTGCACGAGTAAACAAAGAGAAATTTGAGAGCCAAACAGCTGGTAGGAGGTGTGTCTGTAATGTATAACAGGTTGTAAAACCATATACTGCATATTAACGATATTCTTCTAGACCCTCTAAGCAACAAAGTGGACCAGACTTTCTGTGAATGATAAGTTTGCCTCTCTCGTTGATCTGCGCTCTGATCTATCGGCCCAAAATGAGCTCAGGTTAATATTTTATATCAGAGCGGGAGTCACGGGTCCTTCATTAAACACAGCCTTCAAAGAGCACGCCTGTCAGCTGCTGGCTCAGGAACGTGTGTGTGTGTACTGATCTGGAGGGAACTCAACCAAGGCTAATTCCTCATCATTTATGCTGAATTCCAGATTCCCATCCAGCACAGGATTCTCAATGCATGGGAGATGAATTCCCATTTATTCTCCTAGCGGCTGTTAGCGTGACTGAGGAAGACAAAGTAGTTATGGAAAGAGAGAAATGAGAAGTTGACGGAGCTCTTCAGAGGATTTTATCTTCGTTCAGAGCCACAAGGTTTTGCCCTGTAGCATCTGTCAGCACAAGTGCAGTACAAGTTTCCCCAGAGAACAAACCACCAGAGGCTGTGCTACAAACAATCACTATTCCTCACTTTGATGAGCTGAAAATGTTCTGTCATGCTCTATCATGCTTCAGTTTTTATTAATATTTTGAACTACATTGTTTTTATATTTTCAGTTTTCATTTTGTTGAATTAATTTAGTTAAAATAATTTAATATCTATTTAATTAATTTCTTTATTTCGGTTTAATTTATTTGTATTTCTAGTAATTTTAGTGCCTTAACTTAAACATATTTCAGTTAGTTGCCAAAACAACATTTCTAAATTTCGTTAAGTTTTTATTTTAATAAAAAAAAAACATTTTAGATTTAGTTCATGTTATAAATGTCTTTACAGGAATTTTTCATCAATTTCATGCATCCATGTTGAAGTATCAATCAATCAATCAATCAAATAATCAATCTGACCACAAACTTCTGAACGGTAGCATATGGCATTATGTAATTTCATCTTAGGATACACAATAGGGGTGGGTCTCTTTAGTCACCTCACGATCCGATCCGATTCTGGGAGTCACGATCCGATTCCAGAATGATTATTGATCTACTTCCCCCCCCTCCTTTTAATTAATGTACTGACTTGAGAATCTTAAAATCCTTACATTTACATATCCTTAAATAAGTAATTAAGTAGGGGAGACCGGGGGCAATTGTACCAATTTTTCACAGGCTACTTGAAATACACTAGTCATCTTTTGATACAAGAAACTGATATAGGTGCACTAATTAATAATGTAAATTACATCTTTTAATATTAAATTAAATGCATGAGCTCAGAGTGTTATAATTGCCACCTTGGTAGGGGCAATTGTAACAGTGTTTGGGACAGTTGTAATACTGAAAAATAAGTAACGTCAAACCACTGTATCTCAAATAAAAAGGAACTTTAATTTTTTATTTTTAACAGGAGTATCTAATTATATATATATATATATATATATATGGTTCAAATTCGCTTAAATGTCAGGCATCATTCAAAACGCAAAAGTCTATTTATATTTTTGCAGAAGACAGCAACTTTTCTAGAGGTAACTAGATTTCAATTATTTATATATATTTTACTCAAATACATTATTTAACTGATTATTTAAGAACAGTCTTTAATGAAATGGTAACAGAAGAAACAACAGAAGAACTCAATGAGATCATGTGGAGATAACAGCTATTTTATTTTTAAAAAGATTTATAAGCAACACTAATCATTTTAAATGTAATTTTACATTTAAAATATGTTTATTTTCTAACAGAAAAGTAGCTGTCAACGCAGAAAAACAAGGTGTTTACACTGGGCCCTGTTGCTAGTAACAGTGTTACAATTGCCCCGATGTTGCAGTCATGATTAAATCTCATACCCTAGCGAACAACACCTATATTAGCATAGGTTGTTCATGTTAATTTTCTATCAATAACCTATAGATATAATGTATGTAGTTTAAATTCACGATCATCTAAACTTTAGACCGCAGCAGAAAAATACTGTACATCCAAAAATGTATTTTCATACCACAAAATCAGTATTTTGTAAAATGAATCTGCTGAAGTGAAATGATTATGCTCCTTTTCAACAGGCAGAGAGATAATCTTACGGAGCATTTGCAGATTAAGTTTTATCACTATAGCTTGATTCTGATTGAAGGAATTGAGTGTGTTACAATTGCCCCCCGGTCTCCCCTACTTTTAAAAATAACACAAAATACTAAATGTTTTATTAAAACAGTTGTATTTTAAGAATGCTAAACTAATATAACTTCAAAACATACAAGCAAGAAGCAAACAATAAAGAGGAGCATGGAAACATAAACAACAAACTAAGAGTGCTTTCAGTATTTAAGATTATCTGAACGTCTTTCATTCAAGACCTGCGAGTGATTTTTCTTCATCTTTACTGTTGTTTTTTACTTTGACATCATAGACAGCGGGAGATCTATTAAGCTGTATTCAGGCATGGATCTCATTTGAAATATAAGTAGTAATGTGGTTTGTCCTGTCCGTTTTAATACCTTAAGACATAACTGTCCGTGTTTACATTAATTTTGCTTCGCGCACAGCCGCATGCGCGAGCAGTTAACACAACTGTCTCTAACAGCACATCCTGTGCAATGAAGCCCGTGAACGTCCTTGTAATTTGACTAAACCTCTCCAAACTTTATGAAAAATTATTTTACGGAAGGTTTGAGTGGTGTATGTGTGTGAGGAACTGTAAGCAAGCAGAATACGGGTGTTTCTAAAGCAAACTCGGCGTCATCGCACATCTGGTTAAAAACTAAGCTCAGAATCGATTCTTAAATTCTCAGAATCGATCCAGAATCGTTGGAGAGAGAATCACGATGCATATCATCGATTTTTTCTCCCACCCCAATGGGGATTTCTTTAAGACTGCAGGGGAAGGTCAGCTTCCCCTATAATGTCAAAAAATTAATAGTCAAATATATACTATTGTGTTAACATTTTATTGACTAAAAATGCGTTAGAACATGTTCATCTCGAAGACGAGTCCGTTCAGAATCAGCTACATATAGCAGGTTGACTGACTCAATTTCCTTCTCATACATTCCCATAGCGTCACAGTGTTGAAGCCTAGCGTCCATTGACTTCAATGGGGCTGATTTGAACAGTTTTTTTTCAGTGCTTCGAAACTAGATGGTCATTAGATAAATGCTGTGATTATGTCCCGCCCACGGACGCTCAGCGTCTCTGGGGGTGAATGGAGGAGTGGGCTGGCCTGGACTCCGGGCTTCTGCGTGATGATTGGAGGGTCTGTCGAAAGATTACATCTTTTAATCTTTTTTTAATCGACAGCGATTTTGTACTATAAAAGGTCGCTGAAGCTATTCGAGCTCAGTCCCATCGTGGATTTTTCAAGTGTAGTCGAAAGACAAACGGCTGTAATCTATTTCTTGGTATTTGCTTGGCGAAATTGCTAGCCAATTTTCATCATACATTTCACTCAATTATACACCACAATCCTTGTTTCAGTTTAACTTAATTCCCACATTTCCTCAGTCGAGTTTGATATTTTTTTTTAGATCGTTTGTTCATTCATTCATACATACAGTAGGCTAGAGCATTTTCTTGAAAAGGAACGTAGGGCAGCATTTACGTATATATAAATGGACAATTTTTATGATGTTGGCCGAAAATGAGCTTCCCCTCTTTGAAAGACCAGCAGCTGCCACTGGGGCTAATACACAACATTAACATTTTCAATAAATAAGGGGCCGTCGTGGCCTAATGGATAGAGTGTCGGACTTGTAACCTGAGGTTGTGGGTTCGAATCTCTGGTCCGGCAGGAATTGTCGGTGGGGGGAACAAACAATGAGCATTCTCTCCACCCTCAATACGACTGAGGTGAGACCCTTGAGAAAGGCACCAAACCCCCAACTGCTCCCCGGGCGCCGCAGCAATGGCTGCCCACTGCTCAGGGTGTGTTCATTACTGGGAGTGTGCTTGGATGGATTAAATGCAGAGCACAAAATCCGAGTATGGGTCACCATACTTGGCCACACATCATATTTATTTTTTTAAATGGTACATCTTACAGTCTACATATCATGTATGCATAATATATCAGTAGCAAATCAGTTATCAGTTAGGAGCATGGCTGGAAATCAGGACCTCTTGACTGTATATTGCTCTGGGCTACATTCCTTTTTAAAATGTAGAATTTGTTCTGAGATCCTCTGCACCCATAACTTCACCTGACTACAGACCTGATCCATATTACCATATTCTACAGTGGGAATGTTTCTAGGGAAATTCAACAGACCAAATACCGCACTGTTTATCTGTCAAAATGACACATTTTGAATTCCAAATGTTTGTAACACTGGGTAAATGGAGATTTTCGTGTTAACTCAACCTCTGTATGCCACAATATTATAAATAAGAAACCAGAAACACTACACCTCTGGCCATATTGCAAATTTTCTCTATTAATTAATGGGTCTTGTCAAGCTAAACTGATTACTCCAGTTTTAGCTTGTGTAGGTAAATACACCTTTTATTGAAACTGGAGACATACACTCACTGGCCACTTTATTAGGAGCACCTTGCTAGTACCGGGTGGGACCCCTTTTGCCTTCAGTACTGCCTTAATTCTTCGTGGCATAGATTCAACAAGGTGTTGGAAACATTCCTCAGAAATGTTGGTCCATATTGACATGATAGCATCACGCAGCAGATTTGTCGCGCCGCGCACAGCCTGGAGGAGTCAGTTCTCCGCTTTTTCACAATGAAAGGGTAAATAAATAATTGATGTTAGAATAGTACAGCGTTTTCTTTACTCAAACACTATGTCTGTAAAGGCTAATATGTTTGTGCGCTTGAAGAGCCAATATACTTTTGTACGTTTTAAATATCCTGTTTGGTCTCGTACTGTATCGTGTCCCTTGTCAGTGTCGGGCGCTTGCTTGGCCATTTATTGGGATTAACCGGAAATTGTGTTTAAGCGCCAGCAGAAGATAGAAGTGTAAAGTAATACTCTTTGAGAGAAGCAGTCTATCAGCGGAAGTTAAAAACAACTAGTAAGTGTATTTACTCGTCTCATTAGTGTTTAGCGCAGTTGTTGTTGCTAGGAAACGCTTGTGTTGTTTATTGTGTGGAGACGTGCTGAAATCGCGTTTGGTCTCGTACTGTATCGCGTCCCTTGTCAGTGTCGGGCGCTTGCTTGGCCATTTATTGTGATTAACAGGAAATTGTGTTCAGCTGAATTGGAGTAGTATTTTGTTAGATGGGTATAAAAATCTTAGGTGTACCTAATAAAGTGGCCAGTGAGTGTATTACTATCTGTGTATACATGACATGTTAAACAGGTCATCTGCCACAGGCCAGAGAACTAACTTCTTCAGCGGAGTGACAGAAACACGGGCCTAATTAACCCCGGCTCGAGCGTGTAAATTGGTTGTTGCATTCTTCTCTCGCAATTTCAAGGCAGGAGGAAGTTCTTCTGAAGTGAAGGACTACAATGCTGCTATCTCAGCAGGGGTGAGAGGAAGTCACACTCTTGTTTCATATCCACAATGAGCTTCAAGCTGAGGAGCTTGACAGAGGTTTAATCGTTTTAAACCATTACCCCACTGCAGAGAGCCTCCATGCAGCCTGCGTTTGGCCTCCTACCAGTTACGGAATTATTTCACCCTACAATTTTACTATATATATATATTTTTTTTTAGTGGTGTTTAAGGCATGTATCATTATGCTATTGCTCATACTTAGGGATAGTGATTGGGGGGGGATCACATGTGACTTTTCTGATAAAGTTGGTTGCTTTCAGTGGGTGTTTGAAGGGCTACACAATTTGGTCAAAAATTGTAAATATATGTATTCATATGGCTATAAAATAATAATCATATTATGGTATTATAAAAAACTGGTTATTAGTAATGCACATTTTTTTTTTTCATAAACCTGAAATTCAGTTTTCTTGTAGCCAAAATAAAACAATTAAACCAATAAACGTTTATTTAATAATAAATTAGTTATTCACATATATTTAATCAATTAACAAAGTTGCATATAAACATTATAGGGGTGTTCATTTTAACTGCTTAACCGTTAACCGACCGATAATAATTTTGACCGATTAATGCAATCAATTAAACGGTTTAAAAACATTTATTTATTTTTTTCAGTAATTTATCTAAATATTTTAAAAGTTTGCTGCATGGTTAATATAAGCTACACATATAAAAAACAATTTAGAGAGAGAGAAACATAAGTCGCATTTTATTATTTTACTCAGAAATAGGTTGACACGAATTACAAACGTTATAATAAACACTGTAAACATAGCTAGGCTATTTTAGTTCATCTCACTCTACAACAAATCCAAGAAAACAAAGGCAGTTTAGAAAAGGACAAGAATTAAAAATGTAAGAACGCTATTTAAACGACAAACCAAAACGAATTAATTTAGACAAAGGAAACAAACCAATGTTGGGTCTCTCGTTCAACACAAAATCAAATGTTTCTGTATTCATACAATTCCTTGTTGAAACTAAAATTGTAATGGCAGATTAATTCGAACATACAGTAAATAACGAAGACAACAGGTTAAGTAAAAATAAAATAAATGTGCAATGTAGGGCTGGGTATCGTTCAAAAATGTTCAATACCGATAACGATACCTTGAGTTCAATACGGTTCCTGAACAATACTTTTTATCGATACCAATTTTATGAAATCAGTTTTAACAAGATTAAATTATCTCAAAAATGTTGGTTTTATTTTTTCAGCTCGTTGACATTTATACAGATTCAAAGCCTCATCTCCTGACCCACTGCACAAAGGAACAACACAATAAATCAGTGCAAATAGTTTTAATAAAGTGCAAATAGTTTTCTGTTAGGCTACGTTTACACTAGTGCGTGTTCGTTTTATAACACATAGCTCAGACAGAGTCATCATTTCTATTCATTTATTCTAGGTTGTTAAAGACTTCAAGAAATTAAAAATCTTTATCCACTTTCATAAGTGGATGTCTTTTCTTTCACCATAGGTTTTATTATAAAATTCAGTGTTGTAGTATGTCTAATTATTTGAAAGCATAAAAACAGCGTAGTTTATTCAAATTTATTCTTAAAATCGGCTTATGAAATGTTTTATTTTCCTCTGAAATTCTGTATCTGATTTTCAAATGAAGGCATAAAACATTAATTTTATTTATCTTTAAATGATCGAAAATCAAACTTGATTTATTTATTTTGGCAAACAAAGAGGGTTTACAAAACTTGGAAGAAATTTTATGTGATCATTACTTAAAACATAAAGTAAATAATTGTAATAGTAGCCTAGTAGTAGCAGTATGTACATCCTGCTGAACAATATTAATATATTTCTGCCGCAGTGTCTTCCAAGTTTAGCCGAACTTTTATTTTGACGGGTTGCCGTGAATACCTTCACAGTTCTGTGTGTATATGATATGAGGCTAGTTTAACTCGAATCAAACGGTAAAATGCCCGTGAAGTGACTCTCAGAGCAGTTCTGGAGATGTTGTTCATGTCCTCATTTAGTGAGACGGCAGACGCTGAAGTCACCGCGAGCGTAACGCGCTTCAGTCTGTGTGTAGTTAACAAAAGCTATAGATATAGAGAGCAGACTTCTCCGTACGCTTTCGAATCGTTCTCGCGGATGTCAAACACTGATCAATCTGCACCGCATCGCTTCTAGCCGAACACACCTAGTGCTGCAGGCTTAGTGCCTCACTGACATTGATGAGATTAACCCCTTAGGTATTGACATTTGGTACGGAAACGACAAGACGTTTTTCGATACTCGATGGTATCGAGGCAATTCGGTCAGTGCCTAAAAAATATCGAACTCGATACCCAGCTCTAGTGCAATGTAATGAATATATTTAGCAAAATTCTCCTCTCTAGAGCTGTTTTTTTCTAGCTAAATCTACCTGAGGTATATTTAACTTTATATTTAGAAGCTACTTTTATTGACATCTTTCGGTGGTTGAAACACAGATTGAGCGATTACCTGAGACTTGATACATTTCAGTAAATTGTACTTTTTCTTTTAATGCCTGCCGTTGTTTTTTATGTTATTTTCATGCTGTAACTTGTAGTAAAGCGGAAGAAATTAACATTACACCACTTTAAAGAGCGTCAAAACAACGTGTATTATTTGAATTTCATAGAACTGACATAATCTAAAAGCTCAGTTTGTTTCATATCAAAAATCTAACAAAGCACAAAGCTTATCACAATTATTGAATGGAAGGCACACTACAAATGATATTTAATAAAAGTTTTAATTAAAGTTTTCTTGCATCAACTGAAAAAAGCAGACAAAGATTTTGATTCACTAAAATGAAATTGAAATGATTATTTTAGCTTGCCGTAATTTTGGAGCACCACTCATTCATTTTAGCATACTGTTAACTGCCAACAAAACTAGCATCAAGACTGTAAGTTCTGGACAGGCTACAACTTGACTTTTTTTTCTTCTGTATATATGAAAAAAAATCTGTTTTGCCGAAATTGCATCTGAAAGCCTGACCCTTTAAGGCATGGTCGAGAGGTATTGATTTGCACATTACAGGCCGCGGGAGGAATTGAGCGCAAGCTTGTGCAACAATAAAAAAAGTGTATGAACATGTATCTCTCAAAAACAATCCTTAGTAAGAACTTAATATAAAACCCTCAGAGCCTCTGTAATGTCCTGATCCCAGCAAACCTGCAGGACACATATGCGGTTTATGGATAATAACGACTCCAAACAATGATAAAAAGAGCATTTAATGTAGAGTAATCGGAGGTTTGCTCAAAACTGCTTTGAATAATAAAAGCGGCAGATTACAGGGGGAAAAGATTAGACAGCTAATGTACAAGAGATGAGATTTCAGAGCACAACAACAGGGAGAATGTAATTAAAGAATGAGGGAGGACTTTGTCTAATCACACTAATTAAGAAGCATGCAAACTGGGACATACAATTTTTTTAAGCCAGATTTTTTATTGCCCTTCGGGTTTGTGAATGCGGGCAGGGCCTGAGGTGTGAAGATACACACATTTAACTCTACAGGAGATATCTGGCTCTTTGGAGGGGCTGGAAATGCAGCATAAACTGTTTAAATGGATATTATCAAACCAGCTTTATCACTATTCTTCATGAACATGAAATGCTTGCAAACATTAAAACTAATGTTAATTTATTCAAAACTGAATTATAATGTTAGACATTTCTATAGTAATTTACTGTATATCACCCAGTATAATACGGCAAAATCCCTTTACAGTAAATAACTAATACCCTTTGCATCATGGGAATTTTCAGTGACATCAGACCCCACACACATAGACTTACTGTATTTAAAAAAAAAATGCTGTATCCTACTATATTTGCTGTAACGGCTCTTTGGCGCCATTCTATTGAGGTTGTTTTATTTCCCTCATTTCTTACATTTGGATTGACAAGATTTGCCTTGGGAATATATGAAAGCAGCACTGCGGGTTTTGCCCGGGGATGAACCCGTAAGAGTGTCGGTGCACCTTACGAGAATATAAGACCAGCAAGCATGGTACAAATATTCATATGTCTGTGTGTTTGTGTCAGATTTTTGCACACCAGTTTAATGTAGTAACATTTACGCCCTACCCATCAAAAACATGGCAGTAACAAACTTTACTATGGTAAACTGCGCTGTCGTTTCAAATGACTTTGAAGCTTATTGAATTAAGTTACCGAATTAAAATTGTTTTTAACAAGCACCGCTTATCTTATATTAACATTATGTTAACTAAAGTGAAATTTTGTTCAGGTGTTAGTAGTTAATGTTGGCCAGTAGCCTATTGAGAAAATAAAATCGCATGTTAGCTAGGTTAAACAAGTTTTATAGCTAGCTGCCTTTCTAGTTTTAGAATTCATTTGTTATAGATTTACTGCATTTTTTGTATTTGTGTTATAAAGGCAACTACAATGAAGCATCAAGAAAGACATGAGCAGGCAAGCCACCCTGAGACTGATAATTCATGGTAAGAGAACAACTATAGTTTTGAGAGGTTTGCCTTTTAAAAGTGTGCCATTTCTACTTCTTGTTTTTCAGAGAAGACATTTCTGTCAATAAAGTGGATGTTAGCAAAGGTGGTGGCCAAGTTTGGGAGCAGCTCCTGGGTTTTGAAGATGGCTATGTATTCTTTAGCTGCTTGTCTTTTTATCCCCATTATTTTTTTGTTGCCTAAAGATTCTTTGTAAGGATAAATCCAGAGGATACAACATAATGCACTGCAAAACGGCCTAAGACAGGAGAAATGGCAAGGATGCATTTTTAAGTGTTATACATGCAATGTTTTAAATAAAGAATTTGATATTTTGTAATTATTGTGTCTTTTGTAATTGAATGCCAGTAGTGCCAAGGTAAAGTAAAAATAAAATGAATTCTATATAAAAATGATAAAATCTAATGAAATCTATATTAAAATGAATTACAGTAGTATACTGATGAATTGGATTTTATTTAGGATTAAATTATAATTTACTGTAAAACAGTAGTTTACAAATGTAAATCAAAGGCAGTTTTCTGTAATTGTGTTGCCAGTAAGTTACTGTAAAAAACCCTTTGAAATGTCTAACTGTGTACAATCAGTAACAATTCATTTCTTACACGCCTTTGTTGTACTTAACACCCTCAGTGTCTCATCTTGAATTGGTCAATGCAGTGACATTCAGACTTGAGATAAAAAACAGAAATAAAAACGTGTTTGAGAAACGTGATTTACAGCACTTCAATACTTCCTTCAACAGACAGACGGAAGAAAACCAAAATGATATTAGCTGCAGTAAATGATACGGATGTAAGACAGCACGAGAGAGGATAAAATAGGAAGCCAGTAAGCATTTAAATATCACAAACAACACGAGCCTGACAGTATCGGAGGGGAAGAGGCGGGAAACAGCGCTGCTATAGAAACACAGTGTGGCTGTGTGTACAGACAGTGTGAAAAACAGACGTCATAACTGAGGTCAACAACTGTCACATGACAGACAGCTGAAGGTGATGTGACCTTCATAACATCAGCTGTTAAATCAATCCAGCAGGCACTTCTCATCTACAACTAAATCAACTCATACTGGTAATTCAGCTTTTAAAAGAAGATTTTTCTGTAGCCAATAAATTACTTCCATGCATTTCAACTAAAGTATTCACATTTAATTATTAATGTATCAGAAAAATCTAAAATAATAATAACAAAAACTTAGAGTAGAACATTTAGTTATCAATTTATTTTAGCAAATACCATGCATTTATATTTCACTCTGAACAGATTAAAGACACTGAACTGGAATCAACACCTGATTTTATTTTCTATAAATACTGGTAGATTGGTGAGCTGTATGTTATATCACTGTATTAGCTGGAAATTCAGTTAAAAAAAAATTTTTTCACTCAGATTTCTGATTTGAATCAGTCTGATGAATTCTTGACTGAATGAACTCATGAGCAGTTACAGAATCAACTGCAAGTTATTGTCCATTTCAGTAATGTCCATTTAAAAAATGAAGCAATAAAATGAAGGTTTTCAGTGTGCATAGAAAAGCTTTCAAAAATGTGAAACCGGCCAAGGGTTTGATGTGTCAGAACTGAATACAACACTCATCACACTCAACTAGAAAGACAAATTCAATGCTTACATTAAGAAAACGGTATTCCAAACATATATAGTGTAACTACTCAAATGTTGGGGGTCAGTAAAATTTCCAATGCTTTTCTTTCTTATGTTCATCAAGGTTGCATTTGTTTAATTGAAAACACAGTAAGAACAGTGATATTGTGAAATATTATATAGATGTTTATACTTTCTTCTATTGCAATACATTTTACAATGCAATTTACTGTATACCTGTGATCATTACTCCAGTCTTCAGTGTTGCATGATTTGAATGGCTGTACATCTAAAACAGTTTTCTTGTAATAAAACATAATAATGCACAGTATAATTTATTTACAAAGCCGTTTCACTGAAGTGTACACGACGATTTAAATTGAAAAAACTTTAATAAGTGTACCATTGCTTTGGAAATTTCCAAGGTTTTGGAAAAGATTGTGTTTTTCCAACTTCAATCTGTCCTTGCTGTAAATAATTTGAGCACTTGAGCACATTGGTTTGAGCACAAGGCTGCCCACAGTACTGAATCTGCCCTTCTGAGAGTGTTAAACAAAACTAATTTAGCCAGGAAACATGTGGTTAGACTAGGATAATTATTCTCTTCTCTCCCGTGGCCTTCCGCAAGGCCCCCTCTCCATTTTCATTATATATGCTACCTCTAGGGATCTACTTAAAAAAAACACGGGGTGTCGTTTCACTTTTATGCTGATGATACTCAAATCTATTTACCTTTTAGAATACAAAATGACCCACTGGCCATGACTGCTCTTTCATCCTGTTTAAATGAGGTTAAATCCTGGTTCTCTCAAAAATTGTTATCCTTAAATGAGGAGAAAATTGAAGTAATTGTTTTTGGCCCTTCAGAAAATATGAAAGCATTTAATTTTGACTTGGGATCCCTATCGGCTTTTAGGTCCTAGCAGGTGCGGAATCTGGGTTATTTTAGATGACTCATTAAAATCCGACAAATACATTTCTACTGTAATTGGGTCCAGTTTTCATCAGCTCCGTATACTTGCAAAAATTAAACATTCCTTACTGATAAGACTTTGGAGAAAGCGGTGCATGCTTTTATTACGTCACGTCTCGATTATTGTAACTCGTTATACTGTGGCATTTCTAAAGCCGAGAATGCTGCCTCTAGACTTCTTTTAAAAAAGAAAAAAAGGGATCACGCTACTCCGCTTTTAAAGGCCCTTCATTGGTTGCCTGTTCAATTTAGAATACATTTTAAAATCATATTATTTGTAGTGGTGGGCCGTTATCGGCGTTAACGTGCTGCGTTAACGCGAGACTCTTATCGGCGATAAAAAAAATATCGCCGTTAATCTATTCTCAAAGTTGGGTTGGGAGCTGGGTCTATACTACGCAAGCTATGATGACTTTCACCCTGATATTTTAGCGCGGATGTATACCTAGCCGAATTGCACTGTAGGGGGCGAGAACGAGTCTTCGAACTAGAGGCTCGCAGTCCGTGATGGACAGATTGTTAACGGCTGGTCTATGTGGTAATACAATCGGGCAGGACATCCAAACGCTCACCTATCATTCATCAACCTCAAATATGGCTTTTCATCTGAAAGATGTATGTAGTAGCAACTTTACATGGCCGCTCAATATGATGTTAACCTAGAGAAATGTGCGCTATTGAAGTGTTTGTGTGGAAGCGCGTTTGCTGCAGGACTAGGCTCCGGTGCGCTCACTTGCTCTTAAAATCTCCGTCATTCTTGGTCATACAGATAAAAGTAGCCTAATACATCTTTCGAATCTGTAAAGACTCTACGTTTATTTGTGTGCACTCAGAATAACAACGAAACGTTGCGCTTTTAAGCAAACAGGATGCGCTTTAGGTCTCATGTGAACTTGAGAATTCACTCCCGTGTCACCCTCTGCTTCGAACCTGTGTGTATGCTGTAACGTTACTGTGAAATTACCACATCAGACGTGACGTGCTAACATGGATGCAGCTATGAAGCCACCGGGTTTGCTTCAGGGAAAATTTTTTTTTAAGAAGCTTCCCAATGGAAACTAAACAGTTCATCACGACCTCTTATGTAGGCCTACAGTTCAAAATTCATGTTTAACTGAATAAACAGTTAGTAAACACAAGTACATCTTATTGAACATAGTTTATTTTCATCACCAATTATCATAGTAGAACAGCTTTCTCAAGCAGTTTGTGATGCATTTTGGAAACAGGAGATGAGCCCCTGGTCTAATGCGCCACCTGGCTTGAGAAACCCGTTCTCAAAGACTTACTTTTAGTCATTATTTGGGTAGCACACATATTCTGAATGCCTTCGGCAGAATTCAAATGAGCCATTTTAATCTAGATTAATCTAGATTAATTCCAAAATTAATCTAGATTAATCTAGATTAAAAAAATTAATCTATGCCCACCCCTAATTATTTGTCTTTAAATCTTTGCACAATCAAGCACCCAGCTACCTATCTGAATTGTTGCATCAGTATATTTCCTCAAGAAGTGACCAGAACCTTCTTTTAATTCCACATTCCAGACTTAAGCGTAGAGGTGACCGTGCCTTCTCGGTAATTGGTCCTCGTCTCTGGAATGACTTGCCAGTGGAAATCCGAATGGCCCCTAGTTTGACCATTATTAAGTCTCTTTTTAAAGCCTCATCTGTTTTCATTGGCCTATTAGGTTTATATTCCTGCCTATTATATTTTCTATTAGTGTTTTATTCTGGTTCTTTGTTTTAGTCTGTTTTGTTTGTCTTTACTACTCTTATGATGCGGTCTTTTGTGAAGCACTTTGGTCAGTCTTGTGGCCGTTTTAAATGTGCTATATAAATAAAGTAAGAAACTTGAAATGATCATATAGGGGCCATTATTTCCCCCGGGATTTTTAATCATATTTCCATAAAAATATGTATTGTAATATTCATTTTAGGAATATTTGTAGCTTTTATCAGCATTCCTGTACTACTCAATATTTCTCAAAGCTCACACATGTACAATAAAAAATAATGCCAAGCTAAATTTTCTCTAACAGTTGAAAGAATGGAGACTGTATTTACTGAATATGTTCAAAACTTTAGGTCATCAGAAAAATATATAAATTGGTACGGAATGCAGTAAATGAAGCTTTCATGAAAACAAGACCACATGCAGTGTTATTATTGACTTTTGCAGTTTACAGTACTCAAACTTGACATGAGTGAACTGGTCAGCCTGCTGTGTACGGTTTATGCTTCAATTATGCGGTTTATGTCTCCGTCTGGCGATACTGTAATGACAATCATATAAGCAATGGCTTTAGTGCCCACACACTGATCAGCAGAGAGCCCTCCAAATCAACGCCAAACCTTCTTGACTCTCTACATCAGCCAATGACGTAAATCAAATCATCTCAACCACACAGGACATTGAGTGGAGACTGATTGCAATTACAGGAGCTCTGGAGATGCAGAGGAGGACGAGGAGATGTGAAGGAGAGCACAGAAGTGGATGAAATGTGTTAAGCTTCAAGTGATTTTATCTTGTCCCATCCATTCATCCTGTCCTCAACCAATGGACCGTCTCCATCTCTCTATCGGTTTATCAGTGCACTCTGTCTTTTTAACAGAGTTCAAAAAACATTTTCCACAAACTGTACATTATTGTTGCTCCTCTCTGCCCACCTTTCTTTCGGATTGATGCAATGTGGCTTGGTAAACGTTTTATTGTCTGTAAAAAGACTGATAATGGCTAAATAAAAACTCAATTATTATAAAAGAATAATAAGGTGTCTTATAATTATGTCTCCTACCTGGCGGAGGTGTAAAAGGTTCTGTTTCCTTGAACTAGTTTGTTATGCATTTCTTTATTTCAACACATTTACAGGTAAATCCTAGTATTTTCAATTTGTAATTAATCATGATTAGTCACAGTCCATGACTGTGATTAACACAATACATTTGTTTAATCGATTGACAGCACTAATATATATATACATATATAGTGAAATATTATTACAAATAAATATATACATTTTTAATATTAATACATTATAAAATGTAATGTTATTCCGATTTCTGATTACCAATGTTGAAAGAATTTTGCTGCTCCATATTTTGTGTGGAAATTAGGGGTGAAAATTTTTTGATCCATCGATGAATCGCGATTCTCTCTCCAACGATTCCGGATCGATTTTGAGTTTTTAACCAGATGTGCGATGACGCCGAGTTTGCTTTAGAAACACCCGTATTCTGTTTGCTCCCAATTCCTCACACACATACACCACTCAAACCATCCGTAAAATAATATTTCATAAAGTTTGAAAAGGTTGAAGCGAATTAGAAGGACATTCACGGGCTTCGTTGCACAGGGTGCGCTGTGAGATTTGCGCTTTGTTTGATGTTACACTTGAAGTGTGTGGTCTCTTCCGTCTGTGTTTTTCTTACAAATGCTCTACAAAGTTATCATTTATGTGGTTTGGAATGCAGTGGAATTATATATTTAAAATATGAACCTCACTAACAGAAGGCTGCCTTCAATTTCAAATGCTGATGAGTTCTTTGTGTAGAATGCTCGCGTATGCGGTTGTGGTTGAATGTACTTGCGTCTCAAAATGGTTTTATGATGCAAAATTAATGTAAACAGCCAGTTATGTCTTAAGGGATTAATTGGACAGGACAAACCACATTACTTGTTATATTTTAAAAGAGATCTGTGCGTGATTACAGCTTAATGAATAGATCAAGAATCGTTCTGGAATCGGATCGTGAGGTGACTAAAGATACCCACCCCTACTGGAAATGGTGATAAACTTTATTTTTAAGGATTGTTTGATAAATTGATAAAACGTTTATTGAACTGCATTTATTAAATAGAAATCATTTTAAATGTCTTCACTCACTTTTTATCATTTTCATACATATACATATAATATCATACATATACAATTATTAATTTCTCTCTCTTTTTTTAAATCTTATACAAATGTTTGAGTCGTATCATTGTTTCCCCAAAAATATTAAGCAGAAAAATTGTTTTTAACATTGATAATAATGAGAAATGTTTCTTGAACAGCAAACCAGCATATTATAATAATTTACGAAGGACTATGTTACACACTGAAACTTTTCTTTGTAAACAACAACAGATTTATAAATATTTCTAATGAGGAATGTTGTGCTCCCAAATGCAAATTAAAGCACCTCAAACCAAGCGTAGTAAACCAGAAAGTAAAAACAATACTGTAACAGTAGCGTCAGACTGTAGCACGTCAGACTACAGCCTATTATATAATTACCTCACAACCGTTGCTAATTTTATAACAGCACTAGCAATCTCAAATTCTCACTGCCATTCATTAAAATTCACCGGATCTAGTAACACGTTTCAGCACTGAATCAACTCGCGTTTGGCGCTTTGAATCATTTGAATGCTTTTAACTGTCCTGCAGATGGCGCCGCGAGCTCGTGCAGCGCTCTCAGGATTATTCCGTACATGATGTTTCTTTTCACAGTTTTCTTTATGTATTAGCTTAAGGCCATTTGCACGATTTCAATCATCATGCAGTAGCGTGATTACTAACGTGATTAAAGTTGCAAAAACCATGCAATATAGCCTATGGAATATCCCGTGCCAAAATTCAGGACCCGATTAAACATAATTCTATTATACAGAGATTTGTGAAATAGATTTCCATGACTTTTCCAAAACTTTTTGGGTTCATTATTTTTTTTACAACTTTCTCCAGGCCTGGCAATTGCCATTTTAAAATTCCATGACTTTTCCAGGTTTTTCATAACAGTATGAACCCTGTATTGGTCTAAATGAGCCTACTCCACCAAGCTACTGTTATAAGCACGAGCCTCGTCAGACTGGTCGTGACGGTGGTGGTGCAACAATATATGCTGACATTCTCAATGTTACCCAGAAAACAGGTTTAACTCGTTCAAAATAATCCTAATAATCCCCATCCACTTGATTGACTCTATGACTCTCTCTCCTCTCCACCTGTAGCTGGTGTGCGGTGAGAGCATACACTTGATTGACTCTATGTCTCTCTCTCCTCTCCACCTGTAGCTGGTGTGTGGTGAGAGCATACACTTGATTGGCTCTATGACTCTCTCTCCTCTCCACCTGTAGCTGGTGTGTGGTGAGCGCATACACTTGATTGACTCTATGTCTCTCTCTCCTCTCCACCTGTAGCTGGTGTGTGGTGAGAGCATACACTTGATTGGCTCTATGACTCTCTCTCCTCTCCACCTGTAGCTGGTGTGTGGTGAGAGCATCCACTTGATTGGCTCTATGACTCTCTCTCCTCTCCACCTGTAGCTGGTGTGTGGTGAGAGCATACACTTGATTGGCTCTATGACTCTCTCTCCTCTCCACCTGTAGCTGGTGTGTGGTGAGAGCATCCACTTGATTGTCTCTATGACTCTCTCCTCTCCACCTGTAGCTGGTGTGTGGTGAGAGCATACACTTGATTGGCTCTATGACTCTCTCTCCTCTCCACCTGTAGCTGGTGTGTGTTGAGAGCATACACTTGATTGGTTCTATGACTCTCTCTCCTCTCCACCTGTAGCTGGTGTGTGGTGAGAGCATACACTTGATTGTCTCTATGACTCTCTCCTCTCCACCTATAGCTGGTGTGTGTTGAGCGTACTGGTGCCGTTGTCCTGTGGCAGCCGTCGCATCATCCAAGTGGATGCTGCTCACTGGTGGTGGTTGAGGAGAGACCCCCCCCCATATGATTGTAATGTGATTTGGGTGTACAACAATACACAATACAGCGCTCAAGTTTCATTTTTCTATATTTTACATACTCGTTTTCAAAAAAAAAAAAAAGTAAGAAAACCTTCCTACGTGTAGACTGTGTTAGGCTAACCAGGACTTGTAATGGCACTTGCATGTTGTTGCTCTTTTGTTGGTTTTGATTGCTTCTATAATGTCCTCATTTGTAAGTCGCTTTGGATAAAAGAATCTGCTAAATGACTAAATAAAAAAATAAAAAAATAACTTCTGCTTAATGTTACACTGTCAGATATGCAAAAGAAATCTATCCTAACTCTTGCTCTGGCTAATATATATAGACCGCAAAGGCCATATACAGATTTTCTAAAAGATTTTGCAGATCTCTCAGATCTATTGGTTTATGCTGATAAAGCGCTAATTGTCTGAGATGTTAACAAAATCACCTTGATAATACAAATTATGCGTTAGGACTTGCGTTTACTAACCTAATAAACTCGTTTGGAGTCAAGCAAATTGTCATCGTATTAAATCATACACTAAATTAAATTATATCGCACGAAAACCCAGCGTTTCCCTCATTTCAGGGTTAACATACTCTGAGTTTTCACTTAACCTCCTTTCTGAAATGGGCCCGAGATGACCAAACACATGAGAAGAGATGATGCCAACCCTTTAGAGGACCTCAGATGATGCTAACCCTGAAACTACAGGTAGAACTACCACATTTTGCTATAAGTTTGATTGCAACATATAATCATTGCTATTAATAGTGTTCATAGTCTGTTTGATTATGTCATTAACTGATTTTTACCATACATTTTTGTCACCACTGCTAAACTTATATTGTATAAAATATATTGGAAAAATATAAAATACACTGCTAAAAATATATTGGAAACTTAACTTCCCGTAGAGCTGCTTTGCAACGATTTGTATTGTGAAAAGCGCTAGACAAATAAACTTGAAAGTGATAGAAAAAAAAATTATATTCAAATTTTTATCCAAACAACTGAAAAACAAAAAAAAATCCTCATAGCTCAGAATCACAAATTATGTGCATATTTTGAAAATAAATAATTCAAACAGGATTTGATTATCTTCAAAAGTGCCGCTTGTCTTGGCAGGAAAAGGCGCTTTTTACAGAAGCTAACCTTTGGCCGGCGGGCAGAGGAATTTGTTTCAGGTGGGCTCTGTGTGTGAGATAAGAGGTTTTACCCATCTCTATTATTCAAAGCCTGCCACTGCCGGTGGCTCTTCTTCTGTAATCACAGAGCATTTTCTCTGCCAGTAACACAGTTGCTTGAGTCGAGACTGCTGGGCCATTCAGAGACACAACATGAGGCGTGCTTGTGACCATCAGATTACTTTATCTTCGTTTGGCTGTAACTTCAGTTTGGCCAGTTCATTACTGCGGTCTACCAGATGGACAGATGTTATCGCTTCATCAGTATAATGCTAGATGATTACTACTGGAACTATTGCTGAGACAAAGAGTCTTTGTCAAAGACAGACTGGAATTCTGCCATCGAAAAACATGATTATTAATGACAGAGCAGCATAAACATGAACAGCATAAAGATGAACAACGCACAAAAAGACACAAGAACCAAAGACATGCATAACGCAAGCATGACTAAAATATGACACTGTTCACTAGGGGTCGACCGATTATCGGCGCCGATATTAAGCATTTTTTACGATTATCGATATCGGCCATTTTCAAAACAGATTTGCCGATAATTTTTTTTTAATTTTTATTTTATTATGCAAACAAACATACTATTTACATGTGACATTATTTATTGGTGAATAAATAAATTATTTAATGTTTAAATGCGCTATTTGGCTCGATGCAGCCTGTCTGAGCTCAACACTGTGGCCTAGAGCAATCTCCGCCCACCGCTCATCTGATATGTAGAGAGTCACGAGTCCGACCAATCAACGCGGAAAACTGAAGGCAGTCTCACACCGAAAGCACTTGCTAACTGGAGCTGCCTCAGTGATCACGCATCAGTTGTCTCTCAAAAGTAAGGCAGCAGCAGACGTTGCTGAAGTTGCAATAAATCACAATCCACTATGATGTCCGCGATGCGGAAAATGCGGACGGAATCGCGGAATGCAGTCATATAATGGAATTTACCGTATAACGCGGAATGTCACGGAATGTGTCGAAGTTTGGATGAATTAATCAAAAGTAGGTCAGTACACTTAAATCGACTCGCGCTATGGACTAGTATCTATAAATATTAAGCCGCAAAAACACTATTTAAATATGAATCCTGCATGTTCTGCATCTCTGTTATTGAATGACACAGACGTGCGGTTTCATTTACTGCACACATACATACTGAAGCGCGTCTGATGCTCGCGGTGTTTTCAGCATCTGCCGTCTCACTAAATGAGGACATAAATACATGAACAACATCCCCAGAACTGCTCGGAGAGTCACTTCATGAGCATTTGACCGTTTCATTTAAGTAAAACGATCGTCATATCATATATACATAGGCTACAGAAACCTAAAAGGTCCTCATGGCAACCTGTCAAAATATAAGTTCGGTTTAGCCGAATATATTACTGTGGTGCAGTAGAATATACGTAATACAACTACAACAATTATTACAACTTTTGTTGAGAATAATCACACAATACGCTAAATATGTTTACTTTAAGTTTTACAAAATGTTTACAGAATGCTTCTGGGTGATCCCTGCACTTATGTTATTATTAATATTACTGTTTATTTAATGTTGTTATTAACACTTTTCAGCATTAAAGACATGTTTAAAAGCATTTAAAGAACGTTTTTTGTCAGAGCTCTTGTTATTATTAATTTTGGCATTCATTTTCATTTCTACACCAGACACGTATATCGGTTCAAAATATCGGTTATCGGTCTACTTGATCTGTAATAATCGGTATCGGCCCTGAAAAACACATATCGGTCGACCCCTACTGTTCACTTTTAAGGGATAGTTCACCCAAAAATACCACTCATGCTGTTCCAAACCGGTATGAATTTCTTTCTTCTGCTGAACATAAAAGCAGATCTTTTGAAGAATGTTGGTAAACAAACAGTTGCAAGTTCCCATTGACTTTCATAGCATTTCCCCCCCAACACGATTCAATAGGGACCATCATTACTAAGGTTACTAAGATTCTTCAAAATATCTTGTTTTAGGTTTCACAGAAGAAAGAACCACATACAAGTTGGGAACAACTTGAGGGTATAGATGACAGAATTTTCTAACTATCCCATCAAATGTACGGAAACATGTAGTGTGAATACTCTCTAAACATCTACATTTGTGTTCCACAGAAAAAAAATTCAATTGTTTTTGGGTGAATTCTCCCTTTAAATCTATAAAAGATTGCAAAGTTGGACTGCAACTGAATTCATATAATCATTTTCTGAAATGCTCTATTTCCTCCTAACTCAGTATCTCAATATACATAATTTTTCATTCATAAAGAAAATGTGCTATTCACTCCATTCATTGAATGTGAAAAATGTGCTAGCTTCACTTTAATGAAAATGCAATTTCTCCATCATGAAGCAACTCGCGCACAGTATTTAGATACCGTGAATAGTGTTTCCATGGTTTCAAATCCTGCAACAGAAACCGTTTCCTGCCAATTTGAAACTCCGAATGGGAGGATGGAGCTACTCAAGGTATACTTATTACTGCAAAAAGTTAACAGTGGACAATTTGAACTTGGTACACTGTGGTCTGACAAACTTTTTTTTGCTCCCAAGTGAAACTAATGGCCAATAAGGGAAAAGTAAGTGCTCTCTCTCTCTCAGCTCGTTGCTTAAAGTGGTTAAAGAAGAGGACATTATATGTATGAGGTGCTGATGAAGAGCTGATGTAACTATGGTAAAGACAGACTAAACGGTTTTAAGTGGGAGGACACAAATGCTTTCACCCCTGTTACACAATATATGCATAACAGAGAAAAGAGCTTTGCTAATGGTGAAAAGAGTTGCTGTCGTTTAGTGTTTCATCTCCATCAAAACATGCATATTACACATCAGGATGTGCTGATATACAGATTTAAATGATTTGCATTTCATCCTTATGAACATTAGTCACCATTGATATCAAGGCCAATGACATGATAAAAAAGACAGCTAGAGATGAAGGATGGAAAGGTTTATAATGGCAGCTGTAGGGCAGCCTGTTTAAAATGTTCATTCAATGTAAAAAAAAAAAAAAACAGAAATCTAATTAAGGATGTCACACTAAAAAAAAAAAAATATATATATATATATATTTTTTACAGTGCATAATATACTAGTATTGATAATAACGGTGATTTAAAAAATATATTTGTTTAAACAAAGTTTTAGATTACATGTTTGATTAAAGCCTTGGCGTGCCACAAGGCCCAGTTTTAGGCCCTTGTCTGTTTATTACTCATCCTTTACCCTTAGATCACATTTTTCATAAATTTGGCATACATTTCCATTTTTATGCTGACGACACTCAACTCTAAAGTATCTGCCTTCAAAGCATAACTCACAAACGCACCGCAAAGTAACTATGTTGCGAAAATGATGCCTCGAACCTGGGAAACTCTGCCAAAAATCCAAGTTCTTCCTCAAAACAGATCATTTTAACCTGTAAAATCTGACTTCAGATGTCAAGAAAATTACAGCTTCAAAGTAAAACATTGGTTTGTCATCAAGAACGAAATAAGTGCAAAAAACTTTACCCTCCTCTAAATTCACCAACTTGAGAAAATGACAAAAAAGTGTGGAAATGTTAAAAAGGAAGAACATGAAGAGAATTACAGGTGAGAAAACCAGGTTGTTCTGAGAAGCTGTAATTACTAGATGCAGGGTCCTTCTGGACCCAAATAGACAATTTGAGACACTCAAATAACTTATTTTTCTCTTCCACTCATCTCATTGTTCAGTGCTCTGAACGCCTAACAATTGCGCTACTGCATTCATTCAGTTGGCACATTGGCACAGGCAGTGTATACAGCGCTGTGGGATCTGAGTCACTGCTAATGACTACTGGGAAGCAGAGAAACTAGATAAAGTGGGACGGGTCAAATTTTCTGGTGGAAAATGGACACAGTATGAGCCATATGATAAAAGACTAGAGTGCTTTCCTGTTCATTTAGCTGATCCAGACAAGAGCGGGCCAGCCCAGAGAGCAGCTCCTCACACACGCTGATCTGACAACATCCTGCCAACTACGCCAGTGTCGGACAGAAGTCTGGGCAGCGGGTGGGGCATTTGTGCTTGGACAGGAGGATGTAAGAGGACGTGACCCCACCTTCTGCTAGATCTCTAATTCCAGACATTGCCATGGCAACTGGTAATGTTATTTGCAGAAGACAGTGGCAGTTTCGGGAGTACAAGGACCTACTGGAAATTGGGCACAGCAGCGTGTCACTAATCAACAACTTACGCCACTGAGGCAAGAGGTTTAAAGCTCAATCACCAAGCTCTATTTATCGATAAAGCACTACATGAGCATTATAGGTTACATGAATGCCATAATGAAATGTAGAAATTTTTCAAGTTTTGACAATTCATGAATTATTATTTTTTCTTTACTGGCACTGGGGGTTTAATACCTTGGCGCATTCCCTGCTACACAGACTTCTTGTCTGGCTGATGTCTGGGCTGCTTCCTCAACAACAGCGGCCAGTGGCGGGACGTGATCTGATGCTGGGGACTTCTGCTTGCTCGTGTGGGGCTGTTCTTCCTCGTCCCCCTCCTCTACCTCCATCCTCTCATCTTTCCCTTTTCCCTCGCTTTCATTGTCACTCTCTTCCCCGAGGTTGTCATCCACCTGCCCAAAAGAGTTCAATGTACAATTAAAGGATCTGTCAAGGTTTGTTTGTACATGTCAAATTGTTGTATATTTATTAATAATTTTATGTTTCCCCCTCTTAGTTCCAATGACTGTCAAAAAATAATAATTTAGTTCAACATTTTCCACACTCACCTAAACTTAAATAAATAGGCTGTATTTATTGCTGCCAAGCCTTTAAGACTTCTATGTTAAAAAGCCTCTTTGCAACACACACAAGTGATGGTTTTAATCAGGGTCCATTCTTTAATAAAAGCCTCTTTGCAAAGCCTTATCATATTTTGAGAGTAACAACCAGTACTGAAATATGAAGTAAAAAAAACAACAACAACTAGGGATGTCAACGTTTAATCAATGATCAATTAATTGTCGATAAGAGATGCAATCGATTAAAGCTATCGACAGTCAATTAAGCCGTTTAATTTTGGGGTGTGTGCGGTTCATGTGCAAAACACGTGCAGGCGGCTGTGAGTGACGGTCACGGGGCTGGATCTTTTGAGAAAATAGTTCACTAACGTGCAAATTACGCTTCTAATGTGATCCAAACTTTAAAAGTACATTAAAACAGAAACAATATAAATGTATTTTGTATTGAAATGTAGTAAGACATGTTTATTTATAATTTCCCCAGATATAATTGTTTCATGCCGGGCTCTGCGCTTCTACAAGGCTGCGAGACACGAGCAGGACAGGTCTCTATATAAAGGCTATAGGGATGGCTCGATACCATAATTTTGGCTTCTGTACAATACCATAGGTGACAAATAACCAGACTCAAAAAAATAAGTGAACTGAAAAAATTAAAAAGTGATTGATCATCATATATATAGTATTTCTTAATCTTGGTTAATGTTGGGTATGTGTTTAATGCATAATGTAACAAACCAAACATACATTAGTAAACATTTATAAATAATTATTGACCTACATTTATAAGTGCTGTAATAATGTCAATGCTGTTAATGAATTATAACAAATGTTTCTTTAAAGTGTTATTCTAACAGTCAAAGTAGGGGTGGGATATATGGCAAAAATTATTTCTTCTGCTGAACATAAATTATATTTTAAAGAAGGCGGAAAACCAAACAGTTTCTGGTCCTCAGTGACTTACATAGTATTTTTATCCTTCTATCAAAGTCCATGTGGACCAGCAACTGTTTAGTTTTCCACATTTTTCAAAATACCTTATTTTGTGTTCAGCACAAGAAAAAAAATGAATACAGGTTTGGGACAACATGTGAGTGAGTAAATAATGACAGGAATTAAATTTTAGGGTGAACTATCCCTTTAATGACAGTCGGCTGCATGTTTAGTTCTGTCCCTTTAAGACCAGCACGTGTCTAATATACAGGCGCGCATCCGTTTGTCTCGGCTGTTTACTTTCCTTTTAGACATAATCAACTGAGTCTATACATAAAACTTATGTTCTAACAGTATTAGCTCAAAAGATAACTTGGTTCAGTTATCAGGCGATGTTAGAAAGGCTTTTTCGTGCACACTCTTCAGTTGTACGTGATCAGAAAAAGCGCACGTCTGACCACCGTATGAATGAAACGTGTAAACTGAAAGCCGATAAAACATGCAAAGAATGTACTTTTGTGATTGCAAATAAGTGCAGTGTCCCGTGAGAATAACTCTACCACTGAATGGATGTGGTGTTGAACAGTACATACAGACGGCAGCGCCAGAATGTGGACATTTTTATCGTCCACGATCAAAAATTGTCAAATCGCACACCCCCAAGTCAAAGTAATATTCAAAATCATGTTATTATTTCTTTCTCCCTCTCCATTGGATTGTTTTCAGATTTCAGACTCAGATAAGCAAAGAAAAAGCTTTAAATATAAAGCTCTCTCTCTCTCTCTCTCTCGGCTGCTTCATGTTAGCAGTCAGCAATGTGGCAGAAACATTCCCTTCATATTATTGATACTAACTGGTGTCACATTTACCGGATGCGCAGCAATTTGAGAAGCACTTCGGAACAGCACCGTATGAAATACCGAATTATGCAAAATGATGATATCGTACCGTTTTAAATATAATAGATACAGGAACATTTATAGTATACCGCGCATCCCTAGTAGGCTATAATTCGTAATTTAATTTGTTTCTGCGTTCGACTTAATTTGTGGGCACTATGTTTAATTAATTTGTTCCCAAAAATCCCATAATTTAACTAAAATAAGGGAACTAGTTAAGTCATAGGAAATAATTCTTAATTCATGCCCTCAAAATCTTAAATTTCCCCCCGCATGTTTACCACAGTAAGAGATGCGAAAACAGTGATTAAAAGTGAATAACTATAAAATAAACCTGCAAATGTGGGAAAAGAAACTATAAAAAATATAAAATTCCTGGAAACTCGTGACCAACCAGCAGAACAGAACACAAAGCCGCGTATGGCTCAGGCATGTGATCAGCTAGAGACAAAAAAAGAAGCCACCCAAGCCGCGCCCACAAGCCACGCCCCCAGCACTTAAAAATATATATATATTAGCAAATATATTTTACTTTTTAAAATCTTATGCAAATGTTTGAGTCGTATCATTGTTTCCACAAAAATATTAAGCAGCAAAACTGTTTTTAACATTGATAATAATGAGAAATGTTTCTTGAGCAGCAAATCAGCATATTATAATGATTTCTGAAGGACTATGTTACACAATGAAACTTCTCTTTGTACACAACAACAGATTTATAAACGTTTCTGATGACGAATGTTGCGTTCCTAAATGCACATTAAAGCGCCTCGAACCTAGCGCAGCTAGCACTATGTAGACTACATGTAACACGCCAGCCTGTTATATAATTACATCACAACCGTTGGGAGTTTTATGACATGGGTTACGATGTGTGCTCATAAGTGCACTGAACACTTCCAAAACATTCAATTTGTCATGATTTGACCCCTTTAATGTGTATGAATTTTAGTACTCAAGTGTTTAGCCTCGGTCTGGGCTTTCACTGATACATGTTAGTTTTCATAAAGGCAGACCGGGGGCTCAGATCACCCCAATTATTCTTAGCACGAACCGTTAGACAGGCACTGGCAATAATGATCAGCAACTTCACATACGACTGATCTCTCTACTGGTCCAGTGTAACGGCTCTCTCCTCCTCTTGGGAATAGCAATCATACACACCATTTTTCCCTTTCTGCATATCAGTACAGTGGATGGAGCTTTTGAAACAGCCTGCAGAAAATATGCCAAAGCCATGTACAGAGGTTATAAATGAGCTCAAGGAAGGGTGCTTAAAAAATAGCCCCACAGAACTCTTTCCAGTTTAATCTGACAGATAAGCGTAATGAGGGGGAAACATTTAATTAAAAGTAGACTGATTGTAAGGAGTGTTATATCTAGAAGCATCTTAGTAGATGGAACAATCCCCAGGCACCCCTGGGATGCAATTATAAACAGCGCCATATCCAATCTAAGAAGTGAATTAAAGTTATACTTTAAGGCAAGTTCTAACACTGAAGGAGCCACTAACTCCGCCTTTAGCATCAGACGAAAGGTCAAGAGCAACATTATTGCACCGTTCACTAATACTTCACTAGTAAATGCTGATTACATATAACATTCAAAATTACAGATATAGTCCATTAAAATGTAGGTCAATCTAGAGAACTATATGTCTAATATCTGGTATAAAATAGGTATAAATCTGTTTTAAGTCAACATGAAATAACAATTTGTATTTGTGTGACGCAAACTATTCAATGCGGGAAAAAATGTAGAATGGAATTTGATTGTATCAATTTAATAATTCGAAGCATTCTTCAACTAAACTAATATTATTTAATATCCTATTTATTCAAAATAAAACATTTAAATTTTACTCAATCATTCAGAGGTCAAATTACATTTTCAACACTGACCCTATTGTGTTTGAACGGCTAGTTGGTATGGGAGTTGCATCATATTAGAATAAAAATGTGATTAATAGTGATATAATTAGGGGTGGGCATAGATTAATTTTTTTAATCTAGATTAATCTAGATTAATTTTGGAATTAATCTAAATTAAAATGGGTCATTTGAATTCTGCCGAATGCATTCAGAATATGTGTGCTACCCAAATAATGGCTAAAAGTAAGTCTTTGAGAACGGGTTTCTCAAGCCAGGTGGCGCATTAGACCAGGGGCTCATCTCCTGTTTCCAGAATGCATCACAAACTGCTTGAGAAAGCTGTTCTACTATAATTCTACTGTTCTACTATAATTAAATGCTGATACAGGGCTCTAGACTAACTTTTTGCACTGGTTGCACTGGTGCGCCTAACTTTTTTCCTTAGGTGCACCAGCACAAAAGTTAGGTGCACCCAAATTTGTATATATGCAATATTGACTAGTAAACGATTAACTAACAATCTGGTCAACATAACGTTGTTTATTTGGAGCACAATTCTACAGGAAAGGTAACTTACTGAAAAGCTGAGCTGAGATTTAAGCTTAAAACATCTCAAGATAAATTAAATAAAAATAAAATATAAAGTGTTTTAAGGGCTTCAAACTGAACATCTTTTGGACTATCCTCCATTGCAGTTTACTTTTTTGCATGCAAAAAAGAAGTATACTTAGGCCTTTAGTGTTATGTTAGAAGCATTTTTATACTCATACCTTTTCTTGATTTAATATTTTGAATTGTTTTTAGCTTTATTTTCATTTAAATATTTAGTTTTGAAATGTTGTATGCATTTGTCATTTTTATTTCATTTCTTTATCTTCTTAAATGTGTGTGTATATAATATTTATAGTTTTAACTTTTAATTTTAGTTACTTTTTCTTATTTGTAAGTCGCTTTGGATAAAAGCGTTTGCTAAATGACTAAAAGTAAAGAAAAAAATAACTGTACTGTTCTGTCTAATCGTCTCTCTGTGCTCATACTGTATTTTAATGCAGCCAAATTCTCAATAAAACTGTTTTACTTTATATATTTGACTGTTTATGTTGTCAGTCAACGGGATGAATATGAAATAGTGACTGAAACACATCCCTTTAAGAATACATAACCAGCTCTCCCTTCCAAGAAGCTAATCTGCACAAAAATCCTAATTTATGATTTTATTGAGCCGTTGTCTGATGAAATCAAATAATACACAATATAAGACAAGACAAAGACAATTCAGGTGTTGTGATTTCGGCTATATTTGCATGTACATTTAGAGAAGCAATAATCTCTGTTTTAACTGAACAGGCTCCTCTCAGACGCTCGCTGAACAAAGCAGATGCAGAGAAAGAGATACTTCCGCGCTAATCTCGCGCCGTTAGGGTTAGCCGAGTCGCCGACTCGATTTGTCACTAGTTGCTTTTTTGAAGAAAAAAAAACTTCGCTATGCTGGTCTACAAAGGCATTAAATCTCGCTAAGTTGGCAACACTGCGTGCATCTCTACTACTCACCTCTCTCTCTGTCTGACTGCAGCAGCACACGTGACGCATTTGTAAACGCGCACACACACATACAGGAATATCTGGACCACGGCCAATCAGAGGGGGGGGGGGGGGGGGGGGGTCCGCCCTTCACTATCTCTGATTGGTTTAGACCATGATATAAACCTAACGGGTGTGTCTTTTGTTGAATCACATAGAGACTTTCTGAGTCACGGAGACTTTTTTTTCTTTTCTCGAACGGCTGGACGCACCAGTGCGCCCTCGGATTTTTGTTAGTCGCACCCTTGAGAAATTAGGTCGCACTCTAGAGCCCTGCTGATAACATGTTAATGCTACACATACGATAATATGATACGCTCCAAAACAATAGGTGGCAGTGTTTCCCCTAAATGCTGTTTACTGTTTTTTGTTCTGTTACTAGGGGTGTGATGAGACACTTATCGCACAAGACAAGACATGAGACTGGGATCACAAGAACGAGACATTTTAAACAAAAAATCTTCAATTATGAAATATATAGGGAAAAATTGTCTTGTATTCAACTAAAAAAAAACTAAATTCAAAATATGTAGGTGCATTTTGAAATCAGCTTATACTTTATGAAATTAAACTTATTTTTTAATGAATTATATGCAGTAGGCCAGAGGTAGGCAACATCGGTCCTGGAGTGACGATGTCCTGCAGAATTTAGCTCCAACCCTGAAAAAACCTCACCTGCTTGTAGCCCTAGTAATTCTGAAGACCTTGAATAGTTTGATTAGGGTTGGAGCTAAACTCTACAGGACAGCGGCACTCCAGGACAGACGTTGCTATAAACAACATGTAAACTAGAGCTGCATGTTTCTGGATAAATTGAGAATCACAGTTTTTTTTCTTCGTAAATTGGAGATCATGATTCTCTCACAAAATAACGTAATTTACTAACGGTTCTGACAAAATGTTCATTGCTTAAGTCTTTTAAAAATATATATATATTAATTTGAAAACAAATAAAAATACATAAATAAATGAAGGAGTCACTTCATAAAGACTTGTTTCACTGTTGGAATCTCCTGAATGAATGATTCAATGTCAAATAAATGTTTTAAACGGGTTGTCGCCACTTCCTGGCGGAAGATGATAAGCGTTACAATACAAGTGTTAAGATACTTTTCGCTACTGAAGACAATAAGTGTTTATAGCAAAACTATAAACTAAAAGTACTTCCCAGCGCATGTTTTGTCGCCGGCCATATCGGTGAATGACAGCATTCACATCGGTAGCGTGATGATGGCCGACCCTCTGATTCATCAACATGGGCAGCTACAAAACGTGCTTCTCACGCTCCACTGACACTCACGATGTGAAACGGTCTTAGCAGACAGCTGAATCACTGTCATTCAGGAATATGATCCCGTGGGTGTTTGAATCAAGCATTTAACAAATTAAATGTGCCGCTCTAATGTAAACAATATTTTTCGAGTATATCGTCACGTTCTCGCGAGACCAGTCAGATCTCGCGAGATCTCGTCACATCCCTAGTAGTTACTACTGCTGCACATTATGTGGTAAAAAGTAGGGATGCACCGGTTGACCGGCCAAAGATCGGAACCGGACGGTTTTTGCTTATAATGCGCGATCGGCAACCGGACGGTTTTTGTCTTTTTTTCGGCCGATTTTTCCGAAAGTGCGAACATGTCATTTGTGTGGAAGACATTCGGCAGGAGCACAACAAACACAGAAAACAGATACAATGAAGCGAACTGCCGTTGGTGTAACATTACTGGCACACAAATAAGAGCCGCTTTCCTTTGCTGCTCTAGCTGAAGTTGCTAGTGATGGGTCGGTCTTGAGCGATTCATTCATTTTGAACGAATCTTTAATGAGACTCGAGAAGAACGAGTCGTCTCGGGGAGTGATTCGTTCAGTCGCGCATGCGCACCATCCTAAAGGTTCTGCACTGGAATTAGTTCACCTGTTTCGAGTCTTCGGGTTTTTCGAGTCGTTCGTTCATCTTGAACGAGACTCAAAGGTCCGAGTCGGTAAAATGATCCGAACTTCCCATCACTAGAATTTGCGCGAGCGTATCTGTCCACGCCCTGCACAAGAATAGACCGTGAACAGTTGTTCAGCGCAGCTTCTCACGTGTTGGATGAGAAAAAAAACAGACCAACTTGTGACAAAGCTGAAATGCTACTTTTTGTAAAGAACAAAACGTTCAAACGTATAAACGTCAGTTCTGTACGAGATTATTATTTGTATTTTACCTTAAAATTACATTGACTTAATTCGGTTTAACAAGCACGAGCTGGAGCATCTTTGTTTTTGCTCGTTGCACTAAACATTATTTGATTTAACATTTTGGAATAATTTATTTATATAGCCTACTTTGGTTTTATTTAGTTTCACTGGTAAATACCTTTTTTCTTTACACCAATTTTAAAAACGACAACAAATGTTGATTAAGTAACATCTTTGTTTGGACTGTTGAATGTGTGTTGGTTGTGTTGTTTAGATTGTAACTATGCAAATGTTGCCTTTAATTTCACATGGTTACTGTTAATGTTTTCATTTAAGGCCAGTTTTATGTAGTTTCAATCCAATTTAAAAACCATCTTGGTCCATCTTCAACTGGGGTGGCAAATGAGAGGCAGAATTTGTAAAGATGCTTGTTTGTTTTTTCTTATAAAATATATTGATAGGCATTTAAAATGTGTTTAATATGCTATATCCATTAAAATAAAAGCTTAAGAACATTTTGAATTTTAAATAATTTTAATCAAAAACTTGTGACACAGCCACTTATGTCTATGTCATATTGAAGTAACACCACAGACTATATTTTTTTTTATTAAAATATGCCAGATCTGCAAGTTATCAACATAACACCACATACACTAATGACAACACATGAAATTGTCAGAGATTTAGCTAACTTCAAAATTTATAAGAAAGAATGTACTCCCCATGCACCCCTCAGATCAACCAGCACCTGCAGTGACCTTTACACACAGGAAGTAGTCCAAATAGAATTCTCCCTTTTCTTAAAGGGGTGACATCCATTGTTGAAACACCACAGACATGAATTTGGGGGGCAAATTTTTTCTTAAATATATATATTTTTTAAACAATTAAATATTATACATGTTAAATAAAATCTATATTCACTATATAACCACTTTATTTGTGTTAGAATCTTTCATTATTTCTTGTTGTTTGCTTAAAGGAAAAAAAATCGGTATCGGATTTGGCCACAAAAAATCATGATCGTGCATCACTAGTAAAAAGCTGATACTGTGACAACCTACTTCTTGCTAGCAAACAAGTCAATCACAGTCCCCATCCACTGAAAACAAAAATGGCATTAAAGCAAATCAAAATCCAGTGACCAAATGGGACAATATAATAGATCAGCACCTCTAAAGTGACTTAGTGCTGCCGTAATGCACAGACATAATTAGATGAGCAAGGAAACTGATAAGGGCAAACAGATGGAGCAAAGAGAGAGACAATTCCCTAAAAGCCCGGTAAAAGATGACACAATCGTCAGCTTTACTGGCTGCACAACGGCACGAAATGTTGTATAAATGCACTGTGGTTCCCTCTAAATAGCGCTAAGGCAATTGGTTTCTCATTACTGAGGTCCAATGTGACTGTGAAGCTATGCAAACACATATGGACTCAAACATACATCCTGAATTGGTCTTTAAAAAAGCACACACTACATGGAAGATTTGGATTTATTGCATGGGGCACAGCCAACCCAAATGAACCCTGGAAAGAAAACACTGGCTCCAGGGCTGACAGCCCACCATTACCAGCGCATACTTAGCAGAGGCACCCACATACTTGGGAGTGTTTTATTAAGACGTTTCATCACTGTATAGTTACACAAAGATGCATAACTCTATAAGGTCATAGCCTTTGATAAAACCTCATTATACAAATATGAACAAATAATCTTACAATGCACATACTTCCACTTCTGCTCATGACTTTGCAAACTCCGGCAAGCCATGGTCCACATTAACAGAAGTAAAATCATTGAGAAAACAGAGAAAAGTTGAGAACATGTCTTCAGTGTCAGAGTGCTAGTAGCTTCAACCTTTGGTTTATCAGCTTAACAGACATTTTACAGTCAAAATGATTGCTAATTTCAGCAAAGTCATTATGTGTCCTTGCTAGGGAGCCTTATATGTGGGCAAAGTAATACTCAAAGCCTTTTACTTCGTATGGGCCACAAAACAATAACTGGCAGCGTCATTCCCAAGTTAATAAAAGCAGAGACTCAGCAAGCCCCCAATTCACTGACAAGCAGAGAGATATTGGGAAAACGATGGCGATTCATTGCTCGCTCGATTTTTAATACTTCAAAATTTAATCCAGACTCTGGATTTTTGGCAAGAGTGCAATTGAACACGGATCTGTAAAGTTAAAACTAGCACTTATATTACATGTCTTTCCTACTTTGAGTTTGGTCTTTGATAAAATTTCTCAAAGTGAAGGAAGGAACAGCAGTTGCCCTGATGATCTTGGTATAGAAAAGCAGACTAATAATGTATACTCACATTAAAGCCACCAGTGAATTTTCAGTGGAAACATTCTGAATTATTACAATTCTACACATTGAGACTCTTTAAGGGGATAGCCTTGGACTACAATACAAAGTATTTTTTAATAATACTATGTGGCAGTTCATAGGGCAAAGTAGATCAAATTCTGTGTTGCACAAGGCTTATCGTATTATTAGTGGTGTCAAAATTAGATTTACAAGATTTTTCAGATTAACGGGTTAAAAGTATTTTACGCAATTAACACAGGGGCAGGGCTAGGGTTGGCCACCCCATTCACAACTGCGGCCTCAGTCTCTTTTTCTTGAAAAAGATTGTGTTTATTTAGATGCAGAACGTCTTTATGACCACATCAAACGGGAGACGTTTCAGAAGCGTGCTCTAACGTCGCCTCCTCGCCAGGCACGAGTCAAACGAGCACAGAAAAGATACTGTTCTCGTAGCCTGTATCATTTCATATCAAACAGCGAAAGAAACTACGTGCATGCAATATCCTAGTTATGCCATCAGTTAAGGCATGAAGTTACCAAAAAGGCGATTAAAGCTGCGTTAAAACTGTGTGCATGCATGCAATATGTTATATATGCGTCACATTTATGAACATGTCTCTTAAATGGTTTTAAAAACTGCCCTGAGCCACCCCAGCACGGTCTCCCTCATCTAAAACACCTGTTTAAACTCGTCCGCTCATTAGTAGAGACTTTAAAACCTGAAGTCAGAAAAGGTAAAGAGAATGAGAAAATAAGATGCATGTCAGATCCGCATCACGTTTAGCAGAAGCTTTTAAAGCAATAGCAGGCAAATAAGCTATAACCAGCTGCTGTGATGTCTATTAATCCAAGAAAAAAAGAAAAAATCAATTACTTTTATAGCTTTAAGGGTTCATCTATATTTAATCTAGAATTTAGTGTTTGGTAACTTCATTTTCTGTATATTTCTGCTGAAGGGCACAGGTAGCTAAATATGTAATTTATTATGGGTTCATTTGAAGATTGTTTTAAGTTCACTTAAATTAGAAGTTAATTTTAATAAATGCAAAAATTGATAGCTCTCAGTTATACTGTAATGCTGAATGGCTAGTCAATGGTTAAATATTCAGGGGAAAAAAATATTTTATAGAGACATCAGTAGTATTGATATCAGTGATGCTGGCCTTTTCATCATAAAAAAAGATGCCATTAAAGAAATATTAAAAATATACTAACTAAATAAAGTTATAATAAAGTTTGTGTTTGAATTCAATTGAATGTGAAATTATTGCTGTATAAAAGTATATTTAAAACTTTAATGTTAGGTGGGATTCAATGTTCATTTTGGCAGGCATTTTTTATTTAGTCTTAGTCTTGAGACGAAAATGCTTAATAGCCTTAGTCACATTTTAGTAATTTGAGTGGTTTTAGTCTAGTTTTAGTCGACGAAATGTCTTTGCATTTTTGTCAACTTTTAGTCAAACTGCAGTCACCAACATTTATTTTGGTAGCTATTTTATATGCAGTCTTCAAACAAAAATAGTCATTAATTCTTCTCTCTTTAGACCAAGGCTGTCCAAACTCGGTCCTGGAGGGCCGGTGTCCTGCAGAGTTTAGCTCCAGCACTAATTAAACACACCTGAACAAACTAATTAAGCTCTTATAGACATACTAGAACAGGGCTTCTCAAAGCTTGGACTCCGGACCGGGAGGGAATTCAATCCGGACCCGCCTCCACTTGATATTTCAAGCGCACTTGTATCACTCAGAATTCCACACACACACACACACACACACACACACACACACACACACACACACGATTGCAGTGATTACAGACTCTTTTGTAAGACAAAGCACATAGCAACTAGCGACATTTTGGATAAACCTTAGATTTCATTCAGTAAAAATAATGTCACCGGTTTCGCCCCGCGAGCGCGAGGTTTCAAAGCCCCCCCGACGCAGTCTTTCTCCACCGGCAGAGTTAGCAGCGTATTCAAAGAACCGAACCGCAGCAGACTTCTGAATGAACGAGTACAAAACAGCATTTCCTAAAACCTATCACTCTTGACTGTCTGGCATATGAACATGAATGTAGTTCTACTGTAAAGGGTAGAAATATGCACATAGTTCGGACGTTTGTGCTCCATAAAATATATATTTAAAAAAAATTATAATTAAAGATTTTGGCAATTCAGTTGAAGCGACTGCAGGTTATATTGAAGTACTATTTTAGAAACATAAAATATGTAGACCTAAATGAGAACTGCTTTATTAGGCATTTAGTTTTATAAAAATGCAGTACTGTTGAGTAACCCTTATGAAAAATAACCATGGTTTTATTATAATAAAAATTATTTTGCATAATGATTAAAATTTATATAACCAGTTTTACTACAAATACACTGGTTAAACTATGGTTAGTGTAGCAAGACCATGGTTAATATGTGTTTATCATGGTTTAACCAAAATTTTTGTTTTGTTTGTTTTTTTATTTCTATAAAACTATGGTTAATTTTCGTAAATGCAAGTACGACCTGATGACGTCATAAATATGATAATTAAGCCTATATCAAGTTGAATTGTTATATAAAGTTATAAGCATGTTTATAAAAAGTTTTTTAATAATTATTTCGGACCTTTTGACGTTGATGATCATTCCCATTCAGACCTTTGAATGTAAACTTTGAGAACCCCTGTACTAGAAGCTTCCGTGCAGGTGTGCTGAGGCAAGTTGGAGCTAAACTCTGCAGGACTCCAGGACGGAGTTTGGACAGCCCTGATTTAGACCAAATCAATTAAGCTAATGAGAAATTTGAATCAAGGATTGAATTTGTAAAATCTGGAATACATGTTCATTTTTTGGTAGAGATACAAATTAAACTCATTTTTCAGATACAGTAGGTTTACTTAACCCTTTACGATTCCAGTAAAATTAGCCTAAAACGCCTAAAAAGGCATACCCAAAGTAAATTGCATGCTGTTCTTGGGCCATTTGGATGATATGCATGGTGGTGGTCTCCTTTGAAAGGTGACACTCTGAGGTTTGTTTCTCAAGAGTCAATCAATTTAAGTCTTACTGATTTTGAGTAATATCACTTTGAATTCACTAAAAAAAGAACTCCGCCTGCATTTTTTTTGTAAATAGAAGCCTGCAGATGACTATAGCTGGGAGGTATGAACTGGAAAATACATTGGGATCACAGAATGAAGCCTTACCAAGCCAAATCTACAGTTTGATAAACAATATATTAGAAAATTAGTGTTTTACACATGTTTATCTAATTTTATGTCTAGATGCTTCCAAAAGAATTACACTTGGGAGACTCCAAACGACCCTTTGTAACCAACGACACATACAAGGCTGTAATTCTTGAATGCTTTAATGTACAGTCATCATGTTGGGCTCTAATGAAAGGTTACACTTAGAGCTATTCAGTTTCTCATCCAGACTCACTGTCAATAATTGCTGACACATAGTAACTGAAGCATAAACACATTATAGTGACATTTATTTATAGAATCTAAAATGTGTACACTTTTAAAATTACATATATATTTATAATTTATAATCTAAATACATTTTATCCTATATTTCTATTTCTGTACACAGGACATTATTTAATTTGTGGGTTTTTTCTTATATTGGTGTTATATTGCATCCCTACTGTGTTATTCCTATGTACTGTATGTCTGTACTATCATGCATGTCTGCATTATGTCAACAAAAAGTGGTCTGATAAAGACACTGATTGTACATGCTGTGTTTATTGTATCTTAAAATGTTTACATAGTTGAAATCACAAGAATCTCAGCTTTCCATGGATATATGACATGTCCAACTTTATTTTTATTTATTTTTTTGTGTCTGACGAATTTACCCTGTCACCACTAGGTGTCCCGCCGGCGGGACGGTACGCTAGATTCTTAAAGGGTTAACAAGTATACATTTATTTAATATCTTTTGTTGTTAACATGACACAGATAGATATTTAATTAGGAATGCTGTCCATTTAAGACAGAAAGCATGCATGTAATACTGACACACATTCAGTATTCACCCATCCGTTTACGATCACTTAAGCCATAACCGACTGTTTTTACGTGAGATACTCTACATGATAGACATTTGGACTGCTGTGTGTGTATTTGAGTACGGAGAACTGAAGAAGTGGAGTGCGCGCGCGAGAAAGAGCACTTCTATCAAACCTTCACTAACTTTAAGTTAAATCAACAACGAATTGTGACTCCTGGGAGAAATGGGTCTTTTGGTCACCTTATACCAACCCTTCAGGTGCTGAGGCCATTGTTTCAGATCGCTAGTTCACGTTTTAGTCTATCTGTCCGCTGTGGCTGCCATACTGAGACTATATGCGAACGCACCTCATCTGATTGTAATCAAATGAGGGACACACATTTTGAAAGACAAGACAGATAACTTAGCCTATAGCATGTATTTTGAACGTCCGGTAGTGCTCAAATATCATTTTAGTCCCATCTCGTCTTGTTAATGATGGTATACATTTCGTCATAGTTTTTATCATCGGATAATAGTTTTAGCTCGTCAACGTCTAGTCTTAGTTACAGATAAAAGGTTCGTTAACAAAAAAAGAAATTGTCTTCGTTGGCGAAATTAACACTAATGGGATTAATCACGATTAACTTTTTGAAAATGTGTGATTAATTCGTTTTTTTTTTATTGATTGACAGCACTACTTATTAAGTAAAAAAGGTGAAAGTTGCCAGAAGAAATGCCAAATTTTCTATCAAAAATTACATTTACAAATCACATTTTAACTACAGCGTCCATGTTTGTAAGCATACATTTCCCAAAAGGACTTGATGTCGGCATCTTTTACGTACGCTTATGTGAAGTCCAGGGAACAGAAGTTTCTCAGGCACACTGTGGGTTTGTCTCTCTCATTCTCAGCTCAGTGAGGAGTCAAGCACTGATATAAAAAAAAAAAGTACTTCAATTACGTCTCATCACTCTTGCTGGTTAAATGTATTTCATGCTGTCTGTGACTTTTTGAAGTTTAAGGTGGCTGCTTTAGAAGGCCACCATCATCACTACAGCTCCATGCAGACACATGGCTGGAGAAAAGTCGATAAAGGTGAATACTGCTGCTGTGCTTTCAACTGACGTCATACTTAAAGGCCCTGCTTGGATGTGGCCATGGCAAAGCACTGCCATAAAAATGAAGATATAAAATAGCCTAGTAATTAATGCATTTGCACCATGTTGAGCTATCGGGTTGTAACCTGAATGTGAAGTAGTGGGGATGAGGGTCAGCACCTCTAAACCTGAGGCCATGATTCTCAGCTGTAAAAGGAGGAATTTGGGTATTGATCGTGTTGCTTCCCCAAGTGAGTGAGTGGAGTGAGTGAATGAATGTATGTATGTATGAGGCATTTATATAGCGCTTTGTGTATTGCTGTACACCCAAAGTGCTTTACAATCATATGAGGGGAATTCTCCTCAACCACCACCAGTGTGCAGAATCCACTTGAGTGATGTGACGGCAGCCCCAGTACAACACACCAGCTACAGGTGGAGAGGAGAGAGTTTGATGGAGCCAATTCAAATGGATGGGGATTATAAGAAGGCCATTATTGACCAGGGCCAGTGGAGGGAATTTGGCCAGGACAATGGGGTTACACCTCTACTCTTTATGAGAAGTGTAAAAGGTATTTTAGTGACCACAGAAAGTCAGGGCCTCGGTTTAATGCCTCATCCGAAGGATGGTGCTTCCCCCCCCCCAGCATAGTGTCCCCCATACTAAACTGGGGCATTAGGACCCACACAGACTGCAGGGTGAGCACCCCCTGCTGGCCTCACTAACACCTCTTCCAACTGCAACTTAGTTTCCCAGGAGGACTGTCATCCAAGACTAGGCTCAACCCTGCTTAGCTTAAGTGGGCAACCAGCCTTGAGATACAGGGTGACATGGCTGTAGCAGGAGGAGTTCTCAGGCTTTTGCTCAGGATAGAGGGCAGGTGGGAACATAACATTGATCGGTGATCATTCAGTATGGTGACAACAGAAAGCCAGTAGAGACCAAAATAATGAGATTTTTGGTATAAATGGCTGAAAGAGTTTTCTCCCCAGGGTGTCTGGGCTAAGACTGAGGGTGCAAAGCTATGACATCTAGAAGGGACTGGGACAACAATCACTCAGTGTCAAAAGGACTCACTTGAGGTTTGTACAACTGAGAAGAAACCCCAGAGAAGACCCAGGATGCACTGAATGGACTTCATGTCTTGGCTGGCCTGGGAACACCTTGGGATACCTCAGGATGAGCTGGAGTTAGTTGCAGGGAAAAAGGGCATGTAAATGGCCCTGCTTAGCCTGCTGGCATCACGACCCAGTCGTGGAAAAGAGGCAGGAGAATGAATTAATTTTGAGCTGTGGTGTTTCGAAGGAAATCCAGGTTGAATTATTATTCAGTGCTGGGTTAGTTTCCCCTTCCTTTCACAGAGAATTCTTGCAGTTATAAATATGTAACAAAACTTGAGCATCCAACACCTGGCTTTGGGGAAGCAACTCAACCAATGGCATACCCAAAGGCTTTGCACAGAGGTGACCATGGCAAAGCATTGTGGTAAAAAAAAGTACAAGTATGAAATATGTTGAGCTGTTGGGCTGTGACCTTCAGTGCTAACTTGCGTGGTTCATACTCAAAGACCGCCATCACACTCAAAGGCCCTGTGCAGATGTGGCCATGAAAAAAGCATTATGGTAAATATGAAGTTATCCTAGTGGTCAACACATTTGCACCATGTTGAGCAGTCGGGCTGTGACCTTCTGCTTGGGTGGTTTGTGGCTGAGTGTGAAGTGGTAGGAAAGAGGGTCAACACCTCTAAATCTGAGGCCATGATTATCACTGTAAAAGGTGGACTCCCCACTTTGGATGAGCTGCTTCTGCAGGTGGAGGTATCTATCTCAGGCTTTTGTTTATGAGTGAGGGCAGGTTGGAGCATGACACTGATATGTGGATCAGTAAAGTGACAACAGTGCTTAAAACAAACATTGCTCCAAAAAAAAAGCACTGCATTTGTTGTGGATCCCCCACAGTTGTGTCTGTGCTTGTGAAAGTGCCATGAAACCACTTCGTAAGCACAGTTTTATGCTGTCAATATTACAATTCCTCCAGTCCAGTTGAGTTTGACTCTGAATAAGGTCTGGATGAGAGTCACAAGGGAGTCTGGTATTGGAGCACAACTTCAAAATTGTCTAAACTAGAGGTGAAGACTTGTGCATGACTACCCCTATTCCCATATGCACATATCTTGCAGAAAACAAATCAGAGAAGATTTTTTTTGCCCATCGCACGAGGGCATAAAGGCTTAAAATAAATGCGGTGCAAAGAGTCAGGCCATGCAGATTTGCCTGCCAAATCCTTACGCCCAATTAACAGTCAACCCCCAATAATTTTGAAAGGAACTTTTCATAATGTAGCAGCTGTCAGGGTGAAAATACGAAGGGCGACTGTGAGTGCGTCACAAAAAGCATTTGGACACATTACATTATTCATAACCTATAAGGTAAAAGATATTTCATGAATTCAGTGATGCTACGTAAAATTCTCCAACCCCAAACGTTAAAAGTCACCTCAAGGCTGCAGTCGAGCTGCCTTACTGCACAGCTCATCACCGCACAGATTCATTATTCATTACAGCTTCAGTGAAATATACAGCACATATTTTGTAATATCTCAGAAGCTTCCTATGACTCCACACAGCAGTTTCTCACTGTAAAAGATGAACGCCCAGAGCTTCAGAGAGCTTTAGAGAAGTCTCAGGAGAGAGAAAATGATGGAGCTCCTGCTATGTAGAGATCTACGAAATGTAATATGTGTCTTATAGCCATCATTTATTTCAACACGACCAAACTAAGATAATGTCTGTCCACTTCAAATCAAATCCAAAGAGCAATAAATCAGCATAAAAAAGTGAATTCAAATGATTGATTTGCTATCATGAACTGAATTGCAAATATTTGATTACTGTCGGTTCTAGATCTTTTCCATTTAGGTTTTTGAGTTTTAATATTTTAAAAACCTGCTTTTATGTTGATATTTGATATAAAGGTAGTTTTGAAAATGGTTGGAAAATAATTTTTGATGTCATCAATCAAAGACAAGACACAAAAAGTGCAACATTACTAAAAAAAATATTAAACATAATATTGAAACAAATATTTAAAAATATTAACAATGCACTATAATTTTGAAGAAGAAATAAAAAAAAATACTGATAATTTCAAACAATCTTGCACTGACCTAAACAGTGAATGAAAACTGGTAAACTGATTTGCAAGTGGGTTAACAGACCCAAATGCATCCTATACATATGACATTATTCATATATATAGAACAAACATATTATTACATCATGTAGCATAATAACTTACAACCACACAAAATTAAGTACAGTAAATTAAATACACAAGTGAACAAATGTTACTCGCTAGTCAGTGAAAATCACTTAAAATAAACATTAAATAAAATATTTTTGTAGATATTTGTCATAATTATTAATGAAATTATGTTATATTCCTAAATTTGCATTTACATTACTTTCTGAAAGTACTATAATGCTTTCAGAAACCTTGTAATAACCTTTTCCATGCAGTTCATGTATTTATTTTAGCATTCAGCATATCAAGCCAAGCCACAGCATATTTATTGTAATATTGCCAACAGAAAAGAGCAGAGGAGGTTGTCTATCCTTTGCTAGGTGTTAGCAGTGGGAAAAAAACTCTCACAATGAGACAAAGTCGACAAAAAAGTACACTGCACTCACTGAGAGCACAAACAACCTTGGTACCCATTAGGGCTGCAACAAAGACGATAAAATTGATTATTATTGATAATGAAAATCATCGACAACGATTCTCATTATCGATTAGTCAGGTCTGCCCACAGTGCACGTCCAACTTCAGCCGGTTGCTTCAAATTACAGCACTGACTAATGCATTTCTATCGACAAAATGCATCTAAAAATAGTGGAGGACACAGAATGAGATGCCGCGGGAGAAGTACGTGATCCAAGCTGCCCAAAACATGATCATTCTTTATTTTAATGCATTAGTGTAAAGGCTTGCCCTGTCAGGCTCTTTGGCAGATGCGTGTGTCCTCCGTGCAAAAATGTTCAGTTTACGGTCATTTCCTTATCTATAAATGTCACAAATTCACGCAAATATTTTCATTTTTGCATAAAGGTCCATCCTGACAGCCTGTGTTAAGCTAAAAATACAGAATAAGCACCGGCGCGTGCACGTGCGTCAGACAGAGGGAGACAATTAAAAGGCTATTCAGTGCAAAAATATACATTGTGCTGAAATATCTGTTGTTGAAAGTTAAATTAAGGCTTGCCATGTGAGTATTTTATGAGAGTAGGAAATGTTAAGTGTAACATATGTCGGCAGGAATTCAACTGTCTCTACAGTCACCAGGGGCCAGCTAGAGAATCAGCGTCTCTCTCTCTGAAGCCCCTCCCCCTCATCCAGCACAAAAGCGGCATTTTCTCTCTATTACAGAACAAAGAGAAGTGACCACGGGAAGATTTCCAAGAGACACATTCATGTCATGATAATAATAATTCATCTACACAAGAAACATATGAATATTGATGTTGTACTCTTTCCTAATATGCTTGTGGGAATATAAACTGCTTAAGAAATGTGGGATGAGTTTATGCGTGCCTTAAACTGTATAATCCAAGAAACTGTAATGTGTAGGTTGTGCCAAATGCGATGTTTAGTCTCTAAAAGAAGCTAGCGTCGTAAGTCAGAAATGTGTGGTTAACCGTTAAGCTTTGGCATCATAATATATGTGTACAACAGTTATAAAAGACCGGTGTACATCTTTCACGTTGAATTAAATATCAGATGACGAGTGATCACATGCCTCGCAAGGGAGCTGTGCAGGCGGGGCTCCGCCCCATACGGACACTGATTCGATCAGCCGCCTGTGGGCGGGTCCAAATCGGACTGTTTAAAACAACGCGCCAGTGTGCGTTTGCTCTCTCTTCCTGTTCTCAAACTCGCTCTTCAATGTCGCAAGGACGACCCGCTGGACCCTCGCCTTAAGATCGGCTGAGACAAATTGTCCACGGATCAAAGACTGTGTAAACGCCGCAACATCGCAGAACCAGCATCAAACAGCCTCCAACACAGCTTTCCCCGTGATGTCACGCAGCAGTTTCAAGTCTCCACACGAGAGCAACCGAAGAATCACGAACCGACCACGTGACACCCGAGACAAAGAACCGAAGGAGCACGTTGAACTCACGCGGGAAACCCACGTGCGAAACGAAACCAAAGATCCAGCCTGTTTTAAACCATCCGAAAGCAAGTACCAAACTCAATTCTAATCCTGACTAAATTGGTAAATTTGATCTGAATGCAGAAACAAAGCATACGTATTTGTTCGTGATCTTTGCTGGTTAGTTAAGTTACGAAACAGGAAAGAACATTATTCTTTCAACCTTAACCTCAAAACTCCCGTATGCATGTGTGTGTATGTTTGTGTTTTCATTAGGTAATCCATTTATGTTAGAATAGCAATATTACAAATAAACCTGGTTTCATTTTATAAAGAATTGTCTCTGGAATGTGATTTTTCAAGATTGTATCCTTATTGCCATAAAGATAAAGCTACCTAGGCTTGCCTTTGAGATATTTATTAATCTCGTTTTATTATCACGGACATGAGGCAATAGAAACGAGGTTTAATAACGATATATTGATGTAGTGATCGCTGGACGAGCACTTAAAGTATAAATCGTAAGTTAAATATTAATATTACTTTAACCCAAGCAATATTGAATATTTAATAAATAATTCCCAGAGCTGAAAAAATAGCTCAAATTAAATTAATATTACATAAGGGATAACAGCGTGTAATTCTGAATATAAATATCAGATGCTTAATAGCCACCTTATTACAGGATAAATAAATGACACGTGACTGTGATCAAAGTCAACGCGTGTTCCTGCAGAACATTACTCTTACCTGTTGGTTAACACTGAGTTTGTGTTTTTATTCGTCTTTATTATTATTTAAAAAGAATTATATAGATTTAAACTATATTCACTATTACAGTGTTTAACAAATTTATTAAAACACATTTATGTAAGGTTTTTAACAAATTATGTAATGTTTGTGCCACTGCTGCTCTAAACTAACAGCATTGGTGATTACCAAAATCATGTTTTAGCTTTCGGTATTGGTTAGTCCTCCAATATGCGTAAGCTCTTTAGAAACAGTAGTAGGCTATTTCTAATGCTATAATATAATTATTGCTGTTATCTATGAAAGAAAGGCAAAAGCGCTTCATGGTGGGTTTTTTTTTAAATACCCAATTACAGTCAAAAGGTACATAATGCCAGCAAGAATGCAAGCTGTTGCAAGGCATAGGAGGCCATTTTTGTTATAGTGGGAATTAATACTATTTGGTTGTTTCAGTTTGTTATTTGCCCAATAAATGACAATAAAATTTTTAGACAAACAATTTTTCGACAGATTCCTAAAATATTTGTGTTTTCTCTTTATTATGATAGGTGGTCTAATAAATTGTTAAGTACTGTATGTGTATCATTCAGTTGGCACGTTTGTTTGAAAGACATTGGACAGAATGTGGAGTAGTGTTTTTTGTCCCCAAAAAACCAAAACTTTTTTTTTTTTTGCAATCCGATTAATCGAAATAATAAGCAGCCAACTAATCGATTATCAAAATAATCATTAGTTGCAGCCCTAGTACCGATTTAGTGGCCCGGAATCGGAAATATATGAGGCAGCTCAGGTAAAGTCTGTAAGTGCGAACAAATAAAGGATGTCACATAAATCTTACGGCCACTTACACCTCTTCCAGCAGCAACCTAGTTTTCACCGGAGGTCTCCATCCAGGTACTGACCAGCTCAACCCTGCTTAGCTTCAGTGGGCAACCGGTCTTGGGCTGCAGGGTGACACGGCTGTATAATACATTATAAACACCATAAAGTAAACAGCCCTAAACCATCAACAGTTATTACTTGGCATAAATGCATCGTATTGACTTGCAAAAGGCTCTCAAACTGCAAAAGAGCAACATGGATGCATTTTTACTTTGCAAGGTGCTGCACTCACATTAATCCCATTTAAAGTTCATGACAACATTTTCTAATTTTCAAGAAGATGTCATAACATTGAACCAAGTCACAGAATCAGACATTAAATCTGACCCTCAATTTTTGTTCTGAAATCCTTCATAACAAATCTTAAGACTTAAGACAGTCTTAAGACCAGTAGACTGAGACCAGAGAGAAAGAGTTTCCCATCGTCTCTTATGTTGCTCAAAATGACAACTCGAGAGGATAATTTAATTCCTTTTCAATTAGAAACCTCAAGCTTTGGCTTCGGCTTGAGTAGAGATGATGGCACTGATGATGATTACAGAGACACAGAGTGACCGAGTGACAATTGTAAGTATTGTCATCCGAAAACTAAAGGATATTTTGTCATCCAAATGGGGTACAAGATAAACCAAAACTAAAGAAATGTACAAATGTTTATATAAATCTACAAATACACACAATAAAAAGTAACAAGTTGTTTCATAATAGCATCTAAGAGTGGCAGAAATGAAGACAGACTTTTAAATAAAGACTGAGATGACCCCAGGTCAGCACCACTGAACTGACTAACAAAAGCAAACAGTGCCAGAGAGAACAGAGTCCTTTACGTCGTAATACAATGTGACGTGTGGCCAGCACTGAAGTCCAGAAGATTCTCAAAAGAAGAGACAGACACTGCTGAGACTTTACTGAGACATGCATCAATGTCCTTGTGAAATACACTCTTCTACTTTAAAATAGGTCACTGATGACAGAATTTGCAAAGTGACAATTGGGCTGTCAAAGTTAACAAAATCTCACTCATGTTCATTAATAAATAATGCAGGAAGATGGCTAAGTCATTTAGGGAAGCCAGTGTCCAAAATGAACAGCAAATAAATCAAATGCAAGTAAAAATAGGGTTTGGAGAGTAAATCTGCAGTTGGTTAGAGATGTTCAAAATATGCTGCTTATTTTCAGAAAATGCTGTTGCGAGTGAGTTAATTGTGTTTTTTTAAAGAAATCTGCAATAATCCAATAGTCATATTGAAAAACGTATTTTAGACAAACAATGTATGATACATTTTAATGAATGGTAAGAAAAACTGATGGCATTGCTCAGATTGTACTTGATTTGCAGCGTCTGTATAGTGGAATTTAATCATTAAAAAACTTTTTTTTTTCTCTTCAAAGATGTCAATTGGATAGTTCATCCAAAAATGAAAAGTCTGTCATTAATTAATTCATCCAAACCCTTAAGACTTTAATTCATTTTTGAAAAACTAATGAAACGGTAGCTCTACTGTTCTTATTGATGCACATACAAACAGCACATTAAATATGGTAAATGGAAGAACAAATGTTTTTGCCTGACACACGTGAACAAAGCAGTGTTCATTTCATCAATGAAGACGATGAAAAATATGCGTTAACCAAATGTTTTATTTCAGTGACTAAGATGAGACGCTGACGAGCTAAAACTAATATCTGATGATACAAATGGATTAAATGTGACCCTCTCAGTGAAAACCCAGCTAAAGTAATTTTTTGTGATTTGCTGTTTTCTACAACAAAAAAGCATCCTTCATATGGTAAAGAAGATTCTGTGAAAACATAACCATTATATCTTTAATATTGACTGTTCGCGGTGACTTCAGCATCTGCCGTCTCACTAAATGAGGACATGAACTAAGTTAATTAACTAAGTAATGATCACACATTTCTTTCATGTTTTAAATGTAATAATAAAACAAAATAAAAGGTAGATTTTCAATCATTTAAATCTTTAAATTATTGAAAATCTAACTATTTATTTTGTTTTATTATTAAATTTAAAACATGGAAGAAACTGAAATTAATGTTTTATGCCTTCATTGGAAAACCAGATACAGAACCCAGAATTTCAGAGGAAAAGAAAACATTTCATAAGCCTATAAATAAATAATACACTTGAATAAACTAAGCTGTTTTTATGCTTTCAAATAATTAGACATACTACAACACTGAATTTAATAATAAAACCTATGGTGAAAGAAAAGACATCCACTTATGAAAGTGGATAAAGATTTTTAATTTCTTGAAGTCTTTAACAACCTAGAATAAATGAATAGAAATGATGACTCTGTCTGAGCTATGTGTTATAAAACGAACACGCACTAGTGTAAACGTAGCCTAACAGAAAACTATTTGCACTGATTTATTGTGTTGGATATATTTTGTTCCTTTGTGCAGTGGGTCAGGAGATGAGGCTTTGAATCTGTATAAAATGTCAACAAGCTGAAAAATAAAACCAATTTTTTTTTATATAATGTAATCTTGTTAAAACTGATTTCATAAAGTTGGCATAGAAAAAAAGCATCGTTCAGGAACCGGTATCGAACTCAAGGTATTGGATATCGAAAAATGTTTAACAGTACCAGCCCTAGACCAGACGTGCCGTTTTTCCCAGGAGTCACAATTCGTTGGCGATTAACTTAAAGTTTAGTGAAGGTGCGATAAGTGGAATCGTGCTGATAGAAGTGCTCTCTCTCTCGTGCGCACACTCAACTTCTTCAGTTCTCAGTACTCAAATACTCAAATGACGACACATGAAATTGTCAGAGATTTAGCTAACTTTAAAATTTATAAGAAAGAATGTACTCCCCATGCACCCCTCAGATCAACCAGCACCTGCAGTGACCTTTACACACAGGAAGTAGTCCAAATAGAATTCTCCCTTTTCTTAAAGGGGGTGACATCCATTGTTGTAACACCACAGACATGAATTTGGGGGGCAACTTTTTTCTTAAATATATATATATTTTTTAAACAATTTAATATTATACAAGTTAAATGAAATCTATATTCACCATATAACCACTTTATTTGTGTTAGAATCTTTCATTCTTTCTTGTTGGTTGCTTAAAGGAAAAAAATCGGTATCGGAATCGGCCACGAAAAATCATGATCGGTGCATCACTAGTCCAAATGTCTATCATGTAGAGTATCTCTCGAAAAAACAGTCAGTTATGGCCTAAACTGAAAAATGAGTTTAATTTTTATCTCTACCAAAAAATGAAAATTTATTCCAGTTTTTCCAAATTCAATCCTTGATTCAAATTTCTCATTAGCTTAATTGATTTGGTCTAAAGAGAGAAAAATTAATGACTATTTTGTAAGGCTGCAACTAACGATTATTTTGATAATCGATTAGTTGGTCGATTATTATGTCGATTAATCGGATTACATTTAATTATTTTATTTTATTGACAAAAACAAACTATTCCACATTCAGCTCAATGTCCTTCAAACAAACTGAATGCTATGAAAACATACAGTGCTTAATTTATTAGACCACCTGTCATAAAGAGAAAACTAATATTTTAGGAATCTGTCAAAATAAAAACTTAAATCTTAAAATGTTATTGTCATTTATTGGGCAAATTACAAACAGAAACAACTAATTAGTATTTATAATAACAAAAATGGCCTCATAACAGCTTGCATTCTTGCTTGCATTGTTTATGTACTTTTTGACTGTAATTGGGTATCTGAAAAAAAAACACTAAGTGTTCTGCCTTTCTTTCATAGATAACAGCAATAATTATTTTATAGTATTAGAAATAGCCTACTACTGTTACTAAAGAGCTTATGCATTTTGGAGGACTAACCAATACAAAAAGCTAAAACATGATTTTGGTAATCACCAATGCTGTTAGAGCAGCAGTGGCACAAACATTACATAATTTGTTAAAAACCTTACATAAATGTGTTTTAATAAATTTGTTAAACACTGTAATAGTGAATATAGAATATAGAAAAAACCTACAAATAATACTGATAACATACCGCGAATTCTACTATTAATACCATATAAAACGCACTAAGGATTATTGAGCTGCTGGGTTCATGAATATTAATCAGGTCGTCTGTATTCGCTCGAACTGATTCGCTGAAATCAAAACAGGGGCAATGATAGGTGAGCACCGGCCAATGAGATTGCCGTTTGCGCATTAGCTCCGCCCACTACAGGAGAACCCGGCAACCCGGATATCGTTTACATGTAGCGCGTCAATTCCGCATGTTATGAATGACCCGCGGACACGAAAACAACCCGCGGCAAACTGCGGACTCTGTTTGACTTGAAGCAGCGCAGCTCGACCGATCGGTGTGTCATCAAAGTACTGCGAGTGCTGCTATAAGAGAGTGGACGTCTCCTAATGCTTTACACTAATGTATTAACTTAAAGCTCAAAATAAAGAATTGTCATGCTGTGGGCAGCTTGGATCACATACTTCTCCCGCGGCATCTCATTCGGTTTCCTCCACTATTTTTAGATGCATTTTGTGATAGAAATGCGTTATTCAGTGCTGTAATTTGAGCAACCGGCTGAAGCTGGACGTGCACTATGGGCAGACCCGACTAATCGATAATGAGAATAGTTGTCGATGATTTTCGTAATCGATAATAATCGATTTTAGCGATTCGTTGTTGCAGCTCTACTATTTTGTTTGAAGACTACATATAAAATAAAACAAAATAAATGTTGATAACTGCAGTTTGACAAAAGTTTAAAAAGTTGATAAAAATGACTTTTTGTCGACTAAAACTATGAAAGACTCAAATGACTAAAATATGACTAAGACTATTAAGCATTTTCGTCTCAAGATAAAGACTAAATCAAAAAAATGCCTATCAAAATTAACTCTGGAACAAACCTTGCTGGTTCTTGTGAGTCAAGAAAGCATTTGATGTTCTATGTATGTGTGCTGATCTAAGTTTCTATGTGAACAAAATACTTAATTAAATCAGTATCAGTTAATCATAAACGATCATATCTCTTCAAAAGACTTGGATTGAACAGCTCAATTCACATGGACGAACTTTTTGAAACGTTACATTTTTGATCACATGGACTTAACTGAGAGACAAAAAGGGTTTCACTAAAAAATATCTTAATTTAAGCTTCGAAGATGCACGAAAGTCTACGTACGAAAGCCTTATGGGGTCAGAATTTCCATTTTTGGGTGAACGTCATAAACTTCTCAGTTAAATATTAGCTTGACTAATAAAGTAGGACAAAACAACAAACTACTCTAAAGAAAAACATGTTTTAGACATTAGCTTGCCAAATAAGAGAACAGAGCCACTTGTGGGTGTACAAGCCATCTTTGAAAGGCCTGTGATAGAAAAGCTATTAGCTGTAATCAAATTTCTGAATCACTGAACACAAACAGACCTCGGTTATCAAATCACTGCTAGCTGGACCATTGTGATTGAAGCAAAGAAAATAAGGGGAAAATAAGCCTCGTCTTCAAACAACAGCAAATTACACAGGACATAGTTCTGAGAAGTGTTTTTCTGAGAGAAGAAAAGGCACATGCTGGTATGAAAGCATTTCACAGCTGGTGTCATTTCTAATGTATTGATACCTGCATCAGCAGTGGATGTTTTCTGAGGCGACGGGCTGATGAAGCCTTATTAATCACACATTTCACTCTCTGTGTCAGCTGATGATCACAGAATCAATGCCTCCAGGTGTGTTAAAACGTTTGGTGTCACTCTAGATGACGAGTGGGCCTCGGTCTCAGACCTCAGACGCTTGCTGCCCCCCCACGGGGCATTCACTGTTTGTCTGATTCACATCAAATTTCCAAGCACTTCTCAAAATGAAAAGTTATGATTTGATTGGCTGGCTTTATTCAATGATCCATCATGCCCACAACACTACAAAACTAAGACAAACTTTGCCAAATTTTGTTAAAGGGGTCATCGGATGCCTATTTTCCATATATTGGTATGATTCTTTAGGGAACGTCTTTATGAAATGTCTGCAAAATACTTTGGTTAATATTCCTCAATGGTCATCAAGTCCAAATTAAAAACAGCTTGAAAACTGAGACGGTTTAGGTTTTTTGGGGATTAAAAAATAAGAGTGAATGGATTTTATAATTGTAGGGCTGTTGCGTCCACACACTGCTAAGACACATTTATATGCAAAATTATTTCCCGACTTTAGTATCCTTTTAAAAATCAGGACAGTTGAATTTCAATTAATTTTAAAATCACATTCAAATTTAAAATACATTTCAGAATCCTGTTTGCAACCTCAGTGAAACTGAATTTAAAAGGTGGTACAACTATGGTAAATGGATGCTTTAAATATCAGTTAAACAAAGATTTCCTGTCCCAGTGGACGATTCTTGGTTAGAATATACCTAGTTTTCTTCCTATAACTCTGCATTCACATGCTGTTTCCTCTATTCATCAGGTCATCTTGCAAGTCTTTGGCAGTAAATTGAGGGACTTTCTCAGAAGCTCTGATCAAATATTTGTCCCTCTTGATGACAATGTGTTTTTTTCCCCCAGCACCCTCAAAGGGTTTCTGGTAGAACACATTTTAAACTTATGAATTTAACATTATGACATTATAGTCATATCTGAATCCTGGCTTGATAAATCTATTACAGACAACGACATTAGTATTATTGGTTATAAGGTTTTTAGAGCAGATAGGTTAAAAAGGGGTGGGGGGGTAGCAATTTATGTCAAAGAACACCTTGAGGCATCATTAATACTTTCAGTGTCAATAGCTAAACAGTATGAACTATTAGCTTTAAATATTTCTGTGTCTAAGACCCTTCAGCTCACTTTAGCTGGTTGTTATAGACCTCCTTCAGCTTCTAGCTGTGTTCTACATTCTATAATGGATTCATTGGCCTCCTTGAATTACAAGGAATTGATCCTAATGGGTGATTTTAATTTGAACTGGACTCATTCAATATCTGATGATTTTAAATTGCTTTGTGATAGCCGTAATCTTTTTCAATTGGTAGATACACCCACCAGGCCTAATTTGAAATTCCCAGAAAAATCTACATTAATTGATCTTGTGTTTACAAACGTTCCGCATAAATATTCTTCAGTTTGTGTATTCGCAAACGATGTCAGTGATCACTGTGTTGTGGCAGTAGCCAGAGATATGAAGTTACCCAAGCAGAACTCGAGAATCATAACTAGGCGTATTATGAAATATTTTAATGAGCAAGCTTTCTTATATGATCTCGCTCAAATTGATTGGGATAAAATTACTTTAATTCCAGATGTGGATTGTGCTTGGGACTATTTTTATAATAGTTTTATGTCAATTATTAATAAGCACGCACCTTTGAGAAAACATAGAGTTAAACACCGGGACAATCCTTGGTTTTCAACTGCCCTATATGATCTCATCCAAGAGCGTGATGTAGCATGGGCTAAGGCCAGACAAACACATTTAGACTCTGACTGGCTACATTTTAGGCAGCTTCGGAACAAATGTACAGTAGTGATTAGAAAGTCTAAATCTGACTATTTTCTTGATAAAACTAAAGTAAATCTGACAAATCCTAGGAAGTTGTGGAAGAATATTAAATTCCTAACCGGTACCAAAACGCATACAGAGCTTCCTCCTTGTATATTGACAGACTCCACTAAAATTACAGATAAAAAGCAAATGCTTAATAGTTTTAACAGACACTTTATTGCATCAGGGTCTTTATTTCCAATAAGTAATGATGTGATTTCTGATTTGGAATTTCTTGAGGCTGAGCGTAATTTATGGACGGGAGAGTTTGTTTTCCAACAAATTACTCTCTCTGATGTTTGTTCTGCTTTAAAAGAATTAAACGTGAGTAAATCGCCAGGTCCTGATCATATTGCTCCTCTGTTTTTAAAACTAGGGGCTGATTTTATTTCTCCTTCGTTGACATATCTTTTTAATCTCTCATTAATGACAAATGCAATTCCTAGGATTTGGAAATCAGCATTTGTTGTTCCTCTGTCAAAAGGGGGTGATCTTTCCTTAATGGATAATTACAGACCTATATCAAAGCTCTGTATTCTTTCAAAAATTCTGGAAACTTTAGTTAATAAACAGTTGACACAGTATTTAAATGATTATAACATCTTGTCTAGTAATCAGTCTGGTTTCCGTAAAGGACACAGTACTACCACAGCCACATTAAAAGTTTTAAATGACATTGTGGAGTCCTTAGATAATAAACAACATTGTGCATGTCTTTTTATTGACTTATCAAAGGCCTTCGATACTGTGGATCACAATATATTATTAGATAGGCTTAGATGGGTAGGACTATCAGAACATGTTATTTTATGGTTCACTGCTTATTTAAAGGGTAGAACCCAATGTGTTCAGGTGGAAGGTGTTCGGTCAGATCTTTTGGAGGTTGTCAAGGGAGTTCCACAAGGATCTGTGCTGGGACCATTATTATTCAGTATATATATAAATTGTCTTGATTTTAATATTGATAAAGCAAGGTTCCATTTGTACGCAGATGATACTATTGTATACTGTTCAGCTCCCTCTAAGCAACAATCAGTGACTGCATTACAGTCTGTTTTTGATATTATCCAAAACAGGTTTTGTGCTTTAAAGTTGGTTTTAAATGTTGAAAAAACGAAATGTATGCTATTTTCAAATTCTAGAACTTCTTTAGAGAATTCTATTGTTCTTCAGACTTCTCAGGGGAGCCAAGTTACTTCAGTGTCAGAGTACAAATATCTGGGTATTATCATCGATAATAAATTACGTTTTGGTTCACATATTAAGTATCTGAGTAAAAAATTAAAGAAGAATTTAGGGTTTTATTTTAGAAATAAATCTTGTTTCCCATTTAAAGTGAGGAAAAAATTAGTGTCTGCTACATTTCTACCGATTCTTGATTATGGGGATGTGGTTTACCAGCATGCCCCCTCTTATCTTCTTTCTTCTCTGGATGCTTTGTACCACGGTGCTCTGAGATTTATAACTGACAGTAAATTTACAACACATCACTGTGAATTATATGAAAAGGTTGCATGGTCTCCTTTGAGAATTCGGAGAAAAATGCACTGGCATTTATTGATATATAAGGCAATTTTAGGTCATTTGCCAAATTATCTATGCTGTTTTATACAAAGAACTTTGTCTGGAAATCATTCATTGCGTTCTCAATCAAATTATAATCTCTGTGTGAGCTTTGTTAGAACTGAGCTGGGTAAAACCTCTTTTAAATATGCTGCCGCTTCAGATTGGAACCTTCTCCAAAAGCAAATGAAGTTACAAAACTTGGTGTCTTATAATTATTTTAAGTCCTTATTATGTAATCTAGAGAGCAACTTAACGGTCTGTAATTGTTTTTAATTGGATATATGTTGGTTTGTAATGTTTGTTGTAACAATATTGTTTATTTGTATATGCAAACTCGGCTGCCTATCTTGGCCAGGACACTCCTGGAAAAGAGATTTTAATCTCAGTGAGTCTTTTCCTGGTTAAATAAAGGTGTATATGAATAAGGCTAATAGTTGCGTCACTAGGAACTTTTAGTGTCTTCTTGTAGCCATAGACTGTCCAATGTCCTCCTTGTTCTCTATAGCTTTTGTCTTTTGTGGGAGCTTGGTCATACTTGCCACTCAAAATTTACATATTAGAGTTGTACAATTTCAATTGTAATGGACACCTACTTCTTAATGTGGCACAGAAGCAACATTAAAAAGTAAGCTATCATCCAAAACGCTGTGGTTGATATATATATATATATATATATATATTAAACATACTTATCTTATGCTTAGCAAGGCTACATTAATTTAATCAAAAACAAAAAACATTGTTAAAAACAACAATATTGAGAAATAATATTACAATTTAAAACTTTGTATAGAAAGTTCAAAATAAATATAAATCAGTTAAAAAATAAATGTCTTTACCATTATTATTATTTTAATTTTCTTTATTTTATTGTTAATTTACTTCCTGAATATAAGGATCATGTGACACTGAATAGTAATGATGCAGCTTTGCATCACAGGAATAAAATACATAGTTTTATTACTTTGTAATTTTTCAATAATACAATATTTCACCAAAAGCGCTGATTTTACTGTAGTTGTGATCATATAAATGCAGTTTTGGTAAGAATAAGAGACTTCTTTTCAAAAACCATTTACTGAACCCAAACCTTTAAACACATTACATTAAAAACGTTAGGCTCCAGTTGTCTGAAAGCATGTGACACAGACCCATCCAATCAAATATAAACCACTTACAGTCGATCGTAAAAACAGTTACTATGGGGGCTGTTATAAAAAGTTAAAGCAATGCTGCTCTAAAACTCTGAGTCGAGTATAAATCGGTAAGTCTATTCTTTGCACTGGTATTGTATCACACAATTATCATCAGCCATAATTATGCACTGCTGCCCTATATGGCCCTGTAATGTAATACTGACAACTTAAGTGCTGCGTCTGGAGTGGGTGGGTTTATGGAGTCCTTTATATAAAACCATGTTTAATTATATGAAAGGGAGGAAACCATGCATATGGATACAGACCTTTAACACCCAGCATGTGTTATTTCAGGTTTGAGGTACTTCATTTGCATTTTCAAACATTTGAAAGTCACAAAAAATAGTGCAACTCTGATGACGAATGCAGAAAAACTGATTCTATTTAGTTTTTGTTGCAAAGAGGGCAAAGGCAGCACTTAGATTTGCTACTAGCAATCTTTCATTTGAAACAAAGTGAATTTACGCCCCTCTGCTTTAACTTTCAGCTTTTGTGGAGGACAATTTTTTGGGAAAAGAGGCAGAGATAAAGGGCAGCAGACAGAGAGAAGACGGTGTTCTAATTTCTCAACTTGTTAGCACTTAGCGTGGTGCTAGCAGCGGTGAGGCGGGTCCCAAAGAGAGCTGAGGTGTGAAATGTGCAATGAAGCTGATAACGGGGTGCTAGAACTGCAATCAAACACACTTTATCACACACATTCTCAGAGAACGGACTCACAATAACAAATAGACCGGCTCCTGCTTTCAGAGTAAGAGACGACTCGTATCACAGCAGCACTGACACAAAACAATATGACTAAGTTCACAAACACGCATCTTAGTGTGAACTAGGGCTGTTAAAAAAAAAATCCAATTTTAATAAAAATCCACATTCGAATGCAAAACGCTGCGTTTGAATTTTAGTTGTCCGTCAGGCAGCTTGCCACACGAGATGCGATGATGTGTCGTTGCATTTTAATGCTTTTTTTTAGCCTGTCCAGTTGAACCCACTCGATGCGGTGCTGCACATTCAAAATATAGCGGAAAAAGAGAACATCAATGTGGAGAAGATGTTATTTACCTCAAAACTGAAACCAAGCCGTTCACACAGAATGCATTTTTATTGCAATTTTCTAGAGGGACGTCTATCATCGTTGCACTCGCGTCTCACACAAGAGATCCCAAACTAGCTTGCTAGCGAACGTGCATATTAACAGCGTAAACATGAACCTTGCAATCATATGATTAAATGTTAATAAATAACGTGTATCAGCAATGATACATCTTTGAGTTTAAAGCGGCTCTGACAGAAAGGCTGCGTGTGCCGCTCATAGAGACGCGCTGTTTTGAGCTATGTGCTCTTTTCCTAAATGCATTACTTACATTTCACAGGTATATTCTCCATCTGTAAATGTTAGAAAGCCATGGAAATATTTCCATTTTGTGATTCTCCGCTAAACTCCACAGACTTGGTTCTGAACGCATGCGCGTCAAACAGACAGAGCTCAATGAAATATACTCTGACTAAAATATACATTTTGCTGAAATGTTTGTAGTTGGACATTTTAAACCTACAAGTAAGTGTATTTGTATGATAACACTATCATGTAAAGCAGAGGTTCTCAATTCCAGTCCTCGCACCCCCCCCCCCCTGCATATTTTGCATGTCTCTCTTAGTTAACACACCTGATTCAGATAATCAGCTTGTTAGAAGTGCACTCCGTGCATGAACTGTGTTCCGATTGACATGCTCCCTACACAGTGTCCATTGCTCCCTACACAGTGTCCATTGCTCCCTACTCCCTGAGCAGGGAAATCCGCTGAAGTTTACTTCATTTCAGAACATTCATTCATGGATTTGCGCAGCGTCTTCACGCACGGATGAGTGTGACATCATATACCTCTGTAAATATATACAATTTTAATTCCCGTCTTGCACACTTTAATTCACTTTGAATTGAATATATAAGTTCGCTTCGAACTGGAATCATGGCGGAATATCCTGTGATGTCCACTTCGCAGGGCACTTGCGTTCGAATAGAACAAACATCTGAAGCGATAAGAGTAACATACAAAATATGCAGAGCGGGGGGGCGCGAGGACTGGAATTGAGAACCGCTGCTGTAAAGTGACTGTAATGGGGTAATCAAAATAGCATTTTTACTCCATTAGCCTAGTCTGTGCTTTTTTATATTTTTTATTTTAGTAAATTCAACTTTGCTTCGAAAGCATCGTTTTTGTTTTTAGATCGCAATGTTACAATGTTACAAAAACCTCACCCCCTAATCTTTACCTCTTTTCCAAAGAGATGGTGTTGGATCTCGTTCAAGAGCCAGTGATCGGCAAGAGCAATATGGGATCCTATCGCAAACTGATTTAACTTGAAAACCAACCGATGACAATGCATGGCTGTGGCTGGAAGCTGGCATTCAATATTTCTTTCCATATCTCTTTGTAGACCATCTTTCCAAGTAAAAATCTAATCGGCAAAATCACTTTTTACAAGTGGTAAACTCCACACTAATTTGCAACAGCAATGCATATCAGATCTCATCAGGAAGCAGTGGAAACCATAAACATATTTCTAAAGCACCCGAACTGCCAATCCTCTGCTCACAGAAAATAACTCAACATATACAATCAGACAAGAGTATGCAGCAGTTGTTGTTTAGAGAATGACTGCCACGATGTGTGGAAGCGTGTATATCTGACCAAATCTTTGCCTCCCACTGAGAAAACATCATCAGATTCAATAACATATTGCCGCAGACATATCTCTTCCCCCTACATGGCACAAGGACATTCAGCCAAATAAATAACCATTTCAAACTGCAGGACAATATATTATTGAACATTAAACATTCTGCCTCATCTGATACAGGACTTAACATTTGAGCGGTTGAGTCGTGGTATAAGGCCACATTCCCATCAAACAGTGCAAGCGGCTAGACATTATAGTAAGGCATCTGGGTGAGAAAGGTCATGTAGGCAACGTGCCCGTCATGATTTCACAGTCCTAAAATGCATCTTGGCAAAACATTGTGATTTCGGGACTGTGGTGCACTGGTGACATTTCAATGTTGAGTTCCGCATCACAATATGATAACTGCCAGGCAGCAAATTAGGGATTTCTTTTTTTCTTCATCAAAAGCTTTCTGAACACTGAAGAATGCCAAAGACATTTGGGCTGCAGAGCTAATGGATGTGGGATGACATTTGAAAACACATGTTTTCTCCTCACTTCAAAATTCACAGGACTCTGTGAAATGTACGTGCATTTCTTTCCCTTTAATGGTGATGTTTCAGGACCAACCCAACCTGGGATGGCTGCATTAACTCAGAATAACACAAAGAGATTATAAATACAGTACTTCTGAAACAAATTAATAAATAAACGCCTAAATAATCTTCTGGCACTTTCCGACTACACAGAAAAACATAACAGTTGATGCATATCCAAGAGATCAATATGGCTATATGGTTGCTAGGATGTTCTGAATAGTTGCCAGGGCTCGATAATAAGGTCTGCCCAATGGCCTGGGGCCAGCAGGAAATCTGCTTGGGACAGCTGACGAATTTGTCACTGGCCCGATCGGGCCACTGCTGCATCGTCACTAAGTTTAGCCCTTGAACGTGTTTTCAGTGTTGCCAATTTACAAATTCGAATCGATTTTAAAGCATTCAAGCAAGACGTTAAAGATGACTACCATCTATACTCGCGCACTCGTTTGTTCTGTGTGTACAGAGTTGCTCATTCTTGCCCTTGAACAGACAAATACATACAAAAGGTATGTACAAAAAATACAAGCCCATCTTGGCTAGTAACTTTGCAGTTTTAACAATTATTAATCTATATTTTGAATTAGGGGTTTTTATGAATGTATCTCTGTGGGGAACTGGACTGTCTTAAAAAAAGTTTACGACAAAAACAGAATTTTAATTTTCATTCATTTAGGTCTGTATTTCCTGAAGCATTAATTTATTTGTATCTTTGTTCTATATATTCAGTTGTGCTATTGTTTGTAATTTGTTCATTTGTTCTTATTTACTGACCGTTTACTTGTATTTAATAATATTTTAACTTTATATTTTGAATATTTTTTAGGCCAGTAGTTTTTGCCGTGGTTTCGGAATAGAGAATTGTCAAATTGAATTGACATCTAAAACTTGGTGTCATATAAGCTTATTTATTAGAATAATATATACGGGTCAATAAAAGGTCCAAAACAATGATAACAGCATCCATTTTAGTTTTTTTGTGGCAGGGCCAGTGGAAAAAATCCTTAGCATTGAGACCTGGATGCTAACTAATTTATTTATTTAAAACAATAGGATCATGGGAAATGGGAAGCCACTGTTTCAAGTCCAAATTTCTGTGTAAAAACAGCAGGGACTGGTTGGCAAAATGAGCAACACTGAAGCAAACTAAACGAATCCAACAAAAAGCCTTAGCATTTAACTGGAAACCATTTGACCTTAATGTATCCTTTAGTCCAGCAGACCACAGGTCACTCAGACCGGCACGCAGCTTGTGCTCGCACTGTGAACTCTTGTGTACTTTATATTCAGACACGGAAAATGTCACATAACCCCAAGAGCTCCAGGTCCATTCGAACAAAAACTTAGGTCAATCTGTCACTCAATTCACTGACAGATTGATTACATGCTAATTCAACAATCAGTGATGGCATCAGATTGATGCTAAACTAATAGTTTATGAAAAAATAACTCAGCTGGACACCAAATGAGATATTTAGTAGAATGTTCACACTAGGGGTCTGCGATAATATTGTAATTGTTGTTTTAATGATATCCAATTTGACAATATCGAGTATTTTGCAAAACCCCCAAAAAACAGCTACGTTACGGAGTGCGTAATACATTACATACATTAGCAATACATTAGCCTACGCGGTGATGAAGGGGTTAAACAGTGCACGCGCGCATTTAGATCGCGTTCTTTCACTGCGTGATTCAGTCGATTAAAATGCATTAAGAATGATCGCAAAATTCAAGATATGGGGGCAGAATATGTATTTATTATTTACGTTTCATATGATTAAAATCACACAAAGAATGCAGTTTTTTCTTCAAAAATAAACACGGTTACAAATGTAATACTGATTTTATACAACCGTTCAATAAACAATGAGCTAATGTCAAGAGACATTTTAGACACCATATTGCCTGTTTTTGCTCCATTTCGCGTCTTCTGAGCAACATGACGGTGATTCGTTCATGAATGAATCAATGAACCGTTTAAATGACTCGGTTCAGTCGCAATGACTCACTTGTTAACAGTGGCGTGCTGCCACCTGCTGGCAATTTAATTTCACTTTTAAAGTCCATTTTCATTTTTTTAATCATTTTAAAAATCAGTATTCAATGTTTTATGTTTAAAACATAAAATAATGCATTTGTAACTGGTTAAAGCACTCTGAGCTGCATTAAACAGTGTGTGAATACATCTAAACACCTTCAGATGCAGCTTCTGCAGAGATTAATGTTGATAATACTGGTTTCATTTGTTTGGGAGTAGCCTAAATGTGTATTATATTAATTGACTGGTTAAATGTAACAATTTGACTCAAAAGATGTACACTTTTAGAACAAAAATTGCTTTATTAAAAGGTAAAAATCTAATTTAAACTTAAATGAAAAGATTAATTTATATCACTGATGTGAACTGAGCACACAGAATATGAAGAATATCATAAACTGCAGCTGTGCACGGTATTCAGATATCAGCACAATAACACACTCAGCAAAATATCTTCTAATTATCGTTATCGACAAAATCCCCAAAAATATCGAGATATAATTTTTTTTTTTCAATATCGCACACCCCTAATTCACACTACTTTTTTTCCATGCAATAGTAAGGGACAAAAACCCAGAAGCAGGGCTGAGACGATAAACTTATCTCCTAAATCAATACCACCATGATACTTGGGTGCTAAATCGATATGTATTGGGAGTTTAAAGAATTGTGATTCTACAAGTATTTCGATTCGATATTGCAATGAATTGCGGTTTGTTTTGGGGTTTTTAACAGTATATCATTGGGAAATGTTGAATCATACACAGTACATGATGTATAAGTTAAGTCATATTTAAAAAAAAAAACTATTAATAATTTGGTAATTTGTTCAACTGATCATTTGTTAATTTTTAGGTTTTAATAAGACGTTAAATAAATCTACATTAATAACGATAATTATTTTCTGAAAAGCGCATCAAAGCGAATGGAGGATCGTCTGTAGCTTGTATGCGTAGAAGAGAAAATGTTTTTTTTTTATCAAAATATCGTTTTATTAATGAATTTTCATTGTCAACCCAGCTCCAACATCCACACAGACAACTTATTTACCTTATATATGCTGCCGTGTGTACAAAACAGATGTTGACATTTGAAACACGCCACATGGAAAGCACTAATTGAATGCCTCTCTTTCATTCAACCATTAAAAAAAAATGTATAAGCAATGACTAAAATAAAGCACTGTAAAATCAATTAGTATCGATTCTGGATATTTTTTTTTTTTTTTATCGTAAAAAAAAAGTTTGTGATAGTTAGGTTATAATTATCCAGTGATTAGTTAGATACTACCCATATTATTTGTGTGGTGTTTTTGAAATCTTATGAAGCCACACAAACAGCTGCGACAAAGTCAAAATATGAATCATGTGCATTGTTTTTTTGGCCATTTTGGAGAAAAAAAGAGCAAGATGAACATTCTTCAAAAATTCTCCTTTTGTGTTCCATGGAACAAAGTCAGGAGTTTGGGTGAGTAAATGAGGAAAGAATCATTATTTGTTGTTTTCGCTAAAGACAGAAAAGGACACAAAAAATAAACCTCTACTGAAGCAGAATATGACGCATGAATAATTAACATCGTTAACCTCTCATGGAGGATTCTTAGCACATTTATTGTGTGCCAAAGACACATTCACCAACAAATGAGATCACTGCTGACCTACACATAATATGGACGTTACAATTAACATAATTAACCTGGCTGGACTCTCTGCTTGAGTGGAAGTCACCGCTGTTTATTTGCACACCTACCGGAGACAAATCATGACTCTGTGAAAGAGTGAAAAACAACTGAGGATGATGACGCCATTACAAAACCATTCAAACCTTCAGTAACAATTAACATTCGCTTTCACCCGGGTGAACATATTATTTGCATTAAAAGAGCCTGTGAGTGACAGGAATCTATTTTGCAATGCATGAAAGGAGAACATTAGTGCTACCAGTGTCCACCTCAGACCTTCAACAAGTTTATTCCTACTTCCTCCAAGCAGTCATGCAAAAAGTACATATGAACGGCTCCCTCAAATGTGACTTTTCAAATAGCAATTTATGTTCAATCAACCTTAGCTTTCTCATATATTAAAAGCCAGCTACAGCTCTCTTTACATGCTAAATATAGAAACTATTATATTTCCATTCAGCGAACAAAGGACTAAGCCCCTTCAATATCCCAATTCGCAAAGTCCCAGAATAATAACGCTGTGGTTCCTGCACCTCAGCGGAGATGCCATATTTGATTAGTAAGGGGGGCTTATTCAACAAAACCCGTTAGTCTGCTAGAACAATAGGGCACAAATTGAGCGGTGGCAAATGGTACCCATAAGTGACTATTGGAGAGAAAATGAGCTTAGGAACGGATACAGAACAGGTTTTTACATCTGCAGCCTCATGTGAATGACATTTTATAGGCTCTCCATGTCAGGATATTTTACTGAAAAGGATTTACGGTCTAAATAAAGTCCCTAAATAGAAGGTTGCTATAAACCTGGAGCTTGTTAAAGCTTGATGTTCCCAGTCATTTTGATATTAGATGTCATGTCTGTCACCATGGATACTTCTAGTAATCACACTTCACCATAAAACATGACCTTTTAAATTAACAGCACGCATCAGTTTTGTGCAAAGCCACTGTGCATGATTGCAAGATGTATCACACACCATTGTTTTAAAGACTGGAATATTTTTATGTTTTTGAAAGCTGTTTTAATGCTCACTGAGGTTTTTTTTATTTAATCAATAATCAGTAAATGCAGTAATATTGTGAAATTTTACCATTTAAAATAACTTTTCTATTTGAACTATTTAAATATCCTTTGATCAAAGTTGAATTTTCAGCATCATTATTCCAGTCTTCGGTGTAACATAATCCTTCAGAAATCATTATAGCGTGCACTATGAATGCTTACTTTCCTTTTAGGCAAGGCAAGTTTATTTATATAGCACATTTCATACACCATGCTAATTCACAGTACTTTACATAAAAGGAAGTAAAATAATCATTCGAAAAATTATCACAATTAAACACTTTACAAATGATTTAGAAATGAATTTAAAACAGTTAAAAATAGAAAATGATTATACATAAAATACAGTGCAATCAGTTCGGATGTAGCAAAGTGCTCATTCAACAAATGCACAGCTAAACAGATGAGATTTGAGTCTGGATTTAAAAGTGGCTGATGTTTTAGCACATCTGATCTGTTCTGGAAGCTGATTCCAACTCCGGGCGGCATAATGCAATTATAAAATAAATGAACATTATCTTGGGATGCTGTCGAGCTCTTGAGTCAAACATTATTTATGCCTGACACATTGGTTGTGGAAGCACGGCAGACTGCATGTGCCCCTCAGAAGCGCTGAGAGGTGTTTATACTCGGTGTTCACCCTGGCACGACTCTCCGAAGTGACAAGCAGCAGTGTGGACAAAATATCAGCTGAACCAGCAAAATGCCAAACTTTACTCTAACAAGGAACAATATTACTTGTTCAAAGGCAGCTTACTGATCACAAACATAGCTAAATTGGCAAAGCATGACAATGCTAGGGTCATGGGTTCAACTCCCACCACAACACCTTGTACTAGGGATTACAATTGTAATTTTTTTTTTTTTATAATCAATTGTCAATATAATCAATTTAAAATAATATGCACTTCCAGTCACAAGTTTGAGGTCAGTAAGGTTTTTACATTTTATGGAAGACGTCTCTTACACTCGCAGAAAAAAAAGGTACAAAAGCTGTCGCTGTGAGAGTGCCCTTTCAAAAGGTATACATTTGTACTGAACCGTACCGTGCCGTACCATGCAGTGCATTATTTACCCCCCAAAGGGTGCGTATAAGTACCTTAGAAGGTGCGTATTATTACCTAAAGTGTACATATTAGCAAAGGTATATAATAGTATATAAAGGTATATAAAAGTATATATTTGTACTTTTTGAAAGGCACTGCCCCAGTGACAGCTTTTGTATATTTTTTTTTCTTATAGTGCATACTCACCAAGGCTGCATTTATTTTAACAAACATACAGTAAAAACTGCAGTATTGTGAAATATCATTACCCACAAATTTTCTATTTCAAATTTCCAAACCTCCCAGTAGACCATATTTGACAAATTATTCACACAGCATTATCTTCAGCTTAACATTTGGTTTATAGTACAGTCACATATTTTCTCAGGGTTTTATTCATTGATTTTCTCAAAGTGACATTAACATACAGAGACCCTACAGAGCCCCTAAAATATAAATAAATACTTTTGATAAATACTAAAGACTTTTGCATGCACACAAGAATGCATACTTCTGCATTATAATTTCTAGTTTTATATAACCTTTTTCTTTTGAGCATCACTGTCATTTTACTATGAATAAAACGAGAGCATGAATTTAATAGAGATCTACTTGCTCAAAATTTCCTGTAGTGGCGGATAAATCACGACTCAAAATAGGCTGATGGCATAATACGGCTGTTTTCCTTTGTTCTATTTGCCAAATTCAAGGGTATATAAAAAAAGACTGGTACAATAAAAAGTGTAAAAAAATGTGGCTTTCATTTGGGTAGTATGACATATTTCAAGGCCTTGGGTCTCTTTAACGCATACTCTGTGGCGGCCAAGAATCCACACCATGAAATAAGCTGATGACAATAGGTGGCTCAGTGTGCATTGTCCTATATGCTAAGTTTAATGGTTTTTCATGCGCCCACAAAAGTCTGTATATTTTGAATTTTTGCAAAGGTCCTTGAGGCTATGTAATAGGGTTGCAACAATACCACAAGCCCACATTCAATACATACCTCGGGTTTTTAACCATGGTTTTCGGTTTGGTTCTGATGGCTTGGCACATCAGAATGTTTTTTTTCTTGCGAAATGCGACATTTTTAAAACTAATTTAAAACATTTTTAAAACTTCAGTACACTGGAGAAAAACATGCATTATATTTCTACTTCAAATTTCTTTTAAAATAACTATTATTTTTATGAATAGATAAATAGTTACAGATATAAAATAACAAATAAATGCCCCATGTATAATATGGTTTACAGTTTAGAATATTTATTTAATTTTACATTTAAAAATATAATTTCCCTTAAAATGCAAAAAAAATTACATTCATTTTTACAAAAAGTACAATTAAAAGTCAAAATGTTTGCAAAAAAGGTAAGCGGATAAATGTACAAATGTGCAAGAGGCAATATTAAAGCATATATTGAAAAATGTGCCCGAGTGATCAAACCGTGCCGCTGTGTTGAAGCCATTGCTGCATTAAAGGTAAGATGTGGCTTAGTTTCATCCATGTGTGTGAGAATGAAGGTGAACAGAAAAAAAAATGAAGCTATCTGACCTGGGAAGTGCAACGCAGCTGTTTTGAACACCGTCAGCAGTGACAGGATTTCTGACACGGACTGCTGAGACGTTATAACTGCTAAACGGAGAACTGAGACAGGCCGACAAATGAGAAAGAAGTCAAAAAAGCTCTGAAGCGGTGTTTCTAGGTCAGTGATTTTAAGAGGGAGCCATGAGGCATATCTTTCTCTTTCACACTTCAGAGAAAATGTGGAAAGAAGACAAATGCAAAGAAAAAAAAATACTCATTCTACATACAGCCTGACGCAGCACTTTGAGCTATGAAAGTGTAGCTGATGGCAACAAAGCTGGGATAAAAGAAATAATCCATGCCGGGTTCATCGTTTCAAGCACACCTTTTGTTAATCACACACCCGTGACCAATTTTAAAGATCAGGTGAAATCGTTAATAAAGCAGAGCCAGTCAGCATGAAGATGACCTTAAATGAAGAGCAAGGTCAGAAGAGGAAGGCTGTACAGAAATGGGCTCATAAATAAGCAAATCAATATAAGTGCAAAGACTCATATCATACAGCGATAACTCTGATCCAGCACACAGACAGAAAGATAGCGCCCATATAGTTCTTCATACATGTGAAAACACTTCTCTTCATGACTTCTCACTTTTAAAGGGATAATTCATCCATAAATGTAATGATCATACTAGAGCTGTGATGTATGGGATTTTCTCTTACCGTGGTGAAGCAGCAACAAATATTGCGGTTAATCGCACGATTGTAACCCATTCTTTTTTACAATAAATGATTAAAAGAATAACATCCTGAGCAAGCTGCAGAAACAACAAGCCGAGCTCAACATGGCCCATGCTTTGTTCTGGGGAGTTCTCTGGTGAGAACTTCGATCCCGAATTCTTTAGAAATAGTTTTTCAGGTAACAGTCCGTGATATAAACACACTTGTCCAAACGCAACTTGATGAAAAATGTGTTGTTTGTAACAGCAAAATTGGATGTCATTAATATTATTTAACGATTACTTAGGCTACATTTATAATAACCTTTTTAAAGTTTGTTTGAGTTTTTCCTCGTTTCCTCGCTTTCCTTTGCTTTTAAATTGTAAGAGCGCTGTGCGCATATTTCTTTCACTTTCAAATTAACAGTAATTTGGCATCAATTAAATTCAAGCAACAACGTAATACAATGTCAAACTCATAGAACTTTTATTAACAAAACTAATAAAAACACCATGCTATATGCCTAATATAAAATAACAAATTACTTTGGCTACACAAAACTGAAAATCAGCAAACACCGTGAAACCAAATAAATAAGAAACAGAACATTTGTTAGCTAAATGAATAAGAAAGCTTGGAGGCACGGCATACAACTTGATGTAGAATAAAATAGCCTACACAAAGTTTAAATAAAGTCAAAATCAGTAAACACTGTGAGACCAAATAAATAAGAAACGGATGTTTAAAAAACGTCCAAAACCATCTTAGGTACTGGCAAAAGTCAACCGTCAAACTTCAAAACTTCAAACTTCAAAAGTCAACTTTTGTATTTAATTTCGAAAATAAATCTGCTGCCATCCATTCAGGCGAGCTGTCGGTCTCACCTCATCCTTCTTATCAGTCAGCTCGACTCGCTCCTCACTTGATAAATGCAATCTGACTCCTGCTGTTGATCTGTGATGCCATTGTTTTTCGGTACGCTGCATTGAGCAGCCACGTTCCATTTTTAATTGTGTCTGTCCTCTGGCTGAACTAAATTTGTATTACTATAAAAGCTCAAAACGACGGTGGGGGCAGTGTCACGGTGGGCAAGTGACATAAGCGGGTGTTGCCACTTAACACCGGTATCACCGGAAACACTGAATATTGCAGCAAGCCTATGTGACATCAGTGGTTCAACCGAAATTAAGAATTTATGAGATTACAAAAAATAAATAAAAAAATATTCTCTTCCGTGTCAGACTTTGCTGTGTGACGTAGAACCCAGATGCATTGCTCCTTCTTTACAAGCAGAAGACAACGCTCGCTCTACATAAAACAGTCTTCGTAAACAACAGATTTCGACAGAGAGAATGGCTTGCAAATTGTTTTCCCAGCCTTACTTATTTGAACCAGAATATACAGATGATGAACTAAGAGAGATGGACGTTCTACATCATAATGCCGGCTCCTGCATCAGCAGGACAAACAGACAAAGACAAAGAGTGGCAAATGCATCTTTATCAGGCAGGAACTTCACTTTAATTTTCACCAAGTCAATTTGTCCTTTGCTAAGATCACAGTAATTTGCTTCTTACATGTCCTCTTCAAACAGTCTCGGCATTAATATTCAGCCGCTCCTGATCTCAGAGGGTGATTAACATTGGCTCATTGTCAGGAAATGACTTCAGGATATTTGTTCAGGATTTTTAATTCACTTTTATGAATCTTAAAAGCTTTGTGTGACGGGGGTTGGTTCAACTTTTGCTCAGTCATGAATTAAACATGTAACGCCACTGAAAACAATTCGGTACATGAACTATCAACACAAATGTCAAGCAGGACAACAGCACAGCAATCAAACAAAAGAATAAACATTAAAAGGGCAAAAAATAAGAAAAGTGTAAATAGATCCACCTAAATCTGACTTTATAGGGGCCATCGGATGCCCATTTTCCACAAGTTGTTATGATTCTTTAGGGTCTTCATTAAACGTCTGCAACATATTTTGGTTAAAATTTCTCAATGGTAGTGTAAAACTACATAATTTTTACCCAGTCAAAAACAGTTCCGTTCACGGAGACCCGTTTCGGAGCATGTCTCTTTAAATGCTAATGGACTCTGGCTCACCTTCTCTTCCATGGAAAAGGAAAGTCAATTTACAAATAACCATAAGAAATATAAAGTGTGGGACTTTTTACTTTTTATAACTAGTAAACTGATGTTTATAAACATCTGAAGTCTATGCAATGTCCTCATTTAGCTAAGAAAGTGTGTGTTTAACCTCTTTGTCCATGCTATCCAGGTCTTCTTTGCAGAGCATGTACAGCGGCATGGATTCAGACATGCTGGGCTGTCGTTTCCTGCGGGAAGGTCCAGGCTGCTCATTATCAGGATTCGATCCTGCAGCCTCATCCGTCTGCTGAGACCCCTGAACTGACCTGAACAAAAGCAGAAGCAATCAATGGCTCAACATGCACACTCCAGATCACTGGCTGAAATATGGTTATCAAGCAAAACTGGCTGAGTTTGCGCTGACAGAACACCAAAGCAGGACAGCGGCTCGCCCGGTTTGAGCAACACCTAAAAACCGATCGAGAGCAAATCAAACACACACACAGCCCAATACTGTACACAGCAGACAGCAAACATGATTCAATCACATCTCCACTTCCGTCAGAGGAGCCACAACATGATAATTATGATAATTCAGCACAGGGAGATAGATGGTCAGCGCAGACAGCGTCTACTACATGTGCTCTGTTTAAACAGTGTTTTTAATCCATGAGTTCTTAAACTTGAATCCAAAATCTGGGTCTGTTTTGACCTGGTAGAATGTAAGCTTATAAAACAGTCACAGATCACCGTTTCTTCAACAACAACAAAAAAACGAAATTTCATCTGCTCAATAACGAGTGAAAACATTTCTAACATTTGAATGTTATTGTGTTATGTTTTTACTATATTTCTTCCTTTTCAATTAAAAAAACTAATGGGCTAAAAAACACTACGATGAAAGAAAGAAATATACAATTGTATTTGAATATAACTACTTTGAAATCATTTCGTTGAATACATAACTCCTGACTGCTCAAAAACAGTCCACATTTATGAAACCTACCAATTTATTCTAACAAATCATAACTATTTCTCTAATGTTTTCAAACAAAATAATACGTAGGTAAACTTAATATTTCATTCTTCATGCTGTAATGGTTCATCAACAAAATGTAGTCACAAAAGTGTGAGAGAGATATGGGAAAAGAGTCTAAATATTTTTTACAAAAGTACTTTTGAGACAAATCATATTTAAATAAAAATTCTGCATAACATCATGTGTAAACTCAGTTGATACCTGGGGTAAAAAAGGTTGCAAATGCAAAAATAGTCTCAATTATCTCGAACATTTTTTAAACAATTTTACACAAATGTTCAGCACTAAAGCGAAGCACAACGTCTGTTAAAGTTGAGGTCAGAATAAACGTTTAAACTTTGTTAAACATTAATTCACACAATGTCTTATTTTGTTTAATTTCATACTCAGAGTAGCAGACGACCTAGATGCAAACTCGCAGCACACTTCAGAAGTGTCTTCTTGGAAAGGTCAGGTCAAGCTCATCCGAAATCATTACTAGCCAGCCTACTGTCATTATAAAGCGCTTGTAGGAAACAGCAAGATAGATGCAAGACAGAACTAAAAAACCTGTTCAGAGTGTAGAGAACATGCACTGATATAACATGGTAATTAGCAACAGTCATTTAAGCAGCATATCTATACTTTGAAATATCCAATCAAATGTTTAACAGCTGTGGACGGCTCAATGGTTTCTGTAGAAACTGAATACAAAGACGTTCGGAGGGAAAGGTGTAGACTGGTCTATAGCTATAACTGCTTTTCAGAGAAACAAGTATTTGAACTTGGCACGTTTCCTAAATATCTGCAAACATATTTAGTACAGTCAAACAATTACATACAGCACCTTTAATGGGAATATACTATGATCATGTGTGTTAAGAGCCATATGAAATCCACTAACTTTTTATATATTACTGCACTGATTTTGGGCAAAGGAAAATCTGAAAACGGACATTTCCTGATATTTCCATGTTTCTAATGAACATTGAAGCTCTCAAATTAGCAAAGTTTTTAGATGTTCATCTAACCCATTCCCCTAAAAACATGTTTTGGTGGCACATATAGTTATTTTCTCTTTTGCTTCCTAGCAACAAAAGAGGAACATGGGAGATTTTGTATCGACGCTTGTGTCCTCATTTTCCATTCTTGAACCATTCAACAAGCCCTGTTGCCTGGAGACCAGTACATCCTCTCATCAGCAGCACAAGAGCACTCACTGCCAGCCTACATGTGACATGTTGTAACAGGGCTCCATGCAGTCCAGGTATTCATTCAACACATCAGGCCTGCTGCAGACGGGCCGCGCAGGGCTGAGCGCTCATTACCATATATTAGTTCAGCTCGCAGACGACCCAAGTGTATCTGTCTGGAAAGTCAGTTGGGTAGAGCTGTAGTGTAACTATCAAATTTAGCTGTGAACTCTTGTAAATGGTTCCTCGATGACAGAGGAGTGCTTTATTAAATTTGTGGCCCCCTACAAGGATAGCAAGTGCAAGGATAAGGCAGAAATAAGATACATGGAAGGAGTCTGCGATCAAGCTGAGAGCAGTTAACAGGGAACGAGAGACAGGATAGGATGCCCAATCTTTCTCCTGGTGTTCTACCTGCGGAGATGAGATCCAACTATAATCCACACCTAAACCAGCCAATCGATTTCTCCAGCTTTGTTTCAAAATCACAGGAAGATATATATGTGAGAGCAGGACTGGCAGTATGGGTGACCAATGCACTGGTAAATCAAATAAAAAAAGTTGTGACCTGCTTGGTACGACACAAAACTAGATCTCCCAATTTTAAGGCCCAGATATACTCATACAAAGTTATTTTTCATTCTTTATTTAGAAGTAAAAAAGGGTAAAAATGTGAAATTCCCTTATAGCAGTTTACTGTTAAAGAGAACATCCCGACGCTGCTGACAGCAACATTTAGATGAATATGTACTGGATGCTTTCTTCTCAATAATGAAATAAACAAACAACGATGACAGCATGAGACACCAGCAGTTAAGAAAGCATACGACTGCAGCAATGTCTATATGTTTATTTTTTATTATTATTATTAAAGTCTTTAAATGTTCGCCGGTTCCCGCCTCCTTCTTGCTGATCTACCCACTTTGCAACAGTAATGAATTAATGACCCTGCAAAACTCGTTTATGTGGAACACCCAAAAATAACAATCACTACTCTTTTACATACATTTAAAATTAATTGGGTATGGAGCTCAGTACTAAAAAAGCATCATTAACATATCATTAATGGTCTATACAACTCGCATTATATTCCAAGCCTTCTGAAGTCATATATCTTCAAAGTTTTATTACACTGAAAAAAACATAGGCAGGATATTCTTTAAAAGTTATCCTTCTGTACTCCACTGCAGAGAGTAAGTCATAGAGGAACAACTTATGGCTGCTCCTAAGGTGAACTATTTTTTTTCTAATTTATTTCTCTCCTCATCAGATGCTGACACAGGAGGTGCGCTTTTCTTCCTCACTTTCAATCAGCATTTACAGGCTTGTTTTTATTATTCCCTTGTCACAGCAATGGCCAAAGGTGCTGATGAAATTTGCTAATCATTTCTGTTTCACAATCTCAGAGCTGCCAAGGCGCAATGCTTTATTTCTCGCAGACTTTATTTAGAGCTTAGAGATTAATGTGAAATAGACTGCATGAGAAATTCAATATGAGCCGGGATAGAAAAGGCAAGCACAGCATAAGGGCTACAGACCGTTTATACGCCATCAGGGAAGTTCTTACCAACCAAGCACATTTCACACTGGACTTTCATACAGACGCCTAATGAATATATAATACAACATTACATTCCCTTGCTTTTAAGAAAAAAAAATGTTATGCATTGTGCAGAATCTGCAAAAAAAGACCCGTAAGACATTCTCAATTCTGATACAACCTTGAGTTCATTACTGTATCAGATATTCAGTGACTGGATTTGATGAGCATTAGTATGAACTGCGCCAAACAAACAGAAATGCACAAATCATATGACGTACCTGAGGCTGGACAGATCTCCCTTGGCCGAAATGGATGATCCATGCGAGTGCAGATAAGAGGGTGGACGGGAGACCTGAGGACCCCTGCGGATCAGTTTCCCAGTGACTGGGTCATACGTCCGCATTTCTGGCGCTGGCAGGGGCTTCTGCTGGACAAGAGGGGCCTGGAACAAAGGCTTCAGGACGGACCCTGGGATGTCTGGAAACATGGCAGGACTATTGCTCCTACAGGAAAAGATGTTATAATTAACCTCTAATCTTAAAAAAAAAAAGATTAGTGTTTGTGGTCATTTTTACATTTACTTTTTCAGGTCCAAAATGAATGAGTGAAGTACTGTATAGTAACAATAAAACAAGATTTAGAACTTTGGTTGGGATGTAACAATTCACTCAACTCATGTGATATATTTAAAGATACTGATTTCACAACATGATTTTCACACAATTTCCTTTTACAAAATGACAAATTGTAAATGAAAAGGTGTCCTTTTATTATTTCTCAGACAAAATGCTATACATTTCTGTGTAAACTTTCAATTTTTCAACTAACAAAACTAAATAATTGTAACAAATTCCAAATCAAATAAATAATAAATAAACAAATCTATTCAATATAAACAAACTATACTAGGGATGGTCATTTTAACTGTTTAACCGTTAACTTGCCGATAAGAATTTTGACCGATTAATACAATCAGTTAAATGCTTTAAAGTCACTTTAAAACGAAAGGAATTAATTTAGGCTAAAACGAAACTGAAACCAATGTTGGGTCTCTCGTTCAACACAAAATCAAATGTTTCTGTATCCGCAATGTATTTGAATGGCCAAATATTATTTACCTTTTATGTACGCCTACTTCACTCACGTTCCAATATCCACGTAAACATTTTTTTTTGCATAACTTCACGGCGGTATGGAGATAACGCTTAACAGCACAGATTTGACTACATATTTAAACGGTAGTATGGTTTTTTTCCATATATTTGACTGATTGTTTTTTTATAATGAACAGGCTGCATTGTCAAGGTAGAATAATTAACTAGAATGCTTAACTTAAAAATCACTAGATTTTTTCCCCCTTCTAACAGTGGAAGCAACTACTCCTTTTAATCATGAAGATAATCGGAATTGTAAAAGCTTTGCTTTTATTTGTGTACATTCACAATGAAAACAAATCTTTGCGCTTTTGTAAAATAAGCCTAAAAAAATGATGCCACTTTCTGCCGTCTGGTTTCCTTTCGCGAAGCACAAAAAATGAACCGAAACGCTGCATAGGCAACTTGTTACACAGTTTTTATTTTGTTTTCTTAAATTATTATTTAAGTGAAAATATATTTATCGTATAGGCCTATTTATTCATTATAATATTGCGACTATAGCTTTATCATGTTTTTTTCTGCTCGTAGAAGCGCTGTAGGTGCGTGATGTGATAGCTATGATGACCATGTGAACCCTGTAATAATGAAAAATTAATCCCCGGAAAACAAATGTTAGTATTTTAACGGGTCACAGACACTTATTATTTCTAATTTAAAATAATCTTGTTGGTTAATGGTTAATAATCGGTTGCGAGCATCGGTTCTCGGTTAGGAAAAATAACCGAAATGAACATCCTTAAACTATACCATAGGCCTATAAAACATCTGAACGAAACAAAGACAGCAGACAGGCTGAATGAAAACGCAATTCTCTCTCTGACAGCAGGTAGCGCTAATAAAAAAAATGCACGTAAAGGTTGGTTTACACCAAAAACAATAATTATTAGGATTACTAAAACAATAACAATAATAGGGTCCACACCAACAGATTCTACTGTTCTGTTTATAACAAGTAGGCAGTTTTGTCATCTGCCACTTTAAATGCTCAGTGGTTTCTGATTGGTGTTGATCAGCTGGAAAATTATTCTGATTCCAATGATATCATTCTTTAGTGTTATAATCATTATCTATGGTGTGTGCTAGGAGTGGGCGATATAGCACAAATATCATATACAATTATTTTTCAGGAATATCACGTTTCATGATTTTTTGGCACGTTGGTTTCTTTATTTTGCAAGTTGTCTGAGCAGTACAGACAAAATAATTTCCCTATTTTAAAAACAAAGCCTTTCATTGTAACAAAAATATTTAGGCTGAAGTGGGTGAAGATAACAACCTTTGTCATTAGAAAGTAAAAACAAACATACACATTACAAATACACAAAATAAAACAAACAGTGCTTTATTTTCAGGTTCAGTAGGTGTATTTAGCAGTAACAAATATTAAAATAAAACATTTTATACACTATTTATATCAATTATACATAGATTTTTATTAAAGCACCTGTACTAAAGTTCTTCAGTTAAGAGCAGTGAGTGACTTTTCTCTGTGTTTTGTTATTTTATTAACATTAAAAGTCATCTATCTGTTGATTCCGTCAGTGTTTTAGGTAACAAAAGGTAACAAAAAGGCAACAGAGGTAGTTCATTTCAATAGTGTAGTTAGTTATGTGCTATTAAGCCTTCTGAAGCCAAATGCTAACTTTGTGTAAGACTGAAAATCTTGCATGAGTCAGTCTTGGACACAGTTCACTTTCCTTTAACAATCTGCTAGGCATCTCCTTTTGTGTTCCACAGAGGAAAGTCATGTGCATTTGGAACAAAATGAGAGTCATGTTTGGGTAGCTCATTAATCTAATAATTATTTAATACCGAAGGAGTCAGTACAAGCTGAAAGATTTTTGGCCACGGTTGTCATATTCTATTCATGAGTGCTGCAGTTTAGTGACTGAAAAACACTCGCAGTCACGACAGAAAATACAGACAAAACAGATCGTTGTTTTTACAATCTTTATGCTGAAAGGCACAAGTGAACTTAAAGGATAAAGAAAAGCAGGACAGACAGAGAGAAGAGAAAGAGAGACTGAGAGATAAATACCTGTGTGATTTGTTATAGTCCTCTTTGAGAGGAAAGAGTTGCTCCTCGACTCGCTCCCAACGCTCCAAACAGGCCCACAACCATCCAGGATTCACCACATGGAGATGTTTACAGCCCTGAGCTTGACGAACTTTCTCGGTACCTGATGGAGACATGCATACATAAACAACACCAAACTTTCAATGTGTACACTTCTTCTCAGTGTTTCTAACTCCACTATCAGCAGCAAGGAAATGTAGTCAGAAGAAAACCGAGATAAAAAAAAAAAACTTCTTTACCAACAAATGCAAAATTTCAAGACACATTTTTCTATTCCTCCACTGCAATCACTGCTATTGAAAGCACATTCCAAGTTATAAAACGTTATAAAAGATAATGGCACAGGCGACATTTACACAGCCAGTGTTAGGGACTGATGAAGGATGTCAGGCCCTGTTCACACCTGATATTAAGATGTCTTTTGGTCAATCCAATCACAAGTCAACGACGCTAAATACAGGTGTGAACAGAACTAAAATATTTTGAGCTTGTCCCCTTTTGACCACTTCCAGAGGTAATCGAAAATGCATTCGACCTGACTGCATTCAAACAGCCACTAAAGTCCACCTACTCTCCACTGACTGAGCTAATTATTAAACATTACAATGTTCATTTCCCATTTTGTTAACTGACACAATTACAAATGTTAAATTTGGTAACACTTTATTTTAAGGTGGGTTTGTTACACGTTACATGTAGAGATCGGCCGATATATCGGTTTACCGATATTTGTCCCGATATTTAAGCATTTTACCATAATCGGATATCGGTTTTGTATCGTTTTTTTTGTCACATACACAATTCTACAGAGTATAACCAGCAGTGAAATGTGTTCTCTGCATTTAACCCATCCAAGTGCACACACACTTAGAGCAGTGGGCAGCCGATGCTGCAGTGCCCGGGGAGCAGTTGGGGGTTCAATACCTTACTCAAGGGTCTCACCGCAGTCGTGGACAATTCCTGCCGGAGCCGAGGTTTGAACCCACAACCTCGTTTTACAAGTCCATTTCTCCATTTGAAATCATTAGACATTATTTTGCTTAACATTAGACATTCTTATTGTTAATATCAGTGTTGCTTATGTTTTTTTATAAATAAAATGTTTTTTGGAAATTTGAAGATTACATTTAACATGAAAGAATGTTAATTTTCAACAGTTTTTTCTTGTTAAGATGACTGGAAGGAGGAAAACCTAAGTGAAGAATGGACTTACTTCACTCTTCACTTCACTTTATAACAGTAAATAAATATCGGTTCTGCATATCGGTTATCGGGTACATAACATGCAAATAATTGATATCGGTATCGGTTATAAAAAAATCTATATCGGTCGATCACTAGTTAAATGTACTTACTGTTATAATTAGGGATACACGATATCAGAATCGGCCGATAATGGCTTTAACTTGAATCATCATTTTTCATATTTTTTCACCCAATATGAAAAATTGTGTCGATATGTCTTGCCAATAAGAGGAAGAATACCTTAATAACTCACATGTGCTCTGGGTGTGCTAGCGATTAGATCATGTCAGCAGTGTGGCTCATTCTTAAAGCAACGTTTTGTCTGAATGGTGATTAGATTCACTGTTTTGGATCACTGCATTTAAACTGAGAATGCACTTACAGAATGACCAGTGTTGGTCATAAATAATAAGAGTCCCCAAACTTTTGAATGGTAGTGTATTAATTTATAAAACTTTATATATTATGTGCAATTAAGACACTCAGAGAATCAAGATTTGATCTATGAAAACTTTTTACAATAGCTGTTACGGTGGAATTTAATTATCAAAACCCAGCAGCAAAAACATCTTGATGAAGTGAATAGCTTCAAAAAGTATTATTAAATTGAGGGAGATTTGCATTGATTTCAGTGCTAGCAATCCTTCCGCAACTTAAAGCACCAAACAAAAAATGCAATTAGTATGTTTTGCACATGTGATGAATAAACAGCACTGCTGCACAACTCTATATCTACATGCATTTATACTTCTCTCCCAGTGTAGTTAAAATAAGTGTAACGCCATGAGCAAAAGTGATGCTTGTCCTCTCAAACAGCACTAATCATGTCGGTCCAAATGGGACATGAGTTAAATCTGCTCATGACTTCCACTACGGAACGTCCTGAGTGGCCGCTCTCGTCTGACTTGATCATGTGTGAAGTTGTGTCTGTATAAACGAGGGATCAGAAAGCAGGAAGGACATCCACGCAATTACACAAGCCAGCCACTAAACAAATAATTTGGCACCAAAGGCTGAGATCTGTGAAAAGCTGTCAAAAAATATACAGTACAGAGAGAGAAAGTTTGGCAGTTCTCGGCTTCTTTTTTTCTCCCGTCTGGCTTTGTGGATTTCCTTGCACTCTTCCTCTCATTAGCCGCTCTGCATTAAAACTGGCTTGTGGTTGCGGTGTTTGGCAGAGCTGAGGGTGCTGACGGACGAACGGGGGAGGGGGAGTGAAAACACTTAAAACGACAGTGTGGTGACATTGGAGTGTGGAAATGTTTGCTTAATGCTTAATGGTGGCCAATTAGACAGCGCTCGACAGTAATTACGTTTGCACTTGATCGTCCAAGTGTGTGTCTCAGTGTGTGTGTGGGTTTCTTCGGGGGCGGAGAGTGTTGAGATGAGCACGGAGGAACAACGGACTCATTTGAGTTTGAATAAATAAAGTTCACGAAGCTCCAAGACTGTGTGTCAGACTTGATGTTGACCTTCTGCTGCTGTTATTAACACTTTGCATAATACATTTAAAGAGAAACAGCAGCTAAAGTCATCTGCGGAAGTTATTCTTAGGATATATATGTGTGTATATATATATATATATATATATATATATATATATATGTATATATTTCAGAGATAGCGTTAGACTAACATTGTCCGTCATTTTAATTTTCAAATTTTAGCTATAACAACATTTAATTGCTTCTATTTTTGTTCTCATTTTCATTTCTAATAATGAACCTACAGGACGAGCATATAGGTTTATGGATGTATTTATTTATGATGAGAACAGATGAACAGACTGTGCGTCAACTTTATTTTCCACAGTGAAAGCGAAGGCCACTATAAACAACTAAATATGCTAGGGCTGGGTAAAAAAAAAAAAACTCGCCTCAAACAGATAGCAAAAGATTCGTAACAAAGACTAAAAGGGACTTTGCTCGTAACACTTTTATTTTTGTTGTGGAGCTGATGATCCGCACTCTGCGGCCTCACCGGAGCGCACTCGCCGCCAGCTGGACAGGGGGGGGAATTACAGTTGCAAATTACAATAGATCACTCTCAGTATTGCACTGTCAAAAGGACGGATGGCCTTCAAAATTCAGTCACTGTTAAAAAAATTCAGTCAATGACGGAAAATTTTATACACAAATACATATATATTTCAAGAAAAAATGTATTTAAATGACTAAAAAAAATTCTTGTGGTGTAATTATTAAGTAATATTTACACTTTGAATACACACTTTGTACACTAATCATCTTTTTTTGTACTGTTTGTAAATATATTTTTAAGGTATTTTTTTTTAAAAGTATTAATACTATTTAATTCATTAAATACAAATTTAATAAATACAAACTAAATAAACATTTTTGGAGTCGCTTCATATTATATTTAACAAATTATACTAAATTTGCCATGTCATAAAAGTCAAATTATCTAATATTTTATTAAATATTGACCTTGACACCTTGATTTCTCTTTGACAATTTATTGTTTTACTGCATGTTGGATACACCAAAAGACTTTCATTTGGCAGACAATAGTTTATTTTTATAATAATTTAAAACTCTCTCCCTTATTTCTTAGGAACTAATTATAAAATTCCAAGTTTTTCCCCCAAAATTGTTTTACTTTAATCCCCAAAAAGTATTAAATATATAAATAAATTAAAAAAAATTAAAAATTGTACAAAAAAGCATTTTATCATAAAAACTATCCATTTAAGTCACCATAAGTATGATTTTTTTAATGTATTTTGTATTTAAAAAAAATATTTATCAGGTCATTGATTCATATTGCAGTGCAAACTCTGGCTGTTATAATCAGCAGTAAATGTCACGTTCTGACATCCTCACTGACACACATAATTCCAATTGTGCCATGCATTTAAAGCAAAGCCCTTGTGCTTCTGCTGGAACTGTTTTGTCTGCAGTGTCTACAGTCAGTCAAGCTGCACAAAAGAGGACATCATAGTACCAGAGACATTTCTGACAGGTGCTGTGTCACACCAGGACTGGTACAAACAGGTGAGAACTGACAACGCCGCTCTCTTATAGATAACGAGCAATTAGAGAGAAACAAGTGACACAAAAAAAAAAGTGTGATGTGTTTCCACATGGTTTGAAGCGCTAATCATTTTACTATGGCCATCATTTGTGTTGACCTCTCTGATTAGCAGAGAGTTGAGACAATGTTCATCTCTACTCATGATACGTAATGCACCAATCAGTCGAGTCATATATGGCTTAAATAATTACTAATCAACACATCTATGAGATCTGCTCATCACATTAACAAACGGATCCTAATACAAAATCTCAACCAGAGAATCCAGATATGAGTGACATCAGCATTGCATTTAACACACCAGCAGACAAACCTGTCAAGAAACTTTTTTTGAGGACTGTGGTAGTTTGGTGCAAAATATTTTTTAATATCCTTTATATAATAACTGCCATTAAACATCCTTACATTGGTAAGAAACGTGTTTGATTGGAGTGTAGTGGATTTGAACCCAAATCAGCTTAATTATACAGGACATTAGAGCTGAAAATGTAGGGGGAATTGAAATTTTTCAGAATTTTTTTTCATTGCAATTAAAAAACTAAAATGCTGTTCCTGCTTGAAAGGCTGCGATTTTTGAAATCGATAGGTTTGCAACCCTATGCAACATGAGCAGTTTTTTAAATCTAAATTAGATAGTATAATTTTGAAGTTTGAAGCAAAAACAGAATGGTTGATCTGATTGAGACGGTGATTCACTCTCTGCCAGCAGGTGGCGCTTAAAGCGTTTCCTTGATTTCCGGTGTAAACATACATGCTCAGTCTATCAGCTGCTCTGCTCGTGCTCATCAGTTCTCTTTTCACAGCAGTTCAGTCAATGTACTGTTGGAGTAACTTAATATCTCAGGATATTGGTTTATTTCGACTCCGAGTGAGTGTCAGGCATGTTTATAAACTGAATGATTTAAGTAATTTGTAGATTAGTGCGTATTGGAGACGCGAACCATTTCAAATGATTCAGTTCGATTTGGTGAACTTGTTCGACTGGTTTACTAAGAAGATCCGGTTAAATCGAACGTTTCATTCATGAACCGGACATCACTAAACAAGCAGCGCTGCCTTTATGAACTTTAAATATGCATTATACAGAGGCAAGATTTAAATAAAAAATACCATCTAAACTTTTCTAAAGACAGTAAGTTCCCCTCAGACATTCATTCATTAGGGCTGTGCGATATGACAATATATATCGGATGGACGAAATAAAAAGTCTATCGTTTCATATTATGTTATATCGTTTATTTTGTGGTGTTGCAAAATACATTGTCTACGGTAAAACCTTTTCATAATTTGAGTGACTGCGATCTTTATACGCCGCCCACCACGGGACGTGAACGGGAGACAGAATGACCAGCCAGGACAAAACCAGGAGCTCGTTACTAAACTACATCTGTAGCATGGTCACGCGTTTTTAAGCACTGCAGTTTTAAAACAACCGATTTTAAGCCGTTGAGAGCCAAACAACAGACCTATGCGCTATGCGTGGGCCGTCTCTTTCTGTGTGAGAGAAGCGCGCTTTTTCTTTTTTTGCTGACTTTGAACAATTACATAAACACACTTATATGCGTCAGAATCCCCGTCTTTACAAGTATCCTCAAACACAGCGATTTAGGTCTTAAGAAAGAGTAAACGGCAGAAAGAGAAAACGCTCCGGTTACTATGGTAACCTCGGTTCCCTGAAAGCGGGAACGAGACATCACTGAGAATTCTCCGTTATGGGAACTCCTTCCCTTCAACCTTTCCTGAAGTCCTATTGGCTCACGCCAGTCCAAATGACTGGCCAATTGTCGCAAAGCATGCAAATATGACGAGCTCGAGACAGTATAAATGCGATGCCCGCGACAATTATATCAGAATCGGATACTGAACACCGTAGGCTGGAGAACAGCGAGCACGGCGACTACCGTGATGTCTCGTTCCCGCTTTCAGGGAACCGAGGTTACCATAGTTACCGGAGCGTTCCCTTTCAAGCTGTCACGAGACATCACGGAGAATTCTCCGTTATGGGAACGATATTCAATCCCGCCGTGAGAGAGGTTACGAAGCCTGTACCCTACACACACTAGCAGATAGAATACGCACATACATACTTCCCACCAATAGTGACGCTGTTAGGCGAGCTCACAGCTGATAGGTGGCGATAAGCCAATAAGCGTCTAAACCCAAGGTATACGAAATTTGCATATCTGGATAGAAATAACGTTCGCACAACGAACACTGTAATGAGCTGCACAGAGATAACTGTGTTAGCAGCAAACACAACCTAGCATGATAATGGTAGCACTAGAGAATCAAACACGAAATACAGGAATCCGCACTGAGTACAGGGCAGAACAACCATATTAGTAAGAGGGTCATGCAGAGTAAAACTTACTGTGCGAGACAGCAGCACACATAACGATGTAGCAAAAACATGCATCAGCCACTCACCGACAGCACTTGGGAGGCAAAGGACTGAACGTCCAGCTTGTAAAACCTGGCGAAAGTATTCTGAGAAGACCAGCCAGCTGCAACGCATATATCTCGAATAGACATACCTCTCGACCAAGCCCACGAGGAAGCAATTGCCCTTGTTGAATGCCCCCTAATGTGCAAAGGACATTCCAAACCTTGACTCGTATAAGCAGCCGTAATAGCGTCTACGATTCAGTGGGAAAGCCTCTGTTTTGAAACGGCCCGGCCTCTCGCACAACCACCGTAGCATACGGATAGTTGGTCCGATTGTCGAAAGCTGGCCGAACGGTCGATGTAAATCCTCAAAGCCCTGACAGGGCACACCGAAGTCTGAGCGTCTGCTTCACGTGAGGCTGTTGACTCGGAAGATAAAGCAGACAGAGAAACAGTCTGCGTCTTGAAGGGGGTAGATAGTGATTTAGGCACGTATCCCATTCTCGGGCGGAGAGTGACGCTGCAGTCACCGGGTCCGAAGCGAATACAGTCACTGTTCAACAGAAAAAGCATGCAAATCCCCTATGCGCTTAGCTGAAGCGAGTGCAAGAAGGAGTGTAGTTTTAAGAGACAACTCCTTCAAACCCACGGATGCTAAAGGCTCAAATGGAGGCTGAGAAAGAGCTCTTAATACCACCTCTAGGTCCCAGGGCGGGACTGACGGTGGTCTCGGAGGGTGTAGTCTTCTCGCTCCCTTAAGAAAACTCACCACCATGGCGTCTCTGCCGATCGACTGTCCGCTCTGCGAGGAACGAAACGCGGCAATGGCTGCCACATAGACTTTCAGTGTCGATGGTAACGATCCACTATCCAGCCTGTATTGCAGGAAACTCAGAACATCCAACAAGTAACCGGGTCGATATGAGCCTGATGGCACCATTTTACAAACACTCCCCATTTTAAGGCATACAAGCGTCTTGTAGAGGGTGCTCGTGCTTCCGTGAGTGTGTCGATCACGCGAGACTGTAATGCATTCAGCTCCTCTGACAGCCCTGAAGCAGCCACACATGAAGGCTCCATAGTTCCGGGTTCGGGTGCCACACCGAGCCGTCCGCCTGGGATAGCATGTCCCTCCTGACCGGAATCGGCCAGGGAGGTGCTACCAACAGCTCTGTCAGGTCCGGAAACCAAGGCTGGTTCGTCCAGTTCGGGGCTATGAGAATCACTGACGCTCGCTCCTTCCTGATCTTGCATAACAACAGAGGCAATATTTTGATTGGAGGAAACGCATAAAGCCTGGCTGCTGTCCAGTGCGCTGTGAGCGCGTCCCCTTCCAGCGGGGAGTGGGACAGGGAGAAGAACAACGGGCAATGTGCATTCTCGCTCGTAGCGAATAAATCCACCTCCGCTTTCCCGTAGAGGTTCCAAATCATCTGAACCAACTCGGGGTGTAACATCCATTCCCCTTGAGGAATTCTCATCCTCGAAAGCATGTCCGCCCCGCGATTCAGAAGACCGGGGATGTGCGTTGCTCTGATGAAGAGAAGGCAAGAGTCCGCCCATAGCAGTAGAATCGCTGCCTGCTCGCACAAAGCCTTGGAACGAATGCCGCCCTGGCGATTTATGTACAAAACCACGGACGTGTTGTCGATGCGAATCAATACATGCTGCCATTCCAGTCGTGCCCGAAACTCCTTTAGAGCTAAAAAGACTGCTTCCAGTTCCAAGCGGTTTATGTGCCATCGGGTCTGAGGTTCCGACCACAGTCCTGAAGCTGGCATTCCCTCACAAACCGCTCCCCAGCCGAGCGTCGATGCGTCTGTTGTGACCACCACGCGTGAAGTCACCAAACCCAGGGGGACTCCCCGGCTGAAGAGATCCGGGTTGCGCCACGGCGCCAGAGCTTCGATGCAGCCGCAGGTGACCGCGATACTCAAGCGTCCCGAAGTCCATGCTGTCCAGGGGACTCGAGATTTCAGCCATAGCTGCAGAGGTCGCATGTGTAATAAGCCCAGATGACATACTGCTGAAGCTGACGCCATGAGTCCCAGCAGCCTCTGAAATTTCTTCAGATGAACAGAGCTGCCTTCTCTGAAATGGCGCAGGTAAGACAAAATGGCCGCCGCGCGTTCTCGCGAGAGGCGGGCTCTCATTTCCAGGGAGTCCATGCAAACTCCCAGATATGTAATGGATTGACTCGGGGCGAGGATGCTCTTTCGCCTGTTTACACATAGCCCTAGGGACTCCAAGTGAATAAGCAGCGAGTCCATATGGCTGAGTAGCGTGTCCCGGGACTGAGCTAAAATCAGCCAATCGTCCAGATAGTTGAGGATGCGCATCCCGCTCGCTCTGAGGGGGGAAAGTGCTGCATCCACGCACTTTGAAAATGTGCGTGGGGCTAAAGCTAGCCCGAACGGGAGAACAGAGTATTGGTACGCTGTGCCCTCGAAAGCAAACCTCAGAAACCGTCTGTGATGCGGTGCTATCTGAATGTGAAAGTACGCGTCCTTCAAATCCACGGACGCAAACCAGTCCCCGGGGCGAATTTGCGCCAGGATCTGTTTCAGCGTTATCATCCTGAACGGACGTTTGCAAAGCGCTCTGTTGATGGGTCTGAGATCTAGAATTGGGCGGAGCCCCCCATCCCTCTTGGGTACCACGAAGTAGCGGCTGTAAAAACCACTCTCCAGCTCGCTCGGTGGGACTCGCTCTACCGCTCCTTTCTCGAGCAGACAGCCTATCTCTTGTCTCAGAGCCTGGGCATTTCGAGGCGATGTTAGAGACTGCACCACGCCATTGAAACGGGGTGGTCTGCGTCTGAATTGAAGAGTATATCCCCGCTCTATCACGCTGAGTAGCCAGCGCGAGATTCCCGGAATAACTTTCCACGTGCTCATGAACTGACATAGCGGCTTTAGCGGCTTGGTCGTTGGATGCGCGGCTATAACCTGTGTGGGCGGCGGACCTGCACTGCTATGAGTCAGGGCAAGGGGAGCCGCATTTATTAAGTGAGGAGGAGAAAGCTCTTTTTGTGAGAATGTATGCATTTTTATTGAATGAACACCCAACACACACACATTTGAGCAACTGAACTTTTGGCGCTTGGGAGCTGCTCTCGCGCTCTCCTCCTCTCCTCCGATCGTCAGCAAGACGGTTTAGCAGCCGGAGGCGGGCAAGAGTCACGTCGCGGGCTTCTCCGCTGACCTTGGCGCTTCCTACCGGGACCCCACACTTTCCTCCGGACATCAGGTTCCTGTCGAGGAGCAGTAGCAGTCCCCACCGCAGGCGCTGGCCTGGGAATATCCCTCCGCTGGGAAGAACCAGGCGCCGACGAAGATCTGGATCTCGCCGTCTACTGCTGGAAGGCACGTCTCGGCATCACGTGACTAATGGCTTTCGCGCGCTTTTGAGCCTCCGCGAATCGCTCGGTTATGGACTCCACGGCATTACCGAAGAGGCCGGAGGGAGTTACAGGAGCGTTTAGGAGCACTTTACGGTCGGCCTCCTTGAGGTCAGCTAGGTTTAGCCAGAGGTGCCTCTGAAGAACGACCATAAAACCCATGGCCTTACCAACGGCCTGGGCCGCTCGCTTCGTCGCCATCAACGCGAAGTCCGTCGCCGCGCGCAGATCATTCGTGGCCTCAGCAGTGAGGGCTCCGCCCTCCGCCGCTTGCAGGAGTTTTGCCTGAAAGACCTGCAGCACTGCCATGGCGTGTAACGCGGACGCCGCCTCGCCATCAGAGGCATACGCTTTATTAGCGAGGTGGGCGGTGGTCCTGCACGGCTTCGAGGGAAGGCTGATGTCCGAGCCTAGGGTCTTCGCTGCTGCAGGACACAGGTGTGCAGCAACGGTCTCCTCGACGGGGGGAGAGCGCACATATCTGTGGGCCTCCGCTCCATCCACGTGGGAAAACATGGCCTGTGTATTAGAGTGGACGCGCGCTGATTGGGGCACAGACCACGTCTTCACCAGCTGCTCGTGTACGTCGGGGAAGAAAGGCACCGACGCCCTCGAGTCAGCTTTGCGTGTGGACCTGAAGTACCACGAGTCGAGCTTACTCCTGACAGGCTCTTCTGGAGGATTCCAGGTAAGCTCCAACTCCTGTACAGCCTTAGACAGAACCCTCATGAGCTCCTCTTGGAGGTCTGAAGGCTCTGAGCTGTTTAATTGCTCGGGCTCCGATCCCGCCCAATCCTCTTTCTCCGAGGCCGAGATGGACATGGCCTCATCCCCCTCCTCGTGGCCAAAGGATACGAATCCCTCGATATTGGAAGGGGGACGGAAACAGTCCTCGGGAAAGGAAACCGGGGAATGCGGCGACCGTTGGGTTCGGCGGCACGGCAAGACGGCGCTCCCGCCGCCAGGAGAGGGGGGGCCCACCAGCGGCACGCTGGCAGCAGTGAGCCCCACCCCGAATAGGCCGCGAACCACACCGGTAGGTCCGCGCAATGTCCGCAGTCGGACTCGTCCAGCGCCGCCTCGGCGTGGGCCAGGCCCAGGCAGGCGACGCAGTGAAGGTGATGATCCAGCGGTTCGATTGGTCCCGCGCAGATTTTGCATACTGTAGCCATCACGAATTCAAGGTGAAGTAGAAGATTCTGATATAATTGTCGCGGGCATCGCATTTATACTGTCTCGAGCTCGTCATATTTGCATGCTTTGCGACAATTGGCCAGTCATTTGGACTGGCGTGAGCCAATAGGACTTCAGGAAAGGTTGAAGGGAAGGAGTTCCCATAACGGAGAATTCTCCGTGATGTCTCGTGACAGCTTGAAAGGGAACTCATATGTAACAGTGTATTGGATCCGGACTTCGGTCTTAAAGGGGAAGCGTTCCAATATTCATTCGTGTTAATCACAGCACACTGCTAGAAAATCTCTCCCTGCTCTTGACTAAATCACTTTTGTAAATTTAATGAGAATAAATACCAATAATAATGATATATTTATAATATGTATAGAATCTATACGATACACGTGTTAATTATATCTATCATAGATAGATAGATATAATTAACGCAGCAAGACTAAATTAATTCACACAATGTATGTAGTGTTTCTTATTTATAGTAGTTTTTTTGTCCTATTGCTTGCAATTAGTTTCTTATCCTTATTTCATCACTGACTGTTTATTTATCTTCAGTGAGGTTGAGTTTTTTCTCTCTCTCTCTCTCTTTAGACTTGTATTAGTTTGATATTGACATTGGTGACAAGGATTATGAAAATTATATGGTATCAAAGATTTTAATATAATAAAAACCTTTTTAAAAGAAAGAAAAAAATCACTATATTGTGATATATATTGTTATCGTGATATAAAAGATTTCATATCGTGATATAAGATTTTGGTCATATCGCCCACCCCTAACATTCATATTAACAACTACCCCTAACTGAATCGCGATTTGTTTAGCATGTCAACTGATTTGAAACGTCACGTTTGAATAGATTTTCAACCAGCTCGTGGTTCATCGAAATCGAATAGCAATAGCTATTTGAGACGTTGTGATTTGCTAAATCGCAAAGCCTGTGATGTGGACGCGATATTAGTCCAGAGCATATTCATGACTGCCAGCCTTGAGTGGCAGTCTTACTAACCAATAGAGTGAGCGCACATCTGTTCTCCCCGATCAGCACTGCTCTTGCCAACTGCGTAAACGCCCACCATTTAAAAAGGGTCAGATCGAAAGCTAGGCAAATTAAAACTAAGGAAAAACTAATGTAATTTTAGCTTCGAAATGACCGACAACAAACAAAAAATTTAATTTGCAAGGGCAGCGTCACAAGACATATGAAGAGCTCCCTTATCGGCTCTGCTTTCAGTACTGGAGAATAAGATAAATTTTTTGATGTTTTTATTAGTAGGCTACATGAACGTTTTCTTACACATTTTATCACCCCAACAGATTAATTTGAAATAAGTTTATAGTGCATGTTCGCTAATTTAGAAGAACGCACACACAGCCCGTGTCTCTGAATGCTTCTCATACTCGCTCCGCTCTGCCCCACGCTGCGCGGCTCCCGCGTCTCACGGATGAGCCGTTTACACTGGCCGCACACACGAAGCCTGTCTCATAATGCTCTTTTATACTCTCGGTCTCGCATCCGGTTCTGCTCTGCAAGTCTCTCACGAGCGGATCTGGCAATAGAGACACACGCGCGCAACCTGTGTCAACTTGCACCTGGCTCCGCGTTTAAGACGAATGTAAAGGAAGTCTAACTGCTTGCCAATTTCACTTGGATGAAATGAAACATTCAGCACATTTTCCACTTTTCAACGTCATTACGTATTAAAGTCTGGGACGCGCATCGCAGAACAGACGAGCATTTTTTTTTTTTAAATGATCGATCGTTTCGCTAGATAAGACCCTTATTTATCGACTGGTATAGTTTATAGCCCTTTGAAGCTGCACTGAAACTAATTTTGACTTTAGTCCATCAAAGTACACTATATGGATCCAAATCCTGGAATGTTTTCATCAAATACCTTAATTTCTTTTCGACTGAAGAAAGAAATACATAAACATCTTGGATGGCATGGGAGTGAGTAAATTATAAGGACATTTTTATTTGAAAATGAACTAATCATTTAAGACCAACTAGTTATATATAAAAAAACAAACGACTAGTCTCTTTTGCAAGCATCCCTTCAAAACTGGTGTTAGAAACATGCGAGACTCACCTGCGCGTGCAGCAATAAGGTGAGTAGTGCGGTTTGGGTCTTTGGCATTGAGCACCAGGGTCTTGCCAAGCTTGGCACCCAGCGCCTTGGTGTGGTACCACTCCCTCGTGCGCTCCATTGGGTAGTTGGTGGGATATAGGCCGCTGAAGATGATGGTGGTGCCCGCCAGCCCGCAACCCTTCAGTTCGGGAATGATCTTCCGTATGTCTGGACTCTCTGCACTCTCTTTCCTGAGGAAGGCCTCGTAGCGTGAGTAATACTCACAGTGGATGCGAACCAAAACCTCCTCCAAGTAAATCAGGTGGTCATCTTGGTCAATGTCATCCTCTTCCTCATCGTCCTCATCCTCAATACTGTGATCTAAAGACTCTTCACCCATGGTGACGCCTGACTGCTCGCTGTTTTGAGACTCAGTTTCCACTTCTTTCTTATCGGAACAGCCATTGCTCAAATCACTGAGATCCTCGGGATCTGTTACTGGGATATCGTCCCCCTCTGTCCTATGTTTGTCCCCTTCCCCACAACCCTCTTTGCTTTTACACTCCTCTGTTTTTTTTTGGCATTGTTTTGCTTCGCCATCGCTGTCAGATAATCCCGTTTTACCCTCACTTTCGCTGTCACTGGAAAGGTCAAAATCCAGGTCGTTGGCAGCAGCATCAGCATTTGGGATGTCCATCTCACCTGAGGTACACGTCACACCTGAGCTGCCCTCCCCCTCCGCTTTCACATTATACTTGTCAGTTAAATCTGTGCTGTCAGTGGGCCGTTCCCCTGCGGGGTGAGTCCTCTCAATGGCTGATGCTCCCTGAGTGGCAGTGACAGAGGGGAACGACGACTCGTGCCCAGTTTTTCGGTCCTTGCTGGATTTCCGGAGGCCGTTTCTCTGCTCCTCCTGTTCTGATGATTCCACGTTCTCTGCAAGCCGACCTGCCTGGTTACCTACAGAATGATAACAGAATTAATGCTTCAAGTACAACTCACGAGTAACAATTTGTCTTACTTGAAGCACTGAGTTAACAAAACATATATACTGTATATGAGTTAACTAATACATAAATAAATATTTACAATACAGAATATACAGTATATGCAATATTTTATATAAAATATTGCATATATTTGCATTGCACACTAAGGGTTTCAGACCTACTAGAGCTGGGGCCTACTAGGGGGCAGTGCTATTGTAGTATCATTGAGACACTACTAAACGTTTTATTATTAATATTTTAAAGTCTGTGTAAAGTCAATTCTGAGAACTGCTTCTAAACCCATTATAAATGTTGGAAATGAATTGCTGAAACTTCTCACAAAGACTGAACTATGCAGGGTTTTTCCTGCATAGAGAATTATGAGGCAGCCGCCTCCGCCAAATTTTGTGCCGCCTCTAGTTGTCGACAAAACTCAGGCAGGCTGTCAGTGCAAGCGTCACTGAACAGCGTCCATTAGAGCCTTTGGTTCATATTTTGAAAAATACTGATATTTTTATACAAGCTTACTTAATATTTCTTTACACAGAATCATAATTTCTATTCATTTTCCACTGATTTACACAATCTGATGAGCATTAACACAAATTACGTGATCATCTCTGAATGAATGAATGAATGACGGAGACAGAGATAATTATATAATTGGTATCATTTACTACACACAGACTAAATTAAGCGTGTGGCGCTCGCGGTTACTTCAGCGTCTGTCGCCTCACTAAATGAAGACATAAATACATGAACAACATCTTCAGAACTGCTCTGAGAGTCACTTCATGAGTATTTTACCATTTCATTTGAGTAAAAACTAACACCATAATTTAAAGAAAAATTTAATTAATGTTTTATGCCTTCATTTGATAACCAGATACACAACACATTTAAAAAATAAAACATTTCATATGGCTACTTTAAGAATAAGTTTTAATAAATTAAGTTGCTTTTATGCATTCAAATAATTAGACATACTACAACAGAATTTAGTAACAATAAATATATGGTGAAAGAAGGGCCCTAAACACTCCTCTTATGATCAGTGGGACCCCTGTGGAGAGGGTGAGCAGCTTCAAGTACCTCGGTGTAAACATCTCCGAGGACCTGACTTGGACTGCACACATTCAAACACCGGTCAAGAAAGCCAGGCAAAGACTGTATCATCTGCGACAGCTGAGCACATCTCAGGGTCTGCTCTCTCCTCTCTGCAAGACATCTACCTCAAGCGCTGCAAAAGCAGAGCTGCTAAAATAATCAAGGACTCAAATCATCCCGGTAAACATCTTTTCTGTTTACTGCCATCTGGCAAGCGCTTCAGGAGCATGATGGCAAAAACTGAGAGACTGAGGAGGAGCTTCTTCCCTCAGGCCATCAGGCTCCTAAACTCAAACTCAGTTTCATAAACATTTACAAGACTCATTTATTAACTGCAAAACATTCACTATTCTCATCATCCGTATTGCTGCTATGTGTATATACCCGGTACAACCTGTTTGCACATCCCTCTTGCACATCCCTGCTTATATTATTATTTATTAAGTCCCAGTATACTGTTTTGCACATCTTATTTGTGTTGCACTTTTTATTCTATTGCACATTTTACTCTTTATTTCTCTTCTTTTTTTTATCTTTTTTTTTTACTTATATTTATATATATATGCTCTTGTGTTGTGTTACTTTTATTTAATTTTATTTTTTTTGCACTGTCCACTGAGCGGACCTGACTTGATTTACATTTCACTTCTGATTATACCCTGTATAATTTAGTATGTGACGAATAAACAAACCTTGAGCCTAAACATGTAATTTTTGTTAAACTTTTAATAAACTAATGAGAAGTTGCTGAAGTTTCATGATTTTAATTAATTAGATTAATTATTACAAACACTCAATGCTGGTTTGAAGTGAGATTTGAGTAAAAGCTTACTATTAATTTAATAAAATCTTAGCTTGATGCTAATGTTAGCTCTAATGCAACTGTTACCCAGCTGCGATTGCATTTCATGATGTAACCAGAAGAATTCTCGTAAGGTTGTAATAAAATGTTTTGTTTTCTAGAAAGACACTTTAGGATAAATGTATATTAGATCAAAGCGGTGTGGACCAGGAGACTATTTGTTGGATTTCCTTTTAATTTAATTCGTTTTTTGTCAAATGTAGCTTTAGAAGTCATTTTTTTCAATTATATAATTATTATAACACCTAAAATATGTCACTGTTTAAAAGTGTTTGCTTCAGCCAGTAAGATAGGGGTGTGCAAGAATAGTCAAACATTCGGTATTATGTAATTATTATTCGAATAATAAAAACATTCAAATTTTACTGTGTTAATTTGCAGGGAAACCATGATAAATCCTAAGCAGTTATAACTAAATACACTGGGTGGTGCTGTGGAGCGTGTTAACAAGTTGATAGTGTTTGATCACAGAACGTCAGCCTCGAAACTTTAATGACTTGGAGAGGATCTGCAAAGATGAGTGGGACAAATCCCTCCTGAGATGTGTGCAAACCTGGTGGCCAACTACAAGAATTTTATTTACTTGCTTTATTATTTTACATTAAACTTAAATATAAAATGCTAATATTAATTTTTTTATATATGAATTTTCAAACTTAAATTAAGTGCAGCCTTTCTGTCAGCGCCGCTTTAAACTCACAGATTTATCATTGCTGATATACGTAATTAACATTTAATCATATGATCACAAGGTTCATGTTTATGCTGTTAATATGGACGTTCGCTAGCAAGCTCATTTCTTAGTCGTAATGTTGAACTTCCAAAATGCAATAAATATGCGTTCTGTGTGAATGGCTTGGTTTCAGTTTTGAGGTATTTATATATATTTATATGTATGTGTGCATTTAGCAGACGCTTTTATCCAAAGCAACTTACAGTGCATTCTGGCTATACATTTTGTCAGTATGTGTGTTCCCTGGGAATTGAACCCACGACCTTTTGCGCTGCTAACACCATGCTCTACCACTGAGCCACAAGAACACCAACAGGGTAAACAACAACATCTCCACATTGATGTACTCTTTTTCCACAATATTTTGAATGTGCAGCACCGCATCGAGTGGGTTCAACTGGACAGGCTAAAAAAAGCATTAAAATGCAACACATCATAGCATTTTGTGTGCCAAGCTGCCTGACGGACACCAAAAATTCACATGCAGCGCTTTGCATTCGAATGTGGATGTTTTATTTTATTAGAAGAATATTCGAAATTCCAATTTTTTTTGACAGCCTTATTAGGTACACCTGTTCAATTGCTTGGCAACACAAATTGCTACTCAGCCAATCACATGGCAGCAACTCAATGCATTTATGCATCTAGATGTGGTGAAGAAGACTTGCTAAAGTTGAAACCGAGCATCAGAATGGGGAAGAAAGGGGATTTAAGTGACTTTGAACGTGAACGTTGGTGCCAGACGGGCTGGTCTGAGTATTTCACAAACTGCTGATCTACTGAGATTTTCACGAACAATCATCTCTAGTGTTTACAGAGAATGGTCCGAACAAGAGAAAACATCCAGTGAGCGGCAGTTGTGTGGACGAAAATGCCTTGCTGATGTCAGAGGAGAATGGGCAGACTGGTGAGAGATGATAGAAAGGTAACTTAACAGTAACTCAAATAACCACTCATTACAACCAAGGTATGCAGAATACCATCTCTGAACACACAACACGTCGAACCCTGAAGCAGATGGGCTACAGCAGCAGAAGACCACACCGGGTGCCGCTCCTGTCAGCTAAGAACAGCACACGGAGGATACAATTCACACAGGATCACCAAAATTGGACAATAGAAGATTGGAAAAACGTTGCCTGGTCTGATGAGTCTCGATTTCTGCTGCGACGTTCAGATGGTAGAGTCAGAATTTGGCATAAAGAACATGAAAGCATGGATCCATCTTGCCTCGTCTCAGCGGTTCAGGCTGGTGCTGGTGCTGTAATGGTGCGGGGGGTATTTTCTTGGCACACTTTGTATCCATTTGTAACAAACCAAAAGCGAAAAACCAAAGCGAAGAATGGACTTACTTCACTCAGTTATTTATTTACTTTACAACAGTAAATAAATATCAGTTCTGCATATTGGTTATCTGGTACATAACATGCAAATAATTGGTATCGGTTATAAAAAAATCAATATCGGTCGATCACTAGTTATGACTGGGCTAGGGACCTTCAAATACAATGGGCCTTGAAGTCAAAAGGTTGAGAACCACTGTACTAGACCACTGGTTGGTCAGACAACCATTCACTAATTTATTTGTTTTATAGTGTAGTTTTGTACATACCTCACAAGATGTACAGACAGAAGGTGAACCACAAACATGCTTTAACCTTCAAAAGAGTAGCTCCACTTAAACCCCTATTCACCCAGTGAACTGAGTTCAAAAACAGACTTTTCTAATGTTCTTGTAACTTTGTTTCCCATGTGTCCAGCTCGCAGGGACTCACTTCAAGCAGCTCTTGACAGACAGAGCCTCTGAACTTTCTTTAGTTTGTGCAAGAGCAAATCAGTTTAATAGATCCCGCTGTTGGTTGGCACGTTAACCTCCGCTTGCAGTGTATTTCCTGGAGCTGCAGTAAAATGCAGCGCGCTCGTCTCCTCTGGTAAGCAGATTATTTCAGAGCTCACAGAGAGAGGTCACGCACACGCGCCTTTATTAAACACCACCATTGCTTCTTATTAAACCCTCCCTGCTGGAGAGCGAGCGGAACTACTTTTCCACCCAAAACAAGTTTAGCAAAAGTACATCTAATTTACTTCTTCAGTAATAATTGTGAGCAATATTCATCTGTAATAAAAATGAACCAGGAAATACTCAAAATACTTCACATTGATAGACTGAAGAAGACAATTAACTGTGTTCCAATATCTAGTGAGCAGTCTACAACTAGGGCTGGCTCGGTACCACATTTTCAGAACCGATACCAAAAATTCTGAGTATCTGCCGATACCGATCCGATACCAGCAAAGTTTTTTTAAATCAGTGTAGAATTTCTATATCTTAGTGTTAACCTGCTCATCACTCGTATGTTTTACACACAATCTATTAAATATAGACAACTTTACTGTAAAGACAAACAACAAATGGATGAATAAGTCATAATAATCTATGACAAAAATACTTATATAAACTAGGTTAGTGGATAATTCAGTAGCAAAAGTGCACAATAATTTTATAAAATCTAAAATTAGTGGGGAGAAAAATTATTGGGGAACAAAGAAAAGTGAATACGTGTAGGACTAAATCTGGTAAATAAATATATTTTGCTTTGTATTGTTGTAAAATACATTCATGGAAAACAAGTAACATTTATATAAAATGTACATTTTTTTTAAATGTATTGTAAAATTTAAATACATTTATTTTTAAACATACTGCACAGTAATGAGGCAGCACCATATAACATGAGACGAACAAGAAAGGCTATTAATAATCTTTCATTGCGCAAAATATAATACGAAAGGCTCCGATACAGAGCGGTATATAGCACTTATGCGCATCCCATGTGCAGAATAATGCTCTTAATGCAACACTAGCTCACAGCGCGCAGGCGCAGCGCTCCAGAGTTCACAGAGAGTAGTTCAAAGGACAAAGGAAAGAGATATTAATGTGTAGTGTATTAAATCTGTGCGACAGTTTGAGCCTTTTCTTTTAACCGTTTTAAATGTCAGTTACTGTGCTTGTGAAGAACCCTACATAGTGCTCTCTACAACAGTGTTGTGATCTAACAGACCCCCGGTAGAAAGTAACACGATTTAGAAACAGCACAAGACTGTAGCTAGATAAAAATATTTTTATGCAAAACCATTGAACTTTATTTGCAGATCGAGTAAAATAGGAACAGTGGAGAGAGTTTTGTCGTCTTGTCTCTAGTAGCGTTAACCGAACGCAGCATGCAGTTTGAACGCTGAAGGGAGGATGAAGGACAGCTGCAGCGGAGAAAAGTGTTTACGCGAACTTGACTTAAATATTCATCTATACCTCACATTAAATTATGTAACGGCTTCAGAACACTTGAAATATAGTGCATGAAAACGTTATGGTGTTTTATAATGTGTTTGTGGCTTTTGTGGGGCTTAACAACAACAATATTAGCTGTGCATAATCTCGAATTTGGATCGGTCTCGTCAGACCGATACCCCGATCCAGCAGAAAATGCCAGTATACCGATCCAGAAGCGATACCGATCCTGAATATCGGATCGGCACACCCCTATCTACAACAACCACATTTCAAGGCATCATATGTGAACTCCTGTCATGACGGTTGCTCCAAAGTTTTAGTATTGTTCCAAAGTTACAGTATTGTTTATTAATTATAGCCAAACTTTTAAAGGAATAGTTCACTCAAAAAAAGTGTTAAAAAGTGCTCACCTTAAGATCAACCAAGATGTAGATATGTTTGTTAATTCAATCAGAACAGATTTGGAGGGATTTAGCATTACATCACTTGCTCACCAATGGATCTTCTGCAGTGAATGGGTGCCGTCAGAATAAAAGGTGTTTTAACCATTGCTTCAGGCCAAAATCCATAATCCAATTTCATCCAGTAAAAACAACCATCCCCTGTTGTCCTCTCACATTAAAATCCACTTACGTATTTGTTTTGGACTCTTTTCACTCATAAACAGTTCCTGATCTGTGCATATTTCTCTCCAGATTCAGACTTCACAGATTTTCACTTCACAAGACACTAACTGATGGACTGCAGTGGTGTGGATTATTGTGATGTTTTTATCAGATGTTTGGTCTCTCATTCTGACGGCACCCATTCACTTCAAAGGATGCAATGTAGTGCTACAGCTCTTCAAATCTGTTCCCATGAAGAAACAAACTCATCTACATATTGAATGTCCTGAGAGTGAATAAATATCAACAAACAAAAAAATCTGGGGCAATCTATTCCTTTAAAGCCCTAAACACACTGCACCATTTTCGACTGTCCCAGATGAAAGATTGGCATCGTGAAACAATCGTGGCGATTTCTGTGATCATGGCTCCTAATCGGTGGTCTTATGTCATACAGTGAGAGAGGTTACAAGACGGCCATTGTTAAGGTCTTGCGACCAAAGACAACCACCAATGATAATTAAGCATGATCATCGCAGTTTTGTTATTGGTACGATCCATGTTTACTGAACAACCAATATGCGACATGAAATTTACGCAACATGGCGCTAAAGCATAAAACCGCTTACCTCAATCTCTTATCCCTTCCTCTTTCGCCACTTTTTTTTAGCACATAAAAACTGCAACTGCTAAAGTGTGATTTATAATGCTGTTTTTGTCTACCACTAGAGCATATTTATGACGTTTTATTCTACTATAGTAATGTGCATCGTAGAGTTCAATAGGTGTCATTGTCGTACAGTCTACAGACACGTCATGGCCAAGTTTATTAGATCCATGTCGCACAGTGTGATATGCAGTAATCTTATAGGATTGCTTAAATCGTGCAGTGTTTTGGGCTTCAGATGTAGGCACAGTAAAATTTAGGCAAAATTTCACAAAAGAAATGGTCTACTGTCCATTGCGTAGCAATATAATGAGCTCACACAGAAGTCACTTTCTTGTTGTTGCAAAATTTGCATGTGGACATCTTTTATCCTCATGCAAAAAATTGGATTTGTTCTTTGAGACGCTCTTTTCACAATTCATTTTAACTCCTGATTCTGCTTTAGAAGTTAGTATGAAATACAGACTAAAGACACTAGGGCTAATTTCCAGTTCGGCGATCATTATTGTTAATTAGAGTTGCTGGGAAAATAAACATTACCTTTTCTGGCCATCTGGGCCTCTCGTGAGCCCGGTGGGGTGTTGATGTCACCGGTGCCCTGGAAGTAGATGTATTTCTTCACTGTGATGAGGTTGGGGGCGAACTTCCAAACGTCCTCTCGATCGTCTATGATGCACACCATGGAGTCCCCACAGGGGAACAAATTTCTACAAAAAAAGGTTTTCATACTGACATTTTTAAATGCTCATTTAGTGTCTAAATGAACAGCACCCAGATAGTGCCAGCCTGCCAAGACCAAAATGACAATGAGCATTTTATAACATTAACACTGGTACAATACCAAAAATAGTGTGGCCAAAAACTATTTTGACAATTAGCTGGTCTCAAGATGATTAATAGTGGATGATGAAGTCAGGTCTCCTCAAGTTCACACAGATATCCTAAGAGAGGAACCACAGGTCCAAAAGAATTCACATTAACTAACATTAATTAACATCTCACAACCACAAAATATCGCAATGTAATGAAAAAAGTGTGTGTGGGCTGTCTGCCTTTCAAATAAATCCAGTGAAATTGTTATTCAGACATTTTGAAGTACATATCGATGGTCTAAACCAGAGGTGGAAAGAGTACAAAAATATTGTACTCAAGTAAAAGTACCATTACATTACTGAAATTTTACTTAAGTACAAGTAAAAGTACCAGTCTAAAAATCTACTCAAGTAAAAGTAAAAAGTAGCTCATTTAAAATTTACTCTGAGTAAAAAGTACTTAGTTACATTTTAACAATGGGAGGGAGGGAAAAATGGGATAGACCAAAGATGTCAAACTCAGTACCTGGAGGACCACAGCCCTACACAGTGTAGATATTACCCTAATTAAACACATCTGATACAGCTAAACCAATCATTTAGGCTTATTTGAAAACTACATGGTGTGTGTGTTGGAGCAGGGTTGGAACTAAACTCTTTAGGGCTGTGGCCCTCCAGGAACTGAGTTTGACACACCTGGGATAGGCCTATAAATCTCAAACTAGGTGTTTTTAATTAAATTAATCGGTTAATTAGAATAATAAGACATTTGGGCTGTTACCAGGCAAATTAAATCAGTATCAACAAAATGCATCTTTGCAATGCAGAGGAAACGCAGAAGCTTCATCTGAAGTGGCGTATATGTATTACACTGACATGAATGCATTTAGCCTGCAGCTACAAATACAGAAATAATGCTTTGATAAATAAGACATAAAATGTGACCCTGAACCAGAAAACCAATTTCCTAAATTGTGATTTATACATCATCTGAAAGCTGAATAAATAATATGTCCATTGATGTATGGTTTGTTATGATCGGACAATATTTTAAAATCTGGAATCTGAGGATGCAAAAAAATCCAAATATTGAGAAAATCTCCTTTAAAGTTGTTCAAATTAAGCTCTTAGTTTTGATATATTTACAGTAGGAAATTTACTAAATACATTAATGGAACATGATCTTTACTTAATATGCTAATGATTTTTGGCATAAAATAAAAATGTATAATTTTAACCCATACAATATATTGTTGGCTATTGCTACAAATATACCCCAGTGACTTAAGACTGGTTTTGTGCTCCATGCCAGGGTCACAAATGTTAAATAGTCATTTGAAATTAAAAATAAATAAATCAAAAGATACTTTAAATGTTAAATTAGAACCACCAGCAGGTGTCAGTAAGTCACTGATAAGAGAGTCATTGCGATTGAACAGAATCATTTAAACGGTTAATTCAAGGAATGAAACACGTCATTGCTCAGAGTCAGAGACGCAAAACTGTGTATGGAATTATTTTTGTTGTCGAAATAGAGCAAAAACAGGCAATGTGTCTAAAACGTAAGTCTCTTAATTAACTTGTTTTTTTTAACTGTGTAAAAAGCAAAACTACAGGCCTATGTAATCATGGTGATTTTTTGAGAAAAACGGCATTCTTCATGTGATGTTGACTTACTATATTAAATTATATAAATATATACATTTTCTGCTTCTATATCTTCAGTTTTGTGATCATTCTAAACGCATTTTAACAGACTGAATCACGCAGTGAAAGAAAGCACTCCAGATGCACGCGGATTAGTCTAAACTAACGTTACTAGATTTCACGGCACACTGTTTGGAGTGATTTGTTTGGTTTTTGGCAAAATACTGATAATGTCAAATCGCACATCGTTAAAACAACAATTACTATATTTTCGCAGACGATATTGCACACCCTGCACCACTGTCTTTTTGGCTCATTTGTGCAAAACCTTTTGCTAAACCGTAAAAGCTTCATTTTAACCACCAATGCAACGATGCAAGTATTTACCTTATCTCCACATGCTTGCGAAGGGCGATGTCGAGATGTTATACGCTGCTAGTTCGGTCTCCCGAGGCAAACACAGCTAACACTGAATAATAGAGCATGAATATGGCCAGGGGTTCACTTCATTACTTTGAGTTCAACTTCAGCAGAGTATGACGGGGTCTGGTTTTCAGCTGGGTCTGCACCATTAACGCCTGTATTGTCCGTCTGCATCTTTCTTGTGATTTTAGCGCCAGTTTCTTCTTCTGCCCATTATTTGCTGCAGTTGTTTCCACGGAGCGATTTTTTTTTTACTCAGTAACGAATGAGTTTTAAAATGTAGCGAAGTACAATACTTCACACAAAATATACTTAAGTAAAAGTAAAAGTACAGATTAAAAATATTACTTAAAAAAGTACAAGTACACAAAAAAGCTACTCAATTACAGTAACGCGAGTAAATGTAATTCGTTACTTTCCACCTCTGGTCTAAACGCATATATTGTCTCTGGGTATACAGCGTAATGAGTATAGATGTATCTGTGAATGTCTGGCGCATCTAAACAGCCCCCAAGAACATCTTTCCAACAGCTTGAGTTTTGAAATGGCCAAGTAATTCACACTAATAGAAGCATTGGGCTGCAGAGGCTTGGCTTCTGTAGATTTATCGACCTAAGGAAAGTAATCTGTGTGCCGCTGAAGTCCGATCGTGACTCTTTGTATGATACCAGCCGCTCTGTGAGAGGTCAGTATGAGATCTGCATACGAAACCCACACATATTAACAGTCATACACGAGGAAAGAGAAGTGAATTGGAATTCCTCCAGCGTAGTTACAGCATGAAACAAGAAAAAGCAAACAACTCTAGCTCGAAGATGTTTTTATGCTAACAATGCAGAATAATTCATGCTTAAATACTATGATAATACTATAAATATGAGTAGTTCTTGTTTAAATTGAACATGTTAAACTTTACAATTAACAACAAGATACAGTAATATAAACTTGCATCAGGTGAAAAAGGTAAGAAAGTTACATTTAACTTAGTTTAGTTAAGAGATGTACCGATTGCAATTTTCTGTGTGACCCGCCGATACCGATTTTTGACGATTCTGATTTTCTTTCTAAGAACTATAATTGACAGCATATACAAACAAAAATCTATGCAAATGTAAACGAAAATATTTTTACATAATAAAATAAATTATTAAACATTACAATTCCCCCATTCTGGACTAATTTACAGATTTTCTCTCACTTAAACAACTCTAAAATAAAGTGCTCTGTGACTGGAAAGAGGAAGAAATAGTTAACTTAAAATGAGTTACTGTATGTAACACAACATGTCATTTCCCACTGTTTATAAATGATCATTTCTTTCCCCTAACCTTATCAAATGTGTCATCTTTCATATCAAATTCTTACTTTGTTTTTAATTCAGTTAGCATAATAAGAAACTGTAGAGTTTTACCATTCAAATGAAATTAGTATTAACAAACTCTATATTTCCACTGCGGAGGAAACAGCTGCATCTGAAGGGGTATTAGATGCATTTACACTGCAACATTTGATGAAGCGGAGGTGCCATAAATGCATTTATAATGCAAAAATTCAAATCCATAAATAATTTTATAATATTAATGTTTTACATATTTTTTATACATACAAATAAATGTTGAAAAAATGTAATGATGCTTTTAAATATGACTAAACCAGCAGTAGGTGGCGGCAAATGTCTGTTTTAATGAGCAATTCATTTATTTATTCATTCAACCGATTCATTCAAACGTCTGATTCATTCAGAAACGAGGCAAGTGACTGTCCTTATGAATGTATATTCATCTATATATTTTTGTGTGAGCTGTCTCTCTCACACAATCACTCAGGCTGTTCAAGCCTCATCTGGTACGACATAAATACATTATCAGTTGCCAATATAATCATTCTCACAAGAAATTACGTGTTTAAATGTGACTGTGAGTGTGTGTGTGGCTGTGACGTCTCGGCCTGCACCGCTGGCAATAAAAGGATCGGCTTGGAATCGGCAAGACGTGAGACAGACCGACCGGTCACCGACTCGGGCCGGTCGTGCGAAAAATCGTCCGATTACGATCACTGGCCGGTCAATCGGTGCATCTCTAGTTTAGTTAGCAATTAACGTTGTAATTTAAAATTATGCACTCAACGTGCCATTTTCCAAGTCATTTTAATGATTAAGATGCTAAGGATTCAGGTTCAAAGATTTACTGAGTGTTTTTTACCTCAAAAGAAATAACAAAACATGTACAAGAGAGAGAAAAACGCTTGACAGAAATGAGGTGTATTTTCTGAAAACATTGAAAATAAACCACCCCAAAATGTTTTACAGGCCTAATGCATAGTTCTTCTGAATTATGAGCTGAAATAAGATCATGCTGCATAAACAAATACATTGAAGTCTTAAATGTATTCAGTGTTCACCGTATTCTTGATCCGTCATGCAGAGCCAAATGAATATAGATGTGGGTAAAAAGCACGGGTCTGCGAGACTGCACCTTATATCTGCACTTGAAAGCACGTTTAGTCTTAAACTGAATCAGAGCTGTTCTCTGAAGCCCTTCAGATAAACACGTCTCTTCTGAGCATGTGCACTCGTGCAGATAACCTTTGTTCACACCCCTGGAGCCAAGAAAAAAACCTCTGCATTGTCACACGAGGTTGAATAAGCTTTATACTTAACATGAAAAACATTTTAGATGCTTGACTTATTTAATCTTTCAAAATTAACTCAACTCCCTTTTTTTCTACTCCTGTTAATACTACTTTATTGTTTTATGTGCATTGTTAATCTTGTATATAAAAAAAAGAAAAGAAAGAATCTAAAATTGCAGGATTTTTAAGCTCAAATCTAAGACTTTTTAAGTCTTAGTCAGATTCAAGTTTTCACAAAAAACAAGAAGTTTTATAAAATAATATACAAACCAGATTCCAAAAAAGTTGGGACACTGTACAAATTGTGAATAAAAACAAATCTCATAAATCTCATAAACTTATATTTTATTCACAATAGAATATAGATAACATATCAAATGTTGAAAGTGAGACATTTTGAAATGTCATGCCAAATATTGGCTCATTTTGGATTTCATGAGAGCTACACATTCCAAAAAAGTTGGGACAGGTAGCAATAAGAGGCCGGAAAAGTTAAATGTACATATAAGGAACAGCTGGAGGACCAATTTGCAACTTATTAGGTCAATTGGCAACATGATTGGGTATAAAAAGAGCCTCTCAGAGTGTCTCTCAGAAGTCAAGATGGGAAGAGGATCACCAATTCCCCCAATGCTGCGGCAAAAAATATTGGAGCAATATCAGAAAGGAGTTTCTCAGAGAAAAATTACTAAGAGTTTGAAGTTATCATCATCTTCAGTGCATAATATCATCCAAAGATTCAGAGAATCTGGAACAATCTCTGTGCGTAAGGGTCAAGGCCGGAAAACCATACTGGATGCCCGTGATCTTTGGGCCCTTAGACGGCACTGCATCACATACAGGAATGCTACTGTAATGGAAATCACAACATGGGCTCAGGAATACTTCCAGAAAACATTGTCGGTGAACACAATCCATCGTGCCATTCGCCGTTGCCGGCTAAAACTCTATAGGTCAAAAAAGAAGCCATATCTAAACATGATCCAGAAGCGCAGGCGTTTTCTCAGGGCCAAGGCTCATTTAAAATGGACTGTGGCAAAGTGGAAAACTGTTCTGTGGTCAGACGAATCAAAATGTGAAGTTCTTTTTGGAAAACTGGGACGCCATGTCATCCGGACTAAAGAAGACAAGGACAACCCAAGTTGTTATCAGCGCTCAGTTCAGAAGCCTGCATCTCTGATGGTATGGGGTTGCATGAGTGCGTGTGGCCTGGGCAGCTTACACATCTGGAAAGGCACCATCAATGCTGAAAGGTATATCCAAGTTCTAGAACAACATGTGCTCCCATCCAGACGTCGTCTCTTTCAGGGAAGACCTTGCATTTTCCAACATGACAATGCCAGACCACATACTGCATCAATTACAACATCATGGCTGCGTAGAAGGAGGATCCGGGTACTGAAATGGCCAGCCTGCAGTCCAGATCTTTCACCCATAGAAAACATGTGGCGCATCATAAAGAGGAAGATGCGACAAAGAAGACCTAAGACAGTTGAGCAACTAGAAGCCTGTATTAGACAAGAATGGGACAACATTTCTATTCTTAAACTTGAGCAACTTGTCTCCTCAGTCCCCAGACGTTTGCAGACTGTTATAAAATGAAGAGGGGATGCCACACAGTGGTAAACATGGCCTTGTCCCAACTTTTTTGAGATGTGTTGATGCCATGCAATTTTAAATCAACTTATTTTTCCCTTAAAATGACACATTTTCTCAGTTTAAACATTTGATATGTCATCTATGTTGTATTCTGAATCAAATATTGAAACTTGAAACTACCACATCATTGCATTCTGTTTTTATTCACAATTTTTACAGTATCCCAACTTTTTTGGAATCGGGTTTGTACTTCACATTTCAGCCTTTAACCATTCTTAAGAAAATGGATGAGTCAAAAATATTAATTATTATATTAATTTAAACTATTATTATCAATAAATAATTATATTAATTAATGTTTTCACCCCTAGCGCTTACCACTCGGTTTCGAGGGACAAGGGCTAGGGGCAAGGGCGTTGCTAGGCCATTTTTAGGGGGGCTTTAGCACCCCTACATTTCTGCTCAGCCCCCCTAAAAATCTTGTGATTCTTCCCCTTTAAATTTCAAATGAAAACGGCAGCAGACTTCGGCTCCTCCCCATCTTTCTGCGCGTTCTTCAATCCACAGACTGCGGTGACGCAGAGGAAAGGACAAGGTGTGTGTTTATCGATAGATTGTTATAATATCTACATCTATGCAGTTCTTTGTCATAAATACTGTTTACAAAAAGTCATGGGAGAGCAATCGGTTTCCAATCTACTGTAAAGTTTTCGCTGCATTCACCACTCATCACACCACAGCTGTTTCCTTCAGCGAAAGCCCTTAACACATATGAACGCATACTTTATAAAACGATCACGTTATTGTTATTTGTAAATATTTTTATTTATTTATTATTATACCCTCATTGGGGGCTGAGCCCCCCTAAAATGAAAATCCTAGAATCACCCCTGGCTAGGGGTAAGACTAAGGGGAAGGGGAAAGACAGAGAAATGGGATTCACCCTAGATCCATGGAAAAAATGTTCCATCTTATATTTAATGTAAAAGCTAGCGTAAACTTGAATGTTTGAGAGGCCTATTTAGCTGTGCAAAACAGTTCATTGTGCTGCTGGATGTTGTAAATTAATATTTGTACTCAAATTACTTTGCATTTAATAAAGTACTAATAATCACTCATTTGTAGCGCAACTGTTTTAATGTTTACTGCACTTTAAGTGGGTCACACTTTTGCGATATTGACAAAAAATAATATATCTCTATATTTTCTGGGATTTTATGGATAACGATAATTAGATGATATCTTGCTGAGTGTGTTATTGTGCTGGTATCTTAAGAACTGCCATGGACAGCTGACTCCTAAAGTCTTTGATGTTTTTCATATTCTGTGCCGTGGTCAGTTCACACTGATAGAAATTAATATTTTCCAATAAGTTTAAACAGATTTTTACATTTTATGGGCGTATTACCTTTATAACTAGCCATTTTTTCTAAAATTGTCACTTATCTTAAAAAGCGTTAAATTCTTAAATTTAACCAGTGAATTTGAATAATATAGACATTTGGGCTGTTACACAGAAGCTGCATCTGAAGTTGCATTTAGATGTATTTACACACAGTTTAATCCAAGACATGAACGCATTTAACATGCAGTTACAAACGTATAAATAATGTTTTGATATATTAAACAAAACTTTGAATACTGATATTTGAAATGATTTTAAAAAAGTCGAAATGTGATATTAAAACCACCAGCAGGGGGCAGCAAGTCACTGTTAATAAGGGAGTCATTGTGATTGAACCGAATCAATGAAACGGTGGCTTCATTCAGGAACGAATCACCGTCATGTTACTCCGAGACGCAAAACAGCGTGTTTGGAACTATTCTTGTTGGCGAAATAGTGCAAAAACAGGCAATATGGTGTCTAAAATGTAAGTCTCTTGATTTATTATTTATTGAACTATTGTAAAAATCAATATTACATTTGTAATCATGGTAATTTTTAGAGAAAAATTATTAACTAGGCTATATGAAAAGGTATAAAAATATACTTTTTTTTGCTTTTGTTAATTGTATAATAAATAAAAAGTAAATGGATAGAATACAAATTTATACAAAAATGTAGTGGTAGTTTTTTTGTTTTTTAAGACAACAAGCAGTAAATGAGTAGAGTCTAAAAGGGACATGTTTTTGTTTTTTTTTTAAGAATAGAATTAGAATAGAGAGTGCTAGAGTTAAAGGACCAAATAAAGATGGAAGAGACTGCTGGGATTGAGTTAAGGCCCGTGCACACCGGGACGAATATCGGCGCACGTTATTCGCCAGCGTTTTTCAACGCGTTGTGTTCACACCCAAGCGATTTTCGCTGACAATGAGCCGAGTGAACATGCAAATTCATTCCCTGACATTAGATGGCGCTTAATGTAAAACAGAAATACCCCGGTACACAAGGTGGCGCTGCGCAACTTTACGCTTCTGACACTCGCTTGTCACTCAGAAGAAGAGAGCAAGTATTTACGCGCTTGTCAAAATCATACAAAGAAAACATGGATATTTCAAGCACCAGTAGCTCCAGCTCCAGCAGCTCCAGCAAGAAATTATTGTTCTGTTGAATGAGGAAAGACGCCGGAAAAGACGCCGACGCCGGCAGTGTAGACGCTACTTTGCGTATATCTTCTTCGTCGTTACGTATGTGTGCTCGGCAAGACTGTTTTGTGTTTGAGTGCCTCCAAGTTGTGTTTTACTGTAACTTCAGCTGCTCCAGACACGTGAGCAAAAGCGCCAATCTCATTGGTCGGATAGTTTTTGACGTGGCGCATCAAACCAAAAAAACGAACCCAAGGCATTTTTTTTTTTGGTGCACACTCCCATTGGCGCCCTTTGTTTAGTCACGAGGCATTAAACATCGGCGAATATCGCGCGCGAAAATCGTCCCGGTGTGTATGGGCCTTTAGGCAGGTCATTCCACATGGAGGGAACTTTTAATTTAAAAGTCAATGAAAGTGATTCTGTGATGGTACAGTAATGCGTCGGTTACTTGCAAAACGCAAGCTTCTAGAGGGCATATAGGTCTGAAGTAATGAATTTAGGTAACGGGGTGCAGAGCCAGAGGTGGTTTTGAAGGTAAAAATAAAAATATTAAGCAAACTTAAAAAAAAAATCTGCTGAAGCTGGTAAGCAAATTTTTTTTAAAGTTTGCTTAATATTTTTATTTTTACAGTGAAGGCCACATACAAAAAATAAATACATACATTTAACTAAAAAAACTATAGGGTCCTAGAAATCTGCTTCTGAAACTACAGCCTCCAGTATTGCATGAATACCCTACTCACAACATCAGCCTTATTGAAAATGCATTAATTCTGTTTCCGCGGTAACAGCAGAACACAAAGCAGTGCAGCAATGGACTTTGAAACAGCAGCGCTCATTTAATTATAACCTTTTGAAGATCAATCGTCACATTAAGCTGGATCGCGATTCTGGTCTGTACCCAAATTTAAGACTTCTTGAAATCATAATCAAGATTTTCTTGTTCAATTTAAGTTTGAATTTGATACAAGTAAATTTAAGACTTTTTAAGGACCCGCGGGAACCCTGAAGAATATGTACAAAAATAAGGGAATAGAAAGAAAAATTACATTTTCTTATTATATTAATATTAGTGCTTGCAAACAAATCGCATCCAAAAAAAAATTAAAAATGGATTACTTAATGTGTGTGGACAGTGAAGGGCACCAGCGATTCGTCGACGTCATCGTTAGTTAAGCAGTTATCCCTACTTAAGACCTACTTGTTTTTCTGCCATGTTTAACACAAACAAGACTCTAGAGCAGAAGTTAAAGGCTAGTATAGCAACATTAATATTTTGTAAAGTATTAATTATGATAAAACGTTTTAATAAAATAAAAGATTAATAGCAGAAGTTATTATTTATTGATAGTTTAACTAAAGAATTCATCAACTGATAAGAAAATAATAAATAGATTAATTGAAAATAATCCATAGATTAGTCGACTAAACGAAAAAAGAATCGATAGATTAGTCGACAATAAAAATCATTGTTAGCCGCAGCCCTAGTAGTTATATATATATATATATATATATATATATATAAAAATACACATATGCATGTATATTTAAGAAAAATATGTTATGTTTATATATATATTTAAAAATTTTAGATACAATATCAATTATATTCATATAAATATACATGGAAATATTTTCTAAATATATACTGTATGTGTTTGTATTTATATATACATAAATATACACAGTATGAAGAGATAATGTAAACAAAAACTTATTTTGGATGTGATTAATCGAGATTAATCGTTTGACAGCACTAATAAATTTTACTCTAAACCCAGAGGTGGGTAGTAACGAGTTACATTTACTCGAGTAAATTCTTTGAAGTATATTTAAAAATGGGTACTTTTACTCTTAATCAAGTACATTTTTAGTGAAAAAACGGTACTATTATTTCGTTACTGTGGGCGCCGCTCCTCTCGTTACTTTATGTTAATGCAATACAAGTTATAAATGCTTTCGTTTATACCAAACGCACCATCTACTTTTCTCTGGTTAATGAGTGATGCCCATTCACGAATGATTCATTCTTTCGAGTCAACTCTGTTCAAAGGCTTGATCAAAGCAGTTAATCGGTTCGTGAATCAGTTTGAATGATTTGTTCAGTTCCCTTCTGCATGCGCTGAGTCGTCTGAAGCAAATTCATTATTAAAACTGCATTAAGAAAGATGCTGAAGGCTAAACTAGTCAGAAGGAGAAGTCAGAAATGAGTGAAACATGCTTCACCTGAGGTTGCCTGTCTTAGAGTAGGGGTCAATGCATTCATCTCTAGACATGATCCGATGAGAGAACAGCTTCTTTTCAGGGTCTAAAAAACCTTTTTAAAAGAGAAAAATAAATTGGTATGAGTGAGAGAAAGAGAGGAAACAGTCATTTCTTTTAAAGATGAAGTCTAAATGTCAGCTGGAAGCAGAGCTACAAATGCTGTAGTTTTGCTCGGACTGCATTGAGGCTATTTACAGCAGTAATAAAAGGAAAAATAAAACGAATCAATGCTTTCAGGCTTTCAAAGATGCGGCTCTGCCACGCTTTCAATCTCCTGCCTGCACTACAATAAATCAAGACTTTAGTTCAGAAAAGTTGAGCTACTTCCTTTATTGTGTCTTATCTACTGCTGATTGTGTCCATATGAACCACCACAACCAGACTTCGCACATTTGGGTTTGGGGGAAGAACTGATGGCAAATATTAAAAGAGATATATTCAACATGCCAAATATGAAGCTCAATTACTGCAAGAACACTTCAGGTCTCGTTCAAAGACAATTTACTGTGTTGATGATATCCTGTAAAATCCTGAACTAAAACCAGACCCTATACTCTACACATACCAATTTCACTTCCAATAATAAACACTCTGAACTAAAGGAAAACATTAATGCAGCACTCAGAGATTACTAATAGAAATACCATAGGGCAGTGCTTCTCAAAGTCCGGTCCGCATCTGGACCCGGAGGGAATTCAATCCGGACCCGCCTCTATTTTGTATTTCAAGAGCACTAATTATATTTCCTACTTTGATAAACGCATGTTAAACTTGTAAATTATTAGTTAAATTTTTAAATGGAGATGGTCCGAAATGAAAGCGCAGGCAATTAAACTTTTCCTTCATGACATTTGTTGTTATGACATCCAGTGAGCATATGACGTTTCATAATCGGGTGACATTTCACTGCAAATATGAGTTTTTTTATTATTATTATTATTATTGTTATCACTTAGATTATGGCCATTTGGCTTATAGCAGTATCCAGTGTTTCCCATTCATTGATTTATTTGTGGCGCCCGTCACAATATCAAAGCCACAAAAAGATTTTCCAAAAGGCTTAAGGTTGAATAAACTGTGCACTGCAGCATGGGTGTTTTTACATGAATGTATTTTTGAAAAGAACCGACCATCTTCAGAAAATCTACGATTTAATTTTGTTTTTCCTGTAATGCCTGATAAAGTAGCGTTTGAGTGCATTACTTTGATTACAGCCATTACCGGGAAACCGCTATATCTCCCACTACAGAAAACTAATTTGCATTTGCAAGTCTGTGGGAAACACTGGTGTCCGTCTGCAAACATAAACAAAAAGCATGCTTCAGAACTGTTTTGAGAAGGTGCTTAAGTTTCGACCCATGTATTAGGCTACTACTACTACGATTACCATCTTGTGTCCTGCAATAAATATTTACTCAAACTCGCTTAAAGGGAAAACAAGAAAATCGGCCAAACGTATCTACCACAAAAAATCAGCATCTAATACCGGCTGCCTTGAATTCTAAACATTCTAAACAGAGAAAAAACCTTGTCGGTCGACCTCTATTGCAGACACTTAAATTAATTGTTTTGCCATTTTGCTCTTGTTATTTATGTATTTTGAATGCAAAGGGCACTTTATATTTTTCAAAAAATTTGTGTTTACATTTACATTTATGCAGACGCTATCCAAAGCGACTTACGATATAGATTTTTTTTCAGTTTTCAGTATGGGTGTTCCCTGGGAATTGAACCCACAACCTTTGCATTGCTAACGCAATGCTCTACCACTGAGCCACAGGAACATTATTTTGTTATGCATGTTATGTAGGCAACTGTATGTTTATTAAAAGCAAGTTTGGTTCCGGACCTTTGACCTGATGAAAATTCAGATTCGGACCCTTGAATGCAGACTTTGAGAACCCCTGGTATAGGGTATATTATAGATGGCTATAATTAACACTCTCACTAAACCCATTTCTTGTTTATTAGTCATTTAGCAGAGGTTTTTATCAAAGCAGATAATGGGCCAGTTCTTGCAGACGACACTTGTTTTGACGCATTTATTGTTAATATGTTGCATTAAATAACCAAACACAGTAAACAATACATTCATCTTCAAACTCAAAACACTGAGCAAATGCTCAAACCTATGAACAAATGCTGCCACCTGGTGTCCCTGTGAAATACCAATATAATCTCTTACACAAACACTATGAGTTATTAGGGATGTGCAACAGCGATCGAGTACTCGGCCATGACAGCGATGATCGATCATGGGAAAAACATTCTGATTGGTTATAGCAGCACTTTGGGCGGCACCCTGAGCTCTGATTGTTTAGCTTGCAGCAGCATGCAGTTCAAAATATAGACGTGAGAAGAGAGAGAAGCTCATTTGAAGTCACGTAGTGATGTCTGGGTTAACTACATATATATCTGATTCATCTAATATAGGATGCGTTGGGATATTAACATTTATTTACATGCTGAATGCACTGCATATTACCAGTAGTTTCATGCTCAAAGGCAATGCCCAATATTGACTTATTTGAGACGGTCATATTGCTTTTAGATGTTTCTTTTTCAAAAATATATGTATTTTTTGTCATATTCGTTCATTGCTGCATCATAATCTAGCATCTAATCATGTGTTCATGTTTTCATGTTATATTGGTATTTTTAACATTCATTTTTATAACAGTCTTCAGATATTTTAATAATATCCATTACGGTCACGCCACGCCAGGCCCCCCCCCAAGTACTCGATTAATCGTTTTTGAAACCTATCGAAATAAGATGATCGAAATTGCTAAAAATGTCCATCACTATAAGTTATGGGACTGCTTGATGTGTTTTACCATCCACTGGGTGATAGTTAAAAATTCAGATCGGTTAGAAAAATAATAAAATCGCAGCTGTCCTCAGTTTGAGGTATCATTTATTTTTCATTCAATCATTCAATGCGTCACATCACAACAATGTACCTGCAATGGTGTGAGCGTACAAACGGCTGCCAAAGGTGAAGACGTGCAACTCATAGAGTTTGGCGATCTTTTCTAGAAAGTCTTTGCAGTGAGGCCGCAGTCGTGTATGAAGCATAGGCTCCCCCCGTCCCAGCTGGAAATGAAAGATTCCCTAGAAAAAAAAACATTGCAAGGCAGTTAGAGGAAATTAATATGTCTTTTGATCAATTAAGTGCATCCTTTCTGAAAGAAAATTCTAAATAGCAGTGCATCTGCTTTAGATTAAAAAGCATATACATATTCTATACTGCTGCATTACAGTCCAACCCAGCTGTAGCAGAAGCTTTCAGGCACATTCATTTCAATAGAAATGCACTGGAAATGCTTTAAAAGCAGCACAATTTCTGATAGCAGACATTATGCAGTCTTTGAGGAAAAGCATTTGAGCCTTTGATAGCTCAGTTAATGGTCTAGTAATTGTTTGGTATAAAGATCTAAAATTGTTTTTTTGCTACCAAGTGAATGCACGCCTGGCAGAATGAAAGCATTAACGCCTACGAGAAGAATGAATCGAAAATGGATGATAGCTGAGAAAGAGTACGATGCAGTCATTTAAATAGAAATCAATCAATGCTCGGCTGCATTTAGGCTCTTCAAAGCAACACTTCCAGTTACACCCACAATCGCCGGAGTTCATGGAAAAACACAAATGAGATCACTAAGAAGTCAAAGAAACCGTACGGCTGTCTACATCTTATTGTTGTTACTGCTAAACTCAAACGAGGGTACTGTAGACAAATCTTCTGAAGCCACCATAACACAGCAAACCAACGACAGATTAATCAAATGCCTTCATATCATCTGAGCACAAAAGAAACCAATGAAACAAAGACAAAGCTATGCTACTTCAATAACACTCAAAAAACAATACAATGTCCATTAATATTGAGGAGAATTATTCTTGCATTAATTACTGATTAGATTCTGATATTGTTCAGAAGTGAGTTAAAAGATTTATAATGTTGCAAAGAATTTCTAATTTCAAATCAATTCTATTCTTTTGAACTTCTAAACAATTCTTAAAACAAACAGAGAAGAAACTAACACTTTTATTAATCAAGGCTGCATTCAATTGATCAAAAGGGACAAGAAAAACATTCATGATGCTACAAAAGATTTCCATTTCAAATAAATTATGTTCTTTCTAAATTTTGAACTCGAAAAAATGTACCAAGGTTACCGCAAAAGCACACTTCAGCATTGACAATGGTCAGAAATGTCTTTTGAACATCAGATCAGAATATTAGATTTGATTTCTGAAGGATCATGTGACTGAAGACTGGAGAAATGATGCTGAAAATTCAGCTTTGATCACAGGAATAAATTACATTTGAAAATATATTATATAACTTATTTTAAATATAATTAATATTTTACAAAATAAAAATTGTACTGTATTTTTGATCTAATAAATACAGCTTTGATCAATCTTACCGATTACTTCTGAATGGTAGTGCAGTGCAATGTTTTTAACTGCTACCTTGTTGGACATACGCTGGCAGTGCTGTTCAGTGGTGTGGATCAGCGTTTGGTCCAGATCCACCATCAGCACTAACTTCCTGTTCCTGTGAAGTCTTTGCTGGTCCTCTCGGCCAAGCTGCTCCGCTTGCTGCTCAGACACACAGGGATAAAAACACTGCGTTTGCACACCAGACACTGATTGTGCAGAGTAAACACAAACTATTTTATACACAACCATTTATTAAAGCCCATTAGAAATGTGTTTGACCCCACAAATCATCACAAAAACATGAATTACACACTTTACATGTAAAGGCCCCCGATATACTGGTCTAAGGAAAGTATCCAATCAGCATATTAGTTCAAACTTCTGATATACGTTTTCTTAGTGCACACATCCGATGCACGCGCACAGAAAGCGACTGCCACGTGGCATGCGAGTACTAAACCAAGCTCTCTATTATGTCTTGTCTTATTGTGCTTAAACTGTCAAATACACACACGTTGATGTTAAAAAAATAACACACGAATTACAAAAACAGTCGGTTACGTTTGTGAAGGTAAACAGCTGGGAAAGAAATTGCATGTTTATATTGGATCTGTGTGACAACAGCATATATAGTAAATAAATCAATAAATCCACTGCTCTCTGGACTCTAAACAGTGTTCTGTGCTCATCAGTGCAGCCAAAGACAGAACAGTTAGCATGCTTTGCTCAAACTTTCACCATGGCGTTAGAACTGGTACACAATGGCGTGGAAACATGCAGAATAAGGTGCAGTAATATTATAATAAGATCCCCTTTCTACGTCATGGGGGGAGCAAAATCTGAGCGACTCGTTTTTTTAAAAGGTTGCAGAGAAATGCTAACCAAACTAAATTTACTGGGTTGTTCCTTTTTCACATTTTCTGGGTTGGTAGATGCACCAGGGACCACATTATAGCACTTAAACTTTCATGATATGCCATTTTTAAAGCAAGCTAATTTACTATACTAAACTGTGTCAGTTTCCCTTTCCATTAGAATTGCTTCTTTAGTTTCTACAATAAAGCAGCTCTCCAGTGTGTTCATGTCTTTATTTGTGTCTGACTTCGATAGACTGAATAGAAGAAATGAACCAGTCAGTGAGAAAACATTTAGAGAAGGTTTCGATCTCCTAAACTGAGATTTTATGATTTTGTTTGAAATGTCGTCACACCAGTTTGTTGTTCGATTCCTATTGAAACACATAGAGGCCTTAAGAATCTCAAACGGTAGGTAACTCACCTCTGAGCTGACCATCAGCTCGGGAACACTGTGCACCATGGAAACGGTGGCTGTAGAGATGGGTACCTGCTGCTTTCCATTCTTGCTCTGTAGTCTGAAACGTAAGATCGTCTTCAGCACCATACAGTTACTAGCAGAAATAACTCAGAGAGCCGACACAAGTGAAAAACAGGGAAAGACAACAATAGCTTCTCTTGAATGGCTCCTGACAGACGTCATTTCACTTTTTCAGATATGCGGAGAGAAACGCTTCTGAACTGGAGACTGACAGCACAAAAGTAACGTGGATATAGACTCACTGAGTTAAGTCCTGGCCGCATTCGGCACACAAGCCCTTCATTACAACGGGATGACTGCATTCTTCCACTTTTGCTATCACACTCCTGTAAAATAAAGACAAAAACATGTAGAAATAAATACAGCAATACAGCACTTCATATACACACACTGCTTGTTAACAGGATACAATCTCCATTATAGGGAAAGGTAATCTATAAGCTGCATTATAATATTTCACTCAGTGGACTGGGAAAAGGTATGCAAGCATCTCTCCAAACTCCAGTATAAGTGCAAAGAGAAGTGTAACTGTTGTTTTTTTATAAACAATCTCAAAAAAACTGAGCAATTTCTAATACATGCAGCACCCTCTACTGTTAAAGACTGCAAAAAAGCATGAATGACATTACATGAGCTGACTGGCACCATTTTCTTTCCTCTGACATATTTCCTTATGAAACACAGGTTCAGACATATCAAAGGGCTCATCCCATTTATTCATGTTTTTTTAAATACTCAACAGGCATGATTTACACTACACTCATAATTTGCTAAATGCTAGTCAGTCATGGGCCGTATTGGAGAAGGGACAGTCTCATGATATCGCTCTGAATTATAACGTAGACTTTTTGATAAATAATTATGTTTTTAGCACATTATTTTATATATAAATGTGGGTTTTAACTACCTTCCAATCCACTCACATTTGAAGGAATTGGAGATCTTCACATCCTTAAAACTGATGCATATTAAAAACCCTTAAGCTGTGTAATCTGCCGGAGGTGTATTTTTATATTTTACCCCATTGTGTAAGATTTTTCTGTCTTTAAGTTTTTTTTTATAGTAGTTATATCTTGCTATTTGTGTTAGTTGAAATTGCTTGTTTATAGATGCATATTTCTCATTCAGGGTTTCTGCTGGTTTTATAAATGTACATTTAAAACGGTTTAAAACAATTAAAAAGTTAAGGACTTAATTGAATGTAAAAGAAGATGCCAAAGCAAATGTATTAGTGATGCTTCAAAATTAGAAAATAAAACTTCCGACAGATCTCCATAATTTTTTTTAATAACTTAAAAATAAAATGAATAGCTCTGCTTTCAACAACTAGATGGAAATAACTTTTACTGTACCTTCTAATCACACTGCAAAAACATGATGTTCTTCATGTGTGCTTTTGTGTTATTTCATGTGCAAATGTGTAAAGAGTCTTAAATCAAGATAAATGTGCTTGAGAAGCAAAATGACATCAAATAAGAAGTCTTGTTTATGAGAAATGTATTGAAATGAAGTGAGTTCATGATTAAAACAAGAACACATCTTAAATCAACTTAATTCAAAGGGCAACGTTTTCATGCCCCACTGACAGATATTGGTTAGCAAGCCTAACTTGATCTCAACATTTTGCTTAATTTCTCAGAAAACAAGACTACATGTGTTAAATTTGCATCTCAAGTAGAAGTATTTTGGATTTAAGGATGTTTGAGTATTTGTTTTTAAACAGATTTTTACAGCATGCAACATTTAATGCTATGACTTTATGAATTTAAGACTTTCTGCTTCGATTTAAGACCTTTTTTTAATGAAGACTTTTAAGACCCGCAGAAACCTTTTTTAATATTCACAAAACTCTTATTTCAATATCGGAAGTCTTTAATCCCACAACTTCAAACAAACGATTTGGTGGGCATCTAAACATTAGGGTATCATTTGGAAAACCAGCTGTAATGATATTACACGTTTCTCTTCCACTACTAGACTCGGCTATTGATGGGTCGTTCTTGAACGAATCTTTAATGTGACTCTGGAAGAACGAGTCGTCCTGGGGAATGATTCGTTCATTCACGCATGCGCAACATCCTATAGGTTCTGTATTAGAGATGTGCAACAACGATTGAGTACTCGGCCGTGACAGCGATGATCGCTTATGAAAACGATGTTCGTGGGTTTAAGAAGACCTATGTGAGGATGCTGTTTGTGGACTATAGCTCAGCATTTAACACCATAGTGCCTGCCACACTGGTTGCGAAGCTCCAGACTCTGGGACTGAACAGATCTCTGTGCAGCTGGATCCTGGACTTCCTGACAGGTAAAAGTCAGGTGGTCAGAATGCGCAACAATACCTCATCTCCCCTGACCCTCAACACTGGTGCTCCGCAGGGCTGCGTCCTCAGCCCACTCCTGTACTCCCTGTACACACACGACTGTACAGCAACACACAGCTCCAACGTCATCGTCAAATTAGCAGATGACACAAAAGTGATAGGCCTGATCACCGACAACGATGAGACGGCCTACAGAGAGGAGGTGAGTACCCTGACTAAATGGTGCCAGGAGAACCACCTCTCACTCAACATCGACAAGACCAAGGAGCTGGTGGTGGATTACAGGAGACAGAGCAGAGAACACACACCCATCACCATCAACAAGACACATGTGGAGCGGGTTAACAGCTTTAAGTTCCTCTGCGTTCACATCACTGAGGATCTCACATGGTCTGCTCACACAGATGCAGTGCTGAAGAAGGCACATCAGCGCCTCTTCTTCCTGAGACGGCTGAGGAAGTTTGGAATGAGCCCCAGAATCCTCAGATCCTTCTACTCCTGCACTGTGGAGAGCATCCTGACCGGCTGCATCACCGCCTGGTTTGAAAACAGCACCTCTGCCCTCAGGAAGACGTCTCCGCAGCATCCGATCCCGCACTAGCCAACTGAGGGATAGCTTTTCCCCTCAGGCTATCAGGCTAATGAACAATCAGAAATAATACACCCTACAGCACACTCCCACTTTTCGATATGCCATGCACTGCACTTTAACACAGTTCAACTGGACTACACACACACACACACACACACACACTGCACTAATACAACAATCTATCTGCTACCACTGGATACCATCCAACGCACATCCATGACATTGCGTATCCGGCCTATGTAAAATCTGCTGCACCTTCGCATATCATTGTGTGTACATAATGTAGAATGTGTACATAGGGTGTATAATGTGTATCGATAACTGTAAGCATGTTTAATAGTAAACTGTGTGTACTGAGTATATGTATAAGTCTGTAAGTATGTACTGTCTATATGTAAATTGTTTCTGCACTGTCTGAAGTACGCTCTCAAGAATTTCACTCACCAAGGCACAGGTGATGTGACAATAAAAGTGATTTGATTATAGTTATAGAGTTATAGTTTCATGCTCAAATGTAATGCCCGATATTGACTGAGAAATTTGAAACGGTCATATTGCTTTTAGATGTAAAAAAAAAAATACTGATGCAGCAGTGCTTTTTTCGTGAAAAAATTACGATAAGGTGAAATATAGTAAATTCATTGCCCGCAGCACGCTGTTATAAAAGCGCATCGCAGCAGGAGCTCTCTCTCTCTAACTTAAGTTCACTGGCATTTCATAAACTTAGCATAATAATTAGAACTTTACAGAATGTGGTCTTTAGTAAATTCTATTTGCTGTTGAAAACGCGTCACGGCGGGAGCTCTCTCTCGCTCTCTTTCTCGCGCGTGCGCGTAACTGAATATGTTCACTGGCATCAGAGATGGGAAGTAACGAAGTACAAATACTTCGTTACTGTACTTAAGTAGATTTTTCAGATATTTTTACTTTACTATTTATTTTTGTGTCGACTTTTTACTTTTACTCATTACATTTTAACACGAATATCGGTACTTTCTACTCCTTACATTTTACAAAATTGTCTCGTTACTTTAGTTTCAAATAATTTCAGTGGAGTTACCGTTATTATTTCGTGTCATCAATACTGAATTCAATCTAATTGAATGGGATTATACGTTGCACTTGACGCACCACTACAAGACGACTCAACATTTGAATTTGAAAAAAACACATTGAGGTAAATGCATCTTTTTGTTGTTATTAAAAGCTATTTGTTTGTTTCAGTAACTTTATTAAGTTTACGTTAATGGTGGTCAGTTACATTTGTTCTCCTGCTAGCAATGATGATTGTTTGGTTCGCTAGCATTTAGTTAAGTAACCCAAGTAACGTTAAGGTTAGGAAGCGTTCAGTTTATTAGAAAATAATCTACTAGCTGATACAATATCTGCATGTATAGATTTATATTAAAAACGAATTCAGGGTGCTTTCACACTGGGCTCGTTTGCTGCGGTCCTAGCCCGAGCGGGATTATTCCCGCCCCCCGCAGCATTGGTCTGTCTGTAACTTACTGGCTTCACACTCAACTTGATTCTATCGAACCCTGGTGCGTTTGTTTGCATCTTACATAGCTGCTAATCTAAACCGCGCACGGCCCTGATAGAAAACAGAACGCGGGTCAGTATAACGTTATTGTGTTTTTTATTAATTCGGTACAGTAGCGTTTTTTGGCGCGGGCGGCACCGCCGGCACGAGCAGTAAATAAAAATGTAAAAAAATTAAATAAATGAGCCGTGAAGCAGTTTTCTATTATCTATCATTTCACTGTGTGGGGAATTGATCCATAGTGAGCTAAGTCAGTCACACCTCGACTTTCTTCCAACGGACATTTCATTCATAATATTATAAAATATAGACCTCTATAGTTCCTGCACATTTTTGTTTTTCTAAATTGTGTGAAATGTCTAATAAAAATAGGTAATACAAAACAATTATGTGGTCACAACAACCACCAAGGTGAATTGGTTTAGTCTTTGACTTCTGGTCGTGACCTTGTGACTCGTGTCGTGAGTGACAGTGTTGGGGGGATGGGGAAATCCTGATTGTCGAGTGCCAAATAAACACAGAGATGGACAAGTAAGGTCAAAGCCATCAGGTGCCCAGTTTAGAAACGAGCAAAAGATAAAGGTATGCAACTATGTTCTCTCTGTATGATTACGGTATCCATGTCATGAATGAAGGGGTAATGTTAATTGGTGGGTATAACTCTTACGTTTGTTAGCCTTTTTGCTATGATTCTTGCTATGCTTAACAATAATTCGGTTTTAACTCAAACACGAGATCTAATTTCACCATAATATTGTGCTTTGCAACAAAACTGTTACAAGTTCAGTTATTACACTGCAAAAAAAGGCTTTTCTTACTTAGTATTTTTGTCTTGTTTCCATTCCATATATATAACATTTCTTAAATAAAGATGCTTTTTTTTTTACTAAAGTAGTAAAACTACATAAGATATTAAGTCTTGCTTTCTGGGGAAATAAATACAAATTAAGTGAGTTTTTGCTTAAAACAAGCAAAACATGATCTGCCAATGGGGTAAGAAAAATACTATTATTTCTGTTTGAATTAAGCAACCGAACTCAAAGCGCCTCCTCCACTTAGTCTCGGGTTTGGTATTTTTCATGCAAACCGTGCCCCGTTCTGAACTAAACTGCCAGTGTGAAACAAGGTTATTATAGTTTTGCATTTTTCATTAGTTTTTATTTTTATTTCGTTTTGACTTTTTGTTTTCAAATTCAGTTTAGTTTTAATTAGTTTTCAAAGTGGTTTTGCTAGTTTAGATTATTTTTTATTTTTTTTAAATGCTTAGTTTTAGTTTAGTTTTATTAGTTTTAGTGTTAGTTTTAGTCTTTTTTGTAATTTGGGTTATTTGTCAGGGGCAAGATTCAAAAAGGTCAGAAAAAGTATTGTGTAATAATAACATCATACAATTTAAAAAAATATGTATTCAACAATAACACCAGTACATAAAATGTACATATGGGCACAAATATATAAACAGTCTACACAAGACTCCGCAGTAAGTGCAAAATGTGTAAGTGATTAAAACCTAGACAGCCAACAGACTAAAGAAGACATGAACAGCATGTGTTCAACCCATATTTGAGCCACACAAGACATTGCTGTCAGTGTCAGGGAGCTCAATCTTAGAAAAGAACATGAAAAATAAAAATAAACTCTAGAGGGTCAACACATTTAGATGAACCATCTCAAAATTAACTAGGCTACTCAATGAGTTGGACTGCCCAGCATTAGATGCATGTGCTGCAGCTCTATGGCAAATCTATTTCTATTGCTGGATGTCTATTGTCTATTTGCATATCAATAAAGAATTTAATACAATGCACATTGAATTTGTAATTTCTCTAAACTTTTATAACACAAAATGTAGGCAATGTCATATAAAGAGCCTTTTTTCCATGTCCACTTATGTTTCTCTGCTTGCACTCTAGTAACCTTTGTGTGGTCCAGGTAGCTTTACATAAAAAATGGTTGTCATTCGCAAGGCTACTTTTACTTTTATACTTTAAGTAAATTTCCAAGCCTGTACTTTGTTACTTTTACTTGAGTAAAGAAGTTAAATCAGTACTTCTACTTTTACCAGAGTATTTTTTAACACAAGTATCTGTACTTCTACTTGAGTACGGCAACTGAGTACTTTTGCCATTTCTGACTGGCATTATTTGCATCCTTTTGTTCAGACACAAGTTGTGATGTTACGTCTATGTTATGCATCCAAGTTATCTGTTTAATATCATAGGTTACGTCATAGAACAGGCTTCAGTTTATTGGCATAAAGTTACTCTTCAGCTCCACCTCAGGCTTTTTAGATGCTTCTTTTTTAATAACATTGCTGCATCCTAATCATAATCTAACAGTTCATGTTTTCGTGTCATATGTTTTATTTTAAAACATTCATTTTCATAACAGTATTTTCAATATTTCCATCACGGCCACTTCCCATCAACTAGACTCGGCTTCATGCGCTCACCAACACACCCCCTCTCCAATGCCCCGCCCTCTACATACGTGTCAGCCAATCCGACAACAGCAAAGCACAACGCACAATTGGATTGACACACAGAGAGAGTATCTGATTGGCTAAAAAGGGCGGTTCGCTCCCCCAACACTTGTTTTGCTGTTTACAGAGCTTAGGGCTTTCTCAGAGCTTATCTCTCAAGATACATAATTGAGTGATACCTGTCTGTTAATATGAAGTCTTTATGGGCGACATTACAACAACCACGTGCAACACCTTTATATGTCATTAATCGTGTTGTTACTGGGCAGCGTGGAAGTTGAGCAGCTGCTGCTGTCACGAGCTCAGCGTTGAGCGCCAGTGCGCGTGCAACTTAGATTAGTTCGAGGCAAGCTAATAAGCAAAGGCAGCAAATAAAAGCGTAAAACGACATGTCAAGCGTTAAAACGCCGGTCAATATAGCTACGACAGCGCGTCTTACCCAGGCGCGATAACCTGTCCGAGTTGACCGCACAGTTCCCGCACAACTCCAGCGCGGTCCGACTTCAGCTTCCTCTCCGCCGCTCTGCACTCGCCTTCGGCGGGGATCGGCGCACAAACCGCGATAACGGAGTCCATGTTCACCAGAGTTCCGGGCTTCACCTTCCACTCGAGCAGTCGTACAGGACGTGCTCCAGCGGGGCAGCGGATCTCCGTCACCTGCGCCGCGGGGCCCTCTGCTGCCGCGCCGCCGCCGGAGTCAGCAGGCTCCTCCATCAGAACTTCAAACTTCCGCCAGAGACACGCGGCTGAGCGTCTGAGGAGAATTAATAAAAGGAATTAAAAAGCGCTAAAATAACCCAGAGGCAAACAGGGAAAGATAGCGATGGCAATGAGCTGTAACGCAGGACAGGCTGAGGCGCAGGTTCACTCTTCCCGCCCGTAAACAGGAAATACAAACTTGCAGTGCGAGCAAAAGTCTTTTCACTTCCGGGAGACTTTAATCACACTCTTCATTTAGAATTAAATTAATATTAGAGTATAATCTGTAGTTTATAATAATAGCAATAATGTAATTAAATAATAGTATCTACATATTTAAAACGTGTAATACAACAAATATTTATCATATCAAACTTGTGGTTTAGAAAACATCTGACCCGAGTGTTTGTAACAAACAGTTTTTATGGGATGTTTTTATCCACCCCTCCCCATTGAGACAGGCAAAGCCCTGGTTTGTGATGTAATCTGATGAAATATCACGATCACACACCCATCTGCCGCCCAGTCTCCGGGGATTAGGCTGAGCGTCATCGCTGCATGGACATTTTTGGTTAGTGGGTATATTTTCACTGTTTTTGCTAAGATCGAGTTTCAAATCTTGAATTTCAAAGAGGATAATGCATCTGTTATATATTTCATCTTTACGCGACTCTTTTATCCTAATGCGACTTTTTTCGGTATTCGTTTTTTACAATTATTATCACAAGAAAATAAAAATTTAACATTATATAGACATTTGATATGCAAAAGTATCTTAGAACAAAAATATATTTGGACGTGTGCGGGGACACAAAATTGAGAAATTAAATAATAACAATAAATCAATAAAGAAATTAGAAACAATTTAATACATTTAAATTAAAACTTTTTTAACCTTTTTTGTTTGTTACAGTGCGTAGTTCTTTTTTAATCAGTAGACGTGTTGCCATTTTTTCATTTGTTGTGATTTCTAATATACGGTGGCCGACAGAGCTCAAGGCGCTGATACTTCAGAAAAAAAACACCTGCAGATCAAAAAAACATCTTCATCAATTTTAAAATTGAAACTTCATCAATTTGACAGTCAATTTTTGCACGTTTTTTTTTACTCAAATGACCTCCTCAGTCACCAGATCTCAAAATGTCCTTGATTGAGCACAAGCTGCAAATAGAAAAAAACGCCTGCAAATTAAGAAAACAACTTTACGCACGCGCTGCAAACGCTCACAACACAACCAAATAAAGAATTGTATTTGCAGCGCGTTTCTTTATTTGGTTGTATTGTGAGCATTTGCAGCGCGTGCGTAAAGTTGTTTTCTTAATTTGCAGGCGTTTTTTTTCTATTTGCAGCGCGTTGAGCTCTCTCAGCCACCATAAAATACAGTATTCATAATATTCTGAAACACTGGAGGGAGTAACACCAAAGTCAATGTAAAAAAAAAAAAAAAAAAACTGGTTGAGCTTTTTTTTAATTTATGTTTTATTTACATTTCTTTTATTTTACGTTTATATTATTCATGTAGGGTTTTATTTGTTTATTATTATTATTATTAAGTAAATAATTAATTTGTTTGCTTAACGTGTTTATTAATTTATCTGTCTTGCCTCTCATTAAACGTCAAACGTTACTGTCCCTTTAATTAAGGGCATCGCTCCTTGTAAACATATTTTTGAATTTGCTTTTTTTGTAATAATAATATTATTTAATTGTTTATTGAGTTCGACTGCTAACGTTGTTCCGAAGGCACAGTGATATTTGGATATGTTGTAAAAAGGGGGAGCACGCGGTCTGAAGGTCGCGTCAGACCATTGTCACGTGACTGACGACGTCACAACAGACGCTTTCCTAGCTGTCCAATCAAAGCACAAGCGTGCATGATCTCGAAGCGCGAGGAAGAAGCGTCCGTGTCCACGAGTGAGGAGAACCGTAGCGAGTCTCTCATGTGATCATCAGCCCGAGCGAACCGGAGACATGACGGTAGAGACGTTCAGATGGGTAAGCACACCGCTTCTGCTGCTGCTGCTGTTTCCGCGGATCCGTTGCTCTTGTGCTCGAGCTGCCTGATCAGTGTGATGCTGGTGCTTTATGAAAGGTCACTGTATTTCTGTTTCACACTTCTGCAGATATTAAGAGGCATTTCAATGCAGAATATATTTCATGTCATTATTTAGTCTGGAAGTGTTGGGCTGATCCTGAATCCGAGCAGTCAAGGTCTGAGGAAATGTCAATTTTATGTCTTGTGCTTGATCACTGTAACTTACGCCTTGAATCCCAACCTAAACTCTGGATTCATAAATTCATAACCATAGAAAAACGTCCTGTCTTACAGTCCAGCACTTCCTAATAACCTTAGCAGCACACTTACAAAACATTACCATGGTAGCAATAGGCTTATGTAATTACTGCAGTCATTGTTTACTATTGTAATACTCTCTTAAGGGATGCAAAAGTAGCTTTCAGAGTCCTCATTATAAAGAGTTCATTTGTGGGGACAGCGGTGGCTAATACCAGTGGTGGATAGGACTGGGACCCAACAAGGGGGTCTCAGCAAACATGCAAGGGTCACTCAAAATGACAAAAAAAAAACTACTTGATATACACAACACGCACACATGTATATATATATATATATATATGTGTGTGCGTGTTGTGTATATCAAGTAGTTTTGTTTTTTTTGTCATCTTGAGTGTGATGTCATCCCAGTCTTATTTACATCTTTTGTAAAATCTAGGTATATATATATATATATATATATACCTAGATTTTGCAAAAGGTGAATGCTTTGCTGAAACACGAGCATTGCACGTTTCAAAATAAAAATGAGGCGCCAGGGTTTTTATCAGTCGCAAAGACTGAGAACCACTGCTGCACTAACAAAAAAGTACCATGGTACTACTAGCAGTCGGCCAATGATCAGCCTGGGGTGCGTGTCCCTAAAGCAGGGGGTTACATTCAATAGTCCAAATCTGAATTTTCAACAGTGTCAAAGGTCCAGAACAGAACAAGTGGTTATTACAAAACTTGTTTTTAATGTGCTCTTGAGATATGAAATCCGGGTCCGGACTGTATTATCTCCAGGTCTGGACTTTGAGAAGCACTGCCCTAAAGCATCGTTAGTTTACTATGGTCTTTAGTTCTATTGAACTCTATTGGTAATGACGGAACTTGTGACCATAGTTGCTTTTGGGAAACACACCCCTGGCCGATTATCAGTGCCGATATTAAGCATTTTATCAGTTTTGGTCATTGTCAGAACAGATTTGCCAATAAAAAATAATTTAAAAGCATTTAAAGCAAGTTTTTGTCCGAGCTAGGGATGGGTATCGTTAAGGTTTTAACGGTATTACTACTCTTATCGATACTGCTTATCGATCCGGTACTTTAACGGTATTCTTATCGGTACTTTTTGTTATTTATATATATATATATATATATACATACATATATACATGCATGCATACATACATACACATATGTATGAAATATATATTTCTATGATAGATTAGCAGCTTAATTAACATGGCTTTATATTCTGAAATGTTAAATAAATATTTCATTAAATAAATATAAAACATCAATTTGTAAATGCACCAGTGTGCAGGCATTTTTAGTGTTTTATATACATAAGATAAGATAGAGTAAGAACATGAACAAAGAAACAAAGTTAAATAAACTGACAAATATACCATTTGTCATACCATAAAACAAATGTACAAATGTAAAAAAAAACAGTGCTTTCATTTATCTATGATGGTCTACTAACATTAATGTTCAGGTAAATAATAGCTACAAAATAAATTTAAAAGTGATCAAATATAAATGAACACTGCATAGTTTGCACTGTATATATTGATAGATTAATGCTTATTAAAGCTATAACTTTATTCAGATTAAGAGCTGTGAGTGATTTTGTCTTTGTATTTTGTTCTTTGATTAACATTAATGAAGCTCCAATCTGTCACTAAGACAAAATATTGCCACACAATTTTCTCCCAACTGTTCTCGTTCACTTTAAGGTATAAACTGTGTTTAAGTGAATACTTTCCAAGCCGGCCGTTTTTACATATTGTGTGTGTATTTGATCGTTTGGACGCGCCCGAAGCTCAAAGTGTACTTTGCCTGTCAGTTTTAGAGCGCGCCGCGCACGCGCGCGCACACGCTTCAGCCTGGGGAACAGCGTCTCTCGTGCGGATTGTACTTTCTACGTTTTATTATCAAACATGTCCAGCAATTTAGTAACTGTAAAGACGGCGTTTTACAACAATCGACAGACGATTGATCTGATTCTGACGTTAAGTTTTGGTCAGGGAGGAACGAATGCGCGCCGCTGTGAAGGGAAGGAAATTGTGCTAGAAGAAACACGGCTATGATACTTAGAAGCTAAAAAAAACATTAAACAAACTCAGTTTAATATAACAGCCACAGGCCTAAAGTGTAAGCATGTTTTAATGGTTAGTTCTCTCTTCTATCATAAACAGGGCTTTCATGATGCGCGTGCTGAACTCATCCACGTGAGCGATCTCGCTTCTGATTTGGGAATAGCAAAAATGCATCATAGACAAGAGTTTGAATATTATTGCATATAAAAACAGCTGGTGACTCTGGCGGGATAGAATTTTCAAGATAATGTGTATATATATAGCAATAATAAATGTATGTGTGTTTTCTTAATTTCTCCAGTACCGATAACAGAACCGTTAACGTCAGAGCTTATCGATACTCCGGTCTTTTATAATTTAGCCCCGAGACCGATTAAATACCGGGTTTTGGTACCCATCCCTAGTCCGAGCCCTTGTTGTTCTTAATTTTGCCATTCATTTAAATTTTTACAATAGTACTATGGTGTATTTTAAAGTACTTTAGAGTGCGTGAATGTTGTCGTTTGCAACAGGATCTTGAAAATCTGTTTGTGTTCATGTTCTGCAATCTAATACCAAGGCGCTGTGCTTTTGTTAGGGTTACTATAGTATTTTGGCTTAAACTGTCGTTACCTGAAACATTTCCTCAAACAGGGCAGCGACTTGTTTCTAGTCTCTTTTGATTTTCAGGACAGAAGCTGTCCCTATTGGACACTGGCTCTTTGCGCTTGTGCGGTGATCTAGAGTCTATGGTTTATCTTGAATGAGGGATTGCTGATGTGCTGTTGTTTATCATAATCAATATAGGCCTTTAAACTGGAGCACGTCCCTGACTTGTCCACAAATCAAGCTGCCTGAGGAAAAACATTTTGTTCCCTGCTTCTATAAACATTCTCCCTGTTTTCACATTTTGTCACGGCCTTGATGGGGAAGTCATGAGCTGTAGTCTATGAAAACACACCTCACATATCATCTCTGAGCTATTTTTAAGGGTTGCTTGATTTGTAATGCTTTTAGATGCCAGTAAAAGATTCTGAACTAAACTGAGTTTTATTTTCTTTGGCTTCAGTTAAGGTTGTGTCAGCGCCATATGTCTCTGTTATGGAGGAGTCCTCGGCTCATAGGCCTCCAAGTACTCGATCAGAAGTTCTTCTCCTCTCGCAGGTGGGTTTCATTTGCTTCATTGGGGTCTGACTTCATTTTAAGGGTGAAAACACTGTATTTTGTAGCATATGGGAAAGCAAGCACTACATCATACTAAACAAGAGTACTGGCGGTGATGCTGGGATTGTGTTGTGTTCCTGTAGAGTTGTAAAGAGACACAGGCTCTTTAGGAAGCTATTGGTTGGGGTTTCGGTGGGTGTGCCACTCGTGGTCGGGGCTCAATATGCGGTCTCAGAGCCCAGAGAGAGGAGGAAGATGAAGATACTAGCAGAGGGAGTCGGCCGCTTTTGCAGGTGAAGATCATTTAGTAATGTTCATTTATTTAAAGGGGTCATCGGATACGACACTTTTACAAGGTGTTTGAACTGAAATGTGTGTGTACATAACCACATATAATGATAAATTATTATTTTTTTTTATCTCGTTAAATCATTTCCCCTTTCTCAAATCAAATCACACTGACAGGCCCCTCCCACAATTGTTGATTGACACGAGTGTTATACCGTAGACCCGCCCTGAGAGAGATGTCATCACTCCACCATGGTTTCAGTGCCGGAGCAGGAGTAGATAAGAATGTCTTCTAAGCGATTGAGGCGTTCTGTTGTTGGATTTAATAATGAACTTAGCAGTCGTAATTTACTCCTGACGTCTGAGCCGCTGAAGACGTAGAGGATTGCTTTAGTTTTTGAAGGAAATGCACACCCCGATTAGGGATGCGGGGTATACCGGTACTGTAAAATTACTGGTATTTATTATATTTCAAACGGTACGATATCATCATTTTGCATAATTCGGTATTTCATACGCTGCTGTTCTGCAGTTCACCTGTAGGTGGCAGTGCTTCTCAAATTGCTGCGCATCCGATAAATGTGACACCAGAACAAGTGAACAACACGATGAATCAAACAGATTCAACTATTAGCGCTCAAAACAAATAAACAAAGAGAACAGTAGAAGTGAAATATGGCATTACTTTACATACAAAACAGATGATAAAGGTGAACGAACTGACCACAGCAGGCAAGACATCCAATCTGGCTAAGCATTGGTCGCTTGCTCATCCTGATATTTTCAGAGAACTAACGTTAGAGATCGACAGGTTAGTAAGTGCATCCTAAATTTATTATTGTAAGTTTTATTCACAACTTTTTTGCGTGTTTTAAAGGCTTTCCGGTTAAATGTTTCATTCAACGGTGGTCAGACGTGTGCTTTTTCTGAGCCCGTACACCTGAAGTGCGCGCACGGAAAAGCCTGCCTAACAGCTTCTGATAACTGAACCAAGTTATCTTTTGAGGTAATACTCTCAGAACACAACAAGTTTTATGTATAGATGTATAGTTGGTTATGTCTAAAAGGAAAGTAAACAGCCGAGACAAACGGATGCGCGCCTGTATATTAGACACGCGCAGGTCTTAAAGAGACAGAACTGAACATGCAGCCGACTGTCATTAAAGGGATAATTTACCCTCAAATTTGTCATTATTTACTCACTCTCATGTTGTCCCAAACCTGTATTCATTTCTTTCTTGTGCTGAACACAAAGTAAGGTATTTTGAAGAAGGTGGAAAACCAAACAGTTGCTGGTCCACATGGACTTTGATAGAAATAAATAAATACTATGTAAGTCACTGAGGACCAGAAACTGTTTGGTTTTCACCGTTCTTCAAAATATAATTTATGTTCAGCAGAAGAAAGAAACTCATTCATGTTTAAAACTAAACTCGAGTGAGTAAATGATGGTATAATATAAAACAATATGACAGAATCGACAGAATTATTATTATTTAATGCTAACACTACAAAACACAAAGAGAAAAAATAACACTACTCTTGACAGAACAAATAATGATACAGCTGCTTTAATAGGAATCAATCTATATAGTGTTTTATTTTAATATTTGTTCATTCAATTTCAATGCTCTGCTAAATATGCCTATAGTACCTGAAAATAAAATGTTTTATCTGTATATTATGTGTATTTGTAATGTGTATCGTTCTTATTTTTAATAACAAAGATAAAATAATGACAGATTTGTATCTTCCCCCACTTTGGTCTAAATATCCACCATACTTTATATTTTGTAATCTTGAAAGGATTTGTGTTTGTAATAGGGAAATTATTTTGGCTGCTCTGCTCTGACAAAATAGTAAAATCAACATGACAAAGAATCGTGAAATTGTGATATTTCTAAAAACATAATGATATTATATATTTGCCATATATCCCACCCCTACTTTGACTGTTAGAATAACACTTTAAAGAAACATTTGTTATAATTCATTAACAGCATTGACATTATTACAGCACTTATAAATGTAGATCAATAATTATTTATAAATTATAAATGTAGGCTACTAATATATGTTTAGTATGTTACATTATACCTAACATTAACCAAGATTAATAAATACTATATATATGATGATCAATCACTTGAAAAAATTCAGTTCACTTATATTTTGAGTCTGGTTATTTGTCACCTATGGTATCGATTTAGTATCGATACCGAGGTATTACATTCTAGTATCGTACCGAAGCCAAAATGAGGGTATCGAGCCATCCCTACCCCCGATATACCTAAATGTGTTTGCTCGTGCGAATCATTCGTGATCCAGCCTCATCTACAGAAGAAGTGAGTATAAGGTTCTTTTATGAATCTTTTCAAATTGCCTTTCCTAATAACGTGCTAGTTAACAAGTTCCACGGCTAAAATAAACAGTATCATGAGAACGGCTCGTCACTCCACGGACGAGAGGGGCGGAGTCAGCAGAGCTCATTAGCATTTAAAGAAACATGGACTAAAACGGCCTGCTGAAAACAGAGCTGATTTTGACTGGGTAAAAGGGGTGTTTATTACACTACCATTGAGACATTTTAACCAAAGTATGTTATAGACTTTTCATTAAGACCCTAAATTCAAAATGGGCATCCAGTGACCCCTTTAATTTGAGCAATTTGTCATTCATCACTGCAATTTTACATGCATCATTTTATATGCTTTTTAAAAATGCATGAATGTATTTATTTCTAAATAATTTGATACTATCCAGCAAGGATGCATTAAATTGATTTAAAACGACAGCAAATACATTTAAATTGTTACAAACTTTGTTACTGTTCTCTTGAACTTTCTATTCATCAAAGAATCAAAAAATGGTTGCATTTTCAACATTAATAAATGTTTCTCGAGCATCAGATCAGCATATTATAATGATTTCTGAAGGAATAAATTACATTTTAAAATATATTCACTTAGAAAACATTTTAAATTGTAATAATATTTCAGATAATTTTACTGTGTTTTTAACTTTTTTAAATGCAGCCTTGATAATATAATGTAAAAAAAAACTTACTAACCAAAAATTCGATATGTTATTGTATGGCATTATATCACCCTTCAGGCTCTCTGATCTCTAGATGTCAAGCTTTAGCATTTGACATATCTGTATCATGCAGCTGTTGATATCATGACTGAAATTGAGAAGTAAGTTGTGTCACATCAGGTCTCTCTATGTCGGGCTGACGATATCAGCAGATTACTGGTGGACGTCCAACATTGCTCTGAGAGGCATGGATGAAGTGAGCTTATTTCTCTATTATATAAATAATGTGTTTTCAATTAGTACATTTGAGAAAAAAAAATGTATTAACTAGAACTTAAAAGATTGTTCTACTGAACAGGAAAATCCGGTCATCATTTACTCACCCTCATATTGTTCCAACCTGTAAGCTTTTCGTTCTTCTGCGGAACATAAAAGAAGATATTTTGAAGAATGTTGATACCCAAACAGTTTTGGTTATCATTGAGTTCCATTGTATGGCCAGTAAAAACAATTAGCCATTTGTCAAAAAATCTTGTTTTATGTTCAATGGTGTTGAAGAAACATGAGGGTGTGTAAATGATGACAGAAAGTTCATTTTTGGGTAAACCATACATCGATTTGAACACTTTTCTTGGATTCCCTTATTCCAGCATCATCATAAATATATCCAGTGCAAAATATTGTAAGAAGAAAGTGATCAGTAAACATATCAAATGCAAATCTCTTTTTGTCCATCTCGCCAGAGCAGTCCAGAGTATGAAGCGCTCATGTCAGCGTGTCATCAGAGAGCAGCCAGTAGCATGGTGGACGGCTCCATACAGAACGGAGGCCTGTATATTAAGCTGGGACAAGGCCTGTGTGCATTCAACCATCTTCTACCTCCAGAGTACATCCGCACCCTGCACGTGCTGGAGGATAAAGCGCTCAACAGAAGATACAAAGAGGTGCGTATCCAGCTCAACCCTTTAGGATTCTGCTGAGCTCTGACTCTGAATTCAAATCATATATGAAATAGGATGTGATTTTTGGATATGAAGGAAGAAGTCAAAATGTGGTTTTGTGTTCTTGACCAAATCAGATTAGTAAGTGTAATGTAAGGTAAGTCATTTTATCACTATCTCAATGTTCTCAATTATAAATGTGTATGTACACACTAAAAATTTGTGATATGTTTTTCAAGGAAGTCTATTAAATAGTCTAAAAATAGTAGTAAATATGAAATATGTATATAACTGTTTTCAATTGTAACAAATATAAACAATGTAATTTATTGGTGTGATGTAAAGCTGAATTTTCAGCATCATTACGCCAGTCTTCAGTGATCACATGATCCTTCAGAAATCAATCTAATATACTGATTTGCTGCTCAAGAAAAACAATTATTATCAATGTTGATAAAAGTTGCACTGCTCAATATCTTTGGGAAAACCATGATGCATTTTTCACGATCCTTTGAATAAAATTTCAAAAGAACAGTATTTATTAGAAAAATCAATATTTTGTAACATTATAATTAGTGCTCTCAAATGATTAATCGCATCCAAAATAAACATTTTTGTTTGCATAATATGTGTGTGTTGTGTATATTTAAATTAGAGATCGACCGACATATCGGTTTACCGATATTTAAGCATTTTACCATAATCGGTTATCGGTTTTGTAAAAAAAAAAAACACATACATAATTATACAATTTACATTGTATAATTATGTATGTGACAAAATGTCACATACATAAATGTATAAGAGTATAACCAGCACTTAGGGATGCACCGAATGTTCGGCCGAAAATAGGAAAAAAACCTATTTCGGTGTTCGGCCGAATAAGCGAAAAGACCGAATAATTTGTACCGAACAATGACGTTACGTGATCAAATAGAGGCGTGCACTAATGCAGCAAGCACGTCTGCAGTGTGGAAGCATTTAAAACAGTCTGAGAGAGAGAGAGAGACGCAGACATCATTACAAGCACAAAACACCGACAGCGAGAGACTGCTCAGCACTGCTTCTCATGTCTCTGAGGAGAAGAGGAAGGGGTGGTTGTTGCTGGTTACTGTGATGATTGAAATCGTGAAATGGATTAGCAAATAAACCACAGAATGTTATGTTTTCTAAAACATGCACGAATGGCATGTATTCAAACAGCGCTGCACGAGCTCGCGACACCAGGGTTCAAAGTCCAAAGTGCGAGCAAATTCTGCTCTGAAACCCTTACTCATCATTTGCTAATTTTTATAATTTTTTTTAAAAGGCGTGTGACAATGTGATACGTGTGACAAACATCTTCCCAAATTTGTAACGAGATATATCCGAGAAGTATCTGCATGCTTGTTGACAACAGCACTGAGGTCTTCCTGGTTCCTGCCTATTTCCGCCAAAATAAAAGCTCCATCAACATTCAGAAACGTTAGTATTGTAATTTTACTCTTGTTCTGTAAAGTAAGACAATAATAATGATATAAATAATTACCCTACAACAGCTGTATTAATACATTTACTATAACATTCACCAATAATGTTCAAATTGGGATCTGTAATATTTTCTAATGTTTTAAAAGAAGTCTCTTCTGCTCAGCAAGGCTGCATTTATTTGTACAGAAAAAAATACAAGCCTGATTCAAGAAGGGGGGTCTCAAAAATGGGCAAAAAATATTATTTTAATAACTTATTAATTTTAAGTTAAATTGTGCTTTGTTGGTATAATGTCTGATAGGACGTATAAAAATTTTCAGTGTTAAGTAATTATTATAATTTGTATTTTTTTGTAAAGCAGGACAAAAGAGTAATAAGCAGATTTTGGCTATTTAATTTATGCAATAGTGAAAAAATTTGCAAAATAGGCCAGTGTTTAATTTTTTTCGGCTTCGGCCAAGAATTGTAATTTCGGTGCATCCCTACAAGCAGTGAAATGTGTTCTCTGCATTTGACCCATCCAAGCTCCACCCATCTCCTGAAATGAATTATTTATTATCTACGCAAGCGATCGCAGTTTGAGTATAGTTCTGTGTAAATGCATAGATAAACCGCGCTGTCAGCAGTTATAATCTTCATAATCTAGAATGACAAAAACATTTTAATAATTCTGATAAAACATGCCAGTTAAGAAATGCAATCAAATATGATGTTTTGTTTGTTATAGCTTATTTCAATATTCCAGAGAATATTATCCAGTGAATTATTCTTCACTCTTTAGTCTATTAAACAGCTAATAAACCTAAAACTGTAGTTTAAAATGAAGTTGATATGACTTCTGTCCTTTATTTTCTCCATTTGAAAACATTATACATTATTTTGGTTATTGTTAATATTAGTGTTGTTGATGATGCTTTTTATAAATAATTTTTTTTTATTGTTGTAATTTGAAGATAAAATTTTACATGAATGTTAATTTTCAACAGTTTTTTGTTGTTGTTAAGATGACTGAAAGGAGGAAAAACCAAAGCTTCACTCTGTTATTTATTTACTTTATAACAGTAAATAAATATCGGTTCTGCATATCGGTTATCGGGTACATAAACGTATAAGTATCGGTTATAAAAACTCAATATCGGTCGATCACTAATTTAAATACGCATAAATGCTGTATATATTTTGAAATATTAAAATATGTACATTTGTTTTTGTGATATATATATTATAAATAAATGTTTAATATATATACACACATTTTTCTGAAATATATACATGCATGTGTGTGTATTTATATATACATAATAAATATACACAGTACACATGCATATATTATGCAATCAAAAACTTTTATTTTGGATGCGATTGATCATGTGACAGCACTAATTATAAGTGACTTTTGACACTTTATGATCTATTAAATGTGTACTTGAATAAAACTATTAATTTCTTTCCAATAAAACGTATTGACTTGTCTAACTTGTATTAAAGAGCAGTACGTTTTCTGTTAGTAAACATAGTGAGGTTTTTCTGTGGGCGGAGCTTAGCTGGGGGCAGAAAGAGTCCCCTGACCGCCTCACTAACTATTGTTTTTTTTAACAATAACTGGAGAAATTCTGATTTAACCTGCATATGTAAGGTCACTCACTGCCCGGGACCGCGACTGTTATTTGAAAAGGTTACTGACGAAACCAGATTGGCCGACCCGCACACGCTTTTACTCAAAGAATAGACGATCTGACAGGATTACGTTACCTTCGGTTGAGTGACTCACATCGAGCATGTATAGTAAAGACAACTATTTCCACAGCTACAATATTATTCCAGCCACAATTAATCACAACAATGAATATGCAATTGCAGATGATTAAGCATATAAATCGTCAGTTTGTTGTTTTACACACATGCACACAGACATTATTTCATACACGACATAGTGAGATGCATAAGAAATCTTTAGACGTACCCATAACAACAAAATACAATACTTTATTGAACCTTTTCTGATAAGAAGTGTGTGCTGCAAACGCAAGCATTTTTGACCATGATTTCTGTCCAGTCTACTCGTTTTAGCACGCTTCACCACAGCGCCGTGTCTTTTTTGTCTGGCAGTGACAGCAGTGTTAAAATGTCTAAATTCTGACTTATTCTCGCAATTTCGAGATAATATCTCACAATTCTGATAAGAAAAATCCCACACATATCCCAAACATCTGGTGTTTTTCCTCCTCAGAATGAACAAACTCGCTATTGTTGAGTTATAAAGTTCTAAATACGAAATATAAAGTTGCATGTGCGAGGAAAAAAACGTCTAAAAAAGAATTGTGAGACAAAATAGGTAACGCTAAATGTAAAATTGTATAGGTTTAAATTATATTTCATGCTGTAACTGTAGTGCAAATATAATATATTCCCTATGAACTGCATATGTGAATATTATGTAGACCAATTGTTTAAATCAAATTTATGGTTTAAAATTAGAGTAATCATAGCAGGTTTCATTCAATAGTCTGTCCGTTTAAATGTCTGCGTTTAGCTTCAAATGGCGTTTTTGGCAACAGTATTCTATAAAACTGAATTGCATTCCCATTCTGACATTCCTTGGATTTTTATCATTTTACTCCGCTTGTTACCATGTGTTTCTGCCAAAACGATGCGCGCGCAGCTGCTAGTGACGTAACCGTGACGTCTACATGAAATTGGTCTGATGAGAATTCCCTCGAATTAAAAGCTCAGTGTGCACTTTAAGCCCATATTCATTATACAAATATAACTTGAATATGTTTTGGTCAACAGCTAAAATAATACAAATGGCTCCTGTGTCCAAATATATATGAATCTAACTGTATGTAGAAGAAGAAGAATTTTTTATTTGTCTCATACACAATTATACGGAGTATAACCAGCAGTGAAATGTGTTCTCTGCATTTAACCCATCCAAGTGCACACACACACACACACACACACACACACTTGGAGCAGTGGGAGCAGTTGGGGGTTCGGTGCCTTGCTCAAGGGTCTCGTGGAAAATTCCTGCCGGAGCCGAGATTCGAACCCACAACCTCGGGTTACAAGTCCAACGCTATATCCATTAGGCCACAGCTGCCCTGTATATATATATATATATAATATATATAAAAAAGGCCAGGGACTCAAGCCTATGAGAAAACCTTTTTGTAACCCGTCTGGTCACTTGTTGTTCTAGGTAGATGCTTTATTCCAGGAGGACTTCAGCACTACTCCAGATAAACTCTTCAGGACGTTTGACTATGAGCCTGTGGCCGCTGCGAGTCTGGCCCAAGTACACAAAGCCGAACTGCATGATGGGACACCTGTGGCTGTGAAAGTATGTTAGGGCTGTGCATGATGACTGTTGAGGAAATGCAGTTTATGCATTTTAATTGATTCATCATTTGATTTTTGTACTTTAACTTGATTTTATATTCCATTGCAGTACTGTATTTATATGGTACATTGTGTTACATTCATTTTTTTGCAAATGTTTGCAAGAACAGGCAATATAGAGGAACCGCATGAAGTGATAATCTAATGATTACTGATGTATTTGTGTTGTTGTGTTCAGGTGCAGTATATTGATCTCAGGGATCGATTTGATGGTGATATCAGGACTCTGGAGATTTTGCTGGACATAGTGAAATTTATGCACCCCAGCTTTGGTTTCCGCTGGGTCTTACAGGTCTTACAAAATAATGCATTTAAAACCGCTTGAAATCTGCCTCTGACTTCACCTGATGTTTCCACCTGACCAATCTGTCTGAAGCACAAAGTTACATCATTCATCTTTAAAAAATAATGATAATAATGTTGTAATAACCAAGACTAGTTGGATTGAAAAAAATATATATAATTCAATTAATATAATCAATAATATCTTAGCTCAGATTGATTAATTCCTTTCCCTACCACCACAATTCATATCTCGCATTATGTCCTGCTGAATATTCTGAAATACTTTTTAATATATCTGTATCCAGAGGTGCACATAAGTGGTTGACACGATTGACTGCTGTTAATGCACCGCTTTAGATCTGCAGAAGATTTCCATTCAAACTGAAAGCATAAATCTTGGCTACACGCTGCCGGTTTCACAGCAAAATGTAAAACTGAAAATGAATTTACTGACGCTTCAGTCGGCGCAGCTAAACGTTTGGGATCAGTAAGATTTTTTAAATGTTTTTTTTAAAGAAGTTTCTTATGCTCATCAAGGCTGCATTTTTATTTTAAATAAATGTTATTCTTTTTAATTCACCAAAGAATCCTAAAAGAAAGTATCACAGGTTCCAAAATAACATTAAGCAGCACATGTTTCCGTCATTGTTAAATCAGAATAATTTCTGAGGGATCATATGACACTGAAGACTGGAGAAATGATGCTGTAAATCACTTTGATCTTTGGATTAAATCACAGGAATAAATTACATTTTAGCATATATTCACATAGAAAACAGTTTTTATATATATATATACATATATATATATATGTGTGTGTATGTATATATACATGTATGTATTTGTGTGTGTGTATGTATGTATATATATATATATATATATATATATATATATATATGTATGTTTGTATGTGTGTGTATATGTATGTATATATATATACTCACACACTCTCACTGGCCACTTTATTAGGTACACATTGCTAGTACCGGGTCTTCGTGGCATAGATTCAACAAGGTGTTGGAAACATTCCTCAGAGATTTTGGTCCATATTGATATGATAGCGTCACGCAGTTGCTGCAGATTTGTCGTCTGCACATCCACGATGAGAATTTCCCGTTCCACCACATCCCAAAGCTGCTCTATTGGATTGAGATCTGGTGACTGGAGGCCATTTGAGTAAAGTGAACTCATTGTCATGTTTAAGAAACCAGTCTGAGATGATTTGAGCTTTGTGACATGCATTATCCTGCTGGAAGTAGCATCAGAAGATGAGTATACTGTAGTCATAAAGGGATGGACATGGTCAGCAACAATACTCAGGTCGGCTGTGGCGTTTAAACAATGCTCAATTGGTACTAAGGAGCACAAAGTGTGCCAAGAAAATACCCCCCACACCATTACACCACCAGCCTGAACCGTTGAGACAAGGCAGGATGGATCCATGCTTTCATGTTCTTTACGCCAAATTCTGACCCAACATCTGAATGTTGCAGCAGAAATCTAGACTCATCAGACCAGGCAACGTTTTTCCAATCTTCTATTGTCCAGTTTTGGTGCGCCTGTGTGAATTGTATCCTCCGTGTCCTGTTCTTATCTGACAGGAGCAGCACCCGGTGTGGTCTTCTGCTGCTGTAGCCCATCTGCTTCAGGGTTCGACGTGTTGTGTGTTCAGAGATGGTATTCTGCAGACCTTGGTTGTAACGAGTGGTTATTTGAGTTACTGTTGTCTTTCTATCATCTCTAACCAGTCTATCCATTCTCCTCTGACATCAACAAGGCATTTACATCCACACAACTGCTACTCACTGGATATTTTCTCTTGTTCGGACCATTCTCTGTAAACACTAGAGATGGTTGTGCGTGAAAATCTCAGTAGATCAGCAGTTTCTGAAATACTCAGACCAGCCGTCTGCACCAACAACCATTCCACGTTCAAAGTCACTTAAATCCCCTTTCTTCCCCATTCTGATGCTCGGTTTCAACTTCAGCAAGTCGTCTTCACCACATCTAGATGCATAAATGCATTGAGTTGCTGCCATGTGATTGGCTGATTAGCAATTTGTGTTACCAAGCAATTGAACAGGTGTACCTAATAAAGTGGCCGGTGAGTGTATATATATATATATTTCACAATATTACAGTTTTTGCTGTATTTTTTATGAAATAAAAGCAGCCTTGGCAAACATAAGAGGTTTCTTTCAGAAAAATTTAAAACATTTTCAAGAACTTACTTAATTTTGGTCATTGTTATAAAAGACAAGATTATGATTTGTTCATTGTTTCTCCATGATGCTGGTAGGACCTGAAAGGAACGCTGGCCCAGGAGCTGGATTTTAAGAATGAAAGCAGGAATTCTGAACGGTGTGCTGAAGAACTGAAGCATTTTAAGTTCGTAGTCGTGCCCAAAGTATTCTGGGACCTGACCAGCAAGGTGGGGATCGGTGAACCCTTACTCTGATCTCTAACTTTGACACGTGAATGAATATAAACTATGACTTTGTGTCCATGTAGAGGGTCCTTACAGCAGAGTTCTGTGACGGGTGTAAAATCAACAATGTGGAGGAGATTCAGCGTCAGGGACTGAGTCTGAAAGACGTGAGTTTAATAACATCAGTTATGATCGACCGGCTCTCATCACACCATTAAACGTCCATAAGGATGATGATAATGCGTGTGTTTCAGACCGCTGATAAGCTCATCCGCGTATTCGCAGAGCAGATCTTTTACACCGGCTTCATTCACGCTGACCCTCATCCTGGAAACGGTGAGATGATCTATGCTCAGAATGAACTCATTATGACGCATATGTTTGTGAGTGAGTTTGTGTCTCTCATGTGAAATGTGGCTGATTTCAGTGCTGGTCAGAAGAGGTCCAGATAATAAAGCTGAGCTGGTTCTGCTGGATCATGGGCTGTACGAATACCTCAGTAAAAGGTGAGAACATGAGAAATAAACACCGGCATCACTGTAATCTGCACGAAACACCCGGTGACCGCAGACTCTCTGTGTTTGTCAGTGACAGAGCGGCTCTGTGTCGGCTGTGGAGATCCATCATCCTGCGCGATGAAGCCGGGATGAAGACATATGCAAATCAGCTTGGGGTCAAAGGTAACGCAGCTTTTTCTCACATGCACTACCAGTCAAAGGTTTGTAATGTTTTTAAAAGAAGTCTCTTCTCCTCACCCAAGCCTGTATTTATTTGATCCAAAACACGGCAAAAGCAGTAATATTGTGAAATATTTTTACTATTTAAAATAACTGCTTTCTATATGAATATGTTTTAAAATGTAATTTATTTCTGTGATATAAAGCGGAATTTTCAGCATCATTACTCCAGTCACATGATCCTTCACAAATCATTCTCATATGCTCATATGCATTATTATAATAAATGTTTTTGAACTGCAAATCAGAATATTTGAATGATTTCTGAAGGATCATGTGACTGGAGTAATGATGCTAAAAATTCAGCTTTGATCACAGAAATAAATTACATTTCACAATATATAACAGAAAATAGTTTTTTAACATGTAGTGATATTGCAAATTTTTTACTGCATTTTTGATCGAATAAATGCAGCTTTACTGAGCATAAGTGACTTATGTCAAAAACTATTTCAAATGTTACAAACATATGACCCCAAACATAATATAAATCAATCTTAATATAAAGATTTTATGCATAAGCTACACAAAAATGCATTCAGTATTTTGATATCATCTCGTTGGTCTGTCCCAGAATACTTTCTCTTCAGTGAGATGCTGCTACAGCGGCCGATCAACATGTGGGATCTGGGTCTGGGTAACAACCTGACGCGAGAGGAGACGTCGTACATGCGTGACATGGCCGTGAACCGCTTTGATAAGATCATGCAGGTGCTGAAGTCCATGCCGCGGCCCATGCTGCTGGTCTTCAGGAACATCAACACCGTCCGCAGCATCAACATCACTCTGGGAGCTCCAGTCGACCGCTACTTCATCATGGCCAAGTGGTACCACCTCACCACTGATCCAAATATCTGTGGATTTATGTCTCCAATACAGTTGAATAACTTCTGCCTCGTTTGAGTATTTGTTTGGATCCTGTCCATCATTTGAGTGGAAGTGTGTGTGTGTGTTTCAGTGCGGTGAGGGGATGGGGCAGAGCTCAGGCCGACGACACCAGGATGCTGTCCAGACTGTCCGTCTTCCGCTGGGTCTGCTCCTTCTGGGAAAGCGTCAAGTTTGAATTCGCTTTAAGGTGATGACACAAATCAGATTCATTTCTTTCTCCAAATTCCATTTTATTTATTTCCAAATGATGTTTTTTTCCTTCTCATTTTTTAACATTTTGTTTTGGTAATTATTAAAAAGTAGTGCTGTCAAACGATTAATCACGATTAATTGCGTCCAAAATAAAAGTTTTTGTTTACGTGTGTGTGTGTGTGTAAACACAAATATGTTTATATATAATATAAATATATAAGTGTATATACATGTAAATATTTTCAAAATATATAATGTATGTGTGTGTATATGAAGAGCTCTTTTCCAAAACTCGCCAAATTTAAAACAAATGAGTTCGTCATGCCATTTTGCTGTGTACTGAACCTATTCACTGCTCCATCAATGTTTCATGCCAAATCGCTATATTTCCTTGTTTAAAATGTACTGCAAGATGCAGTTCTTTTCCAAACCGCTATAAGCGCCGAACCTGTTTTTAGCCTAAATGCGATATATCCTCATATGACTGGACAAAGAAAATCACAAAAAACAACAAAAAAAGAAGGTGCGTTAATACCCGCTGTGGGATGTCAATGTAACAGTTGTGTATGCCAGTAAGGGCTGTGTGTAAACCTCACTCCCCTTGACCTCAAAAAGAGGCGCTCTAGCGACTGACGGCTAGAGGCTGTAGCCTTTGGCGTTCCTTGTTAGAGCGCCCGCCTCCCGCGCCGGAAACCCGGGTTCTAGACCCGCTCGGTGTGATGTTGTGGACCCGGGGGGGTTACATCAACACAAGGCTGGTGCGACCGGCTTATAGTATGAGTCCCTGATGTCATATGTTGCATGTTCTCTTTTTTTTTTTAAAGACATAAACCAACATAAAAAAAAAGGATGGATTTGTAGCGTTTTGAAAAAATAAAAATAAAACTTGGAATTTATAATCGACAATGTTGTTGTTTAATTTAACAATCATTGTTTAACATGTCCAGACTGAGCCAACAAACCATTTTAACAGGATAAATTGAATATTAACAAAATGTATGGGTCTAGGTAAAAAAATGTCCTTTTCTCTAAAACTATTAAAATGGATTTATAGCGTTTTGGAAAAGAGCTCTTCATATATATATGTGTGTGTATATATATATGTGTGTATGTGTATGTTTATATATATATATATATATATATATATAACAGTACACAGACATACAGTATATTATGTAAACAAAAACTTTTATTTTGGATGCGATTAATCGTTTGACAGCACTATTAAAAAGTCAACATAATTAATATCGTAAACTTTATGCTGTTTATCGAATATTTAACAGAAATTAAATATTTAGGGCCCTATTAAAATCGTGTTTTCCATTTAATTTTTTCCCCAAATGTTTTTTTTTTTCATTTTAGTGGTTTAAAGTGATAGTTCGCCCAAAAATGAAAATCCTCTCATCCTTTACTCAACCTCAAGTTGTTTCAACCCTGTATATGTTTATTTCTTCTGTTGATCACAAAACATGTACATTCATTGTATTTTTTGGTCAATACTATGTCAGTGTGGACCATCAACTGTTTGGTTACCCATTTTCTTCAAAATATCTTTTGTGTTCAACAGAAAAATATTCAATCTTACAGGTTTGGAATAACACGAGGTTAAGTAAATGATGACAGAATTTAAATTTTAATATAAAATGTACTCGCATGTATCTCATTGATTCTGTTCCTCCAGGTCCGAGATGGCGCTCATGAGCGTCACTCGCTCTCTGCTCAAGCTGCTGTCTTACTACAATCTCATCACACTGGACCAGGACGTGTATCAGTATCTGAAATGAAGCGTCTCGTACCTCGTTATCATCGTCTCTCCTCAAGCTGCGTGTGGCTTTGCACTCAGTGCTGATAGTTAACCCAAAAATAAAACACCCAGGTTCAGTCATGTGACAGTGTGCATTTTTTTGTTGCCATAGCTACATTTACAAAATGGTGTCCTGTCTGGTTAGCACACGTTGTACTGTCAGCAATTTTTAAAACGCTTTTTTTGTTACTAAAAGTATTTCAACCCACGCAACAATGCTAAAATTTAGTAACATATACTCCATTACTCTTAACCTGATTTGAATACCTTTCTTGAACAAATTTATATAAAAGAAGTTACAAAGATATTGCGGTGACATATGTCACATCGGGCTATTAACAGTAGGTGGAACTTTGATGTGATGTATTTGTCACATTAAAAGGATAGTTCACCCAAAAATGTTATATTTATCTGCTTACCCCAGGGCATCCAAGATGTAGGTGACTTTGTTTCTTTAGGAAAGCACAAACAAAGATTTTTTAGTCTGTCAGTCATATAATGTCAGTCAATGGGACTCACGGCTTTGAGAAAAAAAAAAAAACATACACAGACCAAACCAAATTAAACCCTGCTGCTTATTTGAGGTCTAAAGACACGAAACGATCGTTCTGTGCAAGAAACTGAACAGTATTTATATGTTTTTACCTCTGATCCGCCGCACTGATATCGTCAGCAGCCAGAGTTTAATTTGGTTTGGTTTGTGTATGTTTTTTTTTTCTCTCAAAGCCATGAGTCCCATTGACTGACATTATGACTGACAGACTGCAACAGTTTGTTAAAAATCTTAATTTGTGTTCTACGGAAGAAACAGTCACCTACATCTTGGATGTCCTTGCGGTATGCAGATAAACATAACATTTGAATTTTTGGGTGAACTATCCCTTTAAGAAAAATAATGAGCTGCTCAATTTAGCTGATTCAATTATTTTAGTGTTATGTACTTTCTGCTGCTCATTTCAAAGCATATTTTAACAAATCTACGTGCATGTTGACCTCCAGTGTGAGGTAGTTGTTTATTTTTATTAAGTGCGCACATTTTCGGATAAACCTGAAAAGGTAGAATTTTGATATATTACAAAAGAGTTGCTGTGAAACTTAATGGTCACAGTTATGTGGTTTTGAAATATGTTGTGGCAAACCAAATAATATACTCTATTACTTCTGAAAAAGGTTTTTGTTTTATCTTCCCAGAAAAGTAATCACTTTGATATGTTGTGGAAAAGAAAATAAACAAAAACAATTTAGCAAAAAAAAAAAAAAACATTTTCCAATTGAGAAATTATCGCCCAATGTGTCATATTACATGTATTTAAAAAACAACTGCAGAAACATGTTATAAGTGGTCCATTTGGTTTGTTTTAAATGCCCCATAATTTTCCTATAAGGAGAAATTGGTCCGGGTTCTTATGGGTTAAAATAATCCATGACCATCAGGGGTTCAACCGTAATTTTACGAAGCTACTAGAATACTTTTTGTGCACAAAGAAAATAAAAATAACTTTATTCAACAATTCGTCTCGTATCACATACGTATGTATGCGGCTGTGTTGTTTAAGATCAAAGCGTAAACTCAAACTGTATCTGCGTACGGTGCTGCTGACAGCACACGATGTGCACGTTCAGTGGACACTCTCAAAACGGCACTATAGGATGACGCAGAGGAGAAACATTGTTGAATAAAGTCATTCTTGTTTTCTTTGCATAAGAAAAGTATTCTTGTAGCTTCATAAAATTAAAGTTGAACCACTGATGTTATGATATTGCTGTCTATGCGAGGTTCAATATCTTGATTTGTGTTCTGAAGATGAACGAAGGTCTTACGGGTTTGGAACGACATGAGGAAGAGTAATTCATGTCAGAATTTTCATTTTTGGGTGAACAAACCCTTTAACGACTTATTCGCTTGAGCTCATCCTATTTTGAAAATGCATCTCATTGAGAATGATTCATTCATGGTTTTTTTTTACCTCATATTTAATCAAACTGTCAAAGCTTGATCTTTTGGTGCAGCATCAGACTTCTGTCTGGGGATGAATGCTGGATTTCTCCAGTCATTTTGTCCACTTAAACTCATCCCACTACTATCATCTGTGAGCTTGTACTCATTGAGTGTAACATCTCACACCCAGATTTGGCCTTTTTCAATAATCCATTACAATTAGTTGCAAATCCCAATACAAAAGAAAATTGTCACTCGCTATTTCAACCCTGAAAGAAACCCTTTCTCTCACGAACATGTCCCAGAGAATGACATGGATTATACTGTTTTTGAGGAAAGCGTGAGCTTCTCTGTTCTTTTGCAGTGATCAAACTGTATCTGCACTCAGAGAATCATCAGTGATGGAAATAAAGAATAATGACACAGCATTGGAGCATCAGCACGTTTGTTCTGGATGTCAAAATGCAATACATGTTTGTTTTTCTCTTACAAAATATTCTAAGAAGTGCAATAACCTTTACTGCATTTCCTTTGTCGACAAAAAAAAAACAGTATGACAAATTTTTGTTTCTATCAAAACATTGTAATATAAAACAGTGAACAGAGGATCATCATGTGACAAAATACACTGAGCGTGAGAGCAGGAGCTCTTCAGAAGTGAGCGGTTACTCTGTCGATCTCCAGAAGATCATCCAGGATCTGAAACAAGCAGAAAAGCTCATGAACTGGAAGGAAGATCATTACAAGCATGACATTTCTAGTAGCACTTGATGGCAGCAGGCTGATGCTTTATTTTAAGATGACATTGATACATATACTTACTATTATAACAATAAATGATATGCAAGTAGCCCTAATTCTAAAAATATAGTAAGTACATGTAGTTAGTTAATATTAGAATTACACTGCTGCCGGTTACACTTTATTTTAAGGTGTTTGTAACTAATACAGTATGTAAGCGACTGTTTTTTTGGGGCCAGAATAATCTTGATGCTTTGACTTCTTTTGGAACAGTTTTTTTCTGAAGCACGTTAAGCTCTTGTTTACTGAACTCTAAAAAAGAGAAAGCAGGCACTAGGTACAGGCAGTTTCCAGTACTGCTTAAATAAAGGGATTTGCAGGATTTTTATACCTTTTTATAAAACTAGACATAACATTGTCAAGCCTACTTAATGCCATATGAACAGGGTTGGGCAATGTCTATGGTAACATTCAACTCTAAAATTACTGTATAAAAAAAAAAAGTTCTAATACAGATTTTCACAAAAAAATAAAAATGTGTTTTATTTTATAAAAATAAAACTTGACATTTCAGCCTTTAAACCAATTTTAAGAAGACGGATGAATCAAAAGTATCAATTATTATATGAATTTAAACATCTCTTACTGTTTTAATTCTTTAGATTTTAGAAGTCATATTCGCTTCTTGACAATTCACCGGTTCACATTTACAATTTTCACAATTGGTATGAACACAAACAGCAGATGTGCTTAGCGAAAATGCTAATGAATTCTCTGCCAGCAGGTGGCGCTTTTAGAGCGGCAGAAATGTAGCGGTTTCTCTGGCCTGTACACAAAGCAGAGCTGCGCTCATAAACGCTGCTTTATCAGGCATTATAGGAATGATGAAATTAAAATGCCATCGAAGCTTTTCTGAAGACAGGCGGTACCCTTCAGCGATACATTGATTTAAAAAGGCGTGTTTTGACTTTGAGAGTAGCAGCGTTCATATTTATTCAATTAAATAATTTCGTCTTTCCGTCCCCAAATTTAAAACCTCTTGAAATAATAATTGAGACCCTAATGTATCATTTAAGGCATTTCATATGATTTAGCTTGATCTAAGACTTTAAAGACACACGGAAAATATGTTCAATATATTCAATTATTATTCAATATATTTCCAGCATAATTGCATTTCCTCTGGCCTAGCACGACAGTTTTTGAGTCTTTGAGTCCAGCACTCACAATGTCTGCAGTTGTGCCGATCTTCTTGGCCAGTTCGCTTCGCTCCATGGTGCTGAGGTACAGGTACTTATTCAGCAGCTCTCCATCCAGGATGTTCTTCACCGCGTTCTGCAGCGTCAGCCGATCACAGTGCAACATCCTGCAGCAAAACACAGCATCAAATGCTCAGAGGCTACAAAGAACTGTAGAAATATCACATCAGGCCTGGAAGTATCATGAAAATTTCTAAAATTGTGTTTCTGAAATATTTGGATTTTTGTGAAATGCTCATGCAAAATTTGCATTTGTACAATATTAACTCTCTAAAGCCTGACATGAAATAATGGTCAGAAAAATCTATTTTTTGTTTTTTGCTTTTCTGGCTCATGTTGTAAGATATAGAGAGAATATGGAGCTAATACTCGAGTAGAACAGAAGAGCGTACGCTGCTTACGTCCAGCGGATATCCTCCAAAATGGCGCTACGCTGAACCAGAGACGAATTGTTGAATAAAGTGGTTTTGTTTTCTTTGCGCAGAAAAAGTATTCTCGTCGCTTCATAACGTTACGATTGAACCACTGATTGCAGACTTTTCTGGACCTTGACAGTGTAATTTACTTACAGTCACAAGCCTCCCGGTTCTCATTTAAAATATCTTAAATTGTGTTCCGAAGACGATCAAAGCTTTTACGGCTTTGGAACGACATGGGGGTAAGTGATTAATGACAAAATTATCCTTTTGGGGTGGAGTAACCCTTTAAGTTAATCTGTTCCAAAGAAAAAGACAATTCCAGAAATGCACAAATTCCCTGAGGCACAAATGCAAATCTACAACTACTCACGAAAATTCATTGGTCAAAAGCATTGAATGTCAAAACAACAGAAACTAATGCTGTTACATCGTTAGGGATGTAACGATATTATGAATATTGCGATAGCAAAACTGTCTTGTGGTCACATGACGATATGAAACGATAGGACTTCCGGGCAAAAAGTGCAGTTTTTTAAATATATATTTGTTATACAAACAAACTAAAACCTAAAGCAAAATATGGCTTGATCCCTTCATCAAGTCTGTTTTTGCTGCGTGTTTTAGCTCTTGATCTGGTGTTTTCCGTGCCTCAGAACGGCTCTGTTCACAGTGAATGAATGCAGTGAATCTGTTTATTGCATATGCTGTGAGTTTAGCGTGCATTTGGGAATGCAACAGCCACCATTATGATTTATTTTCACGGCAGATGATTACAGTGTTTCACTAGAATTGTAGCGATACGTATTTTTATTAGCATGTTTTTACTGAAGCTGGAGTTTTCCCTCAAAATGAAAGCTCTACTGTTGTTTCCGTCAAAATAAAAGCTCTACTGTCGTATCCGTCAAAATAAAAGCTCTACTGTCGTTTCCGTCAAAATAAAAGCTCTACTGTCGTATCCGTCAAAATAAAAGCTCTACTGTCGTTTCCGTCAAAATAAAAGCTCTACTGTCGTTTCCGTCAAAATAAAAGCTCTACTGTCGTATCCGTCAAAATAAAAGCTTAAAAGTGCAGTAAGATTTGCTGACAGCGGTTTAAATGCAGTCCGAATTCAAAATATCTCTTTCAAGTGTAGAAATTAGGAAAGAAGTATTATAATTCCCCTACTGTAGTGTAAAACAAAAATAATATACCTATGAAATTAAAATTCACTTATTTTACAATGCTATTATTTTACAACATATGGCTACTGCTGTCACTGTTGTTGTTATTATTATAATTCTATTCTAATTAGTTTGGCTTCCTAAAATGCCAGTGTGAATGTAATTTAGACTGAGACAGTATATCACAAATAAGAAGAGGGTTGAGTCCCCTTTAAAGTTCAGGTGCAAGTCAATTCACTGACTTTGACTTAAGTTTGATTTGTTAAGCAACATGGGTTGGAGCTCTTAATTTTGAACTCTCAAAGTGCATTAGATAGTGAGATTTTGATATCGTTACATCCCTAGAAATGACAGAAGCTGTAACGTTTCTTTGGTTTTCGTCAGTCAGTACCTGAAGGCCTTTGGGTTGAGCCCGGCGTGATGCGGCAGCATGGTGGTAAGGGCGTTCTGCAGCATCAGCAGTCTGCGGTACGTCTTCTCCTGCATGGGCAGAAGAAGGCCGACGCCTCCGTCAAGCGTAGCTGAACAGACACAGACAATCAAACTGGGTTCACTAGTTCAGGAATAGTGAAATAATGCTTCATGAACACCCATTAACCGCTAGAGTGCAAATGTGTTCAAAAGAGATACAGCAGCTGAGGAGACCCACCGAACCATGTGATGTGCTTGTTGTCCCAGGTGAGGGCCTTCTTGCTGGTGGGGTCCAGAGTGCCGCGGCACGGCATCCTCCAGAAGGCATTCACGTTAGCGCTCACGTTAAAATCGGCTCTCCGCAGCAAACGCATGCCTCCGAAACTCTCTTTGGCTGGAGGTGGTGTAATAAAGGACATGTTTGATATCAGACACTGGGAAAGAGCAAATTCTCACGGTACTAATGAAAGAATCAAATAAATGACACACCTTCTGGCAGGTACATGTAGACCGACAGGTTTTTGTCTCTGTCTGAAACTGACAGAAGGTTTAAGAGGTCAAACCAGTGACGTCTGCAAGAATTAATGAGTTTAAAAGTAAAACTAATGATGAGACAGAATAAAAGAGTAATGGTGTGTGCACATCAAATGCGAAGAGAATAAAAAAAAAAACCATTCTGATACAACCGGGCGTGTCAAACCAGACATGTCAATAAGCTCTTCGCTGATTGGCTTGTCCGACAACACATGCAAATTTGCCAATTAAATTCAGATTTTTGAACTTGCACGGAAAACGCGATTGCGGCGTATATCGCACAGTCGCACCAATCCCGTCGCCTGGCACAAATTTACGTTTTTGCATTGACTTTGTATGTAATGTACTCGCGCAAATAATTAAATTCGCTTTCAGTGCTGAACACACCATAAGACATTTACCCAGGAAGCCCAGCTGGTTGTTGTCCACCATAAAGTCTACGCTGTAAACCTCCAGGGGCTTTGCATCCTATGATGAAACAAAAAGCTGAATTATATCAAAACTGAACGCATTTTGTGTAGCATGTATGCATTGTGTTGTGACCTCAAGGTACAATTTGCAAATCTCAAGATTTTTTTTTTCTAAAATCTATTAAATCAATTTTGTACGTTAAACACTCAAGTTAAACAAGAGGCAAAAGATGATTTCAACCAATCATAATTGACTATTGTGAAATGACTATCATTCCAGGAGTCTGCAAATTGGCAGCACAAATGTTTAAATCAACTGAATCAAAGGTTCGAGTGTCATTGGCTGATATTTGAGTGCAAACTCTTGGCAGATACCCTGCTGATGAGCGAGAGTGTCTTGCTCTCCTCCTGGTAGCGCAGCAGAGAGATGCTCTTCATCACATCAGCGGCGAGGATGAAGTTCTTGATGCTGTGCATCTGGTGGATGTAGAGCTGCGTGTCGATGAAGGCCATGCCGGTCAGATCATTATCCTTCAGACTCCATAAGAAGATCTGCACACACAAACTCACATTATACAGAATCAACAGAAATGTCATTGTGTTTAATATGATGAAGCACATTCAAACGTGTGGTTTACCTTCTGTCCGATGGCAGACACCAGGTATCCACTGCAGTGACAGAGAGCCGTGACGGGCCCCTTCTGCTCCTTCTCATACAGCACTTTAAACTTATTCTTGGTGAGGGGCTGACCGGGCTCTGGCACCACCTCAATCACGTCCAGAATCAGGATCTGCCACAGAGAAAACAAACCCAGGTCAGACATCTGATCAACTGAAACAGGTGCCGACATAAAAAAGAGACCAAAGGTAGGGCTGCGCGATCAGGGAGAAAAATCGAATTATGATTTTTCTGATAAAACTGAGACTGACCTAAAATTAGATTAAAAAAAAAGTGCTTTTAGTTTTTTGTAGGGCTGCACAATTTAGCCACTTTTGTAATTATATTTCAAAATAAGTCTCATTATAAATCATAATTATTTTTATTTCAAATGTTTTAACAAAATAAGAAATGTTACTATTGCAATATTTCACTTAAAAACAAAAATGCATTCAAGAAAAAACAATATATCTTTACAGTACAACTGTAAAATTACAATAAGATTTCTGTCTGCTTTAAAGGGGTCAAATGCACCAGTAAAGAGTATTTCTACAATGGCATCACATTGGCAACTGAATGCTATTGAGTGATGATCAAAAGGCTGATTTAATAGACGTATATTAATGTACTTCCACAGTTTCTCAGTGTTGACAGGTGTTTGTAGGTAAAGACTCACTCTTCCTCTACAGGTGACCTCCTCTCCCTGCATGAGACACGTGCCCAAGGCCACGTATCCCTTCAGGCCGGACACAGTCTCCTGACTCTTCAGAGCCACCGTCTTCATACACGTCACATGCTCCCACTCCTCCAGATCGACGCTGACCAAGACAGTCCAACAACGTTACACAGAACAGATAGATCATCATCATTTACTCATGTTCATGTCAGTTCAATGCTCGTAAGACCCCTTTAATAAAACCGGAGATATTTCTGTCCCTCCGCTGAAAGTCCATTCCACCGTAACTTTATACATCAAAATCATAAAGACACAAATACGGTAAATGTATGTGCACGGTTACATTTTTATGTGAATAAAAGCCTAAATTAAATCCATTCATCAAATAAAGTGATCGCATTTCATCAGAAGGATTTCACTTGGATTAAACTGCTCTATGTAGATGTCTTTATGAAGTTTTGGTCGAGTGAATGTGCTTCTCACCGTGTGTTTGGGATGGCCTCCCAGCTGACCGGAGAGATGAGCTGAATGGAGAACTTCTCCTGCTCAGGGTGTATGTACCGCTCATCTGAGAAAACAACAATTAAAATAATAAAAACCCCATTAAATCAGACACATTCACTTTATCAATGTGCACATGCAAGCAAACCGTGTCCCACCTCTTTCGATGGTCTCATACTCCTTCTCCTCTCCGGTCATTCTGGGGATGCGTGTGCACTGCTCTTTAACACTGGTGCACACCGCATACACCTAAAACACAAATGACTGATCAACATATGACTGCCACGTTTACTGATTGCAGCCCAAATTCAAAATACTGAAGAGCTTCTCCTAGCCTTCGCCGCCTCCTCCTCAGACTCCACGCTCATGTGGGTTGCCAGATTGAGGATGGGCTTTACACTAATTTGTTGAGTACATATATTTGCATTGTAATATTCGTCTGGTCATAGAGCTGTTTAGATTGATACCGACGTTTTTTTAGGTTGGGTAGAATCTGCCATTTCTGACCGAGTTTGTTTGCTGGCTTCCACGGCTGCAATATGTCGTGTTTTCTGCCAACTGGCAACCCTGGGGTGTTGAATTACTATTGGGTGAACTGGCAGTGGGCGGAGTCACACTGACAGAAACAAAAACAGACATTCCGACAAGCAACACACATTTCAAAGTAACGTTGTTAATCGGAGAACTAAGTATGTAAACCTAGCATGTTCCCTAAATGTAATTTTTATGCTTTAGTACTAGGAATGTAATGATTCACTCAACTCTCGATTCGAAACATGATTTTGATTTCATGATTCGATTCACTTTTTTTTTACCAAATGAGATTTAAGATAAATTATAAATTAAATGCGTCCTTTTATTATTGCTTGGTCAAAATGCTGCACTTTTCTTTGTGAAATTGAAATATAATACCATAATAATATACTAATATAGCACTTTATTGGATATTATTGCTCTTTTGTTGATTTTGATTGCTTCTATTGTCCTCATTTGTAAGTCGCTTTGGATAAAAGTGTCTGCTAAATAACAAATTTTAAATGTAATATACAGGTGCATCTTGTTAAATGTGAGCCAAAATCATCACAATTAAAAGAACCAAAGACTTAAACTACTTCAGTCTGTGTGCATTGAATTTATTTAATACACGAGTTTCACAATTTGAGTTGAATTACTGAAATAAATGAACTTTTCCACGACATTCTAATTTATTGAGATGCACCTGTAAATAAAAATAACAAATCTAAACTGAAATTTTAAAACAAGCCCCAAATCAAATAACACAAATAAAATAATCTCTTCATATAAACCAAATAAGGCTTTGTCTGCACTCTTTCCATTTAAAATTAGAGGCATTTTAATCATGATCCAAACAAAGATGCTGCATACATGCAACATGAGCAGTTTTTCATGTAAATTAGAGCGCTGTGATTTTGACAGATTTTTTCAAAGTCGGAGCGTTGTGGTTTTTACTCGCTCTGAGAGCGCTCTACCACCATCACGAGTACAATTCATGCCAACGACCCATAATAGAACTGCGTATTTAGCAAGAATTCACGTTAAACATATTTAGCTAGCTTGATAGAGAAGGATCACTCAAATCAGAAAGAATGTGAAGGCTATGATGATGATGGCAATGGACATGAGCGGTGTTACATTTAATTTCCCCATTAATGAACGTAAAGCCACATAAATGAAGCGTAATGCTTTTAATCTCACTGAATACACATGGCTCCTTGGCTAGGTGGAGGAGGGGATATAGTCTAAGCATTCTTTGGCTGTAATGCTATGTCCTGCTATACCTTATTTGGTCATTTTGTGGACTTCCCCCCCACTGGTCCCATATATAAAGGCCTGTTCTCCGTAGAATAAATGAGTTCGAAAGCCATGATGCCTCTCTGTGTCTTGTCTTTGGGCTCCCAGATCTGCTGAAGACTTCGTTCACAACATCCAACATATATTTCTGATTTGATTTAGAAGTGATCCAAAACACAGAAAGAAAAACTTAGTTCATAAGGAAACTGAAGTTTTTAAAAGCGGGAAGTTATATTTCTCAAGAAATGAGTTTGTTCCTTCTAGAAACTGAATATTTTCAGCTGATAGCATGATTTATTAAACAAGTACTCCAACACTTAGGGCCTGTTTACACCTGGTCACTTCGTGCGTTTTCTCTGATCAGATATCTATATGATTTGTTAAAATGTTTCCATTTACACTTGGCCACATAAATGTCTTTGCAAAACAGGTATAAATCCGTTCTTCAATCCCGCGCCATATGCAAATTTAACGAGAGTTCACGTCAATGAAAGCAATAGATATGTGCTGCGTTTTATTCATTATCAGCTGATTTCAATATAAAAGACCACAGCAGAGAGTGCGGCGTCAGCACTGGAAAGATAGCTTAGTCTCACTACTTTTAATGAAGATGAATATGTGTTGAGCGTCTGCGACTTACTTTCAGTTTGTGGTTGGTAGGAAAAAAGTTTGAACACTAGTGTTCCAATAAGTCACATTGAAACTCTCCTGATATTTTATTTGTTAATATACGAACAGAACTGTGCTATTTCAAACATACTTTGATGACATGCATGAGGTGACACATTTCTGGGTGAATAATCTCTTTAAGGCTCATTTAAATGTTTAAAAAGGGTCAAGACGAACTCAGTTACTAAATACAGTGAACTTATCTCCTGCCCACAGCATATACATTACCTTTGACTCCATGTGGTACGACACATAGTGGACAGTACACCTGAGAGGGATCTTGCGGACAGGCCAGGGAGCGTCATATGAGAGATACGTGGGTAACACACTGATCCTCAGCTCGCCCTAAAGCAAGAAACACACTTCAGTTAAACCTAAACCTGTCAAGATTATTTTCTCAAGATACTCTGATACAATGGAGGATGAAAAACACTTTTGTCATTTTGAGATGGGATCTAATACCAAAGGCTGGTGCAGATTTTAGGACTTGTCTGTACCTGTTTGTTGAAGTAAAGGAATCCTTTGGGACAGTTGATGTTGTGAAAGGGAGAGAAGGACTCGATGGCGCCGTCTATTGTCATGGGGTGGAGCCGCATCGCCCCACGAGAGGTCACCAGCATCCAGTGAGGAGACGGCCCGCAGATAAACACCTGAAAAAACAAGCAGTGCCAACATTTCTGTAGTTGTTCTACATTGTGCCAATGTCTTACACCATCTCTGATAACTAGCCAGTATGGTTGTTATAGATAACTTAAAGTAAAACTATTAAATAAATGATTTTCCATGATTAAATCAAGCTGAAAATGTTGACAATTAACTGAAATAAAAATGTAAAAGTTAGAACAGCACAACAGCACATAATGAAGTTGATGATACCTAAACTAACATTAAAATTAAAACTGAAAAATAAAATACAACGGTACTATATAATAGTATAATAAATAATACTAAACTAGCCAGACATTTCATAAAAATCAACAAAACCGTTTCTAAGAATAAAATACAAGTATACAATTAAAAAGAACAATTAAATAGAATATAAGTTAATGAAAAACTCAAACAACTTAAATTAAAACTAGAAATGCTGCCTTGACAACTAAGTTAAACAGAATCAAATAAAACTAAGAATGAAATGATAATACAACTATACAGAAATATTAATAACTAAATGACAAATGCACATAAAAGCAGTGAAACTCTAAAATTAAAATTAAAAAGTATAAAAATTTAACAAACTAAAATATTTAATATAGCAAATTATGAATACAAATACTATATTTGTGTATAAATAACACTAAAATCAACCTGCTTGTCAGACATTACATGAAGTTTTGCATACATTTAGAATTTAACACAATGCAAGGCCATCAACGAGTGTCAAAAAAAAAACAGATAAATACATTTTAGTTTTCAAACCAAGTCACAGAGAGACGTACCCCAGAGTATCCCGAGATGTCCTGGAAGTATCTGAATCTGGCCACTCGACCTTTGACCCCCAGAGTCTCCTCTCCCTGACCATCAGGCTTCTTGTCCTTCCTCATTTTGGACTTCTTCTCTCTGAAGTTAATGTTATGAGGCATCTGACAGGAAGAAAACAGAGCCACCACACACCATCATTCAAACATCACTAGAGCAAACGTCCTGTGGAGAGTATTTAAGGTCAGTTTGTACCTTCCTGAAGCGCACTTTCAGGTTGCTCTGAGCTTGCTGCTGGTCGTAGGGAAAGGCCTCATAGATGAGAAGCTCTTGATCAACATGTGCCTGTTGACAAATACAGAAAAATACACAACATTAAACCTTAATTCATCCAGAGGAGCACAGAGTTTCTGTGATAAATACTCACCAGCAGATAAGGACGGCTGTGGTTGTAGCCTAAAGACACGAGAGCAACTTCTTTGACCAATGGGATTTCTCCCTGCCTCATCACTTCCTCCTTTTTGAGCTCCCCTTGAGTAGCCGATTGGCTAGCAGAACTGTCGACCAAGACACGCTGACCAACAGGGAAGTTTTTCACCAGGAAAACCAGGCGCCAGTCAGGAAGCTGGTAGATCTGATTCACAAATCACAATAAACATTTTTAATGAACAATAACATCAGATTTGGCATATACTCCGTGGAAGCTTATAACATGAACAGAAAAACCAAACAGCTCCTAATGAATAAGATTAAACCAATACATTAAAAACTGTAATATTGTCAAATATGATTACAATTTAAAATAACTGTTTTCTATGTGAATATATTGTAAAATGTAATTTATTCCTGTGATGATAAGCTCAATTTTCAGCATCATTACTCCAGTCTTCAGTGTCACATGATCCTTATTAATACTGTAATATTATTGTAAAATGTTTTTGATCAAATAAATGCAGCCTTGGTGAGCAGAAGAAACTTCGTTAAAATGTTTTAAAAGCTTATGAAGGAAATCTCAGTAAATCAGTGTTTATGTTCGTCACCTCCATGACTCCATTCTCTCGGACCAGAAGGCACCAGTGTGACGGCTCCTGTCTGCTCTGACCGCCTGCCTGAGTGTAGTGTGCTGCAGAGCTGCGGTCCTCTTTACTGGGGCTGGACAGAGGGTTCGACTCCCCATACAGCATCTCCTCCTCATCATCCATCACATTACTGAGGAGAAGAAACACAGTCATTGTGAGAATATGAGACAAGCTGCAAATAAGAGCATTTGAGTGTCTGGCGTGCTCAGTGACCATTACCTGATGTCCTGGATGATGGTCTCCGTGTCTGATTGGGCTCTGATGGCAGTTTCCTCTTTGGCCAGGAAGCTGACCTTGTTCTCAGTTGTGAACATGCCACTGACGTCACGATAAGCGCATAACGTAATAATACGGGATAGCTGCAAAAACAAAACATTGAGAACTGATCACATTGAAAAAACTTTAAAAGATATTCAACATACTGTATTTCACAGAATCACCAAAGAGAAAAATGGGATTAACCAAAAACTCAGACCCACGAGGATAATAATCTGGGTGAAAATGTGTTTAATTTTTATGGAAATAATGCCTCAATACAAAAGAAGCCTTCTTTCCTGAAAATTTGATTCAGTGTCTTTATTTGCTTTAGATTTTGTGATAAAATAGAATCTAGATTTCTTTCATGAGATTCAGCATAAAATAACACTACTGTTCAAAAAATTTCAGTAAGAGTCGGTAAGACTTTTTCATTTAAGAAATTAATATTTTTAAAATAACAATGTGTTTATTTGACATTTTAAATATTTACGTTTTTATATTTTTAACAAGAATGCTTTAAATTGATCAAATGTGACCGTAACGACATGATGTTACAAAAGATTTATATGTAAAATAAATGCTGTTTTCTGAAGTTTGTTTTCATCAAACATTCTTAAAAAATGTATCATGGTTTCAACAAAAATATTTAGCAGCAAAACTGATTTTAAACATTGATAACAATGATATATGTTCCTTGAACAACAAATCAGCATATTAGATTGATTTCTGAAGAATCATGAAATGTAATGTAATGATGCTGAAAATTCAGCTTTACATCACAGGAATAAATTATGTTTTAACATATATTCACAGAGAACATTAATATTGATGTTCTTATAAACAATAATAAAACCAATGAAGTCTTGGTGAACATAAAAGAGTGATTTTCTTGTTATTTAGCAAAAAGTATCTAAAAATTATTAAATCAAAAGACAATTACTTGAAATGCAAAATTATAAAAAATAAAAAAAAGATCAAAATAAAAAATACATGTTTACACTTAAAACCAGAAGAAAAAAATTGTCTAATATAAAATTAAAGTTGGTTTTCTTTTCAAACTGTGGCTAGATTTCTTACAACATTGGCGGGTTTGTTCTGGTTAAGCATACTTAATTTTGATACATTTCTCAGAAAGCAGGACTTCCTACATTTTGAATTTCATATAACTTGATCAAATAAGCGCAGCCTTGGTGATCAGAGACTTCTTTCAAAAGCGACGTTTGACCAGTAATGTACATGGCATCTGTATGGACTGACCGTGTGGATCTGTGGTTTCTGCAGTGCCAGGCGGTGGCTCTTCCCCATGTACGAGTCGCTCTTCAGCACAAACATGGTGACCACTCCCTCAGCTGTCATGATGATCATGTATGGATCGGCCACAGAGCAGTGCACTATGGGAGTGCCCAAGTCCACAGGGATAAAGTGGAGCTGTGTCACTGAGAGCAAGAAGAGAAGAGACCAGATGAGACACCAGATCCATCCATCATACGGTCTCAGTTACAAGCACACTGATGCGGTTCCTCACCTCCTTCTAGTAGTCTGATGCCCATAGGAGACACCTGGATGATGTATTTATTGTCTCCGATGTTACCCGCATACACAGTGGGACCCTGCGTGGCAAAACCACTGGTGTCCAGCTCCATAATCTCCTGACCCGTCTGTAGGATCTAAACACACCCGCAACAGCAATAAAGCACTGGAAGAGTGAATGTGTCCTCCAAAAATGTCATGACAATAAACTATGCCTCAAAAAGCATAGTGACTGGTTGAAGAGTAGACATGAGAGCTGATATGAGAAGGCAGTCATGGGAATATCTAGCTGCCTGGAATGACATACTAGCATGCTGCTTACTATATAGTATATACTGCCTAGTAGACATATTCCGGTGTTCGGTAATGCGATATTGAACATGCACGATATTGTTATTATGAGCACTTAAAAATACCGCAAATAATTATTTAGCCCAATTCAAATTATTACGATTTTTGTATTCGCTATGGTGTTCATCACAGCGCCAAATACTTAAATATTTAGACTTAATAGGCTATTTATTTTCAAACCTTTTTTCACATTTTAATCTGGACTACAACATGCCCTAGATATTGTTTGAAAATATTTCGATTCTTTATTGTTAGGTCACACTTTACATTAGCCTCTATTAGTCAGCATTAGTTAATTCATTAGTAAACAAACTTAATTTGAAGGTGTCCTTGTTACACTTTACATGTACTAACTATTACAATAACAATAAATGATGCATAATTACATGCAAGTAACCCTAAACCAAACCGGAATCCTAACTCTAACTATATACTAGGGATGGGTCACAATTTTCGAATATTCGATTTATTCATAAAATATCGAATAGGTTGTGCGATTATATTTGTCTAAATATTCCCCTTGTTTTCAGTGCTGATGCGGTGATGACGCGTAAGCAGAGCTAAGCATTGCCAACAATGCACCGAAAAGCTGTCGAAGACAACACACTCTCACGCGAACGCTGCAGACGCGCAACGATGTCAAATAAGAGTTCTGTGTGGACCACAAATATCCCAGACTGGGTTAGAGGTGTGCTGAATCCATATTGGGAAAGGCACGGAAAACAAATAACACGTTCTACGGAGCCACTAAAGGGACGTATGGTTAGCCGCATGCTAGCGATAGCCAGTTACATTGCAGTACATGCAGTCTCACTTACCAGCAAGAGTACGACAATAGCGAATGATTTGCAGATCCTGAGCACGACTGACAAACATCTAATCTTGTAAAGCGTGTGGTAACTCCATAGTATAAACGTGTGATCGCGAATCTCCAAAGTGAAAATAAAACGGCACATTCAAAAGCGTTTTCAATGCCTCTCATATTAATAACGGCTCACTGATGCCCGCAGGTAATATACAGTATAATTACCCAACGATATAATTGCGAGAGAATGTATTGGAATATATTTTTTGAGCACTTTAATACCTCATGAGCAGTTGATTTATGCAAATGAGTGGTCAGCTATGTTAATAAGTGCTGTCATTCTGTTACGTTTATTATATTAATATGTTTCAGCATGTTACAATTATGGCTTGAGTTAAGATAGCCTATCTTTAAATAAAATGAAATAGTTTGTTATCATACAGATTACAAGCGTGAATGCTCTCTCTGTTTATGAGGTCTGTAACTATAGCCTAATAACATGAGGTGCGTGCATGCGTACAGGGAAGGGGTGCTATTTTCGAAATCAAATAATTCCCAGCGATTTTCGAATCTTGCTTTTGCTTGAAACGCCCACCCCTAGTAAGTATAAGTGTAGTTAATTATTATTACTCTGTACTTAAATGTATAGCTACACTGTAACAGGGACACCTTAAAATAAAGTGCAACCAACATTCATTCATCTTTTGTAATTTCACAATTTAAAAGCATGTTGTAAAAATCTAAATTTGCGACTATTATTTAATGGACCTGAGCTAACAGCTGTATTTTTTTTTACTTCTGTAGCAAATATAGCTATTTCTCATTATTAATGTTAACGTTAATGCATTAGCTAATGAGATGTTATTGTAAAGTGTTACCTATTGGTCCTTTGCACTTTAATCTGTGCGAAATGTTTTACTTTATACATGTTTTTTTGTTGCTTTATTGTATTTAAATGTTCAGTTCTTTTTGTTATAAGAAAAAAAGTTTAGTTTGTTATAAGCATAAAATAACACTACTGTTCAAAAAAATTCAGTAAGAGTCGGTAAGACTTTTTCATTTAGGAAATTAATATTTTTAAAATAACTAAATGTATTTATTATTTAACATTTTAATATTTACGTTTTTATATTTTTAACAAGAATGCTTTAAATTGATCAAATGTGACCGTAACAAAAAATTTTGCAACAAAATTTAAATATCGTGACAATACCGTAAATACCAATACCAAAAGCATACGCAATTAATCACATTAATCATTAAACATGAAAATTTGATACCATCATATGCCTATTGCCTAGAGTATAATAGTATACATAATACAGCTATTGATTACCATGGTGGAGTCCTCTCTGCTGAGGATGAGGAAGCCGTGTTGGTTCTTGTCGTCCTCCACTGTGGGCTCATGCTTCTCCTCCGCTGGACCCTCGCCATCGCCCTCTGGTGGAGACTACAGACACAGATTACAGCTAAACATCAGAATTATGCCTTATTTATCTTTGCATTTATCTGCCTTAAAAATAAAAGACTTTAGAAGTGTGACTGTAACATAAATCACCTTCTCGGGTTTCTCCTCGCAGTGTATGACTGTCCACATGTCATGGCATCCAGGAAGTTCAAACGTTGTGACCACCTGCGGTCTGATACTTTTCTATAGAACAGGAAAACAAATGCTACAATACCACAACTTTTATATCATTTCAGTAATAATGCTTGACCTTTATGGACTTTTCAACTGCCAGTGGCCAATGTACCATCAATATACATGAGAGACATATTATAAATATAAATATATACACAAAGCCAATATTGCAAATAGCAATTTCCTTACTCAGTCATTTTATCTTGTTTCCTGGTGAAAATATCTAAATATTCTTAAATGATGTTATTCTTAACCATTTAAGTTTTTTTGGGGGGTTATTTTATTTTAAGATCCAGTTCTCACTATTAACTATGACTTCTGAATTAATATGAATTAAATTCCTAATTACTGCTTATTAATAGTTAGTATAGTAGTTGTTAAGTTAATGGGGTTAATGGATCTAAAATATGGTCATGCAGAATAAGGAATTAATATGTGCTTTATAAGAACTAATAAACAGCCAATATGCAAGTAATACGCATAAAACGTGTCTAAAGTGTCACCTTTCTCTTTTTTTTTGGAGAAATGTAATAAAATGATTATGCTTACTATGTAAAAAATAAGTATACTTAGGCCTTTAGTGTTATGTTAGAATCATTATTATGCACATACCTTTTCTTGATGTAATATTTTGACTTGTTTTTAGCTTTATTTTTTTTTTTCATTTAAATGTTTAGTTTTTAAATGTTGTATGCATTTGTCATTTTGTTTTAATTTCTTTATCTTCTTAAATGTGTATATATAATATTTATAGTTTTAACTTTTAAGGTCGTATTTAGTTTTCAACGTGCAAAAAATTGACGAAAATTTCGAACTCAGTGTGCAATGCCCTTAAAAAATAAAACTATACACATTATCACAACTTCTTAAGCCTCTGAGGCAGTCCTGGTAAAGCCCAGACGTCACTGTAGCACCTGCAGCAGACAAGCCTTCCGCGTGCTGTGCAGCTGTACTTCAAACAGACCAGGCCCGTAGCCAGCTATACATTTTTCATGTCCAAAAATAAGATTTGTTCTCGGAATGGCTAATTTGCGGTTAAACTTCTCAAATGAATTTCTGCATGACATGTATAATTAAGTTTAGACAGTTTGCAAGAATGTTTAGCATCCGTGGTATACGCTACGAGACGCTGCCAGAGTGAACGAGGCTTGAGAGAGTAGTGAGTGAGGGCGTGGTGTTGCCAGATCCAGCTATTATAAGCGTTTGTGTACTTGCCTTTTCCACTTAATTTGACATTTTAGAAAGTTAATGAAGTTGGAAGTCACAGTTTACCGATATCTTTATCTTATCTTAATTACAAAAGATTTGAAATAATTTCGAGGTTATTTTATTTTATTTTATTAGTGATATCTGGCAACACTGCATCACCGGCACTTAAACTGACACTAATCAAAAAAGCCCATGGACAGTTTATTGCATTCGGTACGGCAAACCCAAAAAACATCATGATATTATCAGTCGTTAATTAATATGACATTATCAACGCTATCAAAACCAGTAGTATTTAACACTAGTATCTCTAGAACAAGTAGGTTGCAGAATGAAATTAAATACGCAAACACTAACCATGAAGAAGTCTATGTTATGTCATTCAGTAGTCACATTTTCACAAATAATGCTATAAACATTCATAAGAGCAATAGACAAAGTTGTCAGATATACAGGTGCTGGTCATTTAATTAGAATATCATCAAAAAGTTGATTTATTTCACTAATTCCATTCAAAAAGTGAAACTTGTATAATGTATACATTCATTCCACACAGACTGATATATTTCAAGTGTTTATTTCTTTTAATTTTGATGATTATAACTGACAACTAATGAAAACCCCAAATTCAGTATCTCAGAAAATTTGAATATTACTTAAGACCAATACAAAAAAAGGATTTTTAGAAATCTTGGCCAACTGAAAAGTATGAACATGAAAAGTATGAGTATGTACAGCACTCAATACTTAGTTGGGGCTCCTTTTGCCTGAATTACTGCAGCAATGCGGCGTGGCATGGAGTCTAGATTTTCTATGGGGTTAAGGTCAGGCGAGTTTGCTGGTCAATTAAGAACAGGGATACCATGGTCCTTAAACCAGGTACTGGTAGCTTTGGCACTGTGTGCAGGTGCCAAGTCCTGTTGGAAAATGAAATCTGCATCTCCATAAAGTTGGTCAGAAGCATGAAGTGCTCTAAAACTTCCTGGTATACGGCTGTGTTGACCTTGGACCTCAGAAAACACAGTGGACCAACACCAGCAGATGACATGGCACCCCAAACATCACTGACTGTGGAAACTTTACACTGGACCTCAAGCAACGTGGATTCTGTGCCTCTCCTCTCTTCCTCCAGACTCTGGGACCCTGATTTCCAAAGGAAATGCAAAATTTACTTTCATCAGAGAACATAACTTTGGACCACTCAGCAGCAGTCCAGTCCTTTTTGTCTTTAGCCCAGGCGAGACGCTTCTGACGCTGTCTGTTGTTCAAGAGTGGCTTGACACAAGGACTGCGACAGCTGAAACCCATGTCTTGCATACGTCTGTGCGTAGTGGTTCTTGAAGCACTGACTCCAGCTGCAGTCCACTCTTTGTGAATCTCCGCCACATTTTTGAATGGGTTTTGTTTCACAATCCTCTCCAGGGTGCGGTTATCCCTATTGCTTGTACACTTTTTTCTACCACATCTTTTGCTTCCCTTCGCCTCTCTATTAATGTGCTTGGACACAGAGCTCTGTGAACAGCCAGCCTCTTTTGCAATGACCTTTTGGTTCTTGCCCTCCTCGTGCAAGGTGTCAAGGGTCGTCTTTTGGACAACTGTCAAGTCAGCAGTCTTCCCCATGATTGTGTAGCCTACAGAACTAGACTGAGAGACCATTTAAAGGCCTTTGCAGGTGTTTTGAGTTAATTAGCTGATTAGAGTGTGGCACCAGGTGTCTTCAATATTGAACCTTTTCACAATATTCAAATTTTCTGAGATACTGAATTTGGGGTTTTCATTAGTTGTCAGTTATAATCATCAAAATTAAAGAAATAAACACTTGAAATATATCAGTCTGTGTGGAATGAATGTATACATTATACAAGTTTCACTTTTTGAAGGGAATTAGTGAAATAAATCAACTTTTTGATGATATTCTAATTATATGACCAGCACCTGTATATAGAAATTGTTATTAATAAAAACTATAACAATAAAATGTATTGTTGCATGAATAATAAACAACTGATACAAGTATCCACCCCATAGTAAAGTATAAACGCATTTTTATGCAATAAACAGGGTATGATTAAAAAATTATCATCCCTCCAAAACCTCTTTCACAAACATCTACATATCTGTCGCTTTTAAAGTGTTTATAGTGTAAATAATGTGCTGTATTTTATAGCACAATTCCCTCACTGATTTTGCTACAGCCACGGCTGTGATGCATGCACAGACATCACAGGAACCGAGGGTACAATGTCACAGATAATCATACCTGCAGTACAGACAGAGCTCCGTTCTTGCCGTATCCCGAGCACACCACCACTTCCAGATCCGGCTCTGGGTTAGTTTGAAACTGATGACAGAAGAATTTATATTGCATCACAAGTAATCAGAAACAAAAAGTTTCACAAAGCCAACTGTTAATGGAGCTAATCGTGTTTGAGACGAATTATGTATTTTTTTATGCTGCATCTCAGGGTTCAGTATTACCAGTAAATACCTCACTATATCCCAGCAAACATGCCCGCATGGGCCCACTGTGGGTTTTCTGTGGGACAGTGCGGGCAGAGCAAAATGCTATTATTATTTAAACTATTATTACATAAAATTAATTTATTTGACAAAATACAACCATGTGAATAAACAGATCATTGACTGATTTGTTAATTTATTCATTGTTATTGCTTGGTTATTTAATAATTTATAAAATATTTCCAAAAGAAAAAAGTTAAATTATTAATATAATAAATTATATTAACATCAATTTCAAACAATTCTAGCCAATGAGAGCTGGCACAGCTGCATTGTTAATGAGCTGTTATTCCGGCTTCGACTGATACCGCAGCTCTGCTCAACCTGCTAATATTTGTACATTTTGTTAATTTCTGAATTCTCCATTAAAAAATTTTAAAATTCGACAAAATGGTTGTGAATTAATTAATAGGAATTAAATACCTCATATTTTAGTGGTTATTATGAGTTTAGCACGTTGCGTTTTTAAATTACCATCATTTATACCGATTCACATCGGTGTCTGAGGTAACTTAATATATCCTTTACAATCGCACAAGAATTCATTACATTAAATCATTTACGTGCAATTTGGTATTGTTGTTTTCCCTTTGCTGTTGTTCTGATTAGAGATGCACCGATTGACTGGCCAGTGATCGTAATCGGCCGATTTCTCGCATGACCGGTCAGTTTCACGTCTTGCCGATTCCGAGCCGATCCTTTCATTGCCAGCGGTGCAGGCCGAGACGTCACAGCCACACACACACAGTAGATATCACACATGATTATAATTTTAATGGCATTCAGTGTAAACGGCGATTGATAATGTATTGAGGCTTGAACAGCCTGAGTGAGTGTGTGAGAGACCGCACACACATAATAACTCTCTGAAATGTATAGATGCATACTGTGGTAGAAAAATAAATAAAAGATATGATTTAGGTAAGCAACATTAGACGCCCATGATGTTTCCCTGAATAACAATATCAGCACGACTGCAATGTGACACTGATTTTATACAATATTATTTAAATAAACAAGAAGTTAAAATTAAGTGACTTAGATTTTAAACAAAATACTGACTAGTTGCGATCAAAGCCACAGCAGAACTGTTGTGTCTCCGAGCAACACACAGCAGTGTTTGGTTACTGAATGAATCCACGTGTTTGAATTAATCTAATGAGTCAATTAATTCAGTTGCCCATTAATAATGATAGCCAATTGACTCTTTTCTGAATGAATCAGACGTTTGAATGAATCGGTTGAATGACTCGCTCATTAAAAAATACATTTGCCGCCACCTACTGCTGGTTTAGTCATATTTAAAAGTATCCTTGCATTTTTTCAACATTTATTTGTATGTTTAAAAAAAATATGTAAAACATTAATCTTATAAAATTATTTATGCATTTGAAATGTTGCAGTGTAAATGCATCTAATACCCCTTCAGATGCAGCTGTTTCCTCCGCAGTGGAAATATAGAGTTTGTTAATACTAATTTCATTTGAATGGTAAAACTCTACAGTTTCTTATTATGCTAACTGAATTAAAAACAAAGTAAGAATTTGATATGAAAGATGACACATTTGATAAGGTTAGGGGAAAGAAATGATCATTTATAAACAGTGGGAAATGACATGTTGTGTTACATACAGCAACTCATTAAGTTAACTATTTCTTTCTCTTTCCAGTCACAGAGCACTTTATTTTAGAGTTGTTAAGTGAGAGAAAATATGTAAATTAGTCCAGTTTGTGTACTACAATTAGTACACAATTGTAATGTTTAATAATTTATTTTATTATGTAAAAATATTTTCGTTGACATTTGCATAGATTTTTGTTTGTATATGCTGTCAATTATAGTTCTTAGAAAGAAAATCTGAATCATAAAAAAATCGGTATCGGCTGGTCACACTTACAAAAAATCGTGACTCGGCCAAGAATAGTGCAATCGGTGCATCTCTAGTTTTGATTACTTAACAGGGAACAATAGTATAAAACGCTAAGTCCGTATAATGTTTTTGTTATAAAGTCCTAACTAGCAACAGGATTCATACAGCATAATACAATACCTCAGCTACACACTCATTAAATCTCGTTTCATATAGTGTAATGTGGTATATAGTGTAATGTGTAATCTCCTATACAACATTAAAGTGAACATGCTGGGTGTTGAATTCAAGCAGCGGTGTCACGTTATTAAAATCACTCGACTTTCTGGAAATTATGTCAGAAATGTGGCTATGAAAATCATCAAACAGGAAGAGCCTCTTGTAAAGTTCACTGAAACGACAGTGACAGGATTTAGACAAAATTAATGGTAAGGATATAAATCTGTTATTAAATTATATTTGCAATAATAGTTCAAATGTGTTAAGAATATTTTCTATTTGAAACTATCTTTGTCGTCCCACTTTAGAAAAGGATGTTTTCAAAAGTGGAACAGCATGTTTTGACTAATGTGGGACGGTCAAATATACCATGTTATTCAATTGATAAAGGCCAAAGTATACATTTGGCGCACTTTGTACGCATAGGACAGCGTACAGTTTGCGACTGTGCGTGATGCGAATTTTTCCGTGATTTGTACGCACGGGTCGCATTAAACTCTCTTGCAGCAATTAGTTTATCCGCAAGGTAGAAACGCTGCCGTGGGGGTATTATAGAAAAACTGCATAAACATATGGCTTCACACACCTCCGGAATAAGCTTAGACTAGGGCTGTGCGATATGACGATATATATCGGATGGACAAAATAAAAAGTCTATCATTTCATATTATGTTCTATCGTTTATTTCGTGGTGTTGCAAAATACATTGTTTACGGTAAAACCTTTTCATAATTTGAGTGACTGCGATCTTTATACGCCGCCCACCACGGGACGTGAACGGGAGACAGAACGACCAGCCAGGACAAAACCAGGAGCTCGTTACTAAACTACATCTGTAGCATGGTCACGCGCTGTTCTTTCTGTGTGAGAGAAGCACGCTTTTTCTTTTTTGCCGACTTTGAACAATTACATAAACACTTATATGCGTCAGAATCCCCGTCTTTACAAGTATCCTCAAACACAGCGATTTAGGTCTTAAGAAAGAGTAAACGGCAGAAAGAGAAAACTCATATGTAACAGTGTATTAGATACGGACTTCGGTCTTAAAGGGGAAGCGTTCCAATATTCGTTCGTGTTAATCACAGCACACTGCTAGAAAATCTCTCCCTGCTCTTGACTAAATCACTTTTGTAACTTTAATGAGAATAAATAATAATAATGATATATTTATAATATGTATAGAATCTATACGATACACGTGTTAATTATATCTATCATAGATAGATATAATTAACGCAGTGAAGACTAATTAATTTACACAATGTATGTAGTGTTTCTTATTTATAGTAGTTTTTTGTCCTGTTGCTTGCAATTAGTTTCTTATCCTTATTTCATCACTGACTGTTTATTTATCTTCAGTGAGGTTGAGTTATTTTTCTCTCTCTCTCTCTCTTTAGACTTGTATAAGTTTGATATTGACATTGGTGACAAGGATTATGAAAATTATATGGTATCAAAGATTTTAATATAATAAAAAACTTTTTAAAAGAAAGAAAAATCACTATATTGTGATATATATTGTTATCGTGATATAAAATTTGTCATATCGTGATATAATATTTTGGTCATATCGCCCACCCCTAACTTAGACACTGTTCAGCTTACCAAACGGTAGCTTGCAGCAATACTTGGTCACGGCTTGCTTTTCCGCTGTGCTTACCGAACTTCTATGAGTTTTTCTTCCATGTCCTACATCACACTGTAATCTTAATAACTGCTCCCTACAGGCCCCGCTAGGCCAGGAGAGGTATTGCAATTTGGCGCAAAGTGCATGCGTCTGTGTACGCGTACAAGTCAAATTAAGTATACTTTGCAAGGCTGCGCGTACGACTGAGCGCATACGCTAACGTACGCGTAAAAAATGTAGTATACTTAGGCTTTTAGGCCTTAAGCATTAATGTATGTAATGTATAACTGATAGACATCGGAAGAGGAAGTAGGAAGAGTTGCGCGTCTCACAACAAGAGAGGTTAGCGTAGCTTACTGTATGCACCCATAAAGACCACTGTCAAATTTAATCAGCCATCAGTAATTAAACAATTCATTATGAAAATATAGTGAAAGTAAAAATATAGCCCTGATACACTTTGCCATTCTCAGATAGTATACCATTTATTTAATCATTTTTCAGATTTAGTTTTAAACCATTGACGATGTTTGCCTTCTCTCTTCTTAGTATCGATTGCCTCAGATCTAGTGCTGATTGAGAGTAGCTCCAGCCCCAGTAATGTCCTGCTGAAGCAGCTGATCAAGGTCTTCAGGATCACTACAAACTGCCAGGGATGCCCATGTGTGGACAGGCTGGAGATCAACTCTGCAAGACGCCACTGTTATAAGTGATCAACCTAGCAGTCAAACTGTAGCTCTTAAAGGTGTCAAAACAAAAATACATTTGAATTTGGATTGATATATTTTCTCCATTTGGTTTGTGTCAGCTGCAGATAAAGAGACACCAGGAACAGGTTGCTGCATCTTTTCTCATGTAAGTACATTTACTTCAAGCATCAAGTTAAAGTTGTTAGAGCCTGTTTTTACAAAAATTTAAGTTCTGTCATAATTTACTCTCTCTCTCTCTGTGTATCTCTGCCATCAATAAAGCATACATTTATTTTTAACATTAAAAAAAGTTCCACAAATATATTAGTTCCCCGGGATACTTCCTGAGCTAGAAATGGCCAAACAGTCAGGAAAACACTAGCCTCAGACGTCATGCACACGGACCGTTGGCTGAACGTCTGATGCATATGGTACACTTATCTGGAAACACTTCAGTAGTGTCGAAGTCGTCGTCGGATTGGTTAGATTATACAGGACTTCCGGGAGACGCGCGTCATAGAATCCTTAAAGTTTCACAGACCGGTTTGTTATTGTGGCGACATTGCCACGCCCCGAAACGTGATGCTGAATGAAACGAACTGTGGTTGGTTGTTTGACATGTCAGTCAAACGGCCTCATGGGCGGGCCTTGACCAATGAATGCAGCCATATACTCCAGACGTTAGTCCGAAGGTCTGGCTACGCGAGACTAGGAAAACACAAGCTTTGCACTTAGGTTAACTCTAGTTGAGTTTTATTTACATATTTAGATGCATATTTAGATACTGGAACAAAAAGCAGCTAGACTTGGACGGTGGAAGGAGCAGAAGAACTTGAAGATCAGAGATCAGGCCGAGCTCTACTGGTGCCTCTTAGGCATTGATTTATCTATAATATCTACGTCATGTACTGATGTAGTTATAATCGGTCATTGTTCTGTTTTATAAAACTATTCAATATATTCTAATGTTCAATAGTTTGGGCTCACAACATTTTTTTTTTGTAAGAATTTTTTTGTATTCAGCAAGGATGCATTCAATTGATAAAAATTTGCAGTAAAAACTTTTACATTGTTACATAAAAATGGTTAACTTTTAAAAGCTCTATTCAAAGTAACCTGAAAAAAAAGATCTATATATTTATATCAGTGTTTCCACAAATAAAGCAGACCAACTGTTTTCGAGATAAGAAATGTTTCTTGAGCAACAAAACAGCATATTTTGATTGGATTGGAAGTTCTGTTGGATTGTATAACAGAAGACTTTAATTAAACTATAATTAAACATCATAGAAAACAATGTTTTAAAAAAATATTCAAACAGTTCTTTTAAATTTGAATATTTAATAATGTTACTGCTTTACCTGTATTTCTGGTAAATGTCAAATAAATGTAGTTTTGGTGAGCATAAGAGACTTCTTTCAAAAACATTTACAAATCATACCGAATCTTACTATTCTTAAACTGTATTTTAAGCATGATTTACATGGCCATGAATAAATGAAAGTATTCAAAATGTATGACTCACACCCGTTTTCACAGACAAGGCTTAAGCTAGTCCCAGACTATAATGCATGTTTGAGTGGTCTCAACTGAAAATATCTTGCTTAAAATATGTCAGTGTCATTGTTCTGTGTCAAAATGCACACCTTAATGTTTTCACCTTAATGCACAACTTAAGGCATTTGTGTAAAAATTACAAGGCCTAAGTCCAGCTTAAACTAAGCCCTGTTTTTGAAAATGGGCCTTAATTTATTACTTCTACTATCAACATGTGCATTTATTCTGCATGTGCATTAATAGTAATATTGCAGCATTCTGCAGGTACAAAGTTTTGTTATTTGTTAAGGACACAATGGCTCTACACAGGTTTATGCTCACATTTCCCTCTAAAGTGTGGGCCTGAGGTGAAAGAGTACGAAAATATTCTACTCAAGTAAAAGTACCATTACATTAATTACATTTTACTGAAGTACAAGTAAAAGTACCAGTCTATAAATCTACTTGAGAAAGTAAAAAGTAGCTCAATTAAAATTTACTCAGAGTAAAAATTACTTAGTTACATTTTAGCAGTGGAAGGGAGGAAACAATGGGAAAGACCAAGCGTGTCAAATTCAGTTCCTGGAGGGCCACAGCCCTACACAGTGTAGATATAACCCTAATTAAACACATCTGATCCAGCTAAACTAATCATTTAGGCTCATTGGAAAACTACATGGTATGTGTGTTGGAGCAGGGCTGGAACTAAACTGTGCAGGGCTCTGCAGTTTGACACCACTGGGATAGGCCAATAAATCTCAAACTAGTTGTTTTTAATTAAAATAATCGGTTATTTAGAATAACAACACATTTGGGCTGTTACCAGGCAAATTAAATCAGTATCAACTAAATGAATATTTGTAATGCAGAGGAAACACAGAAGCTTCATCTGAAGTGGCATAGATGTATTTAAACACTGACATGAAAACATTTAGCCTCAGTTACAAATGCAGAAATAATGTTTTGATAAATAAGATAAAATGTTGAATACTCGTTTGAAATTATATGAAAATTAAAAATAAATCAAGATTGTTTAAATGTGAAATTAAAACAGCCAGTAGGTGTCAGCAAGTCACTGTTAAGAGAGTCATTGCGACTGAACCGAATCATTTAAACGGTTGATTCATTCAAGAAGGAAACACCGTCATTGCTCAGAGACACAAAACTGTGTACTGGTGGCTGTGCTTGGAATTACTATTGTTGTCGAAATAGAGCAAAAGCAGGCAATATGATGTCTAAAATGCAAGTCTTGTTTTTTGAAAGAAAATCTACATAATCGTGCGGATTTGTGGAGAAAAAACGGCACTCTTCGTGTGATGTTGATTTACTATATGAAATTATATAAATATATAAATGTTCTGCTTCTATATCTTCAATTTTGTGATCATTCTAAAGGCATTTTAACAGACTGACTCACGCAGTGAAAGAAAGCACTCCAGATGCACGCGGACTAGTCTAATCTAACGTTACTAGATTTCACGGCACACTGTTTAGTGTTTTGTTTGGTTTTTGGAAAAATACTGATAATGTCAAATCGCACATCGTTAAAACAACAATTACTATATTATCGCAGACAATATCGCACACCCTGCAACAATGTCTTTTTGGCTAATTTGTGCAAAACCTTTTGCTAAACTGTCAAAGCTTCATTTTAACCACCAATGCAACAATGCAAGTATTTACCTTTTGTTACCTCTACATGCTTGCGAAGGGCGATGTCGAGATGTTATAAGCTGCTAGTTCGGTCTCCCGAGGCAAACACAGCTAACACTGCATAATAGAGCATGAATATATGGCCAGGGGTTCACTTCATTTCCTTTGAGTTCAACTTCAGCAGAGTACGACGGGGTCTGGTTTTCAGCTGGGTCTGCACCATTAACGCCTGTCTTGTCCGTCTGCATCTTTCGTGTGATTTTAGCGCCAGTTTCTTCTTCTGCCCATTATTTGCTGCAGTTGTTTCCACTGAGCGATTTTCTTTTTTACTCAGTAATTAATGTGTTTTAAAATGTAGCAAAGTACAATACTTCACACAAAATATACTTAAGAAAAAGTTAAATTACAGATTTTAAAAAATTACTTTAAAAAGTAGAAGTACACAAAAAAGCTACTCAATTACAGTAACGCAAGTAAATGTAACTGGTTATTTCCCCCTCTGGTGTGGGCATATTGTGAGCTGGGGCCTTAGGCACACATTGACTTAGCAGGACCAAACTACATTTGTTATTCGTTAAAGACAAATAGGGCATACTTTTGGCTAGGGGTGTGCAATATATATCGTCTGCAATAATATCGTAATTGTTGTTTTAACGATGTGCAATTTGATAAGAGTATTTTGCAAAAACCCAACTAACACCTACATAGTGCACGCCTACGTGGTGATGGTGTTAAACAGTGCACGAGCGCATAGAGCGTGTTCTTTCATTGCATGGTTCAGTCGATTAAAATGCATAAAAAATGATCACAAAATTCAAGATATGGGGGCAGAAAATGTATATATTTACGTTTCATATGATTCAAATCACAGGAAGGGTGCCGTTTTTCTTCAAAAATAAGCACGATTACAAATATGTTATTGATTTTATACAACAGTTCAATAAACAATAAGTTAATATTAAGATACTTAGGTTTTAGACACCATATTGCCTGTTTTTGCTGCATTTCGCCAACAAAAAATTATTCCAAACAGCTACAGCGATGTTTCGAGTCTCAGTGATTCGTTCATGAATGAATCAATGAACCGTTTAAATGACTCGGTTCAGTCGCAATGACTCACTTGTTAACCGTGACGTGCTGCCACCTGCTGGCAATTTAATTTCACATTTAAAGTCTATTTTCATTTTAAAAATAATTTTAAATATCAGTATTCAAGGTATTATGTTTAAAATGTCAAGAAATCATGCATTTGTAACTGGTTAAAGCACTCCATGTCCCTCTGAGCTGCATTAAACAGTGTGTGAATACATCTAAACACCTTCAGATGCAACTTATGCAGAGGTTCATTTTCATGATACTGGTTTCATTTGTTTGGTAACTGCCTAAATGTGTATCATCTTAATTTACTGGTTAAATGTAACAATTTGACTCAAAAGATGTACACTTTTAGAAAAAAATCCAATTTAAACTTAAATGAAAAGATTGATTAATCACTGATGTGAACTGAGCCCACAGAATATGAAGAATATCATAAACTGCAGCTGTGCACGGTAGTCAGATATCAGCACAATAACACACTCGGCAAAATATCGTCTAATTATCGTTATCGAAAAAATATCGAGATTATATTTTTTTTCCAATATCGCACACCCCTACTTTTGGCCCACAGTTTTCCCACTCTTTCCCCATTGTGTCCACACAGCATACCCACAATTGTCCCACTGTGTCCACACCCAGCCCACAGTGTCCACTCCACACCCAGCCCAGTGTACCCATACTTGCCCCACTGTATCCACACCCAGCCCAGTTTACCCACACTTGCCCACAGCATACCCACAATTGCCCCACTGTGTCCACACCCAGCCCACAGTGTACCCACACATGCCCCACTGTGTCCACTCCACACCCAGCCCACAGTGTACCCACAATTGTCCCACTGTGTCCACACCCAGCCCACAGTGTCCACTCCACACCCAGCCCAGTGTACCCATACTTGCCCCACTGTATCCACACCCAGCCCAGTGTACCCACACTTGCCCACAGCATACCCACAATTGCCCCACTGTATCCACACCCAGCCCAGTGTACCCACACTTGCCCACTGTGCCCACAGCGTACCCACACTTGTCCCACTGTGTCCACACCCAGCCCACAGCATACCCACACTTGCCGCACTGTGTCCACACCCAGCCCTCTTGCTTTCTGAAAAAACTGGTTAGCTTGCAGTTTATACTGTGCTCATGAACAGTATTTTAAATACCGATCAGTATGCAAGATGAAAATAAAATACCATCTAAACTTTTCTAAAGACAGTAAGTTCCTCTCAGACATACATTCATATATACCTATATATTATAGATATTATTATTATACATATTATACCTACCGCTAACTGAATGGCGATTCGTTTAGCATCTCAACCGATTTGAATCGTCACGTTTAAATCGATTTTCAACCGGCTTGCGGTTCATCGTTACATCCCTACTCATTGTGTTTATAATCACACTCATGCAAAATATTCTGACTCAAACTTTCAGGGAAAATGTTTTTAAATAATACTGAAAGCGTTGCCAGAAGCTCAGTGAAGTCATGTGACCATGGTGTAGTTCGTTTATTACCTAACCTGTTTAGTTTTTACTTCTGCTGATAGATTGCAGGCTTCAGAATTCATAACAATCTTGTTCATTTGTGATGAACAAAACGTATGAATTATAAGCTCTTATTTTCTGCAATAATCCTAAACCCAATGGAAAACTCCTATCGGGTTTTTGCCCAGGGAAGTACAGAGATGCGTACTTATAGGTTGACCTGAGAAAAAATCCATCATCACTGTAGGGAAAGTACGAGGTACCTCTTCAGACAGGAAGGCCGGCTCTCCCATGGAGGCGCTGACACAGGGTCCTATGTTCAGTATGCTGTCACAAACCTGGACATAAACAGCACATCTAGTTTAATACATGGGTTTCATACAAGCAGCAATACTGGAAAGGTACATATGTGGTATTTTGCAAACTAATGTTATTGAGATCAGATTAGATAAGACCTCACCTCAAACGAGTATGTAGCCAGCTGAGTGCCTGACTGAGCCTCACTTCCGTACACCTCGATTTCATCGAGTTCATCAGGCAGATTGACCTTACCTGAACACAGCAACACACACATATATACACACAACACAACACAAATATCTGAACCACATACAACACTGCCATTAATTACACTACCAGCCCAGTTAGCCACGGAATCCACACGCTTCTTCTTATTAGGAGGCTCTTCCTGAAAGACAGAGGCGTTCGATATGAGGAAGAAGCTTCAGATCCTTCTTACAACAGATTTTATGCGCTTAAAAGAGACATTTCATTATATTTTTTATTACAAAAATATATTTTCATCACTGGCTGGATCTCAGCTTTAGGAAAGATTATAATTAAATTTGTTACATTTATATAGCACTTTTCTGGGTACTCAAAGCGCTTTACATAGTAAGGGGGGAATCTCCTCATCCACCACCAGTGTGCAGCATCCACCTGGATGATGATGCGACGGCAGCCATATTGTGCCAGAACGCCCACCACACACCAGCTTACTGGTGGAGAGGAGACAGAGTGATGAAGCCAATCAGTGTATGATGATTATTAGGAGGCTATGATGATCAGAGGTCAATGGGGAAATTTGGCCGGGATGCCGGGGTTACACCCTTACTCCTTTTCGAAGGCCATCCTGGGATTTTTAATGGCCATAGAGAGTCAGGACCTCAGTTTAACGTCTCATCCGAAAGATGGTGCTTTTATTTGAAAGTATAATGTCCCCGTCACTACACTGGGGCGTTAGGACCCACACAGACCACAGGGTGAGCACCCCCTGCTGGTCTCACTAACACCTCTTCCAACAGTAACCTAGTTTTCCCAGGAGTCTCCCATCCAGGTACTGACCAGCTCAACCCTGCTTAGCTTCAGTGGGCAACCGGTCTTGGGCTGCAGGGTGACATGGTTGCTAAAGATGGGCTAAAGTTTATTTTTTAATAAGATCACAGATCATTTCACAAAAATCTTAACTCTTTATATGACCAGCAGTGTACAAAAGCAGAAAACTGGTGTAGCTAATAAGCGTTCATTACCTTACAATAAGGTAGTGTGCTTGATTGTATAAAATGCACACTTTGTGCACTTCAAACACTTAAACTACAGAAAATATCATATTAATGAAATAAAAGGTCACTTAAGTGCACTTAAATAATGTTCACTTTCGTGAGTGTTTAATACACTTAAATAGAGTTTAAAAAGTGCACTTTGAAATAAAGTAAAAAATAAAAGTTTTACTTTAACAGTGCATTTTAAATTATGTTTTCATAATTTTTTGTCATGCTCAAAAGTACACTTTTTTTTATGTGTTGACTAACATACTAAAGTTAGTATTAATAATAATAGTATGCTATTTTAACTGTGGTGTGATGTCTTACATTTAAAGTGAACTTTTAAATATACTTTATCATTCCAGGTATGTAATTAAAAATATTTTTAAATACATGGCATAGACGTTTTAGTAGAAATTACATTAACGTAAAAGACAATAAGAATTATTACATTTAGAGATGTGCCAGTACTGCTTAAGTGGATCAAAAAAGCACTTAAGTTCAGCTAATTGCATTTACTATGAATAAATACTATAATACCTCCATTTAATTTAATTTCCATTAATATGCAATGAACGGTCTGAAATTACACTAGTCTATTCTTCAAAGGCCCTGTCCCAAATGGCACACTAAACCCTCGCGGTCTTCCTCTGACTCCGCACTTTCGTGACGTAATGCCGCTTTGACTGTCAGGTAGAAGCTCGCCCCAGTGCAGGCTCGGCAGAAGTGCGGATCGAGGGCACATAACGGCCACAAAGGGGGTGCTCGCGAGGATTGGGACACCCTACGGTCTCATGGACTTAACAGACACACGCACGCGGTGGCCATTGTAAGTCCGTAAGACCGCAAGTGCACATGAAGTGTTCCATTTGGGACAGGGCCTAAATTATATTATTTCCACAAGTATGCTGAAGTGTACTTCTCTGCACAATGGTTCACACACCTGTTTCTCTTTCTCCTCGTTGTCTTTGCCCTCTTCCATTGGCGTTTCCTGGAGTTTCTCAGTGTACCTGAGCAGCAGCGAGTTGCCCAGACGAGAGCCCAAGAACAGATAACCGGCATCCATGGTCGTCATCTGAGAGGAGAGAGATGAGAGAGTGTGTGAGTGTCTGTGATCAAGTGCAGAGGAGAGAGACAGATGCTGCTGGCACAGCTGATCACTCACACAAGTGGTCAGGACGCTGGCGGCAGCCTTGTCGAAGTGAAACGCCCGCACGCTCCTCATGCCATCTGTGATGAGCGTCAACACGTAACTGCAACATGACAAGACACACGGTCAACAAACATGGTCAGATCTCTGACCCTAATCAACATTTCACACCTATCTGGTTTTTATGTGATGTAAAGCTCTTTTGTTGGTTTTGGATAAAAGTGTCTGCTAAATTACTAAAATGTAAAGCATGGAAGCATGTGGTCATAAAAGCGAAAGATTTCACATTTCTCCTTCTTTTAGTGAGATGACCATCTTATCAGAGGTGATGAAGGATGATTGAGAACAATCCAGCGTGATCTTCACTTCCTCCTGTGACCCTGAAGAGCAAAACAGATTGAATTCGAATGAAATAGCACCAGTTATTTTTGGGAGGGAGTCTGAGCAGAACGTACTCAAGGGGAAAGCTGTGGTGCCATTGGTCTGACTGTTGAGTGACACTCCAAACGGAGGAACGCTCTGGTTCAGATACAGTAATGAATTCACAGCGAACACCACAACTCCACCTGAACACAAAACACACAACATTATCATTCAAACAGCTTGACTGGAGCCATATGTATGCTCAACACTTGACTTGTTTTCCTTCACTTCCTAGTTAAAAATCACCCGATTTATCAACAAACAAAACTAATCTCAAACCCATTTCAAATACTTACGCACAACAGATGAGGTCAGAAGGCCTTTAAAATCAGAAATTATTGTTGCTCTTCTCACATTTTAACATTTATGAAAGAAATTAAATTCTAGTAGAGTTAATATTGGCTAAAATGTATACCGTCTAAAACAGTCTTCCAAGCATAAAAATAGATGAAATATAAGAAGAACTGGAAAGTTTATTTTTCTGATATGACTTCGAAACACTCATTAAGTTCAAAAGAAAATACTCTTAATATCAATAGCATATATATTGCCATATTAATACAGTGGTTCTCAACCAGAGGCCCTGAGCAAACTTGAAACAGGTGGTCTTCAAAGGACTTACAATGATTTCAAATACTTTTATTGAATAAAAAAAACTAGCAATAGAACTTATAATGAGCTAAAACAACAAAATCAAGATTCCTTTAAAAGCTATGTGACCCGTGCTGCCAAAATGAGTCATGATACTAATTTTTGATTAGTATAAATTATATATATGACTTGTTGAAATCTGACAAAAAATGACTGAGCTACAGCCTTTGAAGGTGATTTTGAGAAAAATGTTGTTCGTTTTCTGAATATTTCAAAGCAAAATCGCCAAGCAACTTTTCCTCCACTTGTTTTCTTAATAATAATTACTATTTTATTAATCACAATATAGCTTTTTTTACTTTATCTTTGTTATTAAAAAAAACAGCAGTCGTCAGGAAGCGAGCAGAGAAAAGGTACTACTCTCAGAAAATGTACAAACAAAGGTCCTTTCAGATGTTTAATTATTATTTGGAGCATTGGGATCGCCAGAAGAGGATTAATAAACACATTTTTGTGAGAAAATTACATTTTTATCTTCTTTTGCCTATAGCTCAAAATTCGAGCGTGCGAATTCCGACTCTTTTTGCGAGCACGGCTCACATTTTATTTTCTTTGTTAAATAAATAAATTAGTTCAATTTATAAAGTCTTAAAATACCATAAGCATTTTATTATGAAAATATATTTGACTAATTGTGCCTACTTCTAAAATATTTTATTTGGTAGAGACGGAATTGCAATATTTCTAAAAAGAAATCCTTTAATTATAAAATAATTAATTCTAAAACACTTATCTCGTAAATCAAGGGTGAGTCAATGTACACTGAAGAACATTCAGCTGTATTTATGATTATTATTATTGTTTACGTAACAGAAACTTGGGAGTGCCATTAGAATAAAATAATGTTTTAAAACAAAACAAGGGCAAAGGGGCTTTGACATAATCTTGCAGACAATGGAGGACCTTGTTGAGAAGCACAGAGCTGCACGTCTGTATGCAGCTCATGCAGGTGCAGTAAGAGTAGAAGTGAGCGAGGAGGATATTTTACCGATGGGTTTGGGCACAGCCATGACCTGAGTGCAGTCGAAGGGCAGGTTACTGAGAGACCAGATGACCGGATGGACCTTCTGCATGATGTTTAGAGAGATCGCCACGATACTGCACGTGTCATGACGCACTGCCACACGCCTTAACATAAACAACAAAGTGTGTGATGCTTCAGACTGAATGCATTTGATGGAGACAGGAAATGCATATGTAATGAAGTGTTGATAATCAGATGAGCAGTCGTACCCCGGCCACGTCTGATTGGGCTCAAACAGAATAAGCAGTGTGGGCTCGTAGTAACCGTGGAGAAACTTCATATCGATGATGTTCAGGAGTTTCTCATCCAGTTCACGAACATCAATGATGTAACTGGGAAGGAAACTTGATTTCTGCCTAAAAAAGATTGAGATCTTGCTGTAAATAAATACCAGGTAATTTGAATAGAGTCTGATAAGCTACAGTTCAAAAGTTTGGGAATTAATACTTTCATTTAGCAAGGACATGAAATAGAACATTTTTGAATTTTTTTCAACATTGTTAATAATCAGAAATGTTTCTCGAGCAGCATATCAGAATGATTTCTGAAGGATCATGTGACACTGAAGACTGGAGTAACGATGCTGAAAATTCAGCTTTACATCACAGAAATAAATTACATTGTAAAATATATTACAAAAGAAAGCAATTTTTTTAAATTGCAATAATATTTAACAATTGTACTATTGGTACTATATTTTTGTATCAAACCAATTCGACCAACAAAAAAAAACACTTTAAAAAATGTATCTTCCAAAAACATAAAAAAATAAATTACCAAACCAAAACTTTTCAGTTGTAGTGTAATCATTTCAAATGCCGGAAAATATTTAGAAAGTATTACTCGTACCCCTCTCCCACAATGCCTTCTTGTTCATCGGTCAGCATGTCCTTCCTGAAGGGCAGAACCACCAGGCACGTGCCGTACACCAGCATGACAGCGCAGCGGTTCTCTGGGTCCACCCGCACCATGGGGATGTGCAAATTCTGAACAAACCCTTCCTGAAACCATCCAAACACACAGCACAGAGCGATCAAAACACACACCTCCACAGATCAGCAGTTCAACACATCCTCATAAACGCAGTACACACTCTCAACTCCGGCTCCTCGAAAAAGTGCAGCGACAGAGTCTTGAGATCATGCGTGCCTGGATCATACTCCACAACTGAGAGCTGGAGGAAAAACAAACACACTGACTTCAGACACTATTCAAAGCTTTACTTTTTGCAGGAAGTAGCTGTAATGTAGTCACACGTACCTTGGCATCTTTGAAGCTGAGAAGCAAGGCGTCTCTGTTGGCGCCCACGAGCTGAACGCTGGCCATAGACATCACATTTCCAAAGAGAGAGAAAGACGCCACCTGCTCCAGCTTCTCTTTACGGCTCTTACCATCTACAATTGAATATTAATTATAATAACAACAATAACATTAATAATAATATACCCAATAATAAAATCCATTTTAGTCAACAGGATACTTGACTACAGACCAATAATGAACAGTCTTACCTGACGACTTTTCTGATTTGGAAGTGCTCTAGAATGAAATAATAGAAAATCTTTCATGTTTATATTACTGACCCGTTTAAACCAAACAGAATTCAAACCAAGTGGCATTTATTCTAAAAACAAAGACGGCATAATTATATAAAGATACACAAAAAAACAATTCTCAAGCACGGAGCCCTTTCAAGGACATGGGAAACATTCGAGGTGGGAAATTATGGCAAAACCAGTTGAGTTCGGACTGTTTACTTTACAGCTTGCAGGGGTTCATACAGCTCCGTATGTTCACAATGGAGCGGTCATAGAGTTTTATTTTGAACTTGGACTCAAATAAATAAATACGTCAGCGCTTAGCTCAAGGCACGGCATTAACCGTCATTATCATGTCGTTCTAGTTCAGCAGAGACAGAAGCACATCCCTCACCTCCACATCATGAATGACCCTGTACACATACAGCTGAGATGTTCCCGCCACCACCAGGTTCTTCTCCTGGCTGGAGATGAAGTTGCAGTAAACGGCGAACTCTACAGCAGTGGGTGGATGAGCCTGACGGTACACTGCGTACATGATGAAGATGAAGAGCAGCTCTCCTCAGCACCTACCTAATCAATCACACACGGAGAGAGAGCGAGAGTGAGAGAGAGAGAGAGAAAGAGAGAGTGAGGACTAGCGCTTCACGTCGTTTACAAACTCTACAGCCGCTCTTCTTACTATCTAACTGATGCATAAACCATGAAGCGCTACATACACACATCTGCTGACTTATTCTTGGGATTTACTCATTTCCGCGAACGTTTGTAGACATTATAACCACCTCAAGCTTGTCCTGCTAATATGCTAGCGAGTTATAACGTTATTTGATCATAATAAAAAACCTCTGTAGACTCGCAAAAGAAACTCGGAACATACCAGCGAATTATTGTGCTATTTTCCAAATGAGCCCTGTGACTAGTGGGTCTCATAAATATATTTATTTAACCCCCGAAGTCAGCACATTATCAGCACAGTGGACTAGGCAGCACTTTCTCATTCATTACACTTCCCAGAATGACTCGCGCGCGGCAGCAGCGCAGCGCTGAAATGTGTCCGACACGCGCACTGAGCGCAGCATGCGTTCCGCGCTCTGCGCCGCGTGCGCTAACTCTGTTCTTTGAATGTGTCGCTTCTAAAACACGTGCACGACGGTTTCTGAACAGTAAGATCTGTAATGTGTTTTTGAAGAAGCCTCTTCTGCTCTCCAAGACCGTATTTATTTGGTCCAGAGTACAGCAAAAACAGAACATTTATAAATTTGTATTTAAAATCACTGTTTTCTATTTGAATATATTTCAAAATGTAATTTATTCCTGTGATCAAAGCTGAATTTTTAGCATCATTACTCCAGTCTTCAGTGTCACGTGATCTTCAGAAATCATATTCTGATTTGTTGCTCAAAAACATGTATTATTATTATTATTATTATTATTATTATGTCGAAAACAGCCGTAGAATTTGATGAATTGCTGAATAGAAACATCAGAAGAACAGCATTTATCTGAAATATAAATATTTTGTAACATTATAACATTTTATGTCTTTATCATCACTTTTGATCAATTTAAAGCATCCTTGCTAAATAAAAGTATGAATTTGTATAATTTCTTTCCCCAGCCAAAAAATAAATAAATAACAATTACACTGACTCCAAGCTGTTGAATGGTATCGTGTATGTTATAAAAGCTTTTTGTTTCAGATAAACGCTGATCTTTGGATCTTTTTATTCATCAAAGAATCCTGAAAGAATGTACTCAACTGTTTTAAATATTGATAATAATAATAATAATAGTTTCTTGAGCAGCAAATCAGCATATGAGAATGATTTCTGAAGATCACGTGACACTGAACTGGAGTAATGATGCTGAAAATTCAGCTTTGATTACAGAAATAAATTACATTTTAAAATATATACAGTATTCAAATGGAAAACAGTTATTTTAAATAGTAAAATACTGCTTTTGCTGTATTTTGGATCAAATAAATGCAGGCTTGAAGAAGAGTAAAAAACATCGTTAAAAATTCAACTTCAAATACGTTTGACTCTATAGTGTATTTATGTTATATATGTTAACATATAGATGTTATGAACATGGTAAATATTAAAAAGTGATATAACCCTGGTCAAATTTCCAAAAAGTCATGTTATTACAATTATAATATAATTATGTATTTATTTTTCTTAGTCAATAATATTTTATTGATAGGTAACACTTCACAATAAAGTTCCATTTATTAACTAACAGTGAAAAGCATTTATTAATCTTAGTGAATATTGATTCCAACATTTACTAATACTTCATAAAAAAACATGGACTAACAAAGAACAGCTGCATTTTTATGAACTAACCTTAACAAAGATGAATTAATAACACTCATTGTTAATGTTAATAAATGCATTAAATATCGTTAACAAATGGAACCGTATTGTAAAGTGTTACTTATAAATATGATACAAATATTCAGATGCGCATCGATTTAGATTTTGAAAAGTGATTGGTTTCCAAATTATTTCAAGTGTGACGATCCGAGGAAGCCCACATTTTTTGATTTTACAATTAAATAAAGGAATTAAATATGAATCTATTGTAAACATTGTTACATGTATTTATACTATTACTGTATAAAAACATTGTTCAGATATCTTCATTCCAGCATTTATTAACTTTATTTTTGACACCAAAAATACGCAGCTTAAAACAAACAATATCAATATGATTGAATTCATTTGTTTTAAAATAGCAATCATTAAAGAACACTAAAATATGCTAATATTTTGTCGGTCACATACAACACAGAAGAATCCAAATTATTCATACAAATAAACCAAAACAGAGAAACTGCACTCAACTACTGTTCAGAGCAAATCTTGTTCCAATAAACACATCAGCAGTAAAGGGACGTGGTTTAATGATTACACACGATTGCCAGAGACATTATGAACGTGAAAGTATGCGATTAGCCGTAGATCTTCTTGCATGTGATAAGGTACTCTGGATAGGCCTGTGTGTCGTTGAAGATGACGAATAGAGTCGGCGAGCCCATCTTATCCGTCACACTGTGGTATCTGACAGGAATGCCAGAGCTCTCCTTGAGCGGGGCGGTTTTGTAGTCGTATTTGCCCACGGTGAAGTCTCCCGTCAGCACTCTGGCCACAAAAATAAACTTGTACCTGTCTGCGTTGGGTGGGGAGTACGTGTCAGACACGGACAGAGAGGCGTTCACCGCAAAATACACGCCCTGACCGTACACAGTGGCTGTCAGAGGAAAGAGAAGATGCATTTGTCATCTTTAGGTTTCAGTTTCATTTATGTACTGGTATAGTTTTCATTAACATCTTGAATTCGATTTTAATGTTGTTTTCTGTTTTATTTTAAGTTTATGTTAAAGTTTTAGCTATTTTATTGTGTGTTTTTGTCATTTGTATTAGTTTTGTCTATATAGTTTTTATTTTAGTCGTAAGTATTAATGTTAGTTGTTTTATACATATTTACTTCGATTTAAAGTAAATGAAAATAAGAAACAGCTGAAATAACATAGGTCTTTTTCAGCTAATTCAAGTAACATTTTTTTTATTATTCTAGAGTTAGTTAACGATAATAGACCTGAATCATCCGAGATATAATTCACATCACAATTTTCGTCACATTTAGATGAATTTTGGATTCGGGTAATAGATAGGGTGTTCTTGGGATGTTGCTTTTTCAAAACCTAATGTATGAGCCAGTGTTTTTTTAGTATCACTGATCCTACTATTATAGGTTTAAATATATAGAAGAAGATTTCTAATTGACTTTCATTTTAAAGTTTACTAATTTGTGTTTTGAGTGTTTTTGACATTTTTATCATTTTTTTATGTCAATACTGTTTTTTTTATAGTTTAATTTACTTTAATTGTTTCGTTACTTCATGTTAAACTTGGCAAAATAAAATGTGTTAAAATGTTATTCTTTCAGTCAATGTTTATTTGATTTGAAATAAATAAAATGTTTTTGGTAACACTTTATTTTAGGGTGTCCTTGTTACACATTACATGTACTTACTATTATAATAACAATTATTTATGCATAATTACATGCAAGTAACCTTAAACCAAACCATAATCCTAACCATATAGTAAGTACATGTAGTTCATTAATATTACTCAGAAGGTAAATGTATAATTACTGTAACAAGGACACCTTAAAATAAAGTGTAACCTGTATTTTTGTAATGGTATAGCCCTGCTATAAGCCATGCTAACTGTGAAGCTTGATATATCAAACAGCAGCATATGGCTGATTCACAATCACAGCATAGTACCGTTTTTCCCACAGAAGCTCCTGTTGAAGCCATGAACGCATATCTCCTTGACGCTGGTCTCGCTGGTGCCGTGGTAGAGGGTGCGCTGCACCTGCGACTCTGAGGAGCTCAGCTCAATACTGACCTTCTTCAGTCTGTACTGGTCATACAGGAGTTTATTCGTCAGCTTCTCAACCTAAAACACCATCAGAGTCAGTGTGAGAGATAACAGACCACCAAAAACACTTCCAAAGCAGATAATCATTCCTAGAAACTTTTTGAATCCAAACCAAATAGTACACTCACGGGTTTTTACTCTGAAAACTATTCATGTCTTGCACACTTAAAAAAACAACCTCTGACAGACACGGAGTTGTGCGACCGTGTTAAATCGTACCTTAATGATTCTTATTTTGTTGTGGTTGTCCTGAAGGGTGTCATAGAAATCTTTGACCACATTCTGGAATTCATCAGAGTCCACATCCACGGGACACACTTCAGGCAAACTGGACAGCAGACTGTAATCTTCATCTGAAAAATAAACATCATCTACTAAATACACACTTGTACCATTTGTCGTGATTCTGGCCTGTGCCCTGTTTTCTTAAGTTGCTTCCTGTCTGCTGTGTTTTTGTAGTCAGCCTGTAGTTCTTCTGGCTTCCCTGTTTCCTGTGCTCAGGTCTTGTCCAGTGTTGGGTGTTGTGCAGGCTGCCTCGGTTCTTTGCCTGTTTCTTGGTTCCTGCTCCTTGTGCTTGGATGCTACATTTGTATCCTACTCTCTGATTTCCACCATCATAACACAATTTCTATAAGGGCTATTTATTTTTATTTTTGTTTTACTAAAGTGATCACATCTTTAGATTGTTCTACAATCAAAGCTATTCAAGCTTGAAGTATCCCATTCAGACCAAACCACATTTGCCAATCCACACTAACAGATATTACAGGAACACTTTAGTTTAGGGGTTGCTAATTAATATGCATATTACAAGCATATTGGCTATTTGTTGGTAGAGTATGGCTGTTGCCATACCCTAGTCCAGTCAGGTGTGCTATGAAAAATTATCCAAACTTCATATCGCTATTATAATTTAAATAAGAGGGTTTTACAAATATTTAACAAATGATGAGCATTAAAAATAGCTTGTCAGTAAAACTTTGTAACATCATTGGATCCTCAAACTGACAGTGAAACTTCACCCCGCCTCCATTTAGATTGCCTGGAGGAGACAGATCTACGCTTTTTCACAATGCAAGGGTAAATAAATAACTGATGTTTGAATAATACAGGGTTTTCTTTACTCGAACGCTGTCTGTAAAGGCTCGTGTTTTTTGTGTGTTTGAAGAGCAGAGAAGTAATGTTTTGTGTACGTTTTAAATATCCTGTGCATATAGCGCTTCATCGTTTATACCATGAGATTTTGGCCAAGTGTAGTGTATAGCTACAATAAACGTTATATAACCTGTAAAACGTGATGAAAGCGTAAAATGCAATATACTTTCTGTTGAAAGACAAAACACAGATCTACGTCATGTTCTGGTCAAAAACCTTGTTAACACATTTGAGCTTGATTTTCATTTCATGTTAAGTAGATAATGTTTAGTGCAAGTGTCTGACGACGATGCAGTGTGTAATTGAAAATGTTGTACTTTCTACACATGACAAAAATGATGACGTAAATCTATTGACATTTTCGTCAACGAATAAAAACGAGGTGAACATTTTAGGGAGGGACGATTTGGCGTCTTGTGGACTGTTCAACAGAAACACTCATCGGCTGCAATGATAACGCTCGGAGGGGTCAGGACAATGTTTAATATAACTCCGACTGGATTGGTCTGAAAGAAGAAAGTCATACACCTAGGATGCCTCGAGGGCGAGTAAAGCACAGGCTAATTTTCATTTTTGGGTGAACTAACCCTTTAACCTTACTAACTATTAATAAGCAGCTAATTAGGAGTTTATTGAGGCAAAAGTCAGTTGATAGTTAATAGTGAGAATTGGTCCCCAAACTAAAGTGTGACTAATAATACTACTACTGAATAAGACACATCCAATGACGTACAGACTGTAGGCCAGATTAAAGGCATAATATATATTTGTGTAATTTCCTTTGGCTGGCTCAATATGGCAAAAAAAAATTTTTGATCATAATGAATAAATAAATCATAATTTAACACTTAAGTTATTTAAATGTAAAAATTTTCCTCAACACATATTGAAGTATGCAGTTTATTGTGCATAATTTGACTAATTAACTGACATATTATCAACAATTAATTCAATTAAATGTTTTATCAACTGACAATGCCAAATCAACAAAAATCTAAATTATTAAATACTTTCATATTCTTAAGATTTTCCCAGCAAATATTGATTATTTTGACTCAGTAATCAGAATATCATGTGTAATCAACTTGACATTATCAACAACGTAATTATTACATGACATATTCTTAAATTCATAAATAATTTCACTAATTGATTGGCATATCATGTGTTTATCATCTGAAAAAGATGTGTGTTATGTCTGGAAACTATTATGAAGAACTATTTTGCCTGTTTTTAAACAAAATAATGATAGTGAAGTCTAGCATCAACAACAGAAACGGTGGAGTCTCTCTTTGGGGATTGCATTATTTTGGGGGTTTTATGTAATTCAGCTTAATTTGTACCTGCGCCGTCTGTGTACAAGTCCTCTGTGCTCAGTATTCTCCGTTTAATTGGCACGGATTTCCCGGATGTCAAACTGTGCTCTTCCATCTTCTCGAAGTCAATGCTGTACAGCTGATTGTTGAAGAGAATATCAATCTTCTTCTGCTTCATCTTCCAAGCGTTCTCAATGAACACCGTGGCATCCGGCGGGTACGGGATGGCCTTCGAGGTGAAGCCCTGCTCGACCCAAACCCACTCTACGGTCTTCACGATTTCAGCATCCGTCATCATGTTCTCTGTCCTTCTCAAGAGGTTCTTCAGGTCTTTCATGGCCTCAGAGACATACTCTTTAAAGCCGGAGAGGACTGCGGTGGTGCCCTGGATGCTGATCTCGACGGCATGCTTCCTCTTAATGACCTCAATGCATCTCTTCTGATGGGAGGAGAGTTTCCGCAGGTTCTTGTTCTCCACTTTCTCCTCACACTGTCTCAATCCAACCTTCTTGCCCAATGCGATGTCCACCCTAACAAGATCATGGTTGTAGTTAGCAAATACACAGATCTCAGCTTTGTTAGCTGACTTGATGGCATCTTGCAAGGACATTTCAAACGCTCTCTCCAGCTGCGTGTTCTCCTCGTTTGGCATGGAGTCGCTCCTGGACAGTTCTAGAGCTTTCTGGAAGTCCTCTGCGTCCGATCTTTGGTTGAGCTCCATTGACATCTGAATTGCCAGCAAGAAGCTTGCATCTTCATCGAGGCTACAGGCGTTCATGTGTGCAGAAGAGCTCTGGATGTCATGGGCCTGCAGTGATTGGGGTTGGTCGCCCTCTTCTTCTTCTGCTGCTGCTGGGGTATCTTTACTCTGGTCTGAATACAGATCTACATATTCAACGTCTGTGGCTCCTAAACTAGAAGGTTGGGGGTTCATATCGCTGCCAATGACTGCCAAGATCTTCTTAGCTTCTTCAATACGAGCTGAGTAACAGAAAACATTCAGTAATCATTGGGGTTTAACAAAAATCAACAGATTAGCATTGTATTTAGAGCCCAATGAAATCCATTTTAGTTTTTCCAAAATTCGGTTTTATTTTATTCCAAATTCCGTTCTTTTAATTTCAAATTTTCTAGACTCCTTTTTAATGGTTAAATTAAATTGTGTTAATCAAAAAGCAAGCCTAATTAATTAAAATCATGAAACTTTACATCTATATATTAAAAGTTAAACAAAAATATAATTTTTAGGGCCCTATGGAATATGTTTTATTTTTTCACGCAGTCTGTTTCATTGTTAACTAATTCTGTTTAAGCATGTCTAATTATTAAGTTGCATAAAACTAAATTTATTTTAAATTTATTTTAACAATAGCCTTATGAAAGGTTTGTTTTTTTCAGAAATTCTGTGTTGTGTACTTACATTTTTCTGGTTATCAAAAAAAGGCATAAAACATTCATTTAATTTATATGGGATTATTTCTTTAGAAAATCAGTTTGAATAATTGTATTAGTAATAGTAGTAGTATGTACACTCTATACAGTACAGTAGTCATTTATTTCAAATTCATTTATTATTTATTTTTTGACAATTTCTTGAAGTTAAACCAAACTTTTATTTTGAAAGGTTGTCATGAAGACCTTTACGTGTATGTGTCAAGTTTCCATTTAGGCTACTTAAAAACAGTTGCAGGTTGAAGCGACCCTAATGTAAAATATTTAGCTCCTTTTGTTTTGAAAACCTGGCAACCCTGGACATGATGGTTTATTTACTCAAATGAAACGGTCAAATGCTCATGAGGTGACTCTCAGAGCAGTTCTGGGGATGTTCATGTATTTATGTCCTCATTAATTTAGACGGCAGATGCTGAATTCACTGGACGTTCAGTATGTGTGTATGTCTGTGGATGCACCCTTCATTCAGACAGAGACACGCAGAACATGCAGGATATTAATTTAAATAGTCTTTTGCGGTTTAATATTTACAGATACTAGTCCATCTAGAGATTTGATTTCAGTGCACTGGCCTACTTTTAACTAATTCATCCAAACTTTGACATTGCGTGTTATACAGTAAATTCCATTGCTATAGTTGGATTCTGCAATTCCGTCCGCATGGCGCAAATCACAGGGCCCTAAAACATTGTATTTTAATTCACGCAGAAAAGAAGTGTCTTGGACCACATAATTCAACGACCGGTAAAGAATCAGTCAGGGAAAAGATCTATAATGACCTGAAGTACGTGCATCGGTTGAGTTACGTCCATTCGGGACTCCAGCAGTGAAGTCCTGAATAGAATTAGCAGAGGAACTTCTCTGGAAGTTTTGACAGGTTGTCATTTTCCATGCCAGCTCTAGTATGTCCTGTGGAAAGCACAAACACAATCAACCCTAAAGTATTACTGAGCATATGAGATATATATGGATAAACAACAAGGCTGGATGAGTTACATCATCTTCTAGAGGCTCCCAGTGCACTTTGGCCATGTCGATATAGACTTCGAACTTTGCTGTCATCTCTCCCAGAATGCTGACACCATCCTCCTCCCGCAGGAAGCGAGAAATGCCAGGCTGGGTCACCACAATGGTCTTTGTAAAGACTGATCCAATAATAGCACTTAATAATTCTGCCGCTGATTGGCACACACTCCACTCTCCCTGAATCTGCAAGTCAATTTAAGAGATCGCAAAGCAATTATAGAAGATAATTACCACACAGATCATAGTTCTCACTTCAGCTCAAGAAATTACAATACATTATAATAGAAATAGAAATGATCAGAATTATGAGAACAATAACTCCACTGTATTCCATTTCAGAGGCAATAGGCTAAGTTTGTAAGATTTTTAAAGTAAAGGTAAAGTTAACAAATACAATTTACAGTGAACCGTGCTGTTTTTCTGAATATCTAGACGCTGTGATTCGCTCATGCCTTAGATCTTCAACACAATATTGCAGGTTAGTTTATTTTTACTACACAAATTAACTGGATTAAATAAGATCATTTTATATTTCTTAATTTTGTTTTTTAGTTAAATTACTTTTTTATTATGTACTCGACAACAATTCAGTAAAACTCAATCCTATTATATTACATATCTACATTTCTCATTATTCATTTTACGTATTATAAATAATTTCAAACACTTGATATATTTATATAGAATACTTTTAAACATTATTTAACTATATTTACTTAAATTATTCTGTGAACAACTTCAAAACATTCTGCAACACACTTTTGTTCAAATGTTTGAGGTCAGTAAGAGTTGTGTTTGGTGAGTTTCTGCTCATCAAGGCTGCATTGATTTGATCAAAATACAGCAACAATATTATTACTATTTAAAATAATTGTTTGCTTTTTGACCATATTTAAAAAATGTCATTTATTTAAGTGATTAAAACTGAATTTTACTCCAGTCTTCAGTGTCACACGATCCTTCAGAAATCAGTCTAATATGCTGGTTTGCTGCTCAAGAAACATTTCTGGTTATTATCAATGTTCAAAAGAACAGCACTTATTTGAAATAGAAATGTTTTTTGTAACATTAAATGTATTTACTGTTACTTTTAATCAGAGACAGAGAGTAGTGAAGTATTTTTACTCCGCTGTAAAAATACATTTCAACATTATCAGTGTTTTTCTTTAGAAAACTTTACTTCACAACATTCCAAAGCATAATATTGTACGTTTTACTGCACTACGTTTCATATTAATTATCATTTCATACTTAATTACAATAGAAATCTACTACTTTCTTACTTTTACTCAAGTAAAAGTAATTCGAAGATGCACATGAGTACAAGAAAGTACTACATGTTCTTAAGTATTAACAAAAAACAACAAAGACTTTTATTTATGAATTATAGTGCAGTAAAATATATGACATGATGCTTTGGAAGGTAGTGAAAAACACTTTGTCTTTTGGACAGTTTTCACTACTGTCCACCTCTGCTTTTAATTAATTGAATGCATCCTAATGCTGAATAAAAGCATTAGTTAAAAACAAAACTAAATCTTACTGACCCCAAACTTTGTATTAGTAGTGTAAATGCCATTTAAACCAGTTGAATGAAAGCAAACTCAGTAACTAACACTCAATCCATCTCCGGTCTCCAGTGGGAGTAGGATGACCTCTCCCATGTCCGCCAGTAGATCTTGATGGTGGAGTTGCATGAACTTAAGCATTCCTGGCTCCATAGACAGGACGGTCTCCCTCTGGCGTGAGGTGCTGAGAAACGCAGCCATCTTCTCTTTATTGTCCTTCTCCATCCCTGTTAGGGTGACGGCAGTAATCCCTCCACCAGCGCCGGACAGTTTGGCAATGCAAAAGCCCAGAGACGCCAGGAAGTCAGACCACTCTGTTGAAGAGAGCATGCTCTCGCACTCTTTGTCTATGGGCACGGTGAACTCTGATATCTGGGACTCTATCAGGTCTCGGGCCTGTTTGACTGCGCTACGGGACAGAGACGTTACAGAGACCGTACAGTCTGACACGCTGTAGATTGAAGGTACATTTTTCAAAGACAAATTCAGCCTCTTTTTAACATCCTCCCGTCCGAGAAACTCAGCTTTGAGTTTGTCGTACGTCAGACGGTCCTCCACAACACCAGTCAGGAACCTCAAAACTTCGTTTTTAAGTCTTTCAACCACAATTTGGTCAGGTCCTTTGATTTGGACACCATCTTTTGCTAGACTGACATCACATTTGGGGTGATCCTTTTTGAGGTTCTCGAGCAAACTACTCAAACTGAGCAGGTGATGTTTAGTGGCGTCAAGCACAGATACGAAGCTAATGCATTCCTTCTGGACAGACGGCTCAGGAGCAGATGCAGTAGTCGCTAAATTTGTGGCATTGTCCGTGAAAGCAGCTTTGTGTGCTAAGCTGGAGCTCACCACTAGGACAGAAACAGTCGGACTTTGAGGTGAGACCATCTGTGGTTGGTTCCCATCCGTCAAAGTTCCCTGTTCAACTTGAGCGCTCACAGACGACTGATCCTCATGAAGGAAATCAAAGTACGGCTCCACTAATAAATCTGTCCCTTCATAATGATGGGATTTCTGGAGAACGTCGTCCACAGCTGTGAAAGAGAACACTCGATTGAGATTCCAGAACTCTAAAACAGAGACTTCAAGAAAGACATCTTGACTTACATTTTGCATCTTTAAAAGAAACCTTAGCACGTCCATCAGCTAGCATGCTAACTGCCAGGACATCAGCGCCTCCAGCACGACTACTCCCAAAGTAGAGCTCCAGCATGTCCTCTGTGAGCGCAGGAGTCAGATTGGCCACCAAAATGGAGTCTGTGGATTCGACCTGCTCCAGAGTGACCTTTGCTCCGTTTAGAGGCTTTTTGGAAACTTCGTCTTTAAGCATCTGAAAATCTAAGACAATGACAGAACATTTAAGAGAAGCGTACTACAGATTATTATCATGCGTGAATTTACTTGAAATGGTTCTAGATTTTGTCTAAGCGTTAATGGGGACATCGGATGCAAAATTGACTTTTACATGGTGTTTGCATATAAATGTCATGACAGTGTGTGAACATAACCACCTTTCAATGATAAAAATCCATTCACACTTTTTTATTTTATCCACAAAAAGCCAAAAGTGTCTCAATTATGAAGCCTTTTTTGTATGCCAGTATGATGTCATATTGCTCAGGCCATGCCCACGGCCACTTACGGACTGTCCCATTTTAGGATTTCCATCCTCAGTTTTCGCTTGACATGAGAACCACTGAGGACGCAGTGGATTAGTTTTGGTTTAGTGGTTTTGAATTTACAGAAACGGAAGAGGTACGGGGTTAGCAGAAGCTCATTATCATTTAAAGAGACATGCACCGAAACAGGTCGCTACGAACAGAGCTGATTTTGACAAAGTAAAAAACGTATTGTTTTACACTATCATTGAGGAATTTTAACCAAAGTATTTTGCAGACATTTCACAAAGACCCTAAAGAATCATACCAACCTGTGGAAAACGGGCATCCGATGGCCCCTTTAAAAATTACTAATAAGAACTTAAATTGATCTGACTAAAATACTAAAAGTATTTACACACTTAAAAATATAATTATTTAATACAAAATATCAAACCAAAAGTCTGAGCTCACATGCTACTCGAGCTTTTCTCAGAACTAACTTCCTGCAATTTATGCATTTTAAAATGTTATTTATTAATGTGATGCAAAGCTAAATTACTCCAGTCTTCAGTGTCACATGATCTTCAGAAATCCTTCTAAAATGCTGATTTGCTGCTCAAGAAAAAACATTTATTATTATTATGAATGTTAAAAATGGTTCTACTACCTAAGATTTGATGGAAACCATGATGATGCATTTTCTGAAATCTTTAATGAATAGACAGTTCAGAATAACAGTATTGATTTGAAATAGAAATATTTTGTAAGATTATGAATGTCTTTACTGTAATGCATCCTTGTCAAGGAAGCATTAAATTAAACATGGTTATTTATTTTATAAAGTCTGTGTTCGAATGCTGCTCAAGCTTTCCTCAGAGTTGTCTTCATTGTTTTTACAGTTGCTGTTGTTTTAGTAAAGTTTAGAGGATGTATAAAGTTACACAGTTCACACAGGTGTCCTATCAGAGGAACCACAGGTGTAGAGGAACACATTATCGTGAACATGTTTAGTCAAATGTTTTGCTTGAAAACTAGCTTGTGCTATATTTCATTCAAATAAACACCCCTTGGTATGATATTTAGTTATGTCATGTAAAGTCACATGCATTCTGTAAATGTGATTAAAGTGTGTCAGTAGTATTTTCTGTATGTAATGCTGATAGACTGATAAACTACAAACCTTTGTCTGATGGTTTTTTTAGGTGTACTAGAACCCGATCCTTGTTTGGAGACTGATACAGGATGAAGTCTGTTTCAAAATCCATTCCAGTAACATTTTCCACATAAAGCTCCACATGGTCCAGTGAAGTGTGTGGATTGAGCCCTTTCAGCAGCAGTTTTCCAGGGTCCTTTGGTGGTTTCCTCCGCACTGTCAGTTTGATATTCTGGAGGGTATGGGACTTGGAGACAACTCTGGTAGCAGCTAGTGTAAGAGAAACAAAAGCTTGCTTATGTATGCTTGTAATATTGTCATTTTTAAATATAATGTATTTTTTTTTATCTATTTAATTTAATTTTTTTACTCTCTGCATCTTCAAAAACCACCAAAGCATGGTTTCCATGTTTCTCCAAAGAGACCACGTTCTCTCCTCCAGAGCGTCGCTTGTTGTCAAAGTAGAGAGACAGAAGGTCTTCGTCCAGATCATCAGGAATATCCAGAATCTCCAAACTCCGCTTCTCCAGGCTGCCCTCAGCCATCCTGACAAAACGGGAAACACACTTGAAGAATGAAGTGGATCCGGTTGGGAATAACTGCCATTCCTGCCCCACTTACAAGGAAAACAATATGTGAGGCTACTGCAATTAAAATACAAAAGAATCAATCAAATCAAATTTTGTGTTTGTGGGGTTTTCCTTTCTTTTCACGTAAAATAGAAATGTTTTCATTAGATTCAATCCCCTATCTATAGTGCAATGCCTTTTTTGGGTTGTTTTTGAGGATTTATATTTGTGACCCTGGACCACAAAACCAGTCATAAGTAGAACGGGTATATTTGTAGCAATAGCCAAAAATACATTGTGTGGGTCAAAATGATAGATTTTCCTTTAATGCCAAAAAACATTAGGATATTAAGTAAATGTTAATGTTATCTTTCATGTTCCATGAAGATATTTTGTCAATTTCCTACCGTAAATATATAAAAACGTAATTTTTGATTAGTAATATGCAATGCTAAGGACTTTAATTGGACAACTTTTCTCAATATTTTGATTTTTTTTTTTGCACCCTCAGATTCCAGATGTTTAAATAGCTGTATCTCGGCCAAATATTATCCTATCATAACAAACCATACATCAATGGAAAGCTTATTTATTCATGTTTCAGACGATATATAAATCTCAAAATTGACACTTAATTGGCACGTTTTGTAATCCAGGGTCACATAATACTAAAATGCACTTACATTCTTTACAAAGTTGTGTATAATAAGATGATCGATAGATAGATAGACAGATACCAATGGTTAGCAACATGGTAACTGGATGTTGTAACCTCATTATAAATAGAAATCTGATAGATAACGTAGATAGATAGATAGATAGATAGATAGATAGATAGATAGATAGATAGATAGATAGATAGATAGATAGATAGATCGATATACTTGGAAACTGAATGCTGTAACTTGTTATATATGAAACTATATATTGTGTCGTGTAATAATAAACCAATGCCTAGAAAGAGAAACTGAAAGGGTGAGGCTGACAGTAACGCATTAATATTCATAATAAACAGTGTGCACGATAATGGTTGAACAATACTTGCATAATAACAGCATAACACAATATTCAAAGTTAAGTTGAGGGCTTAACGTTACCTTAAACATGAACATTGACTGGCAACTGCCGCGCGGCTGCTGTGACTCACTAACGTTACTTCCTGCTTTGAGGCGGTCAACAACACTACCGACACAGAAAAACATTACAGGGATACAAACAAAACTAATACATTTATATCTTAAATTAAATGTTTATAACACTATTTTACAAACATAATAATAATAATAATAATAATAATACATAACACCATTTTTAATTGCAGTACTAAAGACGTATTACCAACAGCCACGCTTTCAAACAATTAATTACATTTAAAATACTTCTATATTTGCAAGGTTACGTACGGTTGCCGATAAATATACGATAAATGATGTCTCCGCGATTTCAGAAGTTTTTCGCCACACAGAGAAATAAAAGTCCCCCAGATACTGCGTAAAACTATAAGCCCCTCCCACCAGTGTGTGACGAGCCCAGCTCATGCGTTCGATTTCTGTCAATCATTCGTTTCAACCAATTGCAGCGTTTGTTACTGTGATGTCTTTCTGTAAGTATTGCGCATGCGTGAATGCCTACAGCGTTTTATAGCAAACTCACGCGTGCAAGGTAATGTGTTGAATGTTTACATTTTATTGCTGTATACACCTATAAATGAAATAAAAAATAACATTGGGCGGTTTTGTATCTAATATGAATATGAGGAATAATGCATCTAACTAGTTTGTAATAATAGAACGTGCCCGTACACATTGTAATAATAAATATCTTATATGGGTACTTAACGTAACGTAAAGTCTAGCTCATGTAACTAGTAGATACATTACTTTATATTAATATATTTATAGTGTTTAATGATTATAATAAATCATTAAGTAGTAGCTATTTGTGTATTTCAGGCCATGGATTCCCAGAAAGATATCCCGCCTCCTAAACAGCAGCCGATGATCTATATTTGTGGAGGTAATTACTCTCTTCGTGCTTTTAGTTATGTATGTCATGTGTTTTATGTATTGGTCATTAGGACTTTAAGCGGCGCTGCACAGAATGGTCAGTGTATGACATCAAAGTACCGCGAGAGCCATTCCACAGCATAGGATTCATCCGCTCTCTTATCGCTCTCGCGATACTTTGACGGATCTGCGTAGATACTGCGTAGCGCCGCTTAAATTCGAACGCGCCTAATGATAATCATGTCTTTCAAAGCTGGGCAAACAAGATCCCATCATGCATTGCAGTTTGTCCCTGAGCTGTGGAGTGTTTTTGTTCTTGTGTTTCAGAGTGTCATACAGAAAATGAGATCAAGGCCAGAGACCCCATCAGATGCAGAGAATGCGGTTACAGAATCATGTACAAAAAGAGAACCAAAAGATGTATCCTTTCTCAGCTAAATAATACTTCGTGGTTAAAAGGGAAACAAGACTGACAATTTCTCACCCTCATTTTGTTCCAGACCATAACCCACATTCATATGCTGTAAGTTTATTTTACATTTAACATTATTCAAAATAGAGCTTGTAATCTGCTCTTTTCCATGCAATGACAGTTCATAGTCACCACATCTGTAAAGCTCTAAAAAAAACAAACATAAAAGTGGTCCATCTGACTCATGTGTTATTTTCCAAATCGTCTGAAGTTATATTAAGACTTTATTGTGAAAAACAAAACATTTTAAATTCATTCATCATTCTTTCATTCAATTCAAAAAGTAGGTTTGACAGTATGCCGTTTGATCACAAAATATCTAATCAATGGCAATTGCTGTTAATGAAGTAAAATGTATCGTGTATTTTTGGAGCTTTACAGCTGTGTGTGAAAAACAGAAATGTTTCATATGCATTTCATAGAGCATATGGTGGTGAATAAATGACAGTTTTTGCAGTGATCTACTACTTTGATTATTATACAGGTGCATCTCAATAAATTAGAATGTCGTGGAAAAGTTCATTTATTTCAGTAATTCAACTCAAATTGTGAAACTCGTGTATTAAATAAATTCAATGCACACAGACTGAAGTAGTTTAAGTCTTTGGTTTCTTTTAATTGTGATGATTTTGGCTCTCATTTAATAAAAACCCACCAATTCACTATCTCAATAAATTAGAATACTTCATAAGACCAATAAAAAAAAAAAAACATTTGTTGTGAATTGTTGGCCTTCTGGAAAGTATGTTCATTTACTGTATATGTACTCATTACTTGGTAGGGGCTCCTTTTGCTTTAATTACTGCCTCAATTCGGCGTGGCATGGATGTGATCAGTTTGTGGCACTGCTGAGGTGGTATGAAGCCCAGGTTTCTTTGACAGTGGCCTTCAGCTCATCTGCATGTTTTGGTCTCTTGTCTATCATTTTCCTCTTGACAATACCCATAGATTCTCTATGTTCAGGTCTGGTGAGTTTGCTGGCCAGTCAAGCACACCAACATCATGGTCATTTAACCAACTTTTGGTGCTTTTGGCAGTGTGGGCAGGTGCCAAATCCTGCTGGAAAATGAAACCAGCATCTTTAAAAAGCTGGTCGGTAGAAGGAAGCATGAAGTGCTCCAAAATGTATTGGTAAACGGGTGCAGTGACGTTGGTTTTCAAAAAACACAATGGACCAACACCAGCAGATGAAATTGCACCCCAAATCATCACAGACTGTGGAAACTTAACACTGGACTTCAAGCAACATGGGCTATGAGCTTCTCCACCTTCCTCCAGACTCTAGGACCTTGGTTTCCAAATGAAATATAAAACTTGCTCTCATCTGAAAAGAGGACTTTGGACCACTTGGCAACAGTCCAGTTCTTCTTCTCCTTAGCCCAGGTAAGACGCCTCTGACGACAACTGTAGCCAAATGCCTCAACACGTCTGTGTGTGGTGCTCTTGATGCCTTGACTCCAGTCTCAGTCCATTCCTTGTGAAGTTCACCCAAATTCTTGAATCGATTTTGCTTGACAATCCTCATAAGGCTGCGGTTCTCTCGGTTGGTTGTACATCTTTTTCTTCCACACTTTTTCCTTCCACTCAACTGTCTGTTAACATGCTTGGATACAGCACTCTGTGAACAGCTTCTTTGGCAATGAATGTTTGTGTCTTACCCTCCTTGTGAAGGGTGTCAATGATTGTCTTCTGGACAACTGTCAGATCAGCAGTCTTCCCCATGATTGTGAGCCTAGTGAACCAAACTGAGAGACCATTTTGAAGGCTCAGGAAACCTTTGCAGGTGTTTTGAGTTGATTAGCTGATTGGCATGTCACCATATTCTAATTTATTGAGATGTGAATTGGTGGGTTTTTGTTAAATGTGAGCCAAAATCATCACAATTAAAAGAACCAAAGACTTAAACTACTTCAGTCTGTGTGCATTGCATTTATTTAATACACGAGTTTCACAATTTGAGTTAAATTACTGAAATAAAATCTCCCACAACATTCTAATTTATTGAGATGCACCTGTGTGTACATATATTTATATACACACATACATTACATACATACAGACACTCACTGGCCACTTTATTAGGTACATCTTGCTAGTACCGGGTTGGACCCTCTTTTCCCTTCATGACTGTGTTAATGCTTCGTGGCATAGATTCAGCAAAGTGTTGGAAACATTCCTCAGAGATTTTGGTCCATATTGACACGATAGCATCACACAGTTGCTGCAGATTTGTCGGCTGCACATCCATGATGAGAATCTCACGTTTCACCACATCCCAAAGGTGCTCTATTGGATTGAGATCTGGTGACTGTGGAGGCCATTTGAGTAAAGTGAACTCATTGTCATGTTCAAGAAACCAGTCTGAGATGATTTGAGCTTTGTGACATGCTGCATTATCCTGCTGGAAGTAGCATCAGAAGATGAGTACACTGTAGTCATAAAGGGATGGACATGCTCAGCAACAATACTCAGGTACGCTGTGGCGTTTAAACAATGCTAAATTGGTACTAAGGGCCCAAAGTGTGCCAAGAAAATATCCCCCACACCATTACACCACCACCAGCAGCCTGAACCGTTGAGACAAGGCAGGATGGATCCATGCTTTCATGTTCTTTACGCCAAATTCTGACCCTACATCTGAATGTTGCAGCAGAAATCGAGACTCATCAGACCAGGCAACGTTTTTCCAATCTTCTATTGTCCAATTTTGGTGATCCTGTGTGAATTGTATCCTCCGTGTGCTGTTCTTAGCTGACAGGAGCAGCACCTGGTGTGGTCTTCTGCTGCTGTAGCACATCTGCTTCAGGGTTCGACGTGTTGTGTGTTCAGAGATGGTATTCTGCAGACCTTGGTTGTAACGAGTGGTTATTTGAGTTACTGTTGCCTTTCTATCATCTCTAACCAGTCTGTCCATTCTCCTCTGACATCAACAAGGCATTTTCGTCCACACAACTGCCGCTCACTGGATATTTTCTCTTGTTCAGACCATTCTCTGTAAACACTAGAGATGGTTGTGTGTGAAAATCTCAGTAGATCAGCAGTTTCTGAAATACTCAGACCAGCCGTCTGCACCAACAACCATTCCACGTTCAAAGTCACTTAAATCCCCTTTCTTCCCCGTTCTGATGCTCGGTTTGAACTTCAGCAAGTCGTCTTCACCACATCTAGATGCATAAATGCATTGAGTTGCTGCCATGTGATTGGCTGATTAGCAATTTGTGTTACCAAGCAATTGAACAGGTGTACCTAATAAAGTGGCCGGTGAGTGTGTGTGTGTGTGTGTGTGTATATATATATATATATATATATACACACACCATACTAATCAAGTAATTATAGTTATGTTTACATTTTGATAATAATTTATAATCTTCTATATTAATCCTACTGTGTTCATTCTATTTTCCCTTAACTCCTGTTTCCAGTGGTTGTTTTTGATGCCCGATGAGATGAATCTGCTTTTTTTTGCCTATTAGAATTAGCTTTTTTTTATCTTTGACTGTGTAAATACATGTATAATTTGAATAAGCAGCAATGAATCAAAATTGAGTATGATACAATTTACAAAAACATTCTTGAGTGGATGTTTTCTTTTTGTTTTGTATTTGCAGTTTACAATTATAAATTGACTTATTTTTTGGTGTAAACCCTGCTCAAATCAAGTAGTGAGATGTAGTTTAGATGAAAGTTTTCGCCCAGTCACATGAATTCCTGTTGAAAAGCAAATAACAATTAAAGAATGTAATAATACTTGGTGTCATTGTTGTTTTATTGTAGATTCCACAAGTTTGTGTGAAACCTGATCATCACGTGATCCAGCATGATTTGTGAAAAAATTAATAAAATCTTGTGCTTTAATAGATGCAAAAAATGCACAACAAATCTGAGGATCTGTACAATTGAATGCAGATGATCAGAATCATAATTTTGCTAACATTTGGACAGTTTCGTAATCCTACACCTTTATATGTTCTGTGTGTGGGAAACGTTTAGGCCTACTACACTCTTAAAAATATTATTCTTTATTCTAGTTCTTTATTGCATCAATGGTTCTAAGAAGAACCTTAATCTTCCATGGGAAATTTCAAATGCAGTAAAGGCATTTAAAATATTCTTCAAAATGGTTATTTTAGTTCACTGAAAGGTTCTTTGGGGAACCATAAATGTTTTTTCTATGGCATCACTGCAAAAACACCCTTTGAAACCTTGTTTTTAAAACAGAATAACGGCTGTTATTTTATGCTGTTATAAGCACAACATCTATTTTCTGTTTCTTTCAATGAACAGTCACACTAGTGGTCAAAAAATCTAAATATTTCCTTAAGTCATTTATGCTTGTCAAGGCTGCATTTACGTGATCAACAATACAGTAAAAAAAAAGTAATATTGTGAAATATTTTGCACAGTTCAAAACAACCTGTTGCTATTGTAATATATTTTAAAAAGCAATTTCTTCCTGTGATGTAAAGCAGATTTTTCAGCATCATTACTTTCATTACAGTCTTCAGTTTTGTTTTGTTTGTTTTTTATTCAGCCAGGATGCATTAAATTGAACGTGACAGTAAAGACATTAATAATGTTACAAAATATTTATTTCAAATAAGTGCTTTTAAATGTTCTATTCACCAAAGTATCCTGAAATAAATCTGATCAAAAAATATCAAGCAGCAAAATGATACATTTTTCAACATATTTTCATGATTTCTGAAGGATCATGTGACACCGAAGACTGGAGTAATGGTGCTGGAAATTCAGCTTTGCTCAAAATATATTCAAATGGAAGACAGTTATTTTTAATTTGTAATAATATTTCTCAATATTGCTGTTTTTACTGTTTATTATCAAATAAATGCAGCCTCTGTGAGTATACAGGTACATACTCAAAAAAATAGTTTTTTGTTTTAATTTTGATGATTAGAGCTTACAGCTAATGAAAGTCAAAAATCAGTATCTCAAAATCTTGGAATATTTTTTTAGTTTTATACATGTGAGTTTCAATAAATGACCATTCATACAGTATATAGTCTGGTATCTCGTATTCTTTGAAAGCACAATAACATTGAACAATGCTGACTTGGCAATGGCCCAGAAGACAATCATTGTCACAGAGGGTCATACTGTCAAGCAAAGCCGATTCAAACACTTGGGAGAGCTTCACAAGGAGTGAACTGAAGCTGGAGTCAGTGCATCAAGAGTCACCACGCTCAGACATCTTCAGGAAAAGAGCTACCAAACCACTTCTGAAACAGAAACAGTGTCAGAAGCATCTTACCTGGGCTGAGGAGAAAAATAACTGGACTGTTGCCATTACTGATTTTGTATTTCATTTGTAAATCAAGGTCCCAGAGTCTGGAGGAAGAGTGGAGAGACACAGAATCCATGTTGCTTGAAGGACTGGTGTTAAGCATCTGCTGGTGTTGATCCACTGTGTTTTCTGAAGTCCACAGTCAACACAGCCATCTACCTGCATTTTAGAGCACTTCTTGCTTCCTTCTGCTGACAAGCTTTATGGGTTGCTGATTTCATTTTCCAGCAGGACTTGGCACCTGCCCACACTGCCAAAAGAACCAAAAGCTGGTTCAATGACCATGGTGTTACTGTGCTTGATTGGCCAGCGAACTCGCCTGACCTGAACCCCATTGAGAATCTATGGTGTATTGTCAAGAGGAAGATGAGAGACACCAGACCCAACAATACAGATGATCTGAAGGCCGCTATCAAAGCAATCTGGTCTTCATTACACCTGAGCAGTGCCACAGACTGATCACCTCCATGCCACGCCGCATTGATGCAGTAATTCATGCAAAAGGAGGCCCAACCAAGTATTGAGTGTATAGAAATGAACACTTTTCAGAATCCTGACATTTCGGTTTAAAAATATCCTTTTTTAATTGATATTATGTAATATTCTAATTGTCTGAGACACTGAATTTTGGGTTTTCATTATCTGTAAGCCATAATTACCAAAATGTCAAGCAATAAATGCTTGATATATTTCACTCTATGTGTAAGGAATCTATATAATATATGGGTTTCCCTTTCTCAAATGAGTGACAAAAAATATTGACCTTTTTCATGATATTCTATTTTTTTAGATGTACCTGTACAAAACTTCTTTCCAGAGCATTGAAAATTCTAATTATTCCAAACTTTAGTCTGGTAGTGCATGAGCTTTATTTTGACAGCACAGAAATGACATCATAAAGTCGTTCAGAAGCCATAACACGAACAGTAAACTTCAAGAGTGCAGAGATCCTGAGCAGTGTCAGCTGAAGGGCTCTGCAGTTGATTTTCCACACAATGAAATCCAGCAGTGCCTTTTGAACTCCCCTGACTGCTGGTTTCACAGAAAACCTCCCCCACTCTGCAGCAGCTCCGCAGCCCCTCCCCCCGCGTGATGTCACAATGTGCCCCGCAGGAGGCGTGTCCTTCCGCTTGTGGCTCAGCCTCACAGTCTGCGCAGGGAACAGGAAGAGAGCGAGAGAGTGTATGACTGTGTGTGAGGACGAGAGCTTGCTGTACTGTGGTACGGATTGAGGGAAGCCATGGGGAATTCACAGAAGAAGGCCCCCGGTCACGGAGAGGGAGGGGGCCCGCACTCTCAACCCGGGACCCCGGGGAACAAAAGGAGCCATGGAAACAACACAGCCAACTCAAAGGAAGTCCAAGGGAAGAGCACGGCAGTGAATGGCACCCTTTCAGCCGGCAAGAGCAAGGATGAGCCTCAGGGCTCTGGTCCGGCGCACAGTGGCACTGCTGGGGAGAGCTGTAATCTGGACGCTCCGTGTGGGGCCCTTCCTCCCTCACTAGCCAGGCTCAAAAATGAGGGCAATATGTTGTTCAAAAATGGACAGTTTGGGGACGCGGTGGAGAAATACACACAGGCCATCGATGGATGTATAGAAGCTGGTAGAGTACAAATATTCTGTTTTAGTCCTTGCTGTCAAAATCAGACATGACATTTTTGTGAAAAGAGCAGATTTAACAGTCAAAATTGTGCATTTTTGGTAAGGCTATAGACTATTTTGGCAAGGTAATCATTGTTTTAGTACACTCACATCAAAGTACTGCTTTTTAATGATTCTGGTGGGATATACTTTAATTTTGTGTTTAATTATCTTGAAATTATATATGATATATGTGGTAAAATAGTATATTTGACAAATTTTGTGTGCCAACTAACTATACTTATATGCCGATTTAAAATGATTTTTTTTTTGTCAACTAACATATTTGAACCATTCAGGTGGGGTACACGTATTTATTTCAAAATAATGTGTTAAAATATTGTATTTAACAATTTTTTGGTATCACCAAAATGGCAACATGGTATTTTATAGTATCTATTTTCCTACTCTTTATAGTACACTGAATTAAAAAAAAAAATACTTTATTTTATTTTATTAATGATTCTGGGTGGGTACCAAAGTATTTTGTGTTAAAGTAACTTTAATTATTTAACATGTTTATTTAATTTAAAATGTTAGATTTTGGAGTTAGCGAGATGGTATTTTTGGTAAGGTGATTGTTTTGGCCTGGCTATGGTTGTTTTATAGTATATTCACTTAAAAGCAGTTGGTTTTTAAAATATTGTGTTGGGATAAAGTATTTTGTTTAAGTATATTTAAATTAACATTAATAATATATTTAACAGATTTTGGTTTCAGCAAAATGCCATTTTTGGCAAGGTGGCAATATTTGAATACTTTCATAGTATACTGACTTAAAAGTACAAGATTTTTCAAATTAAGCACCATATTTCAAAGACTCTGGTGGGGTACAAGTACTTATCTTGAAATATGATATATTATAATTGATGTTATGTTGAATTGTGAACTACTAAAGCATCTATTGTGCAAACATTGAATAGATCCTGTTAAGCAGTGTTGAGTAATGCAGGGGAGGAATCCAATACCGGTTCATAGAGAGGCTCTGCTGTCTAGATGTTTCATGGAAAAGGTCTAAAACCGCTGTTCATCGATCCCTTGCATGTTGAGGACGCATTTTTGTGAAACAGAAGTGAAAGCGTTTAACAGAAATGCCTCTCATTTCCGCCACTTTGCATCGTGGGTGTGCCCTTTAACGTTACGTAATGGGCCTTTTGAAAGCAGGGATGTACTGTCTTTCTAAACGCAGCTTCCCCAGAGTGTTTACTCTATGACTATTATATCAGGTGACTAAACAAAATGTATTCCAACATGAATGGCTGCTTGAACACTGAACCCATCCTCCCACATGTATCTATGCAGATCTAAAGCTGCTTTCTCGGTCTATTTTCAGTGCTTTGCTTGTATTTTCAGGTATCGACAGCCCAGAGGATCTTTGTATTCTGTACTCCAATAGATCTGCTTGCTTCCTCAAAGATGGAAACAGCGCAGACTGCATTCAGGACTGCACCAGGTTAACCACACATTTACATACTCACTCTGTTCAATGGCCAGACTTTCACAGAATAATCAGAGCGGCGTTTAGCTTGGATTTGAGGTAATACTGCAAGTGCGTGTGACTGTCCCAGAAAGATTAACACCCAACACAGTTAGTTGCACTGTAAGGAGCTTTACCAGCAGGCTGGTTAACCGTCACTAAAATCCCCGGCAGTCTGTTACCGTGTTCTGCTCCTTTGAATGAATGAATGAATGATGATGATGCATTTATATGCTCCTTTGGAGGGAAATAATACAAGTTCAGTGAGTTTTGTAATCATACTGTACTTTCCACTGTCCTGTTTGGACGCATCCATTCTTTAATCCCATAATAGATCTTAGACAGGAAAGTTATGGGTAAATAAGAAAAAAAAAATCACACAATCTTTAGCTTATATTGTATTTTAGCATGAATATTTAGACTCCAACACATGCAGCTTTGTGAATGGCTTCCTTTGTAAATCGTGAGAGTTCATTGTAGGGCACAGGATCAGAGAAAGATCTTGATCCTCTGTTTTATCCTGTTTATTTATAGGGCTCTGGAGCTCCACCCCTTCTCGCTGAAGCCCCTCCTCCGGCGGGCGATGGCGTATGAGACTCTGGAGCGCTACAAGAAAGCCTATGTGGATTATAAAACAGTCCTGCAGATAGACATCAGCGTGCAGGCGGCTCACGACAGTGTGCACAGGTACAATTCACAGGCCCCAGGATGACATTTTTATGTTTACAAAAGTAGCTTTCTCAAAAGATAGTTTATTGTTGTCAATATCCTATAAATATCTTTAAAACAGGGTTAATGTATTAATTGTACATATTGATTTTATATATATACATATACAGGGCTGGACTGGGACAAAAAAATCGACCCTGGTATTTTTTGGTCCAGGCGGCCCACCACCACTTATCTATATATATTATATATAATATACATTACCAGTCAAAGGTTTAAGCCGTAAGATTTTTACTGTTTTTTTAACAGAAGTTAAAAAACCAGTCAAGACTATTAAGACAGTAAAAACAGCTTCTTCTGCTCACCAAGCCTGCATTTATTTGATCCTAGATACAGCAAAAGCAGTAATATTGTGAAATATGTTTATGTAAAATGACTGTTTTCTATTTGAATATATTTTAAAATGTTATTTATTCCTGAGATCAAAGCTGAATTTTCAGCATCATTACTCCAGTCACATGATCCCTTTGTAATCATTCAAGATTTCTGATTTGCTGCTCAAAAACATGTATTATTATTATTATTATTATGCTAAAGACAGTTGAATATAATTTTTTTTCGGGTTTCTTTGATGAATAGAGAGTTCAGAAGAACAGTATTTATCTGAAATATAAATCTTTTGTAACATTCTAAATGTTTTTATCATCACTTTTTATCAATTTAAAGCATCCTTGCTAAATAAAAGTATTCATTTCTATAATCCCCCACCCCCCAAAAATTATGATATTGACTCCAAGCTTTTTAATGGTATAGTGTATAATGGTACAAAAGCTTTTTATTTCATTCTCGTTCACCGTTCCTGGCTGGTGGAATGATCTCCCCCCCTCTATCCGGACTGCCGGATCCCGGTCAATCTTCAAGAAACAACTGAAAACTCATCTCCTTCAACTCTACTTGACTTCATCATAAACTTAAAAAAAATCTTCATCTTTCTCTTTCTCTTTCTCTTTATCTCTTTCCCTTGCTAGCTCGTACTTATTTGAACAATGCCTGAGACTTGGTGTTACGAGCACTTCCCAATTGTAAGTCGCTTTGGATAAAAGCATCGGCTAAATGACTAAATGTAAATGTATTTCAGATAAACGCTGATCTTTGGATCTTTCTATTCATCAAAGAATACTGAAAAAAACACTCAACTGTTTTAAATATTGATAATATGTAAAAATGTTTCTTGAACAGCAAATCAGCATATTAGAATGATTTCTGAAGATCATGTGACACTGAAGACTGGAGTAATGATGCTGAAAATTCAGCTTTGCATCACAGGAATAAATCACATTTTAAAATATATTCAAATAGAAAGCAGTTATTTTAAATAGTAAAAATATTTCACAAAATATACTGTTTTGCTGTTTTTAGGATCAAATAAAGGGTAAACAGAAGAGAATTCTTTAAAAAAACATTCAAAATCTTCAAAAACTCTTGACTGGTAGTGTAGATAGTAGCCTAAAATTGAATCTAGTTGTTTTGGATAAGAATAAAACGTCAGGTCCGACTATATTTTTAATTTAAAGTCTTTAATTTAAATCTAGATTCATTAGGATTGGCCCATGGAAACCTCTATGAACACACTTGACTTGGCAAAAAAAAAAGAGCAAGCCTGTTCTTGATAAAGCTGCTGCGAAATTGTGGGAAAAGCCGACGAGGAAGAAGTTGGGGTGCAGCGATCAAAATATTCATCACTCCGTCTATAGCGCATTGTGATTGAGTGATTTACGCTGTCAATACAGGAGACAAACCAATGGGCCACTTGCTGTTTGCTGTCCCTGCGTGATAGCAAAATAAAATTAAACTTTCTGTCTTAAATGCATCGGCCCACCGGAATAAATGCCGGTATGCCTGATTACCAATCCAGCCCTGTATATATATATATATATATATATATATATATATATATATATACACTCACCGGCCACTTTATTAGGTACACCTGTTCAATTGTTTGGTAACACAAATTGCTAATCAGCCAATCACATGGCAGCAACTCAATGCATTTATGCATCTAGAGGTGCATCTCAATAAATTAGTTAATTTATTAAAAATTTTAGGAAAAGTTAATTTATTTCAGTAATTCAACTCAAATTGTGAAACTTGTGTATTAAATAAATTAAATGCACCACAGACTGAAGTGGTTCACGCACAACCATCTCTAGTGTTTACAGAGAATGGTCCAAAAGAGAGAAAATATCCAGTGAGCAGCAGTTGTGTGGACGAAAATGCCTTGTTGATGTCAGAGGTCAGAGGAGAATGAACAGACTGGTTAGAGATGATAGAAAGGCAACAGTAACTCAAATAACCACTCGTTACAACCAAGGTCTGCAGAATACCATCTCTGAACGCACAACACGTCGAACCCTGAAGCAGATGGGCTCCAGCAGCAGAAGACCACACCGGGTGCCGCTCCTGTCAGCTAAGAACAGCACACGGAGGATACAATTCACACAGGATCACCAAAATTGGATAATAGAAGATTGGAAAAACGTTGCCTGGTCTGATGAGTCTCGATTTCTGCTGCGACGTTCAGATGGTAGGGTCAGAATTTGGCGTAAAGAACATGAAAGAATGGATCCATCCTGTCTCAATGGTTCAGGCTGCTGGTGGTGATGTAATGGTGTGGGGGATATTTTCTTGGCACACTTTGGGCCCTTAGTACCAATTGAGCATTGTTTAAACGCCACAGCCAACCTGAGTATTGTTGCTGGCCATGTCCATTCCTTTATGACTACAGTATACTCATCTTCTGATGCTACTTCCAGCAGGATAATGCAGCATGTCACAAAGCTCAAATCATCTCAGACTGGTTTCTTAAACATGACAATGAGTTCACTTTACTCAAATGGCCTCCACAGTCGCCAGATCTCAATCCAATAGAGCATCTTTGGGATGTGGTGGAACGGGAGATTCACATCATGGATGTGCAGCCGAAAAATCTGTAGCAACTGCGTGATGCTATCGTGTCAATATGGACCAAAATCTCTGAGGAATGTTCCCAACACCTAGTTGAGTCTATATCACGAAGAATTAAGGCAGTTCTGAAGGGAAAAGAGGGTCCAACCCGGTACTAGCAAGATGTACCTAATAAAGTGGCCGTTGGGTGTGTATGTATATATATATATGTATTAGTGCTGTCAAATGATTAATCGCATCCAAGATAAAAGTTTAGTCAGTACACACTCATATATTATTTAAACAAAACTTTTATTTTGGATGTGATTAATCATTTGACAGCACACACACATATATATATATATATCCCTTATATTTTACAATGCATTTTAAGTCATTTATGCTTATACTATTGGCAGTTTTTCACATCGAAAAGTCTGTACAAATATGGCCCAATGTACTATTAATATGAAGGAATCTTTCGTAGTAATTTTCCACAGGTGTTTTATTTTGAATTACACATTCCATGATTGTGTTTTAGGGTTAAAAGAAATGTCTGTAAACTTAATGAATAATGGTAAAAGGTACCAGTGCTGCTTCTGTTTTCTGTATGAAAAAATGTGTAGTCTTGTTTCAATTGGAAATGATTTTTTTATGTTGAAAATAGAATAGAAAATAAACTTCAAAAGATGTATTGTTTGAGAAAAATGGTCTTGCATATTTTTCTTCCTCAACTAAATTCATCTAAATTCAAGGACCTTTATATATTTTTCTACTAAAAAACGAGAGCAAAGTACTTAAAGGAATAGTTAACCCCCAAAAAAAGACAATTCTGTTTTCAATACTCACTCTCATGTTCTTCTAAACCTGTATGACTTTCTTTCTTCTGTTGAACACAAAAGAAGATATTTTGAGGAATGTTGGCAAACGAACAGTTTCAGTCCCCACTGACTTTCATTATATAGGAAAGAGTTCTATAAACGTCAGTGGAGACTATCAACTGTTTGTTTTTTCACATTCTTCAAAATATCTTCTTTTGTGTTCAGAAGAAGAAAGAAACTCCACACTCTTAAAAATAAAGGTGCTTCATGATGCCATAGAAGAACCTTTTGGTCAAAATGGTTCCACAAAGAACCTTTAACATCTGAAGAACCTTTCTGTTTCACAAAAGCGTCTTTGTGGCAAAAGAAGGTTCTTCAGATTATAAAAGGTAAGAAAGATGGTTCTTTAAAGAACCTTTGACTGAATGTTTTGTGGTACCAAAAATGGTTCTTCTATGGCATTGCTGTGAAGAACTTTTTACGCACCTTAATTGTTAAGAGTTCAGGTTTCAGGTTTGGAACAACTTTAGAGTGAGTAATGATGTAGTAATGATGAGTAATAATGAGTAATGATTGGGCAGTCGTTGGTCTAATGGATAGAGCGTTGGACTTGAAACCCGAGGTAACCCTGTGGGTTCGAATCCCAGCTCCGGCAGGAAGTCCACGACTGCTCCCCGGGCGCCGCACAGTCGGCTGCCCACTGCTCCAAGTGTGTGCACTTGGATGGGTTAAATGCAGAGAACACATTTCACTCCTCATTATACTCTGTATAATTGTGTATGTGACAAATAAAGCTCATCCGACAGAGGACAGAATTTTCATTTTTGGGTTCAATGGTAAGGAAAAATTCCAGTAATGTCATTTGTTCTGTCTGATTATGTTTGTGATGTGGTCTCAGAATCACTAAAATGCTGATCGACCAGGATGGTCCAGACTGGCGAGAGAAGCTTCCAGAGATCCCAATGGTTCCGCTTTCTGCCCAGCAGCACCGTAAAGATGAGCCCAGTGCAGAGGTTCTACAGGCCCGCGCCACCAGAGCCGAGCAGGAGAAGAGTGAGTTAACACCGCACCAGAACACTGCTACCAAACACAAGTGTATACTAGTAAAGCATTATTAATAAGTGTACACGGATGGAATAGTTTCAAATAGTAATATCTGTGCCTTTCACGCCTGAAAGGGTTAACCTCCATCTTTGAATATACAGTCCCCTCCATAGGTATTGGAACAGTAAAGACAAAATTTCTATGTTGGCTGTGGAGTCAAGACATTTGCAAATATGATTAAATGTTTCAACACATACATGTTTTACCAAATAAAAAGAACAGCACTTTTAGAGTTCATCCACTCATTGATGTGAGCATAAATATTGGGACAGTTGAACATAAGGCAGGTATAAAAGATTAAAAGCTATTATTTAGTTGCAGATCCCTTGCGCACAATCACAGCAGTGAATCTGTGACCCGTAGACATCACCAGACTCTTGGTCTCATCCTTTGAAATACTTGTCCCAGACATTATTGCAGCCAATTCCAATTGTTGCTTGTCTTGGGAGTTTCTGCCTTTATTCTCCTCTTCAGCTGGGGAAATTAAGGTTCAATCGGATTTAAATCTGGAGATTGACTTGGGCAATCTAAGACAAGCAGGGTGTTTTGGGTCATTGTCCTGATCCAATATGAAGCACTTCCCAATGAATCTGGTGGCATTTGCTTGAATATTTGTAGGCAAGATGGTTTTGTACCCTTCCAAATTCATTCTGCTACTGTCATCATACATAAGTCATCAGTAAAGTTGAGAGGGCCTGTTCCAGAGACAGCCATGCATGCCCATGCCATGACACCACCTCCACCATGCTTTACAGATGAGGCTGTATGCTTGGGAAATTTTGCAGTTCCCTTTTTTTCCACACTTTTGCTTTCTCATCACTTAGATAAAGGTTCATCTTTGCCTCATCGGCCCATAAAAAACAATTCCAAAACTCTTGTGGCTCACCTTTGTGCTTTTTTGCAAACTCTAATCTTGCCTTTCTATTTTTGGTGCTGTCGGAGGTTTGCATCTTGCTGTGTAGCATCTGTAATTCTGTGTCCAAGTCTCCTGAGGACAGTAAATTGTCAGAGCATCACCCCAGCTTTCTGGAAATTGTTGGTGATATTACAGACATGTCTTTTAGGGTTCATTTTCACAGCTTTTATGATTTGTCTGTCATCAACTACTGTTGTTTTCTCAGTCGATCAGGTCGTTGTTGGTTGCTGGTGTCACTGGTGGTTTCCAAACTCTTGATTTCTCCATGCCCTTTGTTTTTGCTATAACTCTAATTGACTTCGTCTTTTCTTTTAGCTTCCAAATTGCTTACTTTTCTCTCAAAGTCAGCTCCCTCATCTTCATCCTGGTTTGAGTGTCATCATCGAATGCAAGAATCAGAATACAGAAGTAATGGATATAACTGATATGACACATTCCCTGCTTTTAATATCTGAAGAATTAATGCAACAGGACACAGCTGATCACTTAGAAAGACCTGTGAGGCATCTGTTCCAACACTTATGCTCACATCAGATAGGGGATAACTCTAAAAGTGCTGAACTTCTTAGCTGGTAAAACATCTCTGTTGAATCACCCAATAATAAAATGTGACATTCTGTATTTTTGTCTCATATTCATCTTTTAATCATATTTGTTACTGTCTTGACTCCACATCCAACAGAGCAATTTTGTCTTTACTGTTCCAATACTTTTGGAGGGCACTGAATATCTTATTTGCATATTTACAAGGTAATTAAAAGTGGGACTCATTCGTTATTTTGAGTGTGAAATCTGCATATAATCGTATTCATGATTCAATGATGATTCATCAATAACTTTTGTACTGAAATTTTATCTAAATGTACAAACAGGAACAACTGAAATCACATATTCCAGATGGCCTTTTGAATGTGTTTGGAGGAAATTATATACATAGATATTCAATCTTAAATATTTTTCATTTAGTATAAGAGAAAGTAAAGGTGCATTATAGCTGTGAGGTTCCTCTGAATAAAAACACAGATATTACGTATGTAATGTTATAAATGTACAGCTGGCCAGTGTTGTTGGGTGTAATGCATTACTAAGCAGTTAATTACGTTTCCCTTTAAAAAGCAAAGCAAGTGATTATTATTAAAATCGTATTAATATTATTAATTATTACAATCCCAAGTTGTGTTTGTTAACATTAGTTGCACTGTGAACTACCATGAACCCAGTGTTGGGGTAACGCATTACAAGTAACATGAGTTACGTAATAATATTACTTTTTTCAAGTAACGCATTACTTTTTAATATACAAGAAAATATATTTTTAGTTACTTTTTTTCAATTTATTGTCTGACAGTGCGCCATGTGAACATGATTTTACTGTAGTTCTAATCTAGATTAAATGTGAATGTGTATTAATTCATCCCACTCGCAAAAAACAGATTCAGTATTCATCAAAATGAATTAAAACAGTGAAATGCAAACTCAGAATATGACGCAAAACCTGCAATAATTAAATATGTTAAACACAAATGTATCTAATCTCGTTTTACTAACCAATGTGTTTGCTGCTGACCTTTGATGATCCAGTTCAACCATACTAATAAGCAAAAATGACTTAAGATAAACTAACAATTGTTTTTTTATTTCTGAAGAGTGTTGAATTTCTCCTGTGTTCTTCTGTACAGACGTGATTTACTCTTCCTTCAGCCTGAGGTTTAATCAGTACACTTTTTGGTGTGAAAGGGCGTTTATATTTGCTTTAATTAGAATTTATTTAAAAAGTATCGTAAAAGTAACAACGCATTACTTTTCATAAAAAGTAGCTGAGTAACGTAATTAGTAACTTTTTTAGGGAGTATCGCAATATTGTAATACTTTGAGCTGTCTGTAATCTGGCTCTGCATTAAAGGTTTTCATTATGTTTGAACTGGTTTTAGGGAAGGTGCACTCGGCACTACTCAAGGATCTTGCTGCGTGTCTTTAGAGAGCGTATATTTGCTGAAAGAAATAATAAAATGCCTTCTCAGACCCACCTTAACCCCTAGTATTAAAGTATACAGCTATAATTGCTGTGTAAATGCATTCATGCCATTTCTGAGCAGCATCAAACAGTCTTTGGAAATGTCACCTCAGAAGTGCTTCTGTACCACCTGTGCAGTGTAAATTCTGTATTTTAGCATTCATTCGTGGATGTCCACATTAGGCTTCTTAACTAGTTTAACCAGAGAAACTTCCCTGGTCAACCAGTGTCAGCAGAACGATCCTGCAGGTTGATCTTTATTATTGAAGCATGGCTATACAGATCAGGACCAGCAAGGATATTCATGCTGAGGTTATGAAAGAGGGCTGCATGCATTAAAACATAATACATTTCCAAACAGAAATCCACACTGGAACACCAAAGACCTGCAAATGCAGGCCAGTGCTGATGAATAATACATACAGAAAAAATGCTGTTTAACAAATGCCCGCTGGGAAGCCTTATTAGGCTTGACATTGCGTGTGACGTCTGAGTTTTCTGTTGTTCACGTGTTTACAAGAATTATGCAAACAGTTTCAGTCACACGCTGCATTTGTCAGCATAGATGTACCGCGCTTGATGGCAATCAATTATGTAAAAGCGTAACATAGTCAGCTCTCGTCGTAATGGAACCAGACGGCTCTGGTTTCATTCTAACCTGAGAAAGGAAGACCCACATGATCACACGGCACACATCAGCACCGATCACATTAACAATGGGACAACCTTTGCTCTGCTGTCCTTTGAGCCATGTGAAGTCATGTTATTCCCTCTGCACTCGCTGCCTGCACTGCAACTGAACTCTTAAAATAAAGGTGTTTAAAAGGTTCTGCACAGCGATGCCATAGAATAACTATTTTTGGTTCCACAAGAAAACATTCAGTCCAGGGTTCTTTAAAGAACCATCTTTCTTACCTTTTATAATCTGACGCAGGGGTGTCATGCACTTATTATTTTTGAGGGGGCACAGGAGGTGGGGGTTAACACACCAGTAGGCTAATGTTGGACTCAATTTATGTTTTAGGCTATTCGAAATATTCCCAGTAATTAAACTGGAAGTAAATGCATTTTGCACCTTTATCATGTTCGTTAATCTATAACGGGCGATGGGCAAATTAGCATAATGCTCTATTAGGGTCATTCTATGGATATGTCAATTTTTCTGTCCCTATAAACTTTACAGAAATATTATACTTGAAAAACATTTAAGGGTTATGATTTCTTCATATTTTAAAATGAAACAATGTTATTTGAACAATTACACCTCCGTGTATGTGGCAATAATTGTTTTTCTATTTAAGTAGAATTTCAAGCATCACAAAACTGCTCGTCCCCTTAGCCATGTACAGAGGAAAAGTGCTTTATTTTGAGGTCCAAAACAGCTTTTTCGACCATTTAAAATACAATAATGTATTCATAATTATTATTATGATGTAAATTACATTTCATTTGAAGCTTTTAGTTGAACTCACTGGTATGACCTGCTTTATTGTTAGGGAATTATATAAACAAAACTAAAATACAAATGGATTAAACTACTTATTTTAGTGAATATACCATGATTGACAAAATATGGTTTGATACCTTGCTAAAGCCATTTTGTAAAATGCATTTTTCATGAAAATTGTCAATGGTGTTATGGTGTCACCTGACCTTCTTTATAGGTAAATAAATGCACACAAAAAAAATAACTGTCATTTATGTATATTCATAAAATCAAAAGGTAATCTAATAATGTGGTCTAATTTTAAATGTTAGAAAAATAAATACATTTTAAGAGATTGCCATACCAAAAGTGGACATTTCTGTAGAATGACACATTAACTTTTTACTTAAGTAGCACATATGGGTGTCATGCCTTAAAATATTTTTAAACGACTGACTTTGTATTTAACGTGACTTTAATAAAAAAAGAGATGCTCAGCTACACACCGAAGGCCGGAGGAGATGCTCAGCTACACACTGAAGGCTGGAGGAGATGCTCAGCTACACACTGAAGGCAGGAGGAGACGCTCAGCTACACACTGAAGGCAGGAGGAGATGCTCAGCTACACACTGAAGGCAGGAGGAGACGCTCAGCTACACACTGAAGGCAGGAGGAGACGCTCAGCTACACACCGAAGGCCGGAGGAGATGCTCAGCTACACACTGAAGGCTGGAGGAGACGCTCAGCTACACACTGAAGGCAGGAGGAGACGCTCAGCTACACACTGAAGGCAGGAGGAGACGCTCAGCTACACACTGAAGGCAGGAGGAGACGCTCAGCTACACACTGAAGGCCGGAGGAGACGCTCAGCTACACACTGAAGGCCGGAGGAGACGCTCAGCTACACACTGAAGGCAGGAGGAGACGCTCAGCTACACACTGAAGGCAGGAGGAGACGCTCAGCTACACACTGAAGGCTGGAGGAGACGCTCAGCTACACACTGAAGGCAGGAGGAGACGCTCAGCTACACACTGAAGGCAGGAGGAGACGCTCAGCTACACACTGAAGGCAGGAGGAGACGCTCAGCTACACACTGAAGGCTGGAGGAGACGCTCAGCTACACACTGAAGGCCGGAGGAGACGCTCAGCTACACACTGAAGGCAGGAGGAGACGCTCAGCTACACACTGAAGGCAGGAGGAGACGCTCAGCTACACACTGAAGGCCGGAGGAGACGCTCAGCTACACACTGAAGGCAGGAAGAGACCCTCAGCTACACACTGAAGGCCGGAGGAGACGCTCAGCTACACACCGAAGGCCGGAGGAGATGCTCAGCTACACACTGAAGGCCGGAGGAGATGCTCAGCTACACACCGAAGACCGGAGGAGATGCTCAGCTACACACCGAAGGCCGGAGGAGATGCTCAGCTACACACCGAAGGCCGGAGGAGATGCTCAGCTACACACCGAAGGCCGGAGGAGATGCTCAGCTACACACCGAAGGCCGGAGGAGATGCTCAGCTACACACCGAAGGCAGGAGGAGATGCTCAGCTACACACCGACGGCTGGAGGAGATGCTCAGCTACACACTGAAGGCCGGAGGAGATGCTCAGCTACACACTGAAGGCTGGAGATGCTCAGCTACGGCTGGAGGAGATGCTCAGCTACACACTGAAGGCTGGAGGAGATGGTCAGCTACACACTGAAGGCCGGAGGAGATGCTCAGCTACACACTGAAGGCTGGAGATGCTCAGCTACGGCTGGAGGAGATGCTCAGCTACGGCTGGAGGAGATGGTCAGCTACATACTGAAGACCGGAGGAGATGGTCAGCTACATACTGAAGGCAGGAGGAGATGCTCAGCTACACACTGAAGGCCGGAGGAGATGCTCAGCTACACACTGAAGGCCGGAGGAGATGCTCAGCTACACACTGAAGGCAGGAGGAGATGGTCAGCTACACACTGAAGGCCGGAGGAGACGCTCAGCTACACACTGAAGGCCGGAGGAGACGCTCAGCTACACACTGAAGGCCGGAGGAGACGCTCAGCTACACACTGAAGGCTGGAGGAGATGCTCAGCTACACACTGAAGGCTGGAGGAGATGGTCGGCCTCACATGACAACACTCAGTGTCACTAACTGAATGTAACTTGTGTGTCAGCAGACGAAAACTAACTGCTGTGGCGTAAACTCAGGATTTCAAATAGTTTTTCAGTGATCTTAAAGTATTATACAGGTATGTCAAACTTGGAAACCTTTATTACATGGGTTTTCAACTCTGGCCCTTGAGGTCCACTTTACTGCAGACTTGAGCTCCGACCCTAATAAAATACACCTGAACAGGCTAACCAAGATCTTTAAGATTACTAGAAAGTCACATGCAGGAGAGTTTGCTTGAGGTTGGAGCTAGTCTATAGGGATTGGACTGTGCATAAAGGTTTTATTGCCTTATGCTGCTTTTCATGTCAGACATTAGGACAATTCTCACTTCATTTTTAATACTTATATTAACCTCATGCACCTCATATTGGATCTGCTTGCACAAACACTGTTTTAGACAACTGTGACGGGCACAGAATTGGACACAGTATAGCAATGATTGACTGTTTTGAGATTTCCACAGAGAAACCATTCAGTGGGAAAGTGTGTGTCAGGATGTTTTCTACATACAAGCTCTATTAGTGTTTGACAGGTCATCTCGCACTTCTAAGAATCCATGTAGAAAGGGTCATCAGAAATGTTTGGCAGAAGCATCAAATCATCATCTTAATGTATACAGCTTTCTTTGTAGTACTTACACTGTGTCCACTTAACAAAACAGTGTGCTGATGATTCATCATGCTTGATACATCTTCTGTTATGTGTTTTTAAGCTGATTTTTAATCTGTTTCATTAATAATAAAGTATGTATAATACCATTTTCATAAATGTGTTTTTGATTGTCTTCTTGTTATGGGTAAGTGTAACGAGGTTGGAGGCAGAGATGTTTTTTGTGTCAGGTAACGTTAGTATGCATCAGTGTTAATTGTTAATCATCAATGACAAATTATAAAATGACTGTTCCTAAAAAAAAGGCTGAGATTATCTCGGTACCGTATCTACTTGGTTTGCATCTGTTTCTCCAGTATGAAGATTGAATCTGTCTTTATTGTACGGCTCTGTACACTTTTAGTTCACTACTCAATGCAACGATACCTTCAAAATGGCGCGTCGGTGACGTCACACCTAATAAACGCACATGACTCGGTCAGCCAGCGCGCACCCTGAACTCATCTGAACAACTCTGATTGGTCTTTACATTCATAAGCTCAACATACTCGTCTGTGATTGGTTATAATGCACAGAGCTGTATAAACATGTCTGTCTCTGGCTCAGCGCCAGCGAACGCAGATTTAAATTTAGCAGCTGATCATATGATGCACTGAATGTTCTATTCATGAACGATACAACGTGATTGTATCAAATATTCTTTTGGAAGCTGCTTTGAAAATCAACTTGGATTTTCAGAAACAGAAAGAATCTTCAGATGTTAAATGTTCTTTGTGGAACCATTTAGACAAAAAGGTTCTTCTATGGCATCGTGAAGCACCTTTCATTTGAAGAGTGGAGACCAGCCACTGCAAACCTGCCAAGCACAAGCCTGTGTAGTGAAGTGTGCCGACTTTGAGTAACATGCCCAGCTCTCATTTCACCCTAAAATCAACAGAAACATATACAACATTTAGCGGTGTTGTTATTGTTAACAAAATCTATTAGAAAATTGTTTTTTGGTAATTGAAATAAAGCTGAAATCAAATAAATATAAATATTAGATGAAAACCTAAACGTAAAACCTGAAACGTTGTCTGTAAGTACTAAAACTACTATTTAAAAAAAAGCTAAAAAGTAAATGTAATTGAATATATATATATATATATAAAACTACTACAAATGGCAAAACCACATAACAAAATTACTTTAAAAAAAACCTAAACTAAAATTTAAATGAAAACTGAAAATAAAAAAATAAAACAAATTCAAAAATATTTATAATTACTATAATTGTATAGAAATGACACTAAAATAACACTGGACATTACATTTTGCATAAGCTTATTTGTTTTACTATTTAGATTTTTTGTGTTGTGACATTAATTTCATTACAATTAAGGATATATTCACCTTGAATTTTCAGTACTGTAATACAGTACAGTAACTACACAGTAACAACACAGTAACTTTGATCTTAAATGTATTTTACTTGCATCATTAAAATGTTTCTGTTGTTGCACTACAATAATGCGAATTTGGGAGGAAATCTGCTTAAATTAGATTACATTTTGATTTGTTTGTTTGCTTTGTAATATTGAGAATTATGACCCAGACATGTTCTTGACGGGTTTTGTGACATTCACTCTTTTAGAGTGGATAGCTATAATTTAGGGATGTATTCAGAAGTGTAATTCTACTGTAAATCGACTTTCTCTGCAGGCAGAAAAGAAGAGGCTCGGTTCACGTCGCTGAAACAAGAAGGAAATGACTTTGTGAAGAACGGCCAGTTTCAAGGTGCTGTGGACAAATACAGCGAATGTCTGGCTATCAAACCTAATGAATGTGCCATCTACACTAACAGGTAAACCTGTCCTATACTTTACAGCTGTTATTATAGCCAAACACAAGCTGTGTTCTGAAAAGCACAATCTTTTTTGGACATAAACTTTTAAACTGTTAAACACAGACCTACTGGGAGCTACAGTAGGTTGTTAATCAGTGGTAAATGCTTTTGTTAAAGCCACCAGTTTGGATTATTTCAACTTATTAATTTTTTTAAATAATCATGCAAAACAGCAGAGTACAAGTACATTGTGAAAAACTGCATTACCCATGATTCTGCAAAGAAATCTCAACCAATCAGATAACTGAAATGTATATTAATACACACACACACACACACACCTATGTATGCATACATATAGAAATTTAAATGCATAGTTTTATATCTATCTTTCCTTTTGAATTTGATTTCGTCATTCGCAATGCATCATGGGATTGTAGTTCTTAGTTCTTTCATTAAAATGCAGTCTTTTTGTCCATTTTTTTTCTCTTGAAGACCGAAAATAAATCGTCTTCCGTACAGGAAAAATAAATGGGGGAAAATGGTGCTGAAAGTAGACAGACACATTTGTGCTTTATGCAGTATGTATATTATACCGAGACATTCAGGCACAAAATGAAATTCAAATAGAAATGTTTCATTTCTAAAACAATGAAAACACCACTTATTGAATTATACTTGCAACAAAAAGAGCACGTGTAACAATAGTAGCATACCACTGTTTAAAATGTTGCATAATGCATACTGTACATGCATAATATAGTGTACACTGTACAGCATGAAGCAAGCAGTAAGCTAGTAATCTGTTCTGAACACAGCCGCAGTTTGGTGCAGCTAAATACTTACAAAGTAGCAATGAACTGAACCAGCTGCACATGTTGTCCTGAGCCTTCCAGAAAGTGCTGAGACTGGAGCTGCTCAGACGAGGCTATTCAGTCAGCAGTTAGCTCTGACAACTCCAGCATAAAACACCCACACCGGAGGAGAGAGAGTCAGGCCGCACTGCTGAGTGACAAATGTCTGCTGTGTTTTCCAGAGCGCTGTGCTATCTCAAACTGGAATGTTTCGCAGAAGCCAAACAGGACTGTGATTCTGCGCTTCAAAACGAGCCAAACAATAAGAAAGCATTTTACAGACGGGCACTAGCACACAAAGGCTTGAAGGTTTGTATTATGTCATCAAATATGCCAATTATAGTCATAAGATAGCATGTCTCCTTAATTTTTTGTGCATGTCAAATATTGTATATAATGATTGTGCATGCAACAGACATTAAACTAACCGTATATCATAATAGTGCTGAATTGAGTGCAGTAAGGCAGAGTTTTGATGGTCTGTCTGTATGTTTTCCCCCAGGACTACTTGTCAGCCAGCACTGATTTACAGGAAGTACTGCAGTTAGATCTGAATGTGCAGGAGGCCGAGCAAGAGCTGGAGACGGTGACTAACCTGTTAAGAGAGAGTCTACTGGCTAATTCTCAAGGTAAAGTCTCACTGCTAACGAACATGTAGGGAGAGACCAAAACAAGCACAGTTCAGACCATGTAGGAAATCAGTTTCTTGGAAAAACTGTTACTTTTAAAAGTAATGCATTACATAATGCGCTACTCGCTAAAAAAAGTAACTAATTACGTTAGTAATGTGTTGTGTTACTTTTGCGTTACTTTTTCTTTTTTGGGCTAGGCTTGCTTGTTTTTTATAAGTAATTTTATTGCCAAATAAAAGCTTGTTTACACCAAAAGTGAAGTGAATAAGCCTCAGGCTGAAGGAAATGTCCATTCTGTACAGTAGAGGGCGCATAATTACTTAGCCACCAGAAAGTAAAGTAAGGGATTACTGTTCATTTGTAGGTCATTTAATTAGTTACTTATAAAGTACTTGCGTTACATACAGTAAATAATTTCAACAGTTCTAAAATCAATATTAAATTTGAAATCTAAATTTACCGTCTAAAGATAAAATTGAATGCAGCAGCTTTAACCCTCCGCGCGCCGGCTCGTTCCCTTTCAGATTCCCCTAAAAGCTTGAAGTGTCTACTTTTAAATGAACGAATTCAAATGGAAAACTAATATTCCTGATTATGTAATCCGTATGAAAGCGAGGTACAGTCTTTCTTGTATCTGAGCTCCTTATATGCAGTCACCTGCACGCAAACGCCCTCCCCTAGATACAAAAAAAAATCAAGATTCATCTAATTTTCATCATTTTTGAAAGGGAAGCTACTATGAGGAATTGACCTCATTAAAACAGAGCGATCTAATACGACTTTATTCAGCAGAGAAGATGATTTCATGTATTCTTACCTACATTAGTTAACTGTATTTTTACATAAACCTGTACAGATTTTACTAGTTGGGCTTTTCCTGAACATCTTGCCAAACTGAAATGTATTGTTTACCTTTTAAGCTTTTTTGTTATTCAGATATTTTGCAGAATATTTCTATTTGTTAACCAAAGAAGGTTACAAAAGTTTAAGCATTACAGTTGTTTTAAAGCTAAAAGGCTAAACTATTCTGTTTGACTCAAATTTAAAGAATAAAGAGTTTAGTTTCTATTAAGGTTTATATGGATTTTAAGATGTAGCCTAATTCGCGATTTGAATAATTAAGTTACTTGTTGAGTAACTAAGTTACTTTTCAGACAGAGTAATTAGTAATTTAAATACAATATTGATGAAGTAATTAGTAACTGTAATTAATTACTTATTGAAAGTAACTTACCCAACACTGAGTTTAACTAAAGTCATTTTTGCTTAATAGCATAGTAGAATTGGATCATTTATTAAAGGTCAGAAGCAAAGACACTGGTTAATAATAACATATTTAATTAGTTCAGGTTTGCGTCATTCTGAGTTTGCATTTCACTGTTTTCATTTTTAGGAATACTGAATATTTTTTGTGCTCGTGAGCTGAATATATGCATGTTCACATTTAGTTTAGAACAGTGGTTCGCCACCGAGTCAATACTTCAAGCCCACCCCCTATACCACCCCAACCTTTTCTATAAAAAAAAAATGGTATTCTAGTGTTATTACCTTTTTATCTCCATGTAATATTTTTTTAACTAAGCAAATTCAAGATAGACTTAAACTTAATGCACTTAATCGCCTTTGCCGTGATTACAGTCGTCATTCATAAAATCCTTGCTAGTGCAACAATGGCTTGTTTATCCAACCGAGAGCTGTAGTTTGCGTATCATATGCTCAGGCAGCGGTCGGGTGTTCTGAGCCGCTGTTTAGTGTGTATTTCACACAGCATGATGAGAAACGGCTTGAGCTGCTCCGAAACACAGAATTAGATCACAGAAGCCTACGTGCAAGAGAGGTGGTGCTGTTATTTTTTTCGAACTACCTAAAATGATGAAAACCATCTTGAGAGAAATATGTACAGGTGCATCTCAATAAATTAGAATGTCGTGGAAAAGTTCATTTATTTCAGTGAACTGAATTTTAACATAAACCCACCAATTCACTATTTCAACAAATTAGAATACTATGACATGCTAATCAGCTAATCAACTCAAAACACCTGCAAAGGTTTCCTGAGCCTTCAAAATGGTCTCGGTTTGGTTCACTAGGCTACACAATCATGAGAAAGACTGCTGATCTGACAGTTGTCCAGAAGACAATCATTGACATCCTTCACAAGGAGGGTAAGCCACAAACATTCATTGCCAAAGAAGCTGTTCACAGAGTGCTGTATCCAAGCATGTTAACAGAAAGTTGAGTGGAAGGAAAAAGTGTGGAAGAAAAGATGTACAACCAACCGAGAGAACCGCAGCCTTATGAGGATTGTCGAGCAAAATCGATTCAAGAATTTGGGTGAACTTCACAAGGAATGGACTGAGACTGGAGTCAAGGCATCAAGAGCACCACACACAGATGTGTCGAGGTATTTGGCTACAGTTGTCGTCAGAGGCGTCTTATCTGGGCTAAGGAGAAGAAGAACTGGACTGTTACCCAGTGGTCCAAAGTCCTCTTTTCAGATTCATTTGGAAACCAAGGTCCTAGAGTCTGGAGGAAGGGTGGAGAAGCTCATAGCCCAAGTTGCTTGAAGTCCAGTGTTAAGTTTCCACAGTCTGTGATGATTTGGGGTGCAATGTCATCTGCTGGTGTTGGTCCATTGTGTTTTTTGAAAACCAACATCACTGCACCCGTTTACCAAAAAATGTTGGAGCACTTCTGCTGACCAGCTTTTTAAAGATGCTGATTTCATTTTTCAGCAGGATTTGGACCCTGCTCACACTGCCAAAACCACCAAAAGTTGGTTCAATGAGCATGGTGTTGGTGTGCTTGACTGGCCAGCAAACTCACCAGACCTGAACACCAGAGAATCTATACGGTATTGTCAAGAGGAAAATGAGAATCAAGAGACCAAAACAATGCAGATGAGCTGAAGGCCACTGTCAAAGAAACCTGGGCTTCATACCACCTCAGCAGTGCCACAAACTGATCACATCCATGCCACGCCGAATTGAGGCAGTAATTAAAGCAAAAGAAGCCCCTACCAAGTAATGAGTACATATACAGTAAATGAACATACTTTCCAGAAGGCCAACAATTCACTACAAATGTTTTTTTTTATTGGTCTTATGAAGTATTCTAATTTATTGAGATAGTGAATTGGTGGGTTTTTATTAAATGTGAACCAAAATCATCACAATTAAAAGAACCAAAGACTTAAACTACTTCAGTCTGTGTGCACTGAATTTATTTAATACACGAGTTTCACAATTTGAGTTGAATTACTGAAATAAATGCTTAAATTTAATTAATAAAATAAATAAATACTTTTCCACGACATTCTGATTTATTGAGATGCTCCTGTAATTGAAGAGAAATTTGATTATTTAGTTTGGCATACCATTCGTTTTCATGAAGAGGGCGGGGTTTATGACCCATAATGCAGCCAGCCACCAGGGGGCGAAATAACCAGTCTGGCCAGTCGCCACATGCTACAAGAGTGACTACAAACCACAGCCAATCAGAAGAGCATGTGAGCGGAGCTAGCGCTCTCTCCGACTTGTAACTAAAATGTAAAAAAAATTAACATTATTCAAAATACATACCCAGCAAGTGATACAATATTTTTTTTAAATACAGTTGTAGGTTGACAGTTTACAGATCGAGCAAAATGATATTCGAACTCAAATTAAAAATGTTTAGTACTGTACAAAAAACTTATCTGAGATAATCAATGACCTGTCAACCTGCTGCCAAGCTGCTGTTGCTCATCGTCGCGTTATTAGGACAGGACACGGTGCAACAATCATTTAAATAGTTTAGCTTACATATTTGTTTAAACAATATCACTGTTGTTCATTAAACACAAAGTTAAAGGGTTACTCCACCCCAAAATGACTCACCCTCAGTCTTTAATGACTCACCCTCTTGTCGTTCCAAACCCGTAAGACCTTCGTTCTTCTTCAGAACACAAATGAAGATGTTTTTGATGTATTCCGAGAACTCTCTGACCCTCCATCCATAGACAGCAATGTAATAAACACGATCAAGGCTCAGAAACATAGTAAGGAGATCAGTAAAATAATCCATGTGACATCAGTGGTTCAACCTTAATATGGGGGCAGTCGTGGCCTAGTGGATAGAGCGTTGGACTTGTAACCCGAGGTTGTGGGTTCGAATCTCGGCTCCGGCAGGAATTGTCCACGAGACCCTTGAGCAAGGCACCGAACCCCCAACTGCTCCCCGGGCGCCGCATCGTCGGCTGTCCACTGCTCCAAGTGTGTGTGCACTTGGATGGGTTAAATGCAGAGAACAAGGTTCAAGGTTCAAGGTTCTTTATTATTTGTCACATACACAATCATACAGGGTATAATAAGTAGTGGAATGTTAGTCGGGACAGGTCCGCTCAATGGAAAGTGCAAAACAAATAAAATAAAATAAAAACATAAAAATAACATAAAAGCAATAAAACTATGAAACTGCTGGTTATACTCTGTAGAATTGTGTATGTGACAAATAAAGCTCATCTGAGCTTAATCTTTAAATTTTACAAAGAGAATACTTTTTGTTTGCAAAGAAAACCAAATGACTTTATTCAACAATTTGTCTCCTCCGCGTTAGCGCAGCATCATTTTGGAGAGTATCCACTGAGCGTAAACCATAGGTGTATATATACGTAGATGTCTCATTAGCGACTGTTTCTATGGGACGCTATACGAAAGCCATCCGCCATATTGTAGCGGTCAACTTGACGTCATTCACCATAGTAATCACTGAATATTCGAAAGATGCCACAATCCTGCACAAAATGGCTCAACGGCTCTGTGCGAACCTACAGTATGGTAAATGACGTCAAGTGGACCGTTTCATGATGGCGGCCGCATCTACATACCTGAAGCGGTCGAATATGGCGTTTAAATCTGCATTTCATGACACAATAACAGTAATATTTAGAAAATGATGCGGGTTTTCCCCTCCGCCATTAACGCTCGCTGATTGGTGCGAAATGCATTCTGGGAAACCTGGCTGCCTCAAGTTCGCACAAGTCACCTGGATGCAACCTAGATAAAAGGGGCGGAGCAAGAACACATTCAGGGATTTGAACAGTACTTAGCTAGATGTAAACTTTGAATTGGAACAGTACTTGTGCCATGACTGATAACGTTTCACAAGTCCACAAGAACACAAGTCGTGTTACTTCCACTGCTGTCTATAGAGGGTCAGAGAGCTCTCAGAATGCATCAAAAATATCTTCTGTTCTGAAGATGAATGAAGGTCTTGAGGGTTTGGAACGACATGAGGGTGAGTAATTAAAAACAGAATTTTCTTTTTTGGGTGGAATAACCCTTAAATACTAAGTAATATAAATATTAGACACAATAATGCCCCTTACTTGACTGTTTTCCGAGCATCACACAGCAATGGCCTTACTAAATGAATCAGTATTCTGAACGAATCGGTTGAGTGAATCGTTCACTGACTCGCCGCCACCTACTGGTGAGACCTGAGGATAGTCACTTAAAAATCCCCACCACTAATGAACAGACTGGGACCAGCACTATTTATACTAAGTTTATAAACGTGATTGCAGAATGGAGCAACGGATCATTTAAGTATTCTAGAAAGTGTGTCATAAAAAACAGAAACCTGAAAACACCCAAACCACTATTTATCTAACAGAAATATTTCTATAATCAGCCATGGCACCTCAGTGAACTTGAATCTTAGGTTTAGCTGATTAGTGGTGTTTACTGAGGCAAGGGTCATTATTACTATTGCTCATAACCGAATAAATCTGTGATCCTTAAGTACTAAACTTTGACTCATAACCATGTGTTTATGCAACAGATATAATACAGAGCAACTTTATGTTCTTTAACTTTTATGTTTCTCACTAAAAAAAAGAAAGTCACAGAGACTCACATTGAGAGAGGATTGTGGCTCATATCTAGAGATCAAAATAAATTGAACAGACACAAACTACTCAGAATACATGGGTGATGTATTGGCAACCATCTACAATGGCCTGTCATCATGGTGGGGAGTTATGCACAAGACAGAACTCATATTTTATACAAAAATATGTGTATCTTGTTTAGCTTTAAGGCCCATTCACACCAACGGTAATAACTATAGCAATAACTAAAGTTTTAATGATCGTTCTAATTCCGTGAGAATTATGTTCATACTACATCTATAACAACACAGAGGAGCGTATGGAAGCCCATTTTCGCCACAGAATAAAAAAGAAATTTTTTCTCTTTTTATATGTAACCTTGAGATTGTGAGAAGAAAAATAAGAATTGTGAAAAAAAAGTCACAATTAACTTTTTATTGTTTTATTCTGTGGCAGAAATAATTCTGTGCATCTCACAATTCTGACCTTTTCTCACAATTCTACATTTATTTTTCATAAATTCTTCTCCAATTTTCCTCCAAATGCTGAGTTCATGTCTAGCAAATTCTGACTTTTCTCCAACCCAATTCTGAGCTTGCATATTGCAAATTGCAATTTTGTATCGTTCTCTCGAGGTTCAGCATATACACCAAATGTTGCACTTAAATGGCAACACCTGGCTTTAATCTGACGCACTTGATGCTGACTATGACTGTTTCCTCTCTGCAGGTTGACATCGAGGCAATAAAGGAATAGAGAGCTACAGGAAGAACAGACCCTCCTTCATTAAAACCAGACACAGTGGATCCTGCGAGCCTGAGAATTCCAGCTCACGGGTCCTACAGTCCCGCCACAAGTCCACTCATCCTTAGACTGTCATGCGCTGCAACTTAAGTTTCCCTTCCAGCAAACACTCATTTCACCTTCTTCTAGGAATATTGTCTGATGCAATGCTGACAATACAAAGCATGCAAATGGTTCATACTCTGTAACTGGCTTCAGTAGGCACGTGTGAGCATGGCACGGCTGGGAAGCGTGAAACAAATGGGATTCTCGGGTTATGATGGGATGGATGTCGTGTGTATCAGAGAGAATGTGCCTTTTAAAAGAAGCTGTGGCTCACATATGGAGTGAATTAACACTCACAGACAAAATTGTATTGGAATTTAATTTGCTACATTTAATTATCTCATTTCTCAGGAGTTAATATATTTTTAATAGCTGTTTCATTGTATTGTGTAATATATATACATGTAGCTCGTGTAAAAAAAATGTTGGACATATTCCAGCCTTCAGCCCCAACCATTGTCTCAATATGCGTAGATAAAACCAGATCCCACAAGGTATGAATGTGCAAAAACAGTAGATGTAGTTTTTCTTTGGGATGTCAGCAAAAGAATTATGTTTTCAGAGAAATAAATTTGCATCAGCTAAATAAATGGCTTTATAAATTATTAGGTGAAATATTTTTGCCATTGGACATGGTTATTTTCTGAAATAATATAAAGTGTTTCATAATCGCAAATATTAATCAAAAATGCATTAAAAACATGAAATATTATAGTAATTTAAAATAAATGCTTTATATTTGAATATATTTTAAAATGTAATTTATTCCTGTGATATCAAGCTGAATTTTCAGCATCATTTCTTCAGTGTCACATGATCCTCAGAAATCAATCTAATATGCTGATTTGCTGCTTAATATTTTTGTGGAAATCACAATACATTTCTTTTTATTCTTTGAATAAAAATAATTAAAAAAAATCATTTATTTGAATGAGATTTTGTAACCAATACAGTCACTTTTGATCATTTAATGCATCCTTGCTGAATAAAAAATTATTACAGACCCCAAACTTTATACTTATATATTCAATTTTACATATTATAAATTAATTAAATTCAGTAATTACAAATTTCCATTTGAAATAGCCAAGACAAAATACTTTAACAGCATTTATTAATCTCAGTTACAGAACAATGTGCTTTTCTATTTAAACCTGAAAATAAAGAAGTTTAACTTTGAAAATTATGTATTATTATATCATAAATGAAACGTAGGAGATCTGTGACTGACTCTACACACAAAAAGTGAACGCATCCTCAAATCATGCTGGTCACATGATCATCATGTTTTGTTGATGTCAACTTGAGAGCTGAACTATAACATTAACCAAATGAATACATTTTTAAATTCACTCAAACTCTTATGCTAATATTTCATACCCAACAGTAAATATGCAGTTATATCCATTCCATTCACTGCCATTATAAATAGATCTGACATAGCAAACTACAGAGACCACATAACTGGATTCATGTTTTTATTTTCATTTAGATATGCATTTACACGCATATTATAAAGCAAATATACAAATAAGAAGCGTTTTTGAACAAGTTAGAAAATCAATCGGCCCTAGCCTCTGAAATAATATTAGTACAGATATGGGCAGGCTCAAAACATAAGAAAAAAACACTAAAGAAATAGAAGGAACAAAAACAAGAAACAAAGCAGCTTGTGGCATTGAATCAGTCCCGAGAGATTACGGAGCAGCACCAGAACGGCAGCGAGAAAGAACAGAAATGAAGCCGATGAACAGTGCAAACACGAGTCCGAGGAGGCGTCTGTAAACCGTGAGTGTGTTGAAGTGTGCAGGAGACGTCATCAGTGAGCCTGAGTGCTGTCTTTGGTAGGCGGTTAGCACAGGGACGCTAGGAAACGATGCTACGCCACCTCGCTAACATTCAACGCAGCCTCATCCAATACATTTGAATTCATAAGACACAAACCGGAAAACAAATGTGGTTCATCTATGATCCGAAAGGCACCATGAGTCAATGCAGATACAAAAAGATAATTAAAAATCACTTAATCAGTTGAAACAACCTGAATGTGATTACCATCATAGCCTTTACAATGAAAGTAGTTGCATTTTGTGTTTCAAACAAGATGCAGATCTTTCTGATTTATCAATACAAACCCATTGCATCCATAATAGCCAATTATGGACTTGGTTTTGCAAGCCAAAGTAAAACATGCCAGACTCGCTTCCTCCCATGAAAGGGTTTGGTCAAGTTCCCCGTCGACTCAGGGGACGCAACACTGCTTCATCCAGCTCTTCACCGGCTTCAACACATCTACCTACTTTCCCCAAAAAAGGAAAATACGACGAGAAAAAAGAAAAGCCCAAGAAATCAAAAACAATCATGTACAAGAATCATTGCTGTGAAAGGGAAGTCTACTATTGGCTGGTCCCTCATCGGCTCATCTTGCATCAACATCGGATCCCTCCAGACTTCCTCGTCGCAGACTCCTCCAACTAAAGCTATATGCTGGCTAACTGAGAATATATGTGTACATGTGTAGTGAAGGTGCTCCTGAATACACGGGTCAGTCGCATGGTATCGGTCATATTCCAGTCCAAAACTATGGAATAAGAAATTATATTGAAAGAAAATTAAGCCTATTTGTAGAAACGATAAGGTTTGTGACATTTTCATGAAAGTTAAGCAATTCAAATGACTATTGGGGAAATAAATCTTATTACTGTAGTGCATAAATTAGATATATTTAAATACTGGCAGCATTTGTACTGATGATTTTATTTTAAAGCAATACAGAAACAAAATACTGCTGTATAGTATTAAGAATCTAGTAAATAATAATCAGGAATTATTAAAACTATACTACAATACAAGAGAAAGAGGGAGAAAAATGTGCTTAAAGCAATAGTCCACCCAAAAATGAGAATTCAGTCATTATTTACTCATCCTCTTGTTAAACCCATGAAAGATGTTTTGAAGAGTGTTGGTAATCAAACCGTTTTAATTGTCATTGACTTCTATTGTATTTGACAACACAATGAAATTCAATGGGAACCAAAACTGTTTGGTTACCAACACTCTTCAATTTAAATAATCTTATGTTTCACAGAAGAAATACAGGGTTTGAAACAGCATGACGATAAATGACAGAATGTAAATTTTTGGGTGAACTATCCTTTTAATTAACATGAAAATGTCTCAAATCAAGGGCATCCTGAACAGAGGCTTCGTTTCCAGTATGCAAGGAATTATATATTTTTTTCCTTTTAATTTTGGGGTGAAAAACGAGCTGGACACGTTTTATCTACACCTCACTGGTGAGGCGACACTGAACACTGAAACAGAGGCGTGTGTGATTGACAGCTACATCAGCATCATCAGTCTCTGTGCATCACTTGCCGCCTTACATTCATCTGTTGCCTTTCTGAATTTTTTCCGCGCTTCGGTCCAACTATAAGCACGGACCGACTGTCGATCAAACGGTATCCTTTGGTCACAGCGAGCTTTCTGAAACCTTGAGGCACATCCTGCCCTTGACCGATGTAAATAGTGGCGCTCCTTCTCCAACATTCAAAAACAAGAATCAACCAACCGGGATGTTAAACCTCCATGAAACGAGCTTTAAAATCTTCAATTCAGTGTGCAATCCTTGGTAATAAAGGTTAGCTGTGAAAGCTAGCATGTGTGTCTGGTTATATCTCTGTTTGAATGCAAGCGTTACGCACAGGACTAGTCGGCTGAGGAAGGTTGTTATTGCGTTCTTTAGGCGAGCTCTGGCGCACATCAGCTGCACATATTAAACTCACATTCTCCTCTGCAATGTAGCATAGCGGGCGCTCTGCTGCCCCGTCAGGGGTCAGAGGGGCGAACGCAGCTTGCGGGAAGATCCCAGAAGCGGGACAGTTCTCCAGCCGGTCGTTCTCAACCTCTGGAAGCGGGCTGACCGCTCCGGCCGTGTTGGGATGTCGGGCGTGGGACTCGTAGCAGGGCGGTCTGCAGGAGTCCAGGTCAGAGCAGCTGAACTCGGAGAAGTGGCTGGAGTGTGAGTCGGCCACAGACGGCAAGCTGCCGCTCAGAGAGGGCGAGTCTAACTCGCTGGAGTTGGTGCTGCGGCGCTCCAGCAGCTGGGCGTCCATGTCTTCTCGCGTCTCGTTGATCTTGGTTCCGCCGCTCTTTTTGCGCAGCTTGCCTTTGCTCTTCTTGCCTGAGGAAGAGGAAGAGGTGGAGGACGACTCCTTGGCCCAGCGAGAGGTAACGCACTTGCCCTCATGGGGACAGCCGGAGGGGCAAACGCCGAGCCCGTGTCCTCCGCTGCTGCCGTCGTCCATACTGCTGCTGCCGCTGTGGTGCCGGAGCTTCCCTCGCTTAGACTCCACATCCACCTGCACCTCCATAGTGCTCCCATCCCTGCTGCACAACAACGTCTGCTGTTAATAGGCCCTTTCACAGTAATACCAGTAAATTGACGCAAAATTACCGGAAACTACTTTACCGGTAGATTCAAAAATGTTACCCTGGACCACAAAACCAGTCATACTGTAAGTCGCTGGGGTATATTTGCAGCAATAGCCAACAAAACATTGTATGGGTCAAAATGATACATTTTTCTTTTATGCCAAAAATCATTAGGATAAGTAAAGATTAGGGCTGTGACTGTCGCTGTGAAAACCGCATCACCCCCGGCGGTGGTGCACGTGACGTCACACTAGGGCTGTGCTGATGTGGACAAAAAGAACCTATCACGATTTCGATTTTAATCACGATTTTGACACAAACAGACATGCTTTACAGTTATAAATGCATTCTGTGTGAATTTGAAATATTTCCAAAGGAAACCAATTAGACCTTTCCCAAAAAGTTGTAACATGTCTCTAGAACAGACATATGCAAAATACATATATATATATTATATGCGAGTAATCAAATCCAACAAAACAACAAGCAACATGCATTTTTTTTGGCCACCAAGTACTTATCCTGTTCTGAACTCATCTTCCCTGTTTCTTTAGCATACTATCTGTCTGTATGCCCGGTCTGTTCTGTTCTCGCGCTCAATTTAGGCGCTGTTCTGATTGGTTCGGATAGCATACTGCGGGAGGTTGGGGCCGGGGGCGTGAAAAAAATCATGCTATAAAGCGATTTAGAAATCGCACAAGCTCAAAATCACGATTTTATTTCGATTAATCGCACAGCCCTACGTCACACACTCTATAACTAGGGTGTGGCCATATGTGCCGTTTATACGGGACACGTCCCGGCCAGGATTTTAATATTGCCTAAAACATCCAAAGTAGCTTGACCAATAAAATGCAGGTATTGTACATAATTGACCAATCGTGGTGCTGCGTGTGAGAAGGTGAGATATACAGAGAACACTCAAAGCAATGCAAATATGCACACGTTTGTTCGTTCGTTCGACTTGATGCGTCATTGCGTACTGATCAAAAGTAGGTGCGAGAGCGATTGGAAAGCCTAAGGAGCCATCTGCTCTGCTCTCTATAGCTCTCATGAATGTCACACAATGATCTACCTGCACAGTGCAAACAGCCAAAACCTGGATATTTTATGCAATATAGAAATCCTGGCAAGGATGTGTCCCGTAAAAATGGTCACCCTATCTATAACACGCATAATACAACATTTTGAATACAACTGTAATAATAGTAACCGTTACAAAATTGTTTTATTTAGACTATAAATCTATGTTAATTCACAAATGACCTCAAATGTCCTTTAGATTGGCAGGTTTGAGCGCAGGAAAATACAGTTTATTCTGCATTCAGCATATTTCGCGATGAGCGCTGGACTTTGTAGTATTTGGTTTCCCAACATCGCCGATCTGGAATCATTTCCATCTATGTCACCCTTCCGCGTTTGTACATCTGTCTTCAAGTTCACGTGATCGCAAACGCCCGGCTGGTCAGGTGTGTATTGGTGAGGCTTTCTCCAAACTGGCCAAATACGAACGAGACAGCGGTAAATGGAAGATGTTAACAAGAAATGTGGCAACATACGCCACGATTCCTATTCCACAGAGAGCGGGTGAAGACGAACGTGCCCACTTGCTTGGACATTTGAACTGTGTCAGTACGTCATAAATAGGACGAGCCTGTTTACTGTGAGAGATTTGTCGTGTCGTATCGCACTGCATCCCATGTACACAGCATCACTAATTATAGAGAATGAGAATGTGACGTAACTCCTCATTCTCTATAATGGGTTCTCGCCGCGCCACTCGCGTGAGGTAGACAGGGTGCATTTAACTTTCTTATTTAAGGTTACTTTGTTTAACTGTATTATTTATTTGATATTTATTTTAGTGTTTTGCAGGCTGCGTGTTTACTGACGAAAGTGCTAAAATAACCACGCACGTTTGTTTGTTGATGATCGAGCCTCATTTATTTATTTTTTTGAGTTTCAAAAAATAATGTATATAAATATACACCGTGTCACCAGCGGTAGTTGGTCCATTGCCACAGTCACAGCCCTAGTAAATATGTTCAATGAAGATATTTTGTAAGTTTCCTACTGTAAATATATCACAACTTCATTTTTGATTAGTAATATGCATTGCTAAGAACTTAATGTGGACTACTTTAAAGACAATTTCCTCAATATTTAGATTTTTTTGCACCCTCAGATTCCAGATTTTCAAATTGTTGTATCTCGGCCAAATATCGTCCTACCCTAACAAATAAAATCAATGGAAAGATTATTTACTCAGCTTTCAGGTGATGTATACATTTCAGTAAAAAAAAAAAAAGTACACTTATGACTGGTTTTGTGGTCTAGGGTCACAAATATGCTGTTCACACAGACGATGGCGTTCCGTCTTTTTCCCAGTAAAGGACCATTCACATATCGGTTTCAAATTACCGGTAAATTCTGTGGCATCATTAACCAGAAATTATTTGTGTTTGTACAGTTTTTGATGTTTTCATTTTTGTGTCAAATGTTTACATTCAGGTAGCTTCTTTTGGGCCAGAGACATAACATAACTTCAACCACAGCACAGAGTAAATGCATCAGAATGTTATGATTGGCCCAGAGCCGTTGAAGTGTGAACAGCTCTGGATAGGCCCGGAGTAGACGTCTTACATCTGTGTGTTCTGAACTTGTACAAACTCATACCAGTAATCTTCATTCTGCCTTCACACAGCAGAATTCCAGCAATGTACTGGTAATGTTACAACTTCTCATACCGGTATTTTTAAAAAGGTCTTATTCATACATGATCTCTTTACAGCAATTTACCGGTAATTCTCCAGTGAAGTTTTTGTGTGTGAAAGGGACTAATGACAGCTCAAGTTCCATCACTGAGCCACCTTACACTCTTTTGGTTATATGAACACACCTGTCCAGAGGCAGGTAGGCATTGAGAATGGATCCAGCCATTGCTTTGGTACTAGCGTTGTCACTGATTGTCCCCAGACTGACGGTGCCGGACTCCCCGCTCAGACTGCAACGTTCCTTTTGAACATCAGCTTGAACTTCCAACCTGAAAAAACACAAACAGCACATTTAAAGGGGTCATATGATGCGATTTTATGTTTTCCTTTGTCTTTGGAGTGTTACAAGCGGTTCATATATATACATACACATACACACATAGGTCATATAATTAGAATATCACCAAAAAGTAGATTTCACTAATTCCATTCAAAAAGTGAAACTTGTATAATGTATACATTCATTCCACACAGACTGATATATTTCAAGTGATTATTTCTTTTAATTTTGATGATTATAACTGACAACTAATGAAAACCCCAAATTCAGTATCTCAGAAAATTTGAATATTGTGAAAAGGTTCAATATTGAAGACACCTGGTGCCACACTCTAATCAGCTAATTAATTCAAAACACCTGCAAAGGCCTTTAAATAGTCTCTCAGTCTAGTTCTGTAGGCTACACAATCATGGGGAAGACTGCTGACTTGACAGTTGTCCAAAAGATGACCATTGATACCTTGCACAAGGAGGGCAAGACACAAAAGGTCATTGCAAAAGAGGCTGGCTGTTCACAGAGCTCTGTGTCCAAGCACATTAATAGAGAGGCGAAGGGAAGGAAAAGATGTGGTAGAAAAAAAGTGTACAAGCAATAGGGATAACCGCACCCTGGAGAGGATTGTGAAACAAAACCCATTCAAAAATGTGGCGGAGATTCACAAAGAGTGGACTGCAGCTGGAGTCAGTGCTTCAAGAACCACTACGCACAGACGTATGCAAGACATGGGTTTCAGCTGTCGCATTCCTTGTGTCAAGCCACTCTTGAACAACAGACAGCGTCAGAAGCGTCTCGCCTGGGCTAAAGACAAAAAGGATTGGACTGCTGCTGAGTGGTCCAAAGTTATGTTCTCTGATGAAAGTAAATTTTGCATTTCCTTTGGAAATCAGGGTCCCAGAGTCTGGAGGAAGAGAGGAGAGGCACAGAATCCACGTTGCTTGAGGTCCAGTGTTAAGTTTCCACAGTCAGTGATGGTTTGGGGTGCCATGTCATCTGTTGGTGTTGGTCCAATGTGTTTTCTGAGGTCCAAGGTCAACACAGCCGTATACCAGGAAGTTTTAGAGCACTTCATGCTTCCTGCTGCTGACCAACTTTATGGAGATGCAGATTTCATTTTCCAACAGGACTTGGCACCTGCACACAGTGCCAAAGCTACCAGTACCTGGTTTAAGGACCATGGTATCCCTGTTCTTAATTGACCAGCAAACTTGCCTGACCTTAACCCCATAGAAAATCTTTGGGGTATTGTGAAGAGGAAGATGCGATATGCCAGACCCAACAATGCAGAAGAGCTGAAGGCCATTATCAGAGCAACCTGGGCTCTCATAACACCTGAGCAGTGCCACAGACTGATCGACTCCATGCCACGCCGCATTGCTGCAGTAATTCAGGCAAAAGGAGCCCCAACTAAGTATTGAGTGCTGTAGATGCTCATACTTTTCAGTTGGCCAAGATTTCTAAAAATCCTTTCTTTGTATTGGTCTTAAGTAATATTCTAATTTTCTGAGATACTGAATTTGGGGTTTTTATTAGTTGTCAGTTATAATCATAAAAATGAAAAGAAATAAACACTTGAAATATATCAGTCTGTGTGGAATGAATGTGAAGAGCTCTTTTCCAAAACGCGATAAACGCCAAATTTAAAAAAAATGAGTTCGTCATGCCATTTTGCTGTGTACTGAACCTATTCACTGCTCCATCAACGTTTCATGCCAAATCACTATATTTCCTTGTTTAAAATGTACTGCAGTTCTTTTCCAAACCGCGATAAGCGCCGAACCTGTTTTTAGCCTAAATGCGATATATCCTCTCGATCAATCAGAATTCGTTCGATGCAATCCAACACGGCGACGCTTTGAAGCGTATGCTTGTGCTGTCTTCAAAATGAGTGCTTTAAACTCCAATAACACGTTTGATGGCCTGGATGAGCCAGTGAGACCTACACCTGGGGGTAGAAAACGCAGACTGGACAAAGAAAATCACAAAAAAACAACAAAAAAGAAGGTTCTTAGGTGACGTGTTAATAACCACTGTGGGATGTCAATGTAACAGATGTGTATACCAGTAAAGGCGGTGTGTAAACCTCACTCTCCTGACCTCAAAAAGAGGCGTTCTAGTCCCTGTAGCCTTTGGTGTTCCTTGTTAGATCGCCCGTCTCCCGCACGGGAAACCCGGGTTCGAGATGTCTTTTTTTATGACATAAACCAACATAAAAAAAAAAACAAGGATGGATTTGTAGCGTTTTGAAAAAAAAAAAACTATAAACTTTGCATTTATAATCGACAATATTTTTGTTTCATTTAACAATCATTGTTTAACATGTTCAGACTGAACCAACAGACCATTTTAACAGGATAAATTGAATATTAACAAAATGTATGGGTCTAGGTAAAAAAAATGTCATTTTCATGAAAACTATTAAAATGGATTTATAGCGTTTTGGAAAAGAGCTCTTCATGTATACATTATACAAGTTTCACTTTTTGAATGGAATTAGTGAAATAAATCAACTTTTTGATGATATTCTAATTATATGACCAGCGTGTGTGTGTGTATATATATATATATACATACACACACACACACACACACATGTATATGTGTATGTATATGTATATGTGTATATGTATGTATATATTATATGTGTATATGTGTGTATGTGTGTATATATATATATATATATATGATCCTCAAACCCAGAGATATTCTTTATAAAAGTTAAGATTCAACCACGCCCCCCTAAAATGCCTCATTTAAACACGCCCCCACAACACATAATTGATGGAAGCTGCCTAATAACTGAAAGGCAAACAATATACTACTTTATTTGGTAACACTTTAGTTTAGGGACCAATTCTCAAATAAGTCGTTGAATATCGAACAAACATTTAGGCCCAGTTTCACAGACAGGGCTTAGGATTAAGAGTTCAATTAAAACATTTTATAAACATTACTGGTCTTGAGACAAAACAATGACACTTACATATTTTAAGATTTTAGAGTGGGACTGGGCTTTAGCCTTGTCTGTGAAACCGGGGGAAAATGTGACGAATCTAACAAACTTGGGCAAATCTAGCAGTTAGATCTCCTTGTGTGCATAGCCTGACGGTCAGTCCATGTGAATGATCTTCCATCTTCCTAAATACTGTGTTCATGAGAAACACCAAGTCATGGTTTAATATAAATGGCAGAGGTTCTGGGCATGAGACCAGAAGCATGAATCCAATTGGCTAGCTAGTTTTCTTGCAGTGCGATGGAAAAGACATTAAAATTAAAAAAAAAATATATGTTGCCTTGACCAGTGATTCTCAGCCCTGTTGCATGTCTCTTTATTCAAACACATCCGATTCAGATCATCAGCTCATTAGTAGAGAGTAAATTTTTGGTCAATAATTGTAAAAAAAATGACATGCAGACAGTCACCGACCTGTTAAAGCAGTTGACCATGGCACTTCCTGACAAGCTGCCAGTGATGCTGGCCCCGGCGAGGGCCATAGTGCTGGCGTTCTCACTCAGGTTGTCTCTCATTGCTCCAATACGCTCCATGTGGCTCCCACTGGCACTCAGGCTGCCCGTCAGACCCCCCACACTGCCCTCGCCGATGCTGGGGTTATGCCTGGTCTCTGCTACCGAAGTGGTGTCTGATAGAAGAGAATAGATAGAAAGGGGTCATTACAGCAGTTCATAAAAGTTAAGTATTCTGGGGGAAAAAATAAAACAAAAACAATCCGTAGTACTGTTTCAGTGTTTTGTTTTTTTGAGAGTTGCACTACAAGCCTGATTAGGGCTCTACAATACATACCGAATGAATGGCAGTCATACTGGAATTTACTGTACAAGGCCGAATGTCATTTTAAATAAATCAAAAGTACAGCTGTACAGTTAATTAAATTGCAGTATGGATTAGTGTCTGTGAGTATTAAAGTGCAAAAAGACTTTAAATATAAAGTGAACGTTTCTGTGTGAATGAATGGCACAGTTTCGTCTACTACCCAAACTCAAGCACGCATGATGCTCAGTGTTTTCAGCATCTGCTACACTGCTAAAGCGGCTCTCAGAGTCACAATGTCACAATTTTTCATCCATCTTTTAATTTAAAAGTAAACATGCAGCATTTTGTTTGTCAAAAGTCAAAGGGAAAAATAACACTGAATTTGAGAAAGCTGATTTTTATTTTTACACATAGCACAACCATGATTCGAATCCTTTTGCCTCAGGCTTACTCTGTACATCAGAACAAAAGCTACTTGTTCCCAGAGTTACATGAGCTTCACGGGAATTATTTGGTATTTGAGAAACAAAGCTACTTCATCCTTGAGTTTCAGGGGCCTGAAAAAGGTTTGGAAAAGGAAAAACTCAGTCTCTAGATGTGGCTCACCTTCCAGAACGACTTCTGATTTTTTAAAGTCGACTTTTATCACATAGTCGAAGTCGACTAGTCGCTAATGACATCATTAATGAACAAATAAGTCTGAAGCTGTGACAAACGCCTTGTGCTCAGATATGAAACATGACACAGAGCTGCCCACATGTCTATTGCTCTTATAACAGGTTATTTTTATCAGTTCTTTAGTCTTTGTGTTATATTTCTCACAGATTCCTGCTCGTTCTAAATCAGATACCGATAAGTAGTACAGTGAAGATTACATTCATATGAATGAATATTAGTGAGAGTGATTGCGTGTGAATTAATTATACCTGGCAGCAGTCTCTCTACTAGTAGTGAAGCTGTGGGATTTAGTTATTTAGAAATATATGCTTGAACTTTTCAGTTTCTAAGCTACTTTACTGAGGAATCACAGAACAGTGTTGACAATACGTTTTTGCGCTGAATGATTCTGTGCACGATCTGCGCGTGTTGTATTGTAAGCTGTCTGTAGCCTATGTGTGTGCGTTACAGTGCAGCAGCGCATTAGATTGGAACATGATTAACTTACCTGTACAATAAGCTGTTTAAAACCTGCATTCTGCCGTTCAATTTCCAGCATCCAGTAATATAATCACACATGTCTTGTGGAGCGCAATCAGAGTATGAATTAATTTGTAATTTTAACTTTTGTAATGGAGCGTAAATGTGGATTTATTATCCTGTTGTGCTCCCCTCTATAGGATCAGCAACTAGTCAAGCTTAAAGCGTCATGGCAGAGCACTGAAGTCGCTGCTTTAAACTTGAAAACACTTCACACATTTGCATTAAACATGAGCGAGGAGGAGAGAAAGTGTGAAATGTGATAGACAACTCTCCGGGGGAGAGACAGGCAAGACAGAGACTGTGAATGAGAGGATGACTCTGAGAAGGACAGATTCTGAATGCTTTAAAAAACATTTGGCTTCTCAGCCAGTGGCACTGATGTGTTTGCATTCCGTGAGGTTCACTCACCAGTCACAGCAGCTCCGGTGCCCACGTTCATGTCGTTCTCGTCATCGAACTCGATGCGCACACCTTTACCATTCCCTGCAGACACGCCGCAACCACCGCTGCGGCACAGAGAGATGGGCACCACACCATAGACGTACGCCAACATGATGGGCACTCCTATCCCTGTACAGACACACAATATAACACTTACACAAAACTGCAACCTACAAGCCAGATTATCATTTCTTGATGGAAATACCATTCCCACAAAGGATTTAATTTAATGAGAATAGGGGAAGCCACTATAATGACAATGAAAAAGAGGGACAAATTTGTTGGAAGCACTTTCCAAACAATTTTCAAAGCTGATAAACCTTAAAACATTGACAGCAAATCACCCGACTTTAATAAGCATGAGCAATTAAAGTGGCAGATGACAAAACTGCAGCTTGTGCTTATTATGAATAGATCAATAACGTACGTGCATTGGGTGATTTAACACCATATCAGCTTCCTTTGTTATTTTCATGGTTAGTAAGTTGAAATAGTATAAAAGAGCAATCTTAAAACTCAATTAATTCAGGGTTGAAAGTCAAAAAAATAATAAATGAGTGTGTTTGCAGAGTAATATAATTTCCTAAGAGAGCTTAAACCGACCCATTAAGTCTACATAACCAGCTCTCCTTAACAAGATGCTAATCTGTACAAAAATCGTGATAATCGAGCCGTCGTCTGATCAAATCAAATACACATAAGATAATGACAATAGCTGTGCTGTGATTTCGGCTATACTTGCATGTAAAATTTGAGAGGCAAGCAACATAATATCTGTGTTTAACTGCTCCTCAGCTGCGAAGCGCTGAACAGAGCTGATGCACCGACACAGACAGACAAAGACAGATAGAGAGAGGTGTGCAAAACCTCGCACGGCAGTACCGGCGATTCTCAGGAACTAAATAAGGTTTGGCCGCTTTTTTGAAGGGAAAAAAGTCACTAAAGGGGTCTGCAATGTTGCTAAGTTGGCAACACTGTGCCTCTCCATTTTGCGTTAACTTTGACAGCACAAGTTTGCACACAAGCTGCGGTTGGGATGTGACCGTGTCTCCCTCTTTCTCACACACGCGAGCAGACACACACACAAAACGCTGCGCTGTGAATTTGGGCTGCATTATGCAAATTTTCCACATCGTGACAGACATGTGGGGCGTGTTTGAATGAGCTGTTTTGGGGGCGTGGCAGAGTCTTAACTTTGATGAAGAATATCTCTTTGGTTTTGAGACTTTAGTCTTTGTAACTACAGGGATCTTATCTATACACTATCAGCTTGTAACACTAAAAAGAGAAAGGAACACTTGAAATCGCATCATATGACCCCTTTAAGATCTGAGGGTTTTATGAAACAAAATCTGTGGAAAGTGCTTCTTCAGCAGGCGTGTCTGCTTGTTTGATTCTACATTGTCCAGGCTATTGTGCATTTGTGTGGACAATAATATATTGTAGTTATTCCAGTTATGATGCTTGATTAAACAGTTTTTAGTATTACATTTTTAGACAAGCTTAGTGCGTCATGTATAAGCCTAATTAAAAAGTTAGTTGTGGCTAAATTAATTGGCGACATTTAATATAGGTTTATGGGTTCAGAACAAACTAATTATTTCATAAAACAAACTGCAATTCAAATCATAAAGTGAATCATTAGACAGAAAAAAGAAAGAAGTCAGCTTACCAACAGTGACAGCAGCAACCACTGGAGACACGATCACTGACAATGTGACCCCTCCGGCTATGACAAGGTTCCTCTTGTGCTTGGAGATGTCCTTCCCCTCATAACGATTATGAATCTGAAGCAGACGGATTCAAAGACTGAGTGAATAAACACATCCCTCTGTCATCACCCTGCTCATTATTTTAGATGAAATCACGCTTTGGTTACTCATAATGCTAGCATCATTTCCCACTCGATCTAACAAGAGTCTCATGAAGATCAAACAATGCTGATAAGTGTGCGATAAGACATGTAGGTTCTCATATTTCACAAAGCGCCGCTCAGTTAGGATTCAGGTCAGATAAACAGACGTTATGGAAATTCCTTCAAAATGAAATTCAGACTGAACCACACATATCTGAAGTGTCATTAATCATTGTACAAGTGACCCAGTTTGCAGTGGATTAATCTGGTTCAGAGACAGGCTGCATATTAACTCACACAAAACCAAATCCTTAATGTATTGGACAAATTATACTACATCACTGCTATTGGCTGGAAGTATAAATCTTTAAATCTATTAATACAGATGTAAGAATAGCGCTCGTCAAACCCATTTTAACACGCTGCCACCAGTTTCTAAAAGTGTTTATAATAAGCAGTGTTCTTCTAGTCAGATAAAACAAAGGCCCTTATTATCTTGTAGTCATGACAAAGGCATTTGGAGAAACTGGTGCACAACAGAAACTGTCACAAGAAATGCTGCCATTTATCTATTTATAGCCAATTTAGCTCACGTCATGTGCCAGTGAGTTCAATCCAAGATATGGCAGATAATGCAGCACTAAGGACTTTTTAATGATTACTGATGACTAAGATTATGCACTATTATCAGAGTCATTAGTATTCATGAACGTTATTAAAATATATGCAGGCTTTGTACACAGAGATGACGCATGACAGACAATGCGATATCATTTTTAAACTTCATTAAAACTACATAAAAATGAGTTTCCGTTTCATGGTCAGATCAGATTTTAAGCTGAGCAATCTATCAAAACAGAATATAAAATTGCAACATGGCTCGGTGTGAACACTGTAACTGCTAAAAATGCAGAATATTAGTATTGTAATATTACCGTTTTATTACCGTTGTAAATACTATTTTTATTTTACAGTATAATATAATTATTATAAAACAAAAAAAAAATATTATTGATACTTTTGAATGGGTCAAATACAGTGGAAACATGGCCTATGAAAACTTTTTTACTGATATGGTTATCGAAAAGGATAGTTTTAAAGTATTTAGAGTAAAAACGAATTGTTAGCTTTTTATGAGTTCAGCATCATGCAGTCAACAGAGACAATTTCTAGATCTCAGTCCTCTTTTTCCACAATGACTCTTGGCACCAAGCTGATTCTCATCATTACTATGGACCCAGTGCAGGTACACCAAACATGACTGTCTGAAAAATGTATCTAATTTCATTCCTTGCAATCAGTTCAAAAGATTGGGTTTGAAAACTAATAAAATTAAAACCTCACTCTTCATTCTCCAGTGTTTGGTTTAGCCACCCACCTTTCTGCCCACATACACAGGAATACCAATGATCATTGCAGGTATGGCAATGCCAGCAATCAGTGCAATGCCAACCGGAGCACCCACAAGTGTGCCCAACTGCCACAGGATTTTCTTCTTCCTGCTCCAAGGCTTCTTACCCCAGAACGTGCATCCTGAAGGACTGTGTCAAGAAAAGACAAATTAAACACAGAAATGTATTCTTAGCACAGAAAAAATCTGATGACTGTAGCTTTGGCCTTCTTTAGTTCTCAGGTCAACTGTCAATAACGCAGTTCAATTTAGATGTCTGATCGATGTGCTGTGGCCCTCCACTGTGAACACTGCAGTGGTGTTCAGGACACTGACCTTAAGTAATGCAGATCAGAGATCTCCTTCATACACAGCCAGCAGAACTCACAGCCACACACAGCGCAGGTCATGTGATTACAGCTCCCATCGTTCATCTTGATGATGTAGGCCGCACAGCGGGGACATGGCTTTATGTCATCGGCTTAGAGAGACACAGAGAGAGCGGTTAAAACCACTGCTGGTTGACATTTACGAGATTTTGGATGTTTCCATACTAGGTTTGAAGATTTGGTACAAACCACAATGTGCCATTTAATAAGAGCATTTTATTTAAAAAAACAAGCGAAAAAACACTACATTTTTGTAGCTTTAATAAAAATCTATGTGTATTTTATAGTGATCAACCGATATAGATTTTTATAACCGATATCGATACCAATTATTTGCGTGTTTATGTGCGAGCTTACTGATATGCAGAACCAATATTTATTTACTGTTATAAAGTAAATAAATTACTGAGTGAAGAACATAACTTCACTTTGGTTTTTCCTCTTTTGAAGTGTTTGAAATTTGTAGTCTTTCATGCTAAAATTAATCTTCATATTACCACAATACATTTTTTTTTTATAAAAAGCATCAGCAGCAACAAAACTAATATTAACAATAAGCAAAATAAATGTATAATGTCTAATGTTTTCAAATGGGTAAAATAAATAAAGGACAGGAGTCATGTCAACTTCATTTTAAACTACAGTTTTAGTAGGTTTATAAGATGTTTAAAAGGCCTATAGAGTCAAGAATAAGTCACTGGATAACATTTTCTGGAATATAACAAACAAAACATCGATTTTTAATGCATTTTACAACTGGAATGTTATATCAGAATTATTAATAATATTTTTGTCCCTCTAGATTATGTAATGTCTTCTGACAGCACGGTTCATCTTTGCATTTACACCGAACTATACTCAAACTGCAATCGCTCGCGGATATAATAAATCATTAATTTCCATAAAGTTGTATTTATTTATATGTTTATTAGCGAAATAATGGTTATATAGTAATATTACTACAATTTAGGGTGTTTTAAACAAGTTAATTTTGTTAAATGTTACATGCGGTGGCAATTCTCAAAACACCCAAAAGATGGCGGCATTTATTGGTTACAAAATTGAGATCCGATCATAGTAAAATCCTTAAATATCGGGAAAATATCGATATATCGGTTGATCTCTAGTATGTTATTCATACAGTGTTGTATTTGATTACTTTATTCAATTTCTGTAGTATTTCTAATCTGAATACTGTCAGACAGACTTATCTGTAAAACTTTCATTCACTTTCATTTAATTTGTATTTTTGATCCATTGAATGCATTTGTTCTATCGCTTGTCATTTGTTTCTTTGTCCTGACTGTTTACTTGTCTTTAATAAGCTTGAAACCCTTTTACTTGTATTAGTTGTAGGGACTACTAGATTTTACTGCTCAATAAAAGTAAAAATAGCCTTAAAGACCAACATGAAAAAGAGTGATTACACTGATTCTTGCTGGGGAAAAAGTAATATTTTTCTAATATTGCCCACCACTAATTCGATTTTAGAGGAAGTGGTTTTTAATTTTCCTAATGCCAAGACACCCACAATTTTTCAAGACAGATACTGTTTTAAACTCTTGTATTCACAGAGAGTTGGGAGCAACAATAATTAAAACAATTCAATACAGTTAAAAAAAACATTATTTCAGAACTTTCAAGAACTGAAAGAAACTGGGTTCACACTCTTAATTAATTTTCAGGACTTTCCCAACAGTTTGTGACTGCAGGATACTTTGACACACATATATAAACATTTTTACAGGATTTTGAAAATGTCCCATGTAATGAGCTGCCAGGACCTTTTCTGTTATTTTACAGATAAATTTTTTACGGTGTAGTTGACAAATCCACTGCAGTAGTGCACGGGATTTAACGGGTTGTGTGCGGGTGTGTTAGGTGGGCTCACCAGCAGCGCCGCTCTCCTGGCTGTAGCTGAGTGATGAGGATCTGAAGGGTCTCAGCCGGAGGCTATGAGCTCTCTGCTGTCGGGCAGCGTCGCAGGTCTGATTTGGGTGCCACAGCTGTTTACAGTGGTAACAGAACTCAGTCCCACAGCCTTCTCGACCACACGTGATCTTTGGACAGCTGGCACAACCGAAGGCAATGACTGCATACCTGTCAAATCAAACAGACAAACACTTTCTCAGCTATACATGACGCATTTTGCTCATACTAGGGGTGTGACGAGAGACGCTTATCCCACGAGACGAGACACGAGACTGGGTTCACAAGAAAAAAAGATCCTCAATTATGAAATATATAGGGAAAAATAGTCTTTCATTCAACTGAAAATCACAATGCCACAAAACACGGGAAGTCGTGGCTCTAATGGATAGAGCCGACGGACTTGTAACCCGAGGTTGTGGGTTCGAATATCGGCTCCGGCAGGACGACTGAGGTGAGACCCTTGAGCAAGGCACCGAACCCCCAACTGCTCCCCGGGCGCCGCAGCGTCGGCTGCCCACTGCTCCAAGTGTGTGTGTGTGTGTGTGTGTGTGTGTGCACTTGGATGGGTTAAATGCAGAGAACACATTTCACTGCTGATTATACTCCGTATAATTGTGTATGTGACAAATAAAGCTCATCTGAGCTTAATTATTATTATTACAATGCAACAAATGTTGGTGCATTTTGAAATCAACTTATACTTTATAAAATTAAACTTTTTTAATGAAATAAATATATGCAGTAGGCTAATAAACAACATGTAAACTAGAGCTGCACGATTCTGGACAAATTGAGTTTTTCTTTTTATAAATTGGAGATTACGATTCTCTCACAAAATAACGTAATTTACTAGTGGTTCTGACAAAATGTTCATTGCTTGAGTCTTTACAAAAAAATATATATATATATTAATTTGAACAAAATAAATATTTCAATTAAGGAGTCAGTGTCTCAGTTCATAAAGACTTGTTTCACTGTTGGAATGAATGATTCAATGTCAAATATATTTTTAAACGAGTTGTCGCCACCTCCTGGCGGAAGATAAGCGTTATAATACAAGTGTTAAGATACTTTCGTTTTGATTTCTACTGAAGACAATTAGTGTTTATACCCAAACTATAAACTTTTATCCCAGTAATTCTGTTATTTAAATGTCTGTAGGGCTGCAGCTAACGATTATTTTTATTGTCGTCTAATCAATGGATTATTTTTTTGATTAGTCGACTAATCTATCAAATATTTTTCAAATAATCGATTTAATATTTTCTCATCAGTTGATGAATTCTTTAGTTAAACTATCAATAAATAACAGAAAATTCAGCTATTTATCTTATTTTATTCAAACGTTTTCTCAATTAATACTTTACACCAAAGAGCTTTAAAAAAATGCTGGATAGCATAAAAAAAGCCGTTTGCACATCCCTCTCATCCCTCCTGTTTATAGTACTATTTATTAAGTCCCATATACTGTTTTTGCACATCTTACTGTTTTGCACTTTTCTTTATTCTACTGCACATTTTGCTTTTTATTTCTTTTTTTACCTAATAATATGCTCTTGTGTTGTGTTACTTTTATATAATTTTTTTATTCTTTGCACTGTCCACTGAGCGGACCTGATTTGACCTACATTTCACTTTTGATTATACCCTGTATAATTTATTATGTGACAAATAAAGAAACCTTGACCCTTGACAAAAATAAATAAACTAAAATGTATTTTAAAATAAAATAAATAACAACAACAACAAGAGAAAAAGAAAACAAATTATTAATAAAAAATAAAAATAAACCAATAAATCATTAGTAAAAAAGAAAAATAATTAACAAAAAGAAAAAAGGCAAAAAATGAAAGAAAAATTACAGGGCAGTGATACAATCAATAGAAATTATGGCTGCATTCACAGTTCTGTTTGAGACTGACAGCAGTTGTTTACAGGTGAGAGACTTGATATGTTTTATTTATTCAGCAGATTAAAACATCTGCTTTAATACATACATACACAGATATACATATATATATAGATATATATATATATATATGAACAGCTGAAGTCACAACCGCATTCAGGACACTAGAGCGACAGAATAAATAATGGCATCATAACACCGGGAGGTTTTATCACAGCTGACAGCCGTATTTAACTAAACAAGCCCAGTCGAGACTTGTTCCATCCATCACACAGATAAACAACTAACAATGACTTTAAATGCTTTGTTAGCTAGTTCAGAGTGCCCCACAGCAATGACGGCAGCGCCGGTGGATTTTAAGATTAACGCGAATTATTTCTCCGTCTCTGTGAGTGCATTAAACCCGTCATGATTATTTAGGCAACTCGATGTCCCGTGCGGTTCCGTTCATTCAGCGCAGCTTTGAATGCGGTTGTGAATCCTGACGAAGTAAAGGTGTCAGTGCAGCTGTATATGTAAGTCTGACAGTCGTATAATAATAGAACGCTCTATGAAGTGATGTTACCATACTAGCCTTTACCTTCGGCTCTAGAGTCTTGTTTTGTGTTAAACATGGCAGAAAAACTTAAGTAGGGATCTTAAGTAGGGATAACTGCAGGCTCGCGCAATGGGCATGGCTAAAGGTGCAACGCGACGACGCACTCCTTGCTAAATGTCTGTAACACATAAATAATTGTGTGGTTAACATTCTCGAGACCAGTCGGATATCGCGAGACACATCGGATCTCGTAAGATCTTGTGCCAAGGGATATCGTCACATCTCTAGCTCATACACATCATCAAACAAGAAAATCTCTATTAGTATTACCATAGTTAACTAATACTTCATGTATGTTCAAATTAGTGGTGTGCGGTATGACTATTGTTGATTCTGGAAGATAAAAATGTCTCCACGATCTGCTTTTGAAGAAATATCGTAGTATCGTGCCACAGCACACATTCTATCAGCTGCAATTATGGCGCTGGCTATTATATATCAATATACTGTACAACGCCACATATATTCACATCGGTGTTAACTCAGCGGTGGAGTTACACTCACGGGACACTGCACTTATTCACAATCAAAAATGTACATTATTTGTATCTGCTTTAAAGCCTTTTAAACATTTCATTCACCTGCTGTTCTGACGTGCGCTTTTTCTGAGCAAGCATCTGAAGCACGCACACTAAAAAGCCTGTAAAATTGTGCCTGATTACTGGACTAAGTTTTCTTTTGAGCTAATACAGTCAAAACACACAAGGTTTACATATAGACTCTGTAGGTTATGTCTAAATTGAAAGTAAACAGTTGAGAAAAACTAATTCATGCCTGTATATTAGATGTGCGCAGGTCTTAAAGGGACAGAACTGAACATGCAGCCGACTGTCATTAAAGGGATAGTTCACCCTAAAATGTAATTTCTGTCATTATTTACTCACTCACATGTTGTCCCAAACCTGTATTCATTTCTTTCTTGTGCTGAACACAAAAGATGATATTTTAAAGAATGTGGTTAACCACAATGTAGCTGGTCCACATTGAATTTAAGTACACAGTATTACACACAGAATGATTATAAAAAAAGAATAACTTTTTATCTTTTTAAGCATTATCAACTCTGGATGATGGATAGCAAAGCCCAAAGGGTCTTCTTTCCAAAGACACCAAAATTGTGTGTCCTGTGGATCACATTGAAGTCAGCACCTGTTATAATTTTAAATTTGGTACGTCTTTTTCAACTGTGAGTCCCCAAATCCCAAAATGGGGAGTGCTGGCTAACAGGTTAATAAAGAAAAAGTTTTGTTCTTATCCGATTAATCGATGGAATACTCGATTACTAAAATATTCAATAGCTACAGCCCTAATCGTGATATTCCTGGAAATATTTTTGCTGTATCGACCACTCCTAGTTCAAATCTCCAAACCAGAGTATGACCAGTGACCACATGATCCAAAACAGCTGTGGCTATCTGGTAACAACGCAAGTCAATGATGGTCAATCTAGATTAATAGCCCTGCAAATCTGTTTACAGCAGGCACTGGCCATTGTGACCCGATCATTATTAATGAGAACCTATTAAATGGCGTCGGAAGTTGTGCTTGTTTGCCGAGCTAATTGTTGTTGTAAAGTCACAACATGCAGATTGACAGATTTGAGAGACAGCGACAGGATCACTAAGCTAATAGATGTGTGTGCTAGACAAGTTACACAAGAGCCTTTAACACTCACTATCATGTGAAAAAAGGACATTAGACGCTGAGAAAATATTCTGAATGTGCACTACAGGATCAGTCAGTTATTCCAGCCTCATCAAACCTCATCAAATGAAAGCGAGTCTGCATGTGGATTGACAATTATACAATATAATTTGATACAAAAGAAGCTAACGTCATGGTACAAACCAGATGTCATCTGATCAACTGTCAGTTTTCCACCTGGGAAAAGCCTCCACAACATCTGTTTCCACAAACAAAGTGGCCTTTGTTATTGGAGTTGCCCATATTCCTACATGACTCTGTGAGGGTAAGAGTAAACAATGCTGGAGACATGAGACGCCCCCGTCTGATCTATAATGAACCCTAACAAAAGTCAAGTCAAACAGTCAAAACAGTAACGACAAAATAAGGATAGTGACAGCACCAGAACAAAAGTCAAACAAGATTGCTCCACCACAGCAAAGAAAGCCCTGCAAGCGCCACAGCATAAAACATGGAACAAAGTTTTTCCACTCAACAGTTTTTTTTAAACTGCATATTTGTCTTCCAAGACAGCGTCAGTTGTCTCTCAGCCAACTCAGCAACAATGCAGAATCAATGCAACTCACTCTGCCTGTTGTTCACATTCTGATCAGCGTGTCTCTCTTGGAGATGGTCAAGTCTACTTCATTTTGGGAGAACCAACAATTTCAATTTACTTTATTAAACAATAACCCTATCTATACGTTTCCTAGGTGAGGGGAAAAATGGCTATAACAGAAAAGATAAGATTCACAGTTTGCACCTCTTTTTGTCTCTTTTTATTTTTGAAAGTTTATGCTCACCAAAGCTGTATTTATTTGATAAAATACAGTTAAAACTAATATTGTGACAACTACAACTTAAAATAATAATTTTCTATTGTATCGTTTTAAAATGTAATTTTTCTCTGTGATGGCAAAATTGTGTTTTAAATGCTTTTTAAAGAAGTCTCTTGTGCTTAGCAAGGCTGCATTTATTTGATCAAAAATACAATAAAAACTTGAGATATTGCTAAAATTTAAAAGGGCAGTTTTCTATGTGCATATATTTAAAAAAGTTATTGATTCCGGTGATGCAAAGCTGAAAGGATCAGGGATCCTTCAGAAATAATTCTAATATACAGATTTCCTCAATAAACATTTCTGATTATTATCAATGTTGAAAACGGTTGTTAATTAAAAACTGTTATTATAAGTCACTTTTCTCTGGTTTACCTGTGTCTGAAGATTGGGCCTCAAGCCATGAGGAGCCTATAAAGAACCATTTATCAATTTCCAGAAATATCTCTCTCATCACCCATCAAAGCATATCTCAACATGTATAACTGCAATCAAACCTGCCATGACATGTAGACTAGCTCTCGTTTCCTACACGTGTTTAAAAAGTACCTAACAAAAAGAACCTAATGTCAATGTATCTGTGGAAAGCTCTTTAAGCACACAAATATACACATCCTCCAAAGTGACAGGTGTAATAGCTCCTACTAAAAAAAAAATTTTTTTGTTTAGTATTCAGAATAACCAAAGAAAACAAGAGATAACAGGCAGCTCAAAAGGTCGTGTTATCATTGAATCTCAGGGCACAGCTGGGTGCAGATCTGTGCGTAGCATGACAAGATCTGCTGCCAGGCTGTTTCACTGGCCTGATAAAAGACTCCATTCAAAGTGACAGTGTCACCAGTGTCAGGCCTCCAAAAGCACTGATCACAACACAATACCTGCGCCTTTGGCTTGTGCTAACTTCAGAGATGTCCCAAATATTTTTGTCTCAGAGCCCGAAAAAAAAAAAAAAAGATTCAACAAGAGAAAAGCTGAATCCCTGACCAATAACTGCAATTATAATTAAGTTACAAGTCAGAACTCTCTGGAGCCTCCTTTATAATTAATTATTTATCCCTTCTGCAACGCATTAAGTACTTTTACACTAGCATTCAAAATGTTGGGGCCAGTCAGTTTTGAAAGTAAAAAAATGTAATAAAGGCACAAAATTAGCCAATGATGAAAGTAAGGAAACAATGACTCGTAAGATTTCAAATAAATGCTATTGTTTTTAATTTTGTTTTCAATAAATTCTGAGAACGTATTATCGTTTCCACAAAAATATTAAGCAGCAAATCAATATATTAGAATGATTTCTGAAGGATCATGTGAACTGAAGACTGGAGTAATTCGCTTTACGTCACAGGAATAAATTAGGGTAAACGTTAAGGCTGTCGCGATACCACAATATGGCGCTATTGACGAGCATAACCGCAGGGGAATGCAACAACCACAATATTTGCGTGTTTTCTTTTTTCCTAAGGCTATGCCCTTCTCGTTTTACACTTCGTGCATGACATGTACTGAATATTAAATAGGTTAGTAAGGATAACATGTGTACCATGCTGATTTGTACAGAGGCTCAATAGATTTGCACTTAAGCCTAAACAGACAGCGAAAGAGAGGGAGATTGACTGATCTTGTGCAATTATCTGTGTCTGTCCTTAAGGCTGAATAATGCATATTTGTGAAAATAGGTCGTCATGTCCAAGGAAAGTGAAATCTCTGTCTTAGCCTTGGCACTCTGCTGGTCAGCTGAGCCTTTAAAAGTGGCACTCAAAGTTAAAATGATTTCAACGGTGTTTCATTTCATCTCTCTTTGAATGAATCAGAATTTTTGAATGTGTAGTTGAATGAATGGTTTAAAGACATTCTCTTGTGGCGCAACAATGAAACTGTACTGACTGACGGCCCGTCAAGAACACGCAGGTGAAATATCAACAGAAAAAGCCTCTTGTCAGTCAGATTCGAGGATCAGAACTAACTGATATATATACACACAGATATACACACACACAGGCCACTTTATTAGGTACATCTTGCTAGTACCGGGTTGGACCCCCTTTTGTCTTCAGAACTGCCTTAATTCTTCGTGGCATAGATTCAACAAGTTGTTGGAAACATTGCTCAGAGATTTTGTTCCATATTGACATGATAGCATCACGCAGTTGCTGCAGATTTGTCGGCTGCACAGCCATGATGTGAATCTCCCGTTCCACCACATCCACCAGTTTATGCCCAAACTTCAAAGATATGTTAAATTATAGGTGTGTTTTCGTGCATTCAATTTTTTCACATGGTGATTGTGAAACATGAAACATCAGATACAGAACAAATTTATTTTGTATTGAAATGTAGTAATAAGTCATGTTCAATTATAATTTCCCTATATAATTGTTGTATATCGGCACTTCGCTTTGACAGGGCTGCTGACGCGAGTAGGACAGATATAGGCTATTCTTTCCTACAACTTGTTCATTCGTTCCTATGACATTAATTTGTGGCAGCTGTCCATGTTTCATTAAATTGTTCCCTAGAAAACCCATGATTTCACTTAAATGCGGGAACAATATATATATATATAAATATATATATCAGGGCTCTAGACTAACTTTTTGCACTGGTTGCACTGGTGCGCCTAACTTTTTTTCTTAGGTGCACCAGCACAAAAGTTAGGTGCACCAAAATTTGTATATATGCAATATTGACTAGTAAACGATTAACTAACAATCTGGTCAACATAACGTTGTTTATTTGGAGCACAATTCTACAGGAAAGGTAACTTACTGAAAAGCTGAGCTGAGATTTAAGCTTAAAACATCTCAAGATAAATTAAATAAAAATAAAATATAAAGTGTTTTAAGGGCTTCAAACTGAACATCTTTTGGACTATCCTCCATTGCAGTTTACTTTTTTGCATGTAAAAAAGAAGTATACTTAGGCCTTTAGTGTTATGTTAGAAGCATTTTTATACTCATACCTTTTCTTGATTTAATATTTTGAATTGTTTTTAGCTTTATTTTAATTTAAATATTTAGTTTTGAAATGTTGTATGCATTTGTCATTTTTATTTCATTTCTTTATCTTCTTAAATGTGTGTGTATATAATATTTATAGTTTTAACTTTTAATTCTAGTTACTTTTTCTTATTTGTAAGTCGCTTTGGATAAAAGCGTCTGCTAAATTACTAAAAGTAAAGAAAAAAATAACTGTACTGTTCTGTCTAATCGTCTCTCTGTGCTCATACTGTATTTTAATGCAGCCAAATTCTCAATAAAACTGTTTTACTTTATATATTTGACTGTTTCTGTTGTCAGTCAACGGGATGAATATGAAATAGTGACTGAAACACATCCCTTTAAGAATACATAACCAGCTCTCCCTTCCAAGAAGCTAGTCTGCAAAAAAATACTAATTTATGATTTTATTGAGCCGTTGTCTGATGAAATCAAATAATACACAATATAAGACAAGACAAAGACAATTCAGGTGTTGTGATTTCGGCTATATTTGCATGTACATTTAGAGAAGCAATAATCTCTGTTTTAACTGAACGGGCTCCTCTCAGACGCTTGCTGAACAAAGCAGATGCAGAGAAAGATATGTGCGCGCTAATCTCGCGCCGTTAGGGTTAGCCGAGTCGCCGACTCGATTTGTCACTAGTTGCTTTTTTGAAAAAAAAAAAAAAAGTCTCTATGGGGGTCTAAAAAGTCGTTAAATCTCGCTAAGTTGGCAACACTGCGTGCATCTCTACTACTCACCTCTCTCTCTGTCCGACTGCAGCAGCACACGTGACGCACTTGTAAACGCGCACACACACATACAGGAATATCTGGACCACGGCCAATCAGAGGGGGGGGGGGGGATCCGCCCTTCACTATCTCTGATTGGTTTAGACCACGATATAAATCTAACAGGTGTATCTTTTGTTGAAGCACATAGAGACTTTCTGAGTCGCGGAGACTTTTTTTTATTTTCTCGAACGGCTGGACGCACCAGTGCGCCCTCGGATTTTTGTTAGTCGCACCCTTGAGAAATTAGGTCGCACTCTAGAGCCCTGTATATACATATACATACCGCAAGGGAAATTCCTTCACCGCAACAGCCCTAGTAAACGTACCTATTAAGCTCACCAAAATAATAATTCCTATTGCTGGTCTCCAAAGTGATAACCATCAGTTAATATTTAAAGTCTGTTTATGAAGTATTTTCATAGACATTCAATGTGGAAGAGCTTAAAGAGAGCACACTGAGCTTAATGGGAGCAGTAACAATTTTTAATTCATTTAATTTAATATTTATTAAAATTACAGGATTTTGCTAAATAGTCTAGGTTATGTATTAAGTTCATACATATTTTAATATGAACAACTATTATTAACAAGATCTATGAAATTATACTTTTTCTTACTGATGTCACACTGACGCTGTGATTTTCATAGTAGTGCACCCTTAACTCACCTTAAAATGAAATCTTTAAAAATTACAGCAGAGTAAAAAGAACATCAACAATAAACTGTCAGTTTAATATATTATGGATGTAAAAGTACAAGCCAGTAATGCCTGTGAAGTAATATGTTACCGTAGCACACAATCTTATACAGCTAGTCAGCTAACTGTGTTCTGTAGCATCTGTGCTATGTTGCTAAAACTATATTTTGGATTCTAATGTAATTATTTCCCACATCCCAGGTTACAATATTCTAAAGTCTGAACATTAATCTCTTAATTTTACGATAAGTAGTGAAACTTACCCAAAATAAAGGTGTAAACGTCTTAAAAAACCTGCACAATTAAGGGGCTCCTCTTTAGGTGAAAGTTTAGACAGCTTTCAAAATGGCCGCCAGACAGTGTGAACATATGGAGACTCATATATCGGTGTGCAATGATCTGACTGACTTAAAATTATAGGAGGTAAATAGTAACAAACACATCAATTAGTTAAGACATCAAGTAGGATAATAAATTCTCTTTCTTTTTATAATCTGATCTAAAAAAGGGAAGTGCTTAATGGGTACGTGGGATTAATAGGTAAGCGTACCCTACATTTTTACATTCAAATAGCAAGCAGTTAATTTCAATTGCAATAATATATTATTTCACAATAATTCTGTTTTTACAGAATTTATTGAAATATGCAGCCAGACTTGTTTCAAATTTTTTTTTTAAATCTTACCTACCCCAAACTTTTGAACAATAGTGTAAATGCATGTAAAATTTCAATTGGACTTAAGAAACATTTTTTTTTTTTTTTATATGTCATGTGCACACTTTAAATTTCAAATTACGTATTAGGTTTACTCTGACAAACAGATTAAGACTGTAGCTCGACTACACTATGGCTTGATTATAACTGAGCAGCTAAATATACTAGTTGACTTGGCTAAAGTCAATTTAGGTAAGAGGCTGTTTATGAATGCTCAAACGAACACAAAATGACCTCTACTTCTAAGACTGACGTGCCAAAACAAACAGGCCACAAATAAGCAAATAGACACACATGCACACAAAGCAGCTGTGGCAACAAAGCAGCTGTGGCAACATCACAGCCATGCAGTTAAAACCAGAGCAGCCATTTAGACCCAACCAGGGGGGAAAAATGTGTCATGGGAATCCCAACTCCTATCATGCTGCTATAACAGGATGTCAGCATTGTAGGCATGTAACAATTAACCACGAACCGGTTGAAAATAGATTTAAACACGACGATTCAAATCGGTTGAGATGCTAAACGAATCACGATTCAGTTAGGTGTAGATGTATATGAATGTCTGAGGGGAACTTACTGTCTTTAGAAAAGTTTAGATGGTATTTTTTATTTAAATCTTGCCTCTGTATAATGCATATTAAAGTTCATTAAGGCAGCACTGCTTGTTTAGTGATGTCCGGTTCATGAATGAATCGTTCGATTTAACCGGATCTTCTTAGTAAACCAGTCGAACCAGTTCTCCAAATCGAACTGAATGGCGTGAATTGAGCGTTTTTTTCGCGCGAGTTGAAAAATCTGAACTTTGGCGCCGCGTTAACCAATCAGGAGCGATTTAGTCGCGTCAGGTGTGAACGCACCTTAAGAGCAATAATATGCAATTATTATAGTGTTATAGTTCAATTTCACAAAGAAACGTGCAGCATTTTGTTCGGCAATAATAAAAGGACACATTTAATTTATAATATGTCTTAAATCTAATTTTGTTCAAATAAAATCATGAATCAAATCATATGAGTTGAGTGAATCGTTACATCCCTACAGCATTGTGCTGTATCGATGACATAAGGAATACCACAAAGGGCGCAGTGTTCATTTTGGCAGGCATTTTTGATTTAGTCTTAGTCTTTATCTTGAGACGAAAATGCTTAATAGTCTTAGATACATTTTAGTCATTTGAGTCTTTCATAGTTCTAGTCTAGTTTTAGTCGACGAAAAGTCTTTGCATTTTAGTCCACTTTTAGTCAAACTGTAGTTACCAACATTTATTTTATATGTAGTTTTCATATAAAAATATTAATCGGTTCTTCTCTCTTTAGACCAAATCAATTAAGCTTATGATAAATGTGATAATTTTTCAGATACAGTAGGTTTACTTATGTATACATTTATTTATCTTTGTGTTCATGTGGCTCAGTGGTAGAGCATTGCGTTAGCAGCGCAAAGGTTGTGGGTTCGATTCCCAGGGAACACATGCTGAAAAAAGATGTATAGTCTGAATGCACTAAGTCGCTTTGGATAAAAGCGTCTGATAAATGTAAATCTTTTGTTGGTTGACATTGATGACACCGATAATTAGGAAGGATGTCCCTTAGGGCTGCACGATTATGACAAATAATTGACGATTATTCCCTTGATATTGTAATTGCGATTATTAATAACGATTATTTTGAACAGATTTATGCCATTGTTTGAAGCTGCATGCCATGTTTTTATATAAAATATATATTTAAACACTCTCCCTGAAAATGTATTGCTTTTCTATAGCATTGAGCCTCAAATATTCACTATACATTGGGTTGGTTTCTTCTTTAAACAAAAAAAGGTAAATTATGCATGGTAATATTTAGAGGTAGCCGATTTTTGACATTTTTTAATTAATCTGTATCGGACGATTTTGCTGCAAATTAGGCCGATTAATATACAGGCGCGTCTGCAAGCAACACGTGACGCTGCCTCGTGCGGCAAGCAGATTGCCATTCCACTGGCACAATGGATAACCCTGTAATGTCCCCCTCTGCCTAGGGTTGTAACGATATACCGGTATGACGATATACCACGGTATAAACACATACGATTATCAGATCGTGTACATTTGCTTATCTACGGTATTTGGAGAAAATAAAAGACGCAGAATCTCACCTGTGCCTAGGTAACAACTTTCCACTTCACTGTTCTCTTGCTCCACCCACACGTGCATCGGAGAAAACATCAGAGACAGAGGCCGTTATCTCTAATCTCTATCCCACATCGAAATATAAATCAAAATTGGGCAGTATGGGAATAATGTAACTTTGAATATAGAAAAGACGAACGCTTATTTGTCCTCGAGAATAGACAGTTCGCAAAAACCTCAATGCCATGGTAAAAGACTAGCCTAACTATATGGTTACTATGGAGTTTGCATTGAAAAACAGTAGCCTAAAGACATTCAGTCAATTACAAATCAACTGCTAGAATGATTAACAAATTGTAATTATATTCCATTACTCCTTTAACATATTGACTATATTAATAATACTCAATATTAATATCCTACTTTTATGCCACCTATGGTAAATGTTGGTTATTTGTGGATTGAAACGTCTTCTAACTGGATCGTTGTTGCACCGTTTCTGCTGCTTTCTCCATCAGTGTTGATGAGAATAACAGCTCCGATTGATTTGGCATCAAACTAGTTTAAACGAAATAGATGTGATTTGTACTGGATAACTCTGCTGAACTCGAGTGTTTTTTAACAGTGTTGTTTAGAGCGTGATCGCGACTAGTCACTGTAATAAACGCATACGCTCAAAGCTTGCGCTGTTTTCTTCTGAGGCAAGCGGATAAAAGGTCAGTGTGGCACGCAGTTCAAAAGAGTAAGTTACCGCTATTTTGTTCCGCCTTTGACATGTTTGGCATTTAACATCCATCATGCACAACAGAGTGACAACGACTATCGGTTAGACAATGTATTTTATCCAGTGTGTTTGAGTTTGTTAAACCCCCCGCTGCAAACACCTCTTAAGCATACAGAATAATGCATTTGGGCATATTTAGTTATTTATTTTTGTAATAGCGGCTTTGAACGATTATGTAATCGTGGTAGCCATAATCGTAATCACGATTAGAAATGTGATTAATTGTGCAGCCCTAATGTCTCTTTAAGACCGATGGTATGCAGTAATACTGACACACACTCCGTTTACACCCACCTGTTTATGCTCACTTAAGCCATAACAGACTGAACAAATGTCTATCTAGTCTACACATTAGACACTTGGACTGCTGTGAGTGTATTTGAGCAGTGAGCACTGATCGCATGCTGTATGAGAATTTAAGAAGTGGAGCGTGCGTGAGAAAAAGCACTTATATCAGCGCAATTCTGCCTTTAATCGACAATGAATTGTGAAAAATGGGATGTCTGGTCACCCAGTCCCTAACCCTTCGGGTGCTGATGCCATTGTTTCAGATCGCTAGTTCGCGTTTTGGTAGCCTATCCGTCCAATGCGGCTGCCATACTGAGACTAGATATGCAAACTAGGGTTGTGACGGTGAGGAAATTCTCACCGGTTAATCGACGTGTTGTCACAACGTTATACCGGTATCACCGTGGCGGGGGGTCGTTTGAGTTTTCCCTCGCTTTCCTTTGGTTTTAAATACCCCGTAAGCGCTGTGTTTTACTTTGACTTTCATATCAGCGGCAACTCTGTGTCAAGCAGTTGTTTGTTTTTAGTTATTTTTTGTTTTCCCTCTTTCCCTAACTTTCCTTTGGTTAAATAGCTTATAAAAGCACCGTGCGCATTTAATTTTCACTTTGAAGAAATTAAATTCAAACAACAACAAAATACAACGTAGAACATCTAATTTTTATTAACTAAACAAATAAAAATACACCATGCTATATGCCTAATATAAAATTACAAATAACGTACACAAAGTTCATTTTCAGTTTCAAAAATCAGTTATGAATGAGTAACAAACAATTATGAAACTAAGAACGTTTATTGGCAAAAATTAATAAGAAAGTTTGCACGGGCGGCATACATCTTGATGTAAAATAATGGAAAAAATTAAAATCACACTGTTTAAATAAAAATCTGCAAATACTGTGGGACCAAATAAATGAGAAAGGAATGTTTTTTTTAAGTAGTAGTGTGGATTCGTTCCGCTTTTGGTTCGTTTGTCCGATGTAGCTCTTGTAAATCGAGCATGATGAGAATGCAAGCTGTTCATTCCATTTTTTTCAACTAACTTTCTTTGACTGAATGCATCTAAGCCCAAAATCTGCGGGAAATTTGCGAGCTCTTGCAAAAATTGCGGAGTTTACTTGATTTTGCGATAAATTCAGCGATCTCAGAATCACAAAATCCTGGAGGGACTGAACAGCAGTGCATATATATAGAAAAATCTCAAATAAAAGTTTAATAAAAGTGCTCTTACCCGCAGTCTGGAGCAGGGCACCAGCGGCAGTCGGGGTCGGCCACCAGCCAACGGCGCAGCATGAACTCCTCATATTTCTCCATGAGCACATGGTCGTTGAGTATAATGCGAATGTCATGGGGGTTGAAGCGCTCTGAGCACTCGGGGCAGCTGATGTTGACCCTGCTCTCCGAGATCTCGATGCGCAGATACTGTCGGAGGCAGTCGGCACAAGAGCGGTGGTGGCATGTCATGATGTCAGGGAAGCGGTCTCTGGTGTGGCGCAGCAGGCACAGCGGACACTCCAGCAGCTCAGAGGTGGAGGCTGAGGATGAGGAGGATGAGGATGAAGATGAGGTGGAAGTCACACCGGGTGCAAAAAGCGCCAAGGCATGATCCTGCTGCTGACACATTTCCGACTGCACGTTCTCCACACTGGCAATGCCGTCCACCCCAGCAGCCAGTGCAAGTGACTTGCGGGATTTGGGGTTGCCGCAACGCCGGCGGAACAGCGAGCGCAGCGAGATGCGGCGCTTTTTAGGCGTCTTCCGTACAGAGGGCAGACTGACGGATGAGGCGGCGGAGGGAAGGTCCCTCTCGGACCCCTGCTGTGGCTGATGCAGACTCATCTCTCCAGAGGAGGCACTGTGGTTTTCAAAGGACTGGGAAGCTTCTACAGGGAGGGCAGGGGGGGAGGGAGGGGAGAGAGAGGGAAGGGGGGACAGGGTTTTCAGAGGGGAGCGTGAGGTGTTAAGACATGGCGGTGAACTCTCTGCAAGCTGCTCCCTTGAGCCAGGCAGCACAAGTTGGGACACACAGGTCTGTTTGGAGTCCCCAGGCTGGATCTCGACCTGATCTGAGAAGAAGCAGAGACATGAATGAGTGAGACAATGGAAGACCAATGACCTCATTTGAAATGCATTTTATATTGATTCTAGGGCTGCAACTAACGATAATTTTTTATTGTTGACTAATCTATCGATTATTTTTTTCCCGATATGTCAACTACTCTAATTTAGTAAATGATTGGTTCTACACTGAGTAGTGTAGTGATGTTTTCTTTACCCAGAAATAAAACAGAAATGCATATTCGGATGACATCATTTTTTCCAGCACTAAATCTACTTGAAATTAAATGTGATCGCTGTATCAAATACATTTTATTTGTCCTCCATGTCGAGCAGCCCTAATATTGAATAATTCACTAAATGAGTGGTTACTCAACCTGACTCATTCACTCACTGAACCACAAGTCATCATGACTTTCATTCAAACCTCAAATGAAACCGAAACATGTTGCATGTTCTTTAACCCTATATGGGTTAGTTAGGGGAATTACTAACTAGTTTTAAATACCTTTTTGACTTTGCTTTTACAATAAATGAGTAACAAAATTCTGGTTAACTCTTTATTTCTTCTGGGTAACACTTTACATTGTCCTTGTTAGACGTTACTTGTACTTACCATAGTAATAACAAATTATTCATAATTAATTTACAACTAAGCCTAAATTAAACTCAAATACTAATCTTATAGCAAGAAAATGTTAATTAAAATATACAGAAATAGTAATACCACGAATAGAAATCTTAGTGCACTGCATACTTACAGCAATTGCACATTTTCAGTGTTTCGTTCGTGAATTTCATGTGAGCAGCAAGTGTAAAGGCTGCAATCGATCTGAAAACATTAAACACTGCCAAGATGAGTTGAGAAGCCCTGACTCAGTGGAAAAGTTGATGAAAGGCTGTTCACGGTAATGAAACAATTACAAAAATACTGCAGAACCACTTTTAAACAGGATGTGACATCACTGACATTGTAACAGGACAGAAGAAACCATTGCATGCCAGTGAAAGCCACAGAAACCGTAGCGGTCAGAAACCTGAGACGGCAGAACCGAATGGGACAGGCAAGAGAATGAGGATCCTTCTCATCATTCATAGATACGTTTCCTCACCCTGCCTGCAGGCCTTTCACAAACACACCAGAGAAAAAATTTAGTAAGTTTCAGATCTAAATTAATGTCTGTGGGTTAAACATACCACAGTCTAGGTGAAGCAAGATATTTTAGTTGCCACAGAAAGTGTTTCTGCATGTGAATAGGTGTGATCTTATCACATGCTGCACAATAAAAAGTGTCAGTCTCAACAGAATGAGGAAGAGACACGGGCATGAGCTTCCCAAAAGAACTGCAGCATATCACGTGAGAAGCAACAGGAATAACAGGACATTTAATTACTGACTGACAAAAATAAGGTGTTTTCCACACTGGCAATTTGCATTAGATGTTTCTCTGTCTTTACTCTCTGCAGCCTCCAAGCCATACCAGAAATACTTTAACCTCCTTGTGCAAATACACGCACACACTTTCCAGCTGGGGTTTTTCACACTCTCCATTCAAAAGACACTAGAATATTTTGCTCATGTGTTTGAAGGAAGCAGATAGTCAGCCAAATGAGTTCTACTTTACTTTACAATCAATGATACCTTTGTTTTGTTTTTTAGACAAAGTCTGGTAGGAATTGTGATGCACATTCCCAGAGATCAATTGTTCCAAAAATATTCCACAATATACATTTGGCCTTTACCTTTTAAAGGAAAATATATGAGTTAAATAACAGAACAAAAGATCTGAATGAAAGACCGAATGCACATAGTATAAGTAGGCTAACTGGGATGCAGCAATACTGCCCTAAGACATCCATTTTATTTTCCCCAAATTCTGTTTTACTTTTTTCCAAAATCCAATTTCTCCATTTTAACTTTTCTGAATTCCATTTTTTTAGACAGTTTTTTTTTTAATCATCATAACGCATGTCTAATTAATTGAAATCATGAAATTCACAGCAATTAATTAAAAGTGTGACAAAAAATACTTTAAGAAAATTAAATTTGTTTTATTCTCCCTTAAATTCAGTTATTGTTTTCAACAAAATACTGTATTCTACATTATTTTTTGGATTTCAGTTTAATGGTATCATTAAATTGTAATTAAAAAAAAAAAAATTCAGAAATACTGTGTTGTGTATTTATATTTGTCTGCTAAATAAATTCCGGTAGATATTCTTTGTAAATATACCTTAAAAAATAACGTTTTAATAACCATTATTAGTAGTAATAGTATATATTTACATTAAGTAATACACTTGTCAGTTTCTTCAAGTTAACTTTAATTTTGCCGGGTTGCTGTGAAGACTCTTAAGATTCTGATTGTATGCATGACTACAGATATCGTTTGCAATATGCCGGTAAAAATTCTCCCCACGATAAGAATTGGACTTCCCGATAATAATGATAATGCCTAGTTATTGACATTTCTGTGCGCAACCATGCGGAGCGACATGGCGGAAGGCTTTAAATTGGTGAGGAATATATCGCTAAACGAGGAGCTCCTTCTACAGTCTGGAACTGGTTTGGTCAGGGCTGTACAGTGCGACAAACATTGGTCTGAGCCTTGAATAAATTAACTACTGTAGCACAGTTTTTAATGTGTACGAGCCCGTTTACAAACCTGTTGTCCAACAAAGATCTAATCATTTGACATGCTTTTTCGCCAAATTAACTTCATAACAACAGTCGAGTGTTTGAAATAACTGTGATCAGACGTGGTTTCATATCACAGAATGAAGCAGAAATCATATTAATTTATAGTATATGTACAGGGACAAAGGTTATATCGATTAGCATTGCATTATAAATATACTTTATCCATATAAAAATACCCAAGATTGCTTGAACACCGACAAACCATATAGTCTCAATCGTATGTTTATTCAAGTTTCCTTAGTTCATTTCTCTATCTGCATTGTATTCAGCTACAGCAATAACCGGATACCACTCACATATCACATTCATGCATGAATAAAATAAATTTCTCTCTTTTTTAAATAGTATACAAATGTTTGAGTGATATCATTTTCCACGAAAATATTACGCAGCAAAATTGTTTTCAACATTGATTATCAGAAATGTTTCTTGAGCAACAAATCAGCATATTAGACAGATTTCTGAAGATAATGTGACACTGAAACTTCTCTTTGTAAACAACAGATTTATAAATGTTTCTAATGACGAATGTTGCATTTGCAAATTAAAGCACCTCAAACCAAGCACAGTTAACACTAGACCCAATGACTTTTTATGAATGGCGGTGAGAATTTGAGATTGCTAGAGCTGTCATAAAACTCCCAACAGTTTAGGGCTGCCACTAATGACCATTTTTATTTTGATTAATCTGATGGCTAATTTATCGATTAATCGACTAAATCTAAACAAATAATTTCCCACCCCCCAAAAAAAAAAAAATTACTTAAGAATATTTTATTAAAATCAAATGAAATCCAAATTTCTATGAAATCCTTTTTTAAATCAAAATTAACGTGCAACATTGAGTGCAAGCAAGTGTCCATCTAATAGTCCAAATCACTGAAATCAGTAAGAAAATCCAGAAAATAACGGAAACCAGAATTTGGTACAGATAAAACTGTAAAACTCTATACAGGCTTTTGTATTAATTAAATTAAATTTAAACATTAAAACAGAGTGTAGAAAAATTTAAATGGAAAAAACTGAACCTGGAAATAAAACTGATTTCATAGGGCCCTATATTTACAAAATTTGTTTTGTGGTAATACAAATAGATGTAAGTTAACAATAGCTTTTAAAATACATGTATAATAGCAATGATACAATAATAATTAGTTCAAATAAAGTATCAAAAACAAGAAATAATTTGTTTTTATTGAACAAATCTGTTACAATATGTAAGACTGGTGCCAATGTGTCTGGGCCTGGTGCCAATGTGTCTGGGCCCCCCCTCGAGAGGACACAGCACACTGGGTGAATCCACAAAACTGTCCCTTGCATACGTCATCCAGGACGCAGCACACTGGGGGGTTCACACCCTGTACTGACGGTCTACACGATGGGCCTGGTACAGACATCATTTCCCCCTCCCCTCATCACCTCAAATTCACTGAAAAATCCATGCAATATAATATGTACAAATAAGTAACCATACATGTTTGATATCTTTTGAAATGTCTCAGTGCGCCTGGTAAAATGGTCTCATTCTCCCAATCATAATGAAAAGCTAAAAGAAGTTCTAAAATCTGAGAAGTATAGTGTACAGCCTGGGAACGTACCCTCCCCCTGATCCCCTACTCAAAACATCTCCTGTATGTAAATAAGTATTCCCGGCCACAGGATCTCCAGAAGCCATTTGGTTGCAAAATTCTAAAGACTAATTATAATGACAAGATACCACCTGGGTACCCACCTGGGTGGGTCTATTGAATTATCTGGGTATATAAGGGAAAGGGACACAAAGTTCTAGGCGTCTGTAGGTTTGACTGCCCGCACATGTCAATTGTGTGTAGTTTTCATTTCCAGCTATGGTTAGGAGTCAGTAAGCTGATTGCCCGCACATGTCACTTGTGTGTAGTTTTTCATTGCCAGGTAGTAATTTCTACAAATTCTTCAATTCCTGAGTTATTGTTATGTTATGGTTAACCGTTGATTCTATTCTTGTAACATTGGAGCTTTGAATTATTGTTTTGATTACCTGGTCAATAAATTGTAACGTTTGATTCTATTCTAACTGCCTCTGAAGAGTGCTTTCTCTCTACTAGATTAGTGGATTCGTATATTTCCGCAAGCCTGCGTCAGTTTTAGCGACGGCTAATATCCGGCATCTTTTAAGTGTGCTTGGGTGTAGGGACGGGCTAATTTCCGTTCAGTGACGGTGAACGCCGTCTGATCAGACTGAATTCGGGTACGTCCACACCTCTGACTTTGATTTAATGTTACTTTAAACAAAGATTTGGCCAATCCAAAGCTATTACGAGTGTAGTATATTGATCTGCTAACATATCTGATAGTGGCCAAAACCCTTTACTGAAGTAAATGATTGAATTCGAGTTCTGAGGGTGCCCCATGAGGGTTATTGATGTCTCTGATTGTGTACGTGTGAATTTACGGCAAATCTTAGATACGTAATCATAATTTACCTCTGACTGATGACCGGGCCTGACGAGATTGTGTCCGTGAGACCTGTGGAAAACAGGACCTCTGAGCGATATAGTTTCCCTATGTCTGGACGGGTAAAGTATTAAAAGAGCTGATAAGAATAACCGATCTTTCGTTCCTGTTTTAATGATGCACAGATATCATTAAAACCCTTTTCATTTATGGAGTCAGATGAAATAACGAGACAAAATATATAATAAGAAAAAGTGTTCCATTTTAATGTTCTTGTTGTGTCGTGAAAAGGAAAGACTGTAACACGCAAAGCCCTTCACCCGCGGAACGACTGCCGCCATTGGGTCGAATCGAGGCGGGCCTTACAAATACATAATAGAGCTAATGTTCATTACACAACAAAGGCCTGCAGGCTGGACGCCTGATAATTATTTCAACACATTACTGCGAGATCTAATCCTGGTTTAATATTGACCAAGCACCATTTCATTAAATATTTGGCAATTTATTTAGGAAAGAAATGTTATAGCCACTGTAATTAGATGAATATGTGGACATCAAAAGGTTGAAACCTTTAATTTGAAATCTCGATGTATCCTGTGTTTGTGTAGGTTTATAAATGATTTACCTTACACATCTGATGAAATGGCGCACGTTGTGTTCCCAGATGAATGTTATAATAAACACAAACTTACAACAAGATACACAGATGGAGTTTGAGATGCTCCATATATAAAGGATAACAGTTTCTGTGGAGCTACTGTGAACAGAGCCGCTGTGTGACGCACGTACTTAAGCTACACGCATGTGAATAATTAAAGCGTATATAATTATTTAATTAAATCATAGTGTTTGTGAATTTAAAATTATGCTTAATTGTGATTTTTAAATGGGTTTAATATACCATGCTGCCTTAGAAAACAGCATTATAATAATATAATGTCTTATCTTATCTTATAATATGTTTTATGGATTCTCGTCCATGAAATACGCCACTTCCGGTATTTTGCCGGTTAGTCGACGTGAGCAAGATTAAGTCGACGATTTAAAAAAATCGACTAGTCTTGACGAATCGCGACAGCCCTACAACAGTTATGATGTAACTGTATAATAGGCTTTAGTCTGACACGCTATATGTCTGCTGTAACAGTACTGCATTTAGTTTTGATTCACCAACGAGTTTCAGTGCGGATTCTGCTCGCGTTTGGCGCTTTGAATCATTTGAACGCCTTTAACTGTACTGCAGATGGCGCCGCGAGCTCATACAGCGCTCTCAGGATCATTCAGTCCATGTTTTACAAAATGTGCACGATTTCAATCATCATGCAGTAACCTGTAATGTTCTAATGCTATCTTTTCTAACTATAAAATGGTACAGCGGTTATAAAACCAGAGAGAAAGGCTGCATGGTTATGACAGTATGTGAGAGAGTCAGTGGTAATATTATTGCGTTCCTATTGGTCAGTGTTAGAGGAACTCAGCTTAGCCTGACAGTTTGCCTGCCCTGAACTAGGTTAACTTTCCAGCATAAGTAGCCACAGTGACTGAGGTTGATCTTTGTTAAATTTGCTTTATGGAACCAAATGCTTTGACAGTGAGTCAGACTAACTGAAATCAGCCTGGCCTATTTGGTAAACTTGTTTTATGAAACAGGCCTTGAGGCATTAGAAGTCAAGACACAAGATAATTCATGATTTACTTTGCTGTCTGTACCAAAGAAAAAAAAATTGTGATCATTTTTTCCATTGCATCGTATTACATCGAATAGCATTGTGTTGAGTCGAATTGCATCGTAATGGGTGTGAATCGTATTGCAAGGTGCTTCATATGTATCTTCAATGTATCGTTGGCTATGCATCGAGATGCGTATCGCATCGACCTACTAGACCATAGGTCACTAACAGGCGGACCAGCGGTCCGGACCCAGAAGCCGTCCCACACGGACCCGGACCTACAGCCAAAAATATAAGGTTATGATTTAAAACTTGGCGGGGCACTTCTATTTCAGCCGGCGCAGCTTTTGTAGTCTTTACGGTAGTGGTAGTGGAAACGCACAGACCAATTGCATGCGAGTTAAACCATCCCACGTGATACCACTCAGCCAATCAAGTCTGGTAAACATTGCGACTCGACAGAGTGCAGACAGATGAGAGAGTTCGTGCCTAGTTACACATAAAAAGATGCTAAAAAGAAAAAGATAGCGATACATGTAGAAAACAAAAGGAGAGATACAGATGACTGAAAGTTGAGAAACAGGCGAGTGAGATGGAGAAAGGGAGATAAAAATAAGGAATAAATGGCATTCTCCAAAAAAAGAAAGGTGGACAGCGAAAATAGAGCATTTAATCCTGAATGGACAGACTCAATTCTCTCACTGAGCAAAAGAGTGGGGGAGTGGGATATAAGAGGGGTAGAAAATGGTGATATTCTAAAACTGTTCAATTGTTAAGATGTGTTGAGATTAATTATTTGTAAAATTGGTTGCGATTGTTGAGTCAAGATGTAAAACAGAAAAGGAGAAATTCTTTATTTTATTTGTCTGAAGTTTTCACTTTTTGAACATTTTATTTATTGTCTCTTATTTTGAAATACAGCCCCACTTTTATTTTGTTAATGAGAAAAACATTATACATATCTACAGTCATACATATGTTCATTTCTATGTAACATGACAATAAATATTGTCAAAACGTTTTTGAATTGTTCTGAATTAATTTTATTAGGCAGGCAGGTATTTATTACATGTAGATGCTGATACAACAACTAAGCTACTTAAATATATAAGCCATCACACTAAATAGTTAGACATTATGATTTTCCGGACCTTTGATTCAAGAAATTTTCTCTAACTGGACCTCTGTACATTTTAGTTAAATACCCCTGTACTAGACAGTATGAGTGGGACATGGTTTATCATTTTGGACAACAACTAAGAACTGAAAATATCAGTTTTTTAGTATTCCAGTATTCCATAAAACCAGTTTCCTGCTGAACGCACCATTCAAAATTGCAACACCATTTCTCACATATGGAAGCCATTTAGCTCACATAAAACAGCAGCCATCATAATAAAGAGCAGCTAAAATGAGCAATACGTCGGGAGATTTATACGGCCACTACATTAACGTCTGATTCCAAGGAACCATGTAAATCAGCCATTTTGCCAAGAAGTTTCCCTCCACCCTCAAGCGGCTGAGAAAGAGCAGTCAAAGCAACATGCAGGGCGGAGACGACAGCACAGTATTAAAGCATTCCACCCTCCCCCCCATTTTTCTACCTTACGCCCCCTTTTCCAGTCAGCGGAGGGCCAGGAGGAAATGATGTCAGCAGCTAGGCATTTTCTGAGGCCATGTTCATCTGCTCTGTGTTTGTGTGTTCACCAAGAGACCAAATAGGCTTTTCTTCATCAGCACAATTGCTGATTATGCCAGCAGGAGAGTGCTTGCCACTGTCCCAGCTGCTTCAGGACACACACACACACACACACACACACACACACACACAGCGTGCTGCTCAGAAGCAGACGTGTGTACAGAATGCAGTGGGATTTCTGTAATGAGCTTATTAAAACAATTTCCAGGAGCATTCTTCACTGAGGACAGACTTCCTCACAGTGATAACATACATTCGCTCTACTCCTAAAAGCCCGCCCTGCTACTTCCTGATCACCCTCCATGTTTCACCTTTTATGGCGTTGATCACACTGATATTTATACTGGACACAAAGTTTGATCAGATATTAAGCCTGACACACCAAATCCAAAATCCCCTAGCTGCTTTCCAAACTGCTGTCAGCTGAGCAGCTAAAGGCAAAGGCTTATTCAGGTTGTCTATAATCCATCTCCATTCCAATCTAAACAGGAATGAACACAGCAGACTGAACAAGGACAGGTGGAGATACAACCAGTAGTGTTCAATGGCTCTTATACAATATTAACTGAACAAAATGACCTCTGGCTAGCAGAGGCATCATTTCTGCTTGTGTCAAGCAAGATTCAAGAGACAGAGGTATATCTCAAAAAATTTGAATATCATGAAAAAGGTCAATATTTTTTTGTCACTGATTTCAGAAAGTGAAACCCATACAGGTGCATCTCAATAAATTAGAATGTTGTGGAAAAGGTCATTTATTTCAGTAATTCAACTTAAGTTGTGAAACTCGTGTATTATATAAATTCAATGCACACAAACTGAAGTAGTTTAAGTCTTTGGTTTCTTTTAATTGTGATTATTTTGGCTCACATTTAACAAAAACCCACCAATTCACTATCTCAACAAATTAGAATATGATGACATGCCAATCAGCTAATCAACTCAAAACACCTGCAAAGGTTTCTTGAGCCTTCAAAATGGTCTCTCAGTTTGGTTCACTAGGATACACATAGGGCTGTGACGGTGGCAGATTTTTACCACCGCCGGTGGCGCGGTGTTGTGATATATATATATATATATAATTCTGAAACGCAAAAATAAATAAATGAGGCTCAATCATCTATTAACAAACATACGTGTTTATTTTAGCACTTACGTCAGTGAACACTCTGTATAAATAATACAGTTAAATCGGAAAGTAGCCTTAAATGAGAAAGTTAAATACACCCGGTCTACCTCACGCGAGCGGCACGGCGAGAACCCATTATAATCAGTGATGCTGTCTACACCAGATGCGCGATACAACACGACAAATCGGTCGCAGTAAACTATCTCGTCCTATTTATGACGAACTGAAACAAAGTTAAAATGTCCTTTGGACAGACTCAACCTGTTGGGTTGCGACATCCGGTTTAGACACGGTTCACTGTTCTTCCACCAAGCAAGCGTGTGCGTTAACTCCTCGTCTGCTGCACGTGCTCTCTGTCGAATAGGAATCGCGCCGTATGTTGCCACATTTCTTTTAACATCTTCCATTTAACGCGGTCTTATTCGTATTTGGCCAATTTGGAGAAATCCTCACCAATACACACCTGATCATCCAGGCGTTTGCGATCACGTGAACTTGAAGACACTTGTACAAACGCGGATGGGTGACATGAATGGAGATGATTCCAGGTCAGCGATTTAGTATTTGGTTTCCCAACAAGGTACATCGCTCATCACGAAATAAATATGCTGAATGTTACTATTATTACACTTGTTTACAAAACTTTGTATTATGCTTGTTATAGAGTGTGTGACGTCACGTGCACTACCGCCGGTGGCAATACACAACCGCGGTGGCAACCGACCACCGCCGGTGACGCGGTTGTCACGGCCACCGTCACAACCCTAGATACACAATCATGGGGAAGACTGCTGATCTGACAGTTGTCCAGAAGACAATCATTGACACCTTCACAAGGAGGGTAAGACACAAACATTCATTGCCAAAGAAGCTGCGGTTCACAGAGTCACTATAGGCTGCCATTCAAATGTAATTGTAAATTATCAATAATTCATTTCTTACTAGTTGAAATTCCAATTTCACATATCAGAAATACATTTCTTACAAATAAAAACGCCTATTCTTGATATCAACAATTTATTTCTATATAATAAAAATAACATTGTCACTAATGAAAATGAAATTGTTGATATCAAGAATAGACATTTTTACCATTAAGAATTGTATTTCTGATATGTGAAATTGGAATTTCAACTAGTAAGGAATTATAGATATCAACAATTAATTTTGAAAGGCAGCCTATGGTGACATTTAACTAGTGAAAATACAACTACAAAATATCAACTATTTAAGTATAGATATCAAGAATTAGCATTTTCACTAGTGGAAATGCAATTACTGATATCAAAAATAACCATTGTTACTAGTAGAAATTGAATTCCTAACATCAAGAATTAGCTTAACTAGTAAAAATTTTATTGTTGATATCAAGAATATCCGGAGAAGGAATAAAATGCTTGTATTGAAACATTTTGTATTATGATAAAACTGTGCTTAATGTTACGTTTTGTGAAGGATGGCCACTGTAGGAAGCCTTTTAGCAGTGTTTATCTGCATAACGGTGACTGTAAAATATGTATTTTATATATGGAAATAACATTAGAAGTTTTGATATTTGTGATATTAGCATTGCGCTACTTTGCGGGCTACTTTAACCTCCCTCATAACCAGTGGCGGCTGGTCAATAGGGGGCACCGCCCCCCCCTTCGAGTTAGCCCCCTTTAACATGTTAACAAGAAGTTAAAAATATATCACAAATATTAACTAAATAAAATAATTTAGTCATAGTATTCTACTGTTAGTTATATTATAATTTATTGAAAATCAAAAAATCTAAACTATTTCTTTCATATTTGTGTGCGGGGCACCGGACTAATGAGTGTGTATGTAGGTACACAAACTTTTCAAAAGCATGTGATTTGAGGCTAAGCTCTAATTGGCTTGTTTCAAATTGTCCTTGGGGCGCAAGGCTCTGCTGTTGTTAGAGCAAATCAATATTGTTTTTATATGTTTGGCCTCATGTGATTGGACCGTTCTCAAAGACTCTCATTCCACTCAGCAGCAGCTCGTCAGTTGACAGACAGGTACTAATTAATGTGGAAGCAAGAGCAATATCTCGAAATGAAAAAAAATTGTTTTATCTTAAAAAAAAATACCCTTTAACAAGGCGTTCGGATGAAGAAAAAAAAAGGACCAAGGAGCTTGGACTAGATCGCCCGTACTTTCAGTTTGTTTGCGCCCCACCAAAAAGATTTAGCACCAGCCGCCATTGCTCATAACCAACCCTAGTTCTCTTTTTTGAAAACTAAAATATGGTCACCCTGATGTATGTATGCATGTCCGTTTAGTTTAATTGGGTCAGGGCGCCGTGGGGGAAAACCACTACTAAGTGGTGCCATGCTTTCAAAAAGTTTGGGAACCACTGCACTAGTGAACAGAAGATGTCAGTAGTTTAACCTAACTTACAAACTGAAATTACCACTGGGAAGCGACAGATTTAATGTAGCTTCTTCCCCCAACACAGTCATCTCAATATTATGATAAACAACAGGATTAAGAAATTTGAGCCGGTCAATGATAGTGTTAAGAATGCTGCGGGTTGAGTGGCTAATCTAAAAAGAGCTTCACTCTCAGATGCTGAATAAAGGACGGAGATTAAGACGTTACCCTCTGATCCAGACACCAGGTCATTCAGCAGTAAGATTTAGCTCCAACTGATGAGCACGACACACAGACTTTCTATATAAGGCTGCTGTACACAATGTCGCTGGGGAAAGTGAAGCAGAAAATATCAACAGTGTGTGTGTGAGTATGAATGCATAAGTTTAAAATTAAACTTCACTGGTAAGTGTAATACAAACAACAAACTGAGATGTAAAAATGAGTCAAGCCTCCGCATCGAAACACCTGCATTCATGTGGCTTTTAAAACAGCGCGTCACTTGCCGTTAATGTTCCCTGTTCTCCGGATACAGAGCACTCTTATGAAAGTGAAAGTGTTCGGATCAGATTTAGCTGTCACTTTTAGGAAATGACAGATTTCATGCAAAACTACGCAAATGCTGTAGTGGTTTTAATGGAAAAAATAAATCAATATTATCAGTTTACTCTCTTTCATGAAGTGATTCATGTTTGTTGTCCTTTTCAAAGGGCAGATTCTGTTTACAGAACATGAACTTCAGCCCTACAAGAGTAAAATACATATAAATAGTGTTACATAGACACTATGTACACACTTCCTTTAACAAACACGCATCTCCCTGGATTTCCTGAACACTGTTTCACAAGACTCCGTCATCAGAAAATATTTTCACAAAACAAAGAAAACAGTGACGCATGTGCACAAGTAAACTTATGACACAGAAACATGGTATAATGTTAAAAGACTGATCTCGATTAAAATACCCACACGATCATACACTGCAGTAGGGCTGCAGTCGACGTCATCAATTACGTCGATCATAAAAATACATTGATTAGCATGGAATGCATCGACGCATCGCACATTTAGCCACACCCATAGCGCAAGCCTGCAGTTATACCTACTTAAGACTGTTTTTCTACCTTATTTAACACAAAACAAGACTCTAGAGCCGAAGGTAAAGGCTAGTATGGCAACATCACTTCATAGAGCAGTTCTATTATTATATGACCGTCAGACTTACATATACAGCCGCACTGACACCTTTACATTGTCAGGATTCACAACCGCATTCAAAGCTGCGCTGAATGAACGGAACAGCACGGGACATCGTATTTGCCTAAATAATCATGACGGGTTTAATGCCCTCACAGAGACGGAGAAATGATTTGCGTTCATCACCGGAGCTGCCGTCAGTGCCGTGGGCGTAATCACTCGAGCTCTGAGATGCGCGCGCCAAACATGCACACTGCATGCGCTAACGAAGCATTTAAAGTCATTGTAAGTTGTTTAATGTGTGATGATTGGACAAGTCTCGACTGGGATCATTTATTTAAAAACGGGCTGTCAGCTGTGATGAAACTTCCCGGTGTTATGACGCCATTTTGTATTCTGTCGCTCTCGTGTCCTGAATGCGGTTGTGACTTCAGCTGTTCATATACAGTGGGTACGGAAAGTATTCAGACCCCCTTAAATTTTTCACTCTTTGTTATATTGCAGCCATTTGCTAAAATCATTTAAGTTCATTTTTTTCCTCATTAATGTACACACCCCATATTGACAGAAAAACAGAATTGCTGACATTTTTGCAGATTTATTAAAAAAGAAAAACTGAAATATCACATGGTCCTAAGTATTCAGACCCTTTGCTCTGTATTTAGTAGAAGCACCCTTTTGATTTAATACAGCCACGAGTCTTTTTGGGAAAGATGCAACAAGTTTTTCACACCTGGATTTGGGGATCCTCTGCCATTCCTCCTTGCAGATCCTCTCCAGTTCTGTCAGGTTGGATGGTAAACGTTGGTGGACAGCCATTTTTAGGTCTCTCCAGAGATGCTCAATTGGGTTTAAGTCAGGGCTCTGGATGGGCCATTCAAGAACAGTCACGGAGTTGTTGTGAAGCCACTCCTTCGTTATTTTAGCTGTGTGCTTAGGGTCATTGTCTTGTTGGAAGGTAAACCTTCGGCCCAGTCTGAGGTCCTGAGCACTCTGGAGAAGGTTTTCGTCCAGGATATCCCTGTACTTGGCCGCATTCATCTTTCCCTCGATTGCAACCAGTCGTCCTGTCCCTGCAGCTGAAAAACACCCCCACAGCATGATGCTGCCACCACCATGCTTCACTGTTGGGACTGTATTGGACAGGTGATGAGCAGTGCCTGGTTTTCTCCACACATACCGCTTAGAATTCAGGCCAAAAAGTTATATCTTGGTCTCATCAGACCAGAGAATCTTATTTGTCACCATCTCGGAGTCCTCCATGCGGGCTTTCATGTGTCTTGCACTGAGGAGAGGCTTCCGTCGGGCCACTCTGCCATAAAGCCCCGACTGGTGGAGGGCTGCAGTGATGGTTGACTTTCTACAACTTTCTCCCATCTCCCGAATGCATCTCTGGAGCTCAGCCACAGTGATCTTTTGGTTCTTCTTTACCTCTCTCACCAAGGCTCTTCTCCCCCGATAGCTCAGTTTGGCCGGACGGCCAGCTCTAGGAAGGGTTCTGGTCAGTCCCAAACGTCTTTCATTTAAGGATTATGGAGGCCACTGTGCTCTTAGGAACCTTAAGTGCAGCAGAATTTTTTTTGTAACCTTGGCCAGATCTGTGCCTTGCCACAATTCTGTCTCTGAGCTCTTCAGACAGTTCCTTTGACCTCATGATTCTCATTTGCTCTGACATGCACTGTGAGCTGTAAGGTCTTATATAGACAGGTGTGTGGCTTTCCTAATCAAGTCCAATCAGTATAATCAAACACAGCTGGACTCAAATGAAGGTGTAGAACCATCTCAAGGATGATCAGAAGAAATGGACAGCAATACATGAGTGTCACAGCAAAGGGTCTGAATACTTAGGACCATGTGATATTTCAGTTTTTCTTTTTTAATAAATCTGCAAAAATGTCAACAATTCTGTGTTTTTCTGTCAATATGGGGTGCTGTGTGTACATTGAGGAAAAAAATGAACTTAAATGATTTTAGCAAATGGCTGCAATATAACAAAGAGTGAAAAATTTAAGGGGGTCTGAATACTTTCCGTACCCACTGTATATACAGATATGTATTAAAGCAGATGTTTTAATCTTCTGAATAAATAAAACACATCAAGTCTCTCACCTGTAAACAACTGCTGTCAGTCTCAAACAGAACTGTGAATGCAGCCATAATGTGTATTTCTATTGACTGCATTGTATCCCTGCCCTGTAATTTTCTTTCTCTTTATTTTGTATTTATTGTTTTTTCCTCGCTTTTCTTTATTATTATTTGTCTTTATTGTTATTATTTTCTTTGTCTTGTTAGTATTTTTTATTGTAAAGTATCAATTAGAGATGCATTATATTCATCGGACAGATAAATTATCGACCGATATGGGTAAAAAAAATGACGTCCGTTTTTATTGCTCCGATAAGGGATTTTAAGACCAAGTGGGAAATGTGCTGAATGTTTTATTTCATCCAAATAAAATTGGCAAGCAGTTAGACTTATTATACAGTTGTTTCAAATGCGGAACCAGGCACGAGTTGACAGGTTGCGCGCATGCATCAGATACGTTTTTATTTAGTTATAATTTGCCTAACTTTCGATCTGACCCTTTTTTAAATGGTGGGCGTTTACGCAGTTGGCTAGAGCAGTGCTGATCGGGGAGAACGGACGTGCGCTCACTCTATTGGTTAGTAAGACAGTCACTCAAGGCTGGTAGTTATGCATCTGCTCTGGAACAGAGTAATATCGCGTCCACATCACAGGCTTTACGATTAGCAAATCGCAACTTCTCAAATCGAGATTGCAATTCGATTTCGATTAATTGCACAGCCCTAATTCGCAGCTGTTGCTTGAAGTCCCTAGATATAACTTCCTCATGCACTTAAATAGATGCATTTCTTTATGCATGAAATACTTTAATATAAATTTGTTGTTAATCAGTTGTTAATTGCAGATAAACCATAGTTCTGTTAAACCATTTCTGTTACTAAGTATTGTGGTGCCTTTCACAAAAAATTAAAACATTTGAAGAGTCAGGACTGATGTTTTCTATTATAGTTAAAACCAGAGCTACTAAATGTCAGTTTCATCAGTGCATCTTAGATCTTGTATTCTCCTGGGTGCATAAACTGCAGATTATATGAAAATAATACTATATAAATATGAAATTATTGGTTATCGGCTGTGAGAAGGACTTAATTATCGGTATCAGTTAATTTTTCATATCGTGCATCCCTAGTATTAATTATGAAAGAAACTTTTGAATAAAATATGAAAAGATTAATAGCAGAAGTTACTGTTACAATATACACACACACACACACACACACACACACACACTACACAAAACTAAAACTTTGGATGCGATTAATCACAATTAATAATTTGATCGGTAATTTTTTCAAATGTTTATTAACCTGATTTGGCAAAATAATTATTTTAAATAGCTTATTTATTTATATACAAGTAATAGGCTAACAAACAAATAAAAGCGTATAAAATATACACAAAAATTATATTATTTTATCAGAAATTATACCAAATTAATTCAATAAACATGATGCTATTATGTATCATGCATTGGATTAATTTATTTAATGGCTAACAAGTACACTTCTGTTAAAATCCACTCTGGTTTACATATACATAAAATAATTAAATGATTTGATTTAATCCGGAGCAAATGTCTATTTTGTGCCAAAACAAGTTTCTTTCTGTCACTTTCAAAAACACTGATACACAATGACAAATATCTGTGATCATCCGCTGGTGCTGTGTGTCTTCCTTGCTTTCAGAGCAAAACCAGACCACGTTGGTAGACACTGAAGATAAGTCGCTTCCAAGCTGGATTTACATCAAACACTGATCCCCTAATTTCACCACCAGCAGAATGATGAAAATAGACCTAACTCACGGAGATCTTCATTGCCGTGGGGTTTTGACACCCTACAACCCCCATTTCTTTCTCACATCTCTAATGTTGACTCAGACTGATACGTCAAAGTGGATGCAGAATCAACATTTAAACCAGACACAGGTCAGCACCTCTCAACCAACAGTTTCCACAGTACTAAGATTAACCAACAGCTGTGGGAGGTTTCCAGCTACGATCCCAGAAACCAGTTTATTCTCACTCTCACTATTACTACAAAAACTATCTTGGGTAAGTTTAAGGCTGGATGACTTAAGACTGGCATTTACTCACATATAAATCCTCATTTTCAGCAACACACACTCGATTTCTGCAGAACTGTACTTGTTCATGCAAGTTAACTATTACAGGACATAATCCAAGCACAATATATAACAGCAACATGCTTACCAGTCTCACCACTAATTACAATAATTTGAATCGTTTATTGATTATGTATGCTTTAACTATCGTTAGGCGTGTGATCTTGTTACTAAATAAAACACTAAGTTAAGCCATTAACAAAGGGTTTAAAAACGTCTTTCCCGTGTATAACAAAGATTTAGTGACATTAAACGGCAGTGATAAAGCTAGGTTAACGTTTCATTTGAGCAGACTTCCTTGTTACGGAGGTGTGAATATAAACTGAACCAACAGAAACTAATGGACAATGCCATAGCTGGCTAACGTTACATGCCTACGTTAACGTTAGGTCCATCTAATGTCGGACCCACCACAGGCCTTTTAAAGCGATTTTACTACCCTACACGCCAGCTAGCGGGCGTACAACAACAGATAGGCGGTTATTTGTTATGAGTGGACAAATGTGAGATTTGTATTAGCGAAATAAAAGCGTAAATGTCCGCGTTCATGTCCTCCAGCGCGAGCGAATGTGAGAACGAACACACGAACGTTAGCCAACAAGTCAAACTAGTCTTTTTTTATCGCAAAATACGCCGGCGACCCACCTTTCAAGTCATCCACGTAAAAGCATTTCATTCCAGGTGACAATAAAAGGCGGACAACTCCGAGTGTGGTGTAGGGAGAAGGCTTCTAGGGAGTTGTTTGGTCGGGCCGTCCTCAGTTCGCTCGCTCTCTGACTCACTGGCATCCGTCTGCTCTCTTCTCTTCTCACATATCAGTTCAAACCCAGATCTCGCGAGAGTCCGCGAGCATTCCTCAAAGCCCAATTATTTTAGTAAAGACGTCAATCAGACCTGCGAGATATTTGTTTGTACAATGTTTTAATACAACGTGTTTATTCACTAGTTTTTTTTCCACAAAAGTAGCCTATTAATCTGCCCAAAATAGCTCCTTTTATAAAATTCACTTAAATATGACAGCTGTGCGTTTATAAAAGAAATAAAGAATTGGTGTCCTTTTGTTTTAAGAAACTTTTGCTTTTCTTATAATATTTTAAGTTTGAATAATGTTTTTTATTATTATTGTTGCTTTTGTTGTTGTATGAAGAATTGGACTTTGTATTCCCCATTGTTCCGCACGATAAAAAAAAAAAATCACAGAAGTTGTTGTCATGCTTATTTCAGAAAAGACTAATTAAATAAAACTAGCTATTTGTGACATTTGTTTCTTTAAACGTTTTTGGACCTATTTTTTATATGGTATATTTGACCATTTACCTTATATTCTTTGAAATGCCTTAATAATTCTCAACCATAAAAACAAATATTAATAATATTTAATGCAATGGTTGAGAGGATTACCATATATTAAATGACCACATACCTTATAAATAGTTAATCTTAAAAAATGTATACATAAAAAGTGAACAAATTATGATTTTATATATATATTATTTTGTATTTATTTATATATATTAATGTCGTTTTAATAGAAGCTCCAAGTTAAATTCTTGTGCTTTTGGAAAATAAAGCTTCTAAAGTGTCGCGTGTTTCTTAAAGTACCATGGTATCCCCATCATTGTACCACACACAGTCTTTTTTTGTTGGTTAAGTTATTTATATTATGAAATAAATGGTTTCATGCTGTGTCCAATAATATTACTTTTCGGGAAACCCTGGTAATTTGGACCATTGTGGTCAAACCTTACACAGTTAAACAGCAAAAGCTCTTAAAAACGTATTTCCATATGGAGCAATTCAGCTGCTGCTTGATGGTCTCCAAACCAGAACTCTAATTACAGAGCGTTTCAGCACAAAACCTTCCTCATATGAAGTCAGTCAGAGCCAATATAAATATTCCCTTTTGTGGGATACTGGTAAATGATGACAGGGCACATGGTTCAGTGTTTTCAGAATAAAATAAGCACTTGTGACAAATATAAACTGCCATTTGTGTGCATTGCAGTAATGTTCTCCATGCACGTGCAAAATCATTTTTCCAGATCTAAAAACAAAGCAGGAACCCAGCGTCCTCCAGCTGTGTTACGTCACAGAAGGAATGATGTTAGGAGAGTCTCATGGCACACGCCCAGTTACTCGTGCAAACAACAGCACCTCACAAAACAATCACAGGACATTTACATCTGAGTGCTGGATGCATCAGAGCTCATGTGCATATTTATGTGCCCTGGGACACTGTCCTTTGTTATTCTAATGTGAAGGAGAGTACGGAAACTGCTTTTACCTTTATATGGCTGCTAAAGAAACTAGAAACAACTACAAATAGGCCAAAACATCAAGGTTTAGATATTCATGTAAGGACAATCTCAGGTTTGCCATAAAAAACAACAACAAAAAAATGGATTTAGAGAGTTAAATGGACTGATCTGGCTTATATCTTGGCATTTTGACAAATAACTCCTATGAAACAGAAATATATACAATAAAATGCAATATATTAAATAATACATATGGGAAGCCAGTGCTTTTATTGTTTTTGTCATTATGCAATATGTGCAAGATCATGGCTATATTAATGCATTAAAAAATAAATAGCAATGAATAACACCTATTCATAAACTTTTATCTCAAATGTATTAGTTATACAGTTCATTTATGAAATGTGATGCATTTAAGAAAAAGCTAATATTAAAACAAAAAACAAATAATACAATTTATGATATATTCTGTATAAAATTACATACATTACTATATAGAAGTAAATATAAGGTCACATTTTTCAGTATGAAACGCAGTATTACTTAATATATAGTAATATTAATATGATTTATATGGATCAATCCCAACTCATTTTTGTTCAGAGCAGAGAGATTCTAGCATTTCTAAAAGGTTTGTTTGTCTGTTTTGCTGTATTAGGTGACAAAGGTAATGGTTTAAATGAACCGATGACCTGATCTGACAGACAGAGGTAACATGAATGTATAAGTACTCTAGAGCAGATGTTATTTCTCCTCCGGGACTGACTGCAGTAAGGAACCTTACAGACTTGTAAAAGTGAGGCGTTTCAGCGTGATGTTATGTAACTCATCGGGCAAGCCAAGACGTATCACTGCAGACTGTACAAGACAATCGTCGGTCCTCTTTAAAGTGAGTTTTGGGTGAAGGATGTTTTAGAAGTTAATCAAATTATAAAATTAAAGTTTTTGGTATTTGCTAAATCTCCAAAATTCCCACTAGTGCTAAAACCACCTAAAGTCCAATAAACCACCTAAAGTCTTAAACAACAACAAATCAATTACGTATTTCTGAGTGTGTTTCTCCAAAAATAAATAAGTACATAAGTGTTTTTTTAGTATAAATAAAAAAATGAAGCCTAAGACCATTAAGATATTCCCCCGGTTTCACAGACAAGGCTTAAACCTAGTCCCAGACTTAAGTGTAAGTCTGAGCTGTTTTAACTGAAATAAACTTGCACTGACTGATCCTAAAATATATCAGTGCCTTTGTTTTTTCTCAAGATGCACACCAGTAAAAAAAAATTCAAGGTGTGTTAATCAAAATGACTTAAATTTCCTAATTTGACTATGGTTTAGTCTAAACCCTGTCTGTGAAACCAGGCCATTGTCTTCAGATGTTTTATTCATTTATTTAGAATCCTCATAAAAGTTATGATTACCACAGATTCTCATTACTGTAATATAATCTTGTATTACAGCAAAAATACGGTAACACTTTATTTGAAGGTGTCCTTGTTGCACGTTACATTACTTATGCTATAATAAATAAATAAATACAATAAATTATGCAGTATTACATAAGCAACCCTAAGCCGAACCTTAATCCTAACCCTAACCATATAGTAATGTAGTTAATTAATATTACCCAGTACTTAAATGTATAATTACACTGTAACAAGGATACCTTAAAATAAAGTGTAACCAAAAAAATGCCACAATATAATGATTGAATTATTTTTTTTGGGGGGGGGAGCTGTAAAACAAATATGATTAATTAAATTACTATATTGTTTGTTTGTTTTTATTGAAGTAATGAGAATGAGAAATAATACTGAGAGTTTAATACAGAAAAATGATTAGCACATTTTCATTAATTGTACTTAAATAGGCTTCTTTAAGCTAAATTGGTAACACTTTACAGCAAGATCTATTAGTTACTGTGTTAATTAATCTTTGTTTACGTTAATTAATAAAAATACAACTGTTCATTGTTAGTTCATGTTAGCCCAGGTCCATTAATTAAAACTAACAGATAAATCTTTGTAGTTAACTAATGTAGTTAACTACAAATGTAACCTATTGTAAAGAGTTACAGCAAATTGTAATTTTTATATATATATTGATGTGTGGGGAGAAGGAACTCAAATGTTGAATGTTCATTAGATTGATGTTTATGTGCAGCTATATACGGTTGTACACTCTGTTCAAGGATCTGCATGATTGGCTGAGAGTATCTGTAACAGCAGGGTCATAATGGACATGTTCATTCATGAGTACTAGCTGAACCGCATGACCATCTCTCAGTCTCGTCCTCTGCATAGCAACTGCTGTCAATGGAGATGAGTGGGAGAGAATCGTGCCGTGATCCTTCACCCGTACACACGCTCCCTCCCCTCACAAGAACACAAGCTGTTTTTCAGCTCCACGTACACCTGAGACAGAGGCTTCCCAGAACCATTTCAACTTCAGCAGAGGATAGTCTTTTTTCATTCAAGCCCACTCTTGTGAAAAAAGTCAACTTATGTATTTTAAAGAGTATTATTAAGGAAATATTATAAAAAATAATGAGCTAAATGTAATGTTTTCAGACACTTAACTGCATTTTAAATTATAACAGTTCTAATCTATATGAAATTCAATTAGTTAAACTCAAACAATACTTAAGTTCATCTTTATATGTCATTTCATAAATGTATTATTATTGAAATATGGTTAAGCTGTAACTGCTGAACATACTGACAAGCATTTATGATAAACGAAAATATACATTAATGTCATTTCTACGAGTGAAGTTGCATTTTAGTACATTTAAAATATATTAACATTACATGTAAAATCAAAAAACACATTGCAGTTAAATTACAATCAAGTATTTTACACATGCTTCAGTACAAATCAAGAGTGCCTTGTCAAAGCACCACAAAAGATTAATAAAACATAAGGATTTTAACAAAGTGCACTTATTAAAAGTGTACTTAAGTGTGTTAAGAAACAGTAATAAAAGTGAACTCACTTTAACTAGGCCTACACCTAAGTGGCCTTTTAATAATATTTATTATCTGCAAGTACCGTGTTTTTTTTATAAGTGCACTTTATAAACTTTTAAGATCTAAAATACACTAGAAGTACACCTACAGTACAACTAAGCACACTTTTTAATTTCCTAGGTGGGTTTAGCACTGTACTACATCATTAGTACTGTAGTAGTGTAGATGTAAAAACAGGCTGTAGGGATTCATTTTGCTTGATGCTTCTAGGGACGTACAGTGCATGGGGAACACACCCTTGACCGTTGTGCCGCTCACGCCACACTGCAGCAGCTGAGATACAGAACATTCAGATGCCCGAGGTGTTTCAGGGAACAGCTGTTGAGACAACATGTTATGCTCACCTGGCTGGGAGGGAAATCAGTGAGTAGTTGTAATGGCTGGCCCAGGGAGAGTCATTAAGGGCGCGAGCACTCAAGCATGAGCAAGCAGTTGTGGCCTGGTACATACAGACATGCACCGTTGGGCTCAGATTTATGGAGACAAACCAATGACTGAATGCAACTACTAAGCAAACACCAGAACACCCTAACAACCCTCAGAATCCAAACCTTAAAGGTATAGTTCACCCAAAAATTTAAATTCTGTCATTAATTACTCACCTTCATGTCGTTCCAAACCAGTAAGACCAGTTTATCTTCTGAAAAACAGATTAAGATATTTTTGATGAAATCCGAGAGCTTTCTGACCCTGTAGACAGCAAAAGTATGTTCAAGGCATGCATCGTGATGCTCTCCATAATGTTGCCAGGATGTTGCAGAGGAGAATTTTTGAATAAAGTCATTATTTTTGTTTTCTTTGCACACAAAAAGTATTCTCGTTGCTTCATAAGATTACGGTTGTTCCACTGACAGACTATTTTAATGATGTCCTTACTACGTTTCTGTGCATTGATAGTGGTAATATCCTTGCTGTCTATGGAGGGTCAGAAAGCTCTCGGATTTCCTCAAAAATATCTTAATTTGTGTTCTGAAGATGAACGAAGGTCTTACGGGTTTGAAACGACATGAGGGTAAGTAATTAATGACAGAATTTAAATTTCTGGGTGAACTATCCATAGACAAATGCTCTATCATATTTGCAGTATTCATTTTTTAATAATGACATTATATTTGAGGAAAATAACATTAAAAAGTAATTCATTGCAATATTGCGTTACCCCAACAATTTTTATATTTTTTATAGTCTTATAGAGTATTTTATATTTTTTCCATTTTAATTTTAGTTTACGTTTTAGTCATTGTTACGTGCTTTCATCATTATTATTATTTTTTATTTGATTTTATTTGCTTTTTACATTTCTATTTAGCTTTAATTTAATTGGTATAATTTAGTACTTCAATTTACACATATGCATTACTACGGAGCCCTTTTAGGGACATTGCGGTGGGAAAAATTCGGGGTGGGAGGAAAAAATATTTTTTCAAATGTTTTGCCTTCTCTGGAGAAACTTTGCGCTCCCTCGCAAAACGTTTGTGTTCTCTCACAAAACCAGTTGAGTTCGGACTGTTTCCTTTACAGCTTAAAGTGGTTCATACAGCTCCGTATGTTCACAATGGAGCGGTCATAGGGGGAAGAAAAGGGTTAACGTGCAGGGTGTTGCGTTTATATTCTGCTTTATTAATAGTAATATTATTAATAAGGTTATTACTGTTAGCCTAACTCCGTACATTTCAGTTGAATTAATGGATTTTTGAGTTTATTTTATTGTTAGAATAACACATTATGATTAGGAAAAAAAGTTAGCCATTCTCTTTCTAAACATATTTTGTTCAAACCTTGTTATGTTCAAACTGATTTAAGACAGTGCTGGGAGGATTAATTACAAATTGTTGTTCATTACTGATATTTCATCATGAAAATAGTTACTAGTGCTGTGAAACGATTAATCACAATTAATCTTATCCAAAATAAAAGTTTTGTTTACATAATACATGTGTGTGTGCTGTGTATATTTATTATTTATATATAAATACACACATATAAAGTATATATATTTTCGAAAATATTTACATGTATACATTTATATTTATATAAAAAAATTAATATATTTAAAATATAAACATAACTATTGTTCTTAAATATATACATGCATGTGTGTGTATTTATGTATACTTAATAAATATACATAGCACACACACATATATTAAGTAAACAAAAGTTTTATTTTGGAAGTGATTAGTAGTTAGTAAAGCAATCTGTTGGATTCAAAATTTTGATTATTTTTAGATTACTATTGACCTAACTTGTAAGAAAATATATTCCGTTCTTTATCAACATCGTGAAATGTATTAAACATGACATTATACCACGAAAAGTTAATAATTCAATCATAAAATGTCAAATTGAATACATTTAACTACTTAACTAATTAAACAAAACAATAAAAAACAATTCAGTTAACACCTTAAATTTAGATGCTGCCTTACATATTTAAGTACAACATAAAAAAGACAAAATTGCTAAATTTATTTGGATGCATTAATGTAAAAAAAAAGTTATTGATCATAATCTGACTATGTAATCCAGATTACATGTTATCAGTTACTACCCAGCACAGTTTAATACTAACAGGTTTGAATATCAGCCAAAACTGTTCTCTCTAGAAAATATTATTACTATGTGCCAGGAACAATATTTTTAAGTGGAAAATGTATTATTACTTTTCCCATAAAGACTCAAACTATTGATCGTAATGGAATAGTTCACCCAAAAAATGAACATATGGTCATCATTTACTCATCCTTAAATCATTCCAAACCTGCATGACCTACTTTTTATTTCTCTGTAGAATAGGGTTTGACTTCCATTAGATGGATAGAAAACACTGAGACATTTCTCAAAATATCTTATGTTCCGCAGAAGAAAGTCATTCAGCTTTGAAACAACCTCCTGAGGGTCAGTAAATTATTATTATTTTTTTTAACTAAAAGCACTCCTGCTGAAGGTAAAGCACCACAGAATAATCTTGAGCTGTTTAAGCAATCAATCCACCCAAACGCTGTAATTTCACAGTCTAGACTACTAAACACCAGCACTGAGTTTTGTAAACTCATGCTGTAACTCAGTATTTGTCATCGCTCATACACCTGTGAGGATCAGGGGGGCTGTTCAAGGAGTGCTGTATCAAAGCTTATTAAATGCAAAGTTGACTGGAAGGAAGAAATTCGGTGGGAAAAGGTGCACAAGCAACAGGGATGACCGCAAGCTTGAGAATACTGTCGAGTAAAGCCGATTCAAACACATCAATCAGTGCTCCATCTGACTAGTAAGCCAATTTTCCAATAACTGCTATGATGACTTTTGTCCAACCCACTTAAACAATAGTAGTAATTGCAGTGTCCAATCTATACAGACTGTGTCTGTTCCCCAAATATTGAGGTCAAAAAATACATTTAATGCAGGATCTAGAAAGAATCTGATCGTGATTAAACCAGAAAAATGCAGAATAAATGAACAAAACTTTTTTTAAAGCTTGGGCTCCTAAACATTAGGTCATTAACACCCAAAACGAGACACCCCTCGCTGCAGACTGTAGCGCGGTGACGTCACGTATGTGTTTACTGCGCATGCTCAATGTGACGTATGGTATATCTATAACACGCATGCGCATCTTAACGGAATACTCTAATAAAATGTAAGAGTAATAAATGTTAAGGCGAAAAAAATCTGTGAAATGTAACAGAGCATATATCCATGATTTTAACCATGTTTCATTTGAGGTCAAATTAAACGGAATTATTGAGTTTATTCTGTAATATCTGTGTAGTGTTTATTTACAATTTATTACGATTCTGTTGCACTGTACTTCACTGTGTATATTGTAATATCACACTTCAAAGGCACTTTATATATTTCTCATTTGTCATTTCAATATTACAAAAGACAAACAGTTCTTGTGGTGTAGATGGTAAAACATGAGATAGTCACACTTTTACATACAGAGCGACCCGGATTCGAATCCGCCTTTTGACCACGTTTTTTTCTGCCTTTTCAAATGTCAAATCCCATCAAAAAAACATGTATTTTCTATAAAAAAATAAGGAAATAATCAAACCGTTGTGAGGGAGGGCTTTATTGTCACAATACGTTGGCATCCATTTAATCGTTTGAATTCAAATTATAATTTACACTCAATAAGTTATTATTGCGTACCGTTTTATAATGTACTACAATACTGAAGTGCAGATAATTGCCACTATTTGCAATAAGTAGCATAAATAGAAGAAAATCCTGCTATTTTAACATAGTGTAAATAGAATACATATAAATCTTATTTGAATCTTTCCTCTGTCATGGTTCTTATTTATTTTGTATATTTTTTGACATTTTTCTTTTGCTTTGGCAATTCTGCATGTGAAATATTTTAGCCAATAAAGTAGTTTTAAGTTCAATTGACTATATACAGTATATTTTCAGTGTCTGCATCCCATGTTATGCATGGTGCCTCCAAAAAACCAAACCGATGTCTGTAACCTTTTTTATTTCAAAGACAAAAACTGAAAATATAATTGTATGTACAAATATAGATTAAGACAATAGACTATAAACATATATTGCATATACTCGTTCTTAAATTCACCTCATCACTGTTAAAACAATCAACCGAGCAGTAGTCCTCAAATTCTTTGAATGAATAAAAGGACGTTCCTGACTTACCCAGGTGGGCAGTCTTTAAATCTCACTGCACTGTAGGCACTGGGTCAGTGAATACAGCCCCCGGCACTCCTGTCTGTATTGTGCAGAAAATGCACTCCAGTTCACAACACCTAGTTTACATAAAAGAACAAACAATAAAGCAATATTAAATCATTTTGAACAAAACTAAAGTAAATAAATTTACTTTGATTTACTGTTACCGAATCTCAAATCAAAATCAAATCTCAAATCTCGAACATCCGGAAGGGAATTAACTGTTAGTGAACCTGCGTGTTTACGGTAAATACATACGTTACGTCACCGCGCTACTGCGTATGCATGTTATAGAAATACCAAACGTCACTTTGCGCATGAGTGGTAAACACATACTCATATGATTGAATGCTGCCAGTAAAAGCAAGTACTCCTCGCTGCAAACCGAAGTGACGTCAGGTACATATGTATGTCACGTATGTGTCATACATACGTTTCAATAAATACAAGATTTTGAGCTTTGCTCACTTTGTCCTTTTTGTGTTGAAATGTTTAAATGGACCTGCCCCTATGCCCTTATGTATTTTTTCGTGAGATTGCAGGGAAGCAGTAGATCCACCAGAGCGGCTTCTAGTGGAAAATGTAGAGTTATACATTGTAAAACATAATTTGCTCAGACTGCTCTCTCCGTGAAAGGTGTATTTTTTTTTTCATTGCCTGACTGTTTAAAATCTATTGTAAATTATAATCATTTAAAAAAGCCACAAAATCTTGGTTGATACATCAACAAACTTGTAGTCATGTTTAGTGTACTCCTATTATAAATATGTGTACTACTTGTTATTTTATTTTGATATATATATATTTATATATTTTTTTTTTGTAATTTGTAATTTATAAAAGCCCTCCTAGGGACAAGTGTTGTGAATTAGCTTTGGCTACAAGCACTATGGTACATGCATGGGATGACTGTGATTTCATTTTCATCTAAGTTTAGTGTATCTGTCCCTAACAAATAAAACATTAAATAAATAAATGTGTTTACCGCGCATGCGCAAAGTGACTGCTCGGTTGATCGTTTTATCAGTGATGGACTTAAAATAGAGCAGAAATATTTATATTTATAAAATAATGCCATTGATGGTTGCATGCATTGAAAAAAATGTGTTTCTCATATTTGTCATCTTATTCATTAACTACCATTATCAAAGATTAATAGATACTGTAACAAATGTATTGTTCATTGTTAGTTCATGCTAATTAATACATTAAATAGTGTTAACCAATGGCACCTTATTGTAAAGTGTTACCTCTAAATTTACCTTCATGTTCATATGACTTTTTAGGGACATTGTCAGTGAGACGAAAATCAGAGCAAAGGCCACTTCATGTGGCTAGAGAGACGGATAGTTCTTTAGCTCCTTAACATGTAGAGAGCACTGTAAAAAAAGTATTTGAGTGTCTGTCTCTCTTCTCATCTTTCTTTCTGTCTGTTTCCTCTCAACTATCTGTTTTTTCCCTGATAGAATGTATTGCCCTCAAGTGTAAAACTTTCAAATGTAAAAAAACTTCAAACTTTCAGGCTATGCTTTCTCAAGCCAAGCCAAGCTAAATTTTGACTTGACAAACTTATTTAGTTGATGTTAATGCTGATTATTATCAATTAAATATCTTAGGTACTTTGCAGACAAAGCAAATAACACTCTTTTTCTCACACCATCATATAATACATTTAAAAACACATTTAAAATATTTTCCTTGTATGGCTCTTTTGCCTTTCTTCTAAATTGTTAGAATACATTGTCCATCAAACACAATCAAACCTTTACAAATGATTCAGAATGCAGCGGCATGACTGGTCTTCAACGAGCCCAAAAGAGCCCATGTTACACGTCTCTTTGTCTCCTTGCACTGGCTACCAGTTGCAGCTCGCATCCAGTTCAAGACACTGATGCTTGCATATAGAACAACCACAGGCTCAGCACCCACCTACTTCCACTCACTATTACGAATCTACATCCCCTCCAGAAGCCTGAGATCTGCTAGTGAGCGACGCCTCGTGGTACCATCACAGAGAGGCTCAAAATCACTCTCCAGAACATTCTCGTTCACCGTTCCTGGCCGGTGGAATGATCTCCCCCCCCCATCCAGAACGCTGGATCCCTGTCAATTTTCAAGCAACAACTGAAAACTCATCTCTTTCAACTCTACTTGACTACATAAAAAAACAAAAAAAAAAACACTTTCACTTTTTCAAAATCTTCATCTTTCTCTTTATCTTTCTCTCCTTCCCTTGCTAGCTTGTACTTATTTGAACAATGCCTGAGACTTGATGTTATTGGAACTTCCTCTGTCTGTTTGCCTCTTCAAGATTAATCGCTTTATGTACTCCCCAATTGTAAGTCGCTTTGGATAAAAGCGTCTGCTAAATGACTAAATGTAAATGTAAATGATTTGCTTTAGTATTGTTTGTTCTTTTATGTAAACTAGGTGTTGTGAACTGGAGTGCATTTTCTGCACAATACAGACAGGAGTGCCGGGGGCTGTATTCACTGACCCAGTGCCTACAGTGCAGTGAGATTTAAAGACTGCCCACCTGGGTAAGTCAGGAACTGTCCTTTTATTCATTCAAAGAATTTGAGGACTACTGCTCGGTTGATTGTTTTAACAGTGATGAGGTGAATTTAAAAACGAGTAGATGCAATATATGTTTATAGTCTATAGTCTTAATCTATATTTGAACATACAATTATATTTTCAGTTTTTGTCTTTAAAATAAAAAAGGTTACAGACATCGGTTTGGTTTTTTGGAGGCACCATGCATAAAATGGGATGCAGACACTGAAAATATACTGTATATAGTCAATTGAACTTAAAACTACTTTATTGGCTTAAATATTTCACATGCAGAATTGCCAAAGCAAAAGAAAAATGTCTAAAAATATACAAAATAAATAAGAACCATGACAGAGGAAAGATTCAAATAAGATTTATATATATTCTATTTACACTATGTTAAAATAGCAGGATTTTCTTCTATTTATGCTACTTATTGCAAATAGTGGCAATTATCTGCACTTCAGTATTGTAGTACATTATAAAACGGTACGCAATAATAACTTATTGAGTGTAAATTATAATTTGAATTCAAACTATTAAATGGATGCCAACGTATTGTGACAATAAAGCCCTCCCTCACAACTGTTTGATTATTTCCTTATTTTTTATAGAAAATAAATGTTTTTTTGATGGGATTTGAAATTTGAAAAGGCAGAAAAAAACGTGGTCAAAAGGCGGATTCGAACCCGGGTCGCTCGGTATGTAAAAGTGTGACCTTCTCATGTTTTACCATCTACACCACAAGAACTGATGAGATGTATCTGTCTTTTGTAATATTGAGTAACCAAATGAGAAATATATAAAGTGTCTCTGAAGTGTGATATTACAATATACACAGTGAAGTACAGTGCAACAGAATCGTAATAAATTGTAAATAAACACTACACAGATATTACAGAATAAACTCAATAATTCCGTTTAATTTGACCTCAAATGAAACATGGTTAAAATCATGGATATATGCTCTGTTACATTTCACAGATTTTTTTCGCCTTAACATTTATTACTCTTACATTTTATTAGAGTATTCCGTTAAGATGCGCATGCGTGTTATAGATATACCTTACGTCACATTGAGCATGCGCAGTAAACACATACGTGACGTTAATACGTGACGTCACCGCGCTACAGTCTGCAGCGAAGAGTACTTGCCCAAAACAGTTATAGTAAATGAAGTGATCACAGATAATAGTTTTGATGTACTCTGTCTGACTGAAACCTGGCTTAAAACAAATGATTATATTGGTCTAAATGAATCTACTCCACCAAGCTACTGTTATAAGCACGAGCCTCGTCAGACTGGTCGTGGCGGCGGTGTCGCAACAATATATAGTGATATTCTCAATGTTACTCAGAAAACAGGATACAGGTTTAACTCATTCGAAATACTTATGCTCAATGTTAAACTGTCAGATAAGCAAAATAAATGTGTCCTATCTCTTGCTCTGGCTACTGTGTATAGACCGCCAGGGCCATATACAGATTTTCTAAAAGAATTAGCAAATTTTCTCTCAGACCTATTGGTTAATATTTATAAAGCACTAATTGTTGGAGATTTTATCATTCACGGTGATAATACAAATGATGCGTTAGGACTTGCATTTAATGACCTAATAAACTCTTTTGGTGTCAAGCAAAATGTCAAACGCATCGTTTTAATCATACGCTAGATTTAATTTCATCGCATGGAATTGATCTTACTGATATAGATATTGTACCTCAAAGTGATGATGTTTCTGACCATTTCCTTGTATCATGCATGCTGCATATTACTGATATTAACTATATGGCTCCGCGTTATAGTCCAGGCAGAATTATTGTTCCAGCCACTAAAGACAGATCCACCAATAACCTGCCGGATTTATCTCAACTGCTCTGTGTACCCATAAATACAGATGAACTAGACAAAATTACTAGAAACATGGGAACTATCTTCTCTAATACGTTAGAATCTGTTGCCCCCATCAAATTAAAAAAGGTTAAAGAAAAACGTGCTGCGCCATGGTACAACAGTTATACCCATTCTCTCAAGAAAGAAACTCGTATTCTTGAGCGCAAATTGAGAAAAACTAACTATAGGACAAGATGAGCTAAATAAACTTATCACTGTATCTAAACCAACAACATGTTTATTAGATCCTGTACCTACTAAATTATTGAAAGAGTTGTTACCTGTAGCAGAAGAACCACTTCTCAATATTGTTAACTCCTCGCTATCTTTAGGTCACGTCCCAAAACCATTCAAGCTGGTGGTTATTAAGCCTCTTATTAAGAAACCGAAATTAGATCCTTGTGAACTGGCAAATTACTGGCCCATTTCAAATCTTACATGTATGTCTAAAATTGTAGAAAAAGTTGTGTCTGTTCAATTGTGCTCCTTCTTGCAAAAAAATGATTTCTATGAAGAATTTCAGTCAGGTTTTAGGCCCCGCCATAGCACAGAAACTGCACTTGTTAAAATGACAAATGACTTGCTTCTTGCGTCAGACCAAGGCTGTATCTCGTTGCTAGTTTTACTTGATCTTAATGCTGCGTTCGACACTATAGATCATGACATACTCATAGATTGATTACAAAACTATACAGGTATTAAAGGGCAGGCTTTAAGATGGTTTAGATCCTATCTGTCCGATCGCTACCACTTTGTTTATCTAAACGGGGAGTCATCTCAATTATCCCCAGTAAAGTATGGAGTACCACAAGGATCTGTCCTAGGTCCTCTGCTATTTTCATTTTAATATTAACTATTATTAGAAAATACAGGATTAGTTTCCATTGTTATGCTGATGACACTCAACTATATATCTCAACAAAACCAGATGAAACCTCTAAACTGTCTTAGCTAATGGAGTGTGTTAAAAATATAAAAGATTTTTCTCATTTTAAATTCATATAAGACCAAGATATTACTTATTGGACCAAAAAACAGTACACAGAAACTATTGGATCACAATTTGCAACTAGATGGATACTGTTACTTCCTCTACAGTCAAAAATCCGGGTGTTATTTTAGACAGCAAATTATCTTTTGAAAATCATATTTCCCATGTTACAAAAACAGCATTCTTCTATCCTAGAAACATTGCCAAGCTACAGAACATGTTAAGTGTTTCTGATGCAGAAAAGCTAGTTCATGCATTCATGACCTCTAGACTGGACTATTGTAATGCACTGCTAGGTGGTTGTCCTGCATCTTCAATAAACAAGCTACAGATAGTACAAAATGCTGCGGCTAGAGTCCTTACCAGGTCAAGAAAATATGATCATATTACTCCAATTTTACAGTCTCTGCACTGGCTACCTATTAAGTTCCGTATCAGTTACAAAATATTATTACTTGCCTATAAGGCCCTAAATGGTTTAGCTCCTGCGTACCTAACTAATCTTCTATCACACTACAATCAACCCGCTCCCTAAGGACGCAAAACTCTGGACTCTTGGTAGTACCTAGAATAGCAAAGTCCACTAAAGGAGGTAGAACTTTTTCATATTTAGCTCCCAAACTCTGGAATAGCCTTCCTGATAATGTTCGGGGTTCAGACACACTCTCTCTATTTAAATCTAGATTAAAGACACATCTCTTTAGCCAATCATTCATATAATGCATCTCATAATCTTGTACTGCAGTTATATCTGATCAAACGCACATTATTATGCTTTAGCTTGCGTTGAACAACTAATTTTGTACTTGGATGGAACAACATCTACGCTAATTATGTCTCTATTTGTTTCTCTGTTTCTGCTGTAACTAGGAATTACACAAGCTTCAGTCTGGATCCAACCCTTAAATGATCTGAAATGACCAAACACCTGAGAAGAGATGATGCCAACCTCTTGGAGGACCTCAGAGGAAGTCAACCCTCAGACAATATACAGAATTAACCAAATTTTGCCGTAAGTTAAATATATTAACTAAGTTTCAGCAAAATATTAATCTATTGCAGAAACTAAATTTCCTGTAAAGCTGCTTTGCAGCGATTGTATCGTAAAAAGCGCTATACAAATAATTATTTGTAATTTTAATTGAATTAACTTTAATTGAATTGAATCAAGAGGCAACACGCTCAGACATCTTCAGGAAAAGAGCTACCAGCCACTTCTGAAACAGAAACATCGATAGAAGCATCTTACCTGGGATAAGAAGAAAAATAACTGGACTGTTGCTCAGTGGTCTACCCAAACTCAGGAGAGGTTTATTAGCCTTGCCCGACTTTCAATTGAAAGCCAGCTAAGCAGACAGCTGGACTTCAAAGACATCATAAGTGACTTTGCCAACAAAAACGTCAGACAATGGGATTTCGGTTCATCCTAGGTGAAGTGACGTGAAATGTCATCAAAGTTTAAAGATCAAGCAAACCAATATACATCTACAATAGAATTGATGTAATAATAATGATTGGCATAATTTTCATAGTTATTTCAGTGTTCATTACTGATCAAAATAATTTTTTGTTGCTTTACTGTTGTTATTTATTTGTTATAATATTTGTTTTGTATTTGTGTATTTTTCTTGTGCTGATGTTCAGTAAAAAAACTTTATATGCATTTATTTGTTAACCGTTTTGTTATTTTGTAAGAAACACCTATTAGGATATACGTGGGCTTCCATGCTTGTATATTGTACAGTATGTGATGTTTATGGGGGCCCACATCAATATTTTTCAGGGGGCCCTCAAATAGCTACGGCCTTGCACACACTGCCAAAGGTACCAAAAGCTGGTTCAATGATCATGGTGTTACTGTGCTTGATTGGCCAGCAAACTCACCTGACCTGAACCCCATAGAGAATCTAGAGGAGAGACACCAGACCCAACAATACAGATGACCTGAAGGCCGCTATCAAAGCAATCTGGGCTTCATTACACCTGAACAGTGCCACAGGCTGATCACCTCCATGCCACGCCGCATTGATGCAGTAATTCATGCTAAAGGAGGCCCAACCAAGTATTGAGTGCATAGAAATGAACACTTTTCAGAAGCCTGACATTTCTGTTTAAAATATCCTTTTTTTATTGATATGTAATATACTAATTGTCTGAGACACTGAATCTTGGGTTTTCATCATCTGTAAGACATAATCATCAACATTTCAAGAAATAAAGGCTTGAAATATTTCACTCTGTGTAATGAATCTATTTAATATTTGGGTTTCACTTTCTGAAATGAGTGACAAAAAACATTGACCTAATTCATGACCACAGATTTTTCTTGCTTTTAAAAATGATTAAAATTTTTTTTAAAGTTAAGTGTGCAGGAGACAAACCTCAAAAACGTGAAATTAAATCCAAAATTTAAATATTAAAAGTGAATTGATATAAAAAAACTCGAGACAATTTAAAGCGACACAAAAAGTCTAAATCCGTCATTGAAACCTAGAATTGTTGAGGAAGGTTTGTTCAGAGTGCTCCAGCAGTGAAGCTGTATTCTTTGAAAGATCACCCATATAAGGTGAAGACACTTTACTATGATGTCCATGTCCTTGCCAACCAGCCCGATGATTACCCACACTTCTAAACTATGTGAAAACCTCGTCAGATTGAAAACGCATCTCAGTGACCTACTTTTGAAATGACTGTTCAGGCATAGTCACTTCAGAGAAATCAGAAAGTGTGCACTTTCTTTGAAATTAAAATGTCTAAAAATACATTAAACAAACCTCCGAACAGACATGAGCTCAGCAGGGGCTTTACCGCCGAGCAATTACATTGCTTCGGCTAGCCTACTTATTAGGAAACCATAGCAATCAACAACTTCAATGATGATAAAAAGATATTTAGCAAACAAGTTTTACCAGGCCTGTCCTGCTGTCCCGTCACAATTTCCTCATGTCCTGCCTTTATAAGAACTGTAGAATAAGGTTCTGCTTATTAAAATGATCCCAACGTCCCGTTTCTTTATAAACATCCCAATAAAAAAGCAGCTTTTCAGATCTTTGCTCACATTAGTTTACTTGTCAGCCGTGCAGTTACACTCTCTTTCTGGCACTCATCTTCCTCTTTCATTCCAACATTCCTAACCCTTGTTCTTCCCAATAATCACAGTCTGTAAAAGTGCAGTGTTGCAAGACATGAACTAAAAACACAACATTATCCCGCTGAAAGAGCTCTGAAATAAAGACACTCACACATTTTAATGAACTTTATTTGAGCAAGCATATTATGAATTTAAGATAACTTCACATTGCTGGTTGAGTCAGTTCTCCTACTGAGAACATGACATCGCCAGGCTTTAAAAGCAATAAAACAAGGCAGGAATGCTTAACGGCTGTTTTTTCCATATACTGTGGATTTTTTTTTAAACCCCCAACATTATTTTGGTCTGTTTTTCCTTTTTTCAGTTCCTTTTTTCTAAATACCTTATCTAGGCCTAGAATGCTCGCCTCTAGACCTGGCTCTTTCACGTTTCCTTTTTAAATATAGTTTTTGATGTTTTCAGTTTTTTTTTCATTGTTTACTTTTTCCTCTCGGTGAAGATTCAAGGTCGTGTCCCCCTGTAAAACACAGACATCGTGACCTCGCAGTTCCCAACACCAACATGTGACACGAGAAAACACGTAAAAGAGCACGTTACCTTGGCTTAGACGTTTGGCACGCCAGTAGAGTTGGTCACGGTTTTCTGAGCAGCTTCTTTAGCCTGGTGAGCCTGGAGTACGGCCACCGCCTCATCGACCTGTCAGACAGTCAACAAAACATCAAAACACTCTTCCAATGCTTCATTCCATGCGGTTCACAAAAACAGCATTCAGCAACGAGTCCAACCTTGGAGCGCAAAGACTCTGGAGACTCCAGCATGTGGAGGAGCTCCGAGTTGTCGATTTCCAGCAGCATACCGGTGATCTTGCCAGCCAGGCTGGGATGCATATTCTGGATAAGTGGGAAGAGACGCTCACCTGGGAGAGGAAAATGACAAATTAGCTTCATTTCGTCAGGTGGTGGGATTAACAAGCAGTGAAAAGCAGCACTCTTTACCCAGCATCTGCTTCTGTTCCTGTGGCAGGGCAGCGGCGAGCATGGAGGCCGTGAGCGGTTCCTGTCCTTGCACGTGCACAGCAGGCTGTAAACGAGTAAATGAGTACAGTAAACCCAAAAGCACATCTTTCAGGTAAGGGTGTGCGATAAATATCGTCTGCGATAATATTGCTAATGTTGTTTTAACGAAGTGTGATTTAACATATTTTGCAAAAACCTTTCAAAACACCCCCTACAGAGTGCAAGCTTACATTACGTGAAGTCTGCAAAGTGCGCATTTAGAGTGTGTTCTTTCACTGAATGATTCAGTCTAATAAAACTAATTTAGAATGATCACAAAATTCAAGATTTAGGGACAAAAATGTATATATTTATATAATTTCATGTAGTTAATCAATAAACAAGAAGTTAATTAAGAGACTTACGTTTTAGACCGCATATTGCCTGTTTTATGCTCCTTTTCGACTACAAAAATAAGAGTCTCTGAGCAACTCTGAGCATGGTGTTTCGTTTCTAAAGGAATCAACCGTTTAAATGATTCGGTTCAATCGCAATGACTCACTTATTTACAGTGACTTGCTGCCACCTACTGGTGGTTTTAATTTCACATTTAAAGTTTCTTTTTATTATTTAAATAATTTCAAATAACAGTATTCAACATTTTAATGTTAATATATCAAAATATTATGCATTTGTAATCACAGGTTAAGCACTAAACAGTGTGTAAATACATCTAAATGCCACTTCAGGTGCAGCTTCTGTTTCCTCTGCACTGCAAAGATTCATTTTATTGATACAGATTTAATTTGCTTGGTAACAGCACAAATGTCTTAATATTCAGATTCACTGATTAAATGTAAGAATTTGACTCAAAAGATAATGGACACTAATAGAAAAATGGCTATATAAAATGTCAAAATGCCCATTGAAAAGGTAAAGATTTATTTCAACATTGATAAAGATGAATTTCTATCAGTGTGAACTGACCACGACACAGAATATGAAGAATATCAAAGACTTTAGGAGTCAGCTGTCCACGGCAGTCCTTAAGATATCAGCACAATAACACACTCAGCAAGATATCATCTAATTATCGATAAAATCTCAGAAAAGATCAAGATTTTTGTCAATATTGCACATGCCTACTTTCAGGTGTGATGGGATAAAGGTGGAGCACAGTCTTACCTGCTGCATGGTCACCTGAGGCTGTGTGTTCATGTGCTGCTGGGGGCTGCGGATATTGGGGGTGTATTTGTACTGCGGTACGCCACGCACTGGAGGAGCGGAAGCTGCAGCCGCTGCAGTGCTGGGTCGTGGACCCATAGTCTGAGCAGCTGAGAGAGACAAACACAACTCAATACTAATATTGGGCATGTTTGGATGTGGAGGGAAGATCACATTCATCTGTTAAAAGTAATGTTGCACACATGATTGTTCTTCTGCTACAATCTCTGAAATTATTTAACCCTCATTAAGCATTTAAGATTTGCATAAGATTCTTGCATTCTGGGGACTGTTCAGACCCGGTCAGCTGAAGTCATTACTTGTGTATTTGTTCAACTAAATACATATTGCATATGCTCAATTACTTCTTTATTGAGTAAATGGGAAAAAGTCCGTATTTATTGTTACTGTATTATTACCATGTTATTACTAAATGTACGCCTTTTTATTAAATCAAGAAATGTTGAGGTTGTACATGAACTCCAGAATAATCACTGATGAAAAACATTTCAATATGTATAAGAAATGAATTGTACATTATGTAATTCAGTGTTTCTCAACAGGTGGGTCGCGACCCAGAGACCGTCGTGAAGTGTACGGCCAAAGAAACGACATCATCAACAAAAAACGTAATTCTTAATGTTTTTCTGATGCGAGACTTTTTTTTTTAAAGACGTGCATGAAAGCAGTTGACACTTCTGTCAGATGCAGTTCAAGTAATGAGTGTCTGAGAAAAATGCGCTGTCCCGATTCAGTATCTGCAGTTAGATGAGATGTTGACAGGCTTAATATCAGTGGCATTATTCTATTGTTATTTTCGTAACTTAAACATAAAGACATAAAAAGTCTCTCACCTCAGAAAAAACTAACTACCTGTCCTGTCCTGTCAGATGTTATACTGTGCTGGTAGCACGCACTCTTCTAGTGAGTATGGCTGTTTCTAAAGCACGCAGTGCCATCTGCTGTTCAAAACGAATCGACTCGAGAAAGAATTGCGATGCATTTTGAAAATAATTTCTCAATTTGCGATGCATGGATTTATTTTCCCAGCCATACTGAATAATATATGTCACCAAAACCTCATGGTGCTGTGGTGCATGTAAAGGCTGAAACTACTCACCAACACGCTGAGTGGACATCATGCGGGGCACCTGAGACGCAGGACGCATGGTACTGAAGGTCTGAGGTCTGGGGGCAGATGGGCGCATTGTGCCTGGCATGTTCTGGAAGTCTGTAGGAAAGGTTCGATGTGTTTATTAGTATGAATCAGTACTATTGGATTAATTTAATAAAGCAGGTTTCTGGGACAAAAAGTTGACTTACGCTGAGGTCGGACGCCCTGTGTGGTCCAGCGGGGACTGGGTCTGAGCTGGGTGAGCTGACTGGTAGGGTAATACGCAGCTCTGTTCTGGGTCTGTAATGCAAGGAAAACATTAGGGAATTTTTTTTTGTTTTTTTTATCAGCAGTAATGTTAATCGAAGCAATGTGACAACCAACCCACCTGTGGAATGGCAGCCATGAAGTATCCTGACGGAGGTGCAGGTTGGTAGGGGTTGATAACGGGGTTTGGCACTGCACGGACACTGGCCATCCTCTGCATGTACTGGTTGGTGAGATGGGCCTGCCGTTCCTCTTTGCGCTGAGCAAGAGCCACATACAATGGCTTAGTGGCCACTATACGACCATTCATCTCAGTCACCGCTTTAGTGGCTTCCTCAGGGGAAGAGAAACAGACAAATCCGAAGCCTTTACTGCGACCACCGTCCATCATGACCTGCGACAGAAAAGGGGGAAGACTTCAATATGTCTAAAAGGCAACATGCAACAAAATCAAAATTAAATTAAATTTGCAAAGATATTGCATCAAGGGAAAAAAAATCATTTTATTGCTCTGGATGGTGGAAACTGGGCATTTTTATACTAGAATGGAGCCAAATTACAGCGTTGACAATCGGCAAGACTTTAAAGGGATCTCTGGGTATTAAGACTTGTATGGCTTAATATAACGTAATTGATGTATCTTACTGAAATATGTAGTAGAAAACCCATGAATGTTTCTGTTATTTTTAAAAATCACATCGTTTTATACATATTTTGGACTATGGGGGGCGCCATTATTCTGATGACATAAAATGGTTTCTTTACCACAACACATCTCGGTATAGACTCTGAAAATAAAATACTGATATGATGACCACAGCTACCGAAAGAGTTTACAGATGGCGATGGATATAAGAATAGGTTTAAACCAAATGCTGTACCATGGATTTTCCCCACAAGGAGTCTAAACGCCTCTGATCGAGTAAGATCCATGCTGAGAAAACTCCTTCAGTGGTTGCAGCATTTTCATCCTAACAGATGGCATCTAACGTTTCTTGTCTCAGCCGTTTGTAAGCTCTTTCGGTAGCTGTGGTCTACTAAAAGACTGAAAGGCATCAGGGCTAAAGTGGAGAGAAAAAGAAGCGGGTCTTTAGGAAATTTTATTCATCAACAATCATCTTCCCATTCGTTTCTCCTCTTCTTATCAATAGGAAAGTCTTAAGGCCCGTACACACCGGGACGAATTTCGCGCACGATATTCGCGGACATTTAACGCCTCGTGACTAAACAAAGGGCGCCAATGTGAGTGTGCACACCGACGCGAAAAACGCCACGCGTAAAAGCGTCATTTTTAAAAAAATGCCTTGGGTTCGTTCTTTTGGTTTGACGCGCCGCGTCAAAAACTATCCGACCAATGAGATTGGCGCTTTTGCTCACGTGTCTGGAGCTGCTGAAGTTACAGTAAAACACAACTTGGGGGCGCTCAAACACAAAACAGTCTTGCCGAGCACACATACGTAACGACGAAGAAGATATACGCCAAGTAGCGTCTACACTGCCGGCGTCGGCGTCTTTCCTCATTCAACAGAACAATCATTTCATCATCGCTGGAGCTTCTGGTGCTTGAAATATCCATGTTTTCTTTTTATGATTTTGACAAGCACGTAAATACTTGCTCTCTTCTTCTGCGTGACAAGCGAGTGTCAGAAGCATAGAGTTGCGCAGCGCCACCTTGTGTACCAGGGTATTTCTGTTTTACATTAAGCGCCATCTAATGTCAGGGAATGAATTTGCATGTTCACTCATCGTCAGCGAAAATTGCTTGGGTGTGAACACAAAAAACGCGTTGAAAAACGCTGGCGAATAACGCGCGCCGATATTCGTCCCGGTGTGTACGGGCCTTTACATTGCTTCTCTTGTTGCCCTTCGGCTGAAAATTACAACCAAAAGCCACACAATGTGGCATCGTATTAGTATTTTATTTTCTGAGATGTCTATTCCGAGTTGTGTTTTGGTAAAAAGCCAAAGGCTATAGAAATAAGCGCCAGTAGCTCACCGAGTGCAACCATGTGACGTCATTGATGCAGAATGCACTGTGCACATAAAATAATGCCGCCCCCCCATAGTCCAAAAACGATGTTGATTTTTTAAATAACATACATCTTTAATGGGTTTTCTACTACATATTTAAATAAGAGACATCATTTACGTTATATTAAGCTATACATGTCTTAATACCCGAGGATCCCTTTAAGGCTAATGAGCGCAATTGACCGTTCGCAGGGAGCTTGATTGACAGGCGATCTAACCAATCAGAAGAGCGTGGATAATATGTGCCGCCTCTGCTATCCGCCATCTTGCCCGACAGCTACGGCCGGTCTCCATAGAAATACATGTTAAAACAGGGTAAAAAAGATTGACTGAATTGAAACTTTTTCAATATAACAATATAAATACGTGCGGAGGGTTAAGCTGTGCTGTTGTTGGCTACCACAATAACGGCAATAAGTTGAAGAATTCCTTTAAAATACTTGTTTTGCGTACCAGAAATCAGTCATGTCCGGCGCTGTATGCATGGCTTGCAGTGCTAAAGTTAAAATACAGAGTGTTAAATAACAAAATAATATGTTAAAACATGTGCTCTTATCATTCTGACAAAATCCCATGAACTTCGCCCCAATCGGGAGCTTTATATGCACATGCGCTCATCTGTTTTCAATGCAGCTAACCTCTCGTCGCGTCATGTCATCTTCCCACTCAGTAAACTACACTTTTTTTAAACCATTTTCATAAGTTTCACATTATATTGTTGGCTCAGAAAATATGTAAATGAGCATGCCTAGTAGCCGCAGCTGTATCTCTTCTAGCCTTAACCACAAATCAGACAGGAGAGCAGATTAACTTTGGTGGACTTAAACTTGAAAAATTGTGTTCCGCGGTTGAAATAAAATACTTTGATGTTTATCAAAGTATTACCACAAAACGGTATTTATTGTTTGCATTTCTTTAAAAATGACAAAATATGAAAGCTGAGAGTCCTGAGACCTTGTTTCATACCAGATGTAACCTGCTCTGTGTTGTCTGTCGGCACGTTGTCAGTTTCTTTTATGCTCTGCGATGAATTTTTCACAGCACGAGAACATGATGTGTAGTGTGAGAGTGGCATTGTTTGTCGTGACAAGTGGATATCAACAGTAAGGCGACAAGTTGATGAAATGATTTATCCTTGTTTTAATAAGCCTCTGTCTTAGAGCTTTTTAAATGGATGCCGAGACTTCTTAAGTTGAGTAGAATCTGTGATCTCTGACCCAGTTTGTTTCGTGGCTGATATACACTGCGTTTTCCGCCAACTGGCAACCCTGGCTGTCAAAATCCTATTGGGTAAATTGGCAGTGGGTGGAGTCACACAGACCAAAACAAAAACCGTCACAAAACACACATTTACAGTAGAATAACTGGCTGCAGCATTGTTTTTTGAAGAAACAAGTAGGTGAACTTAATATGTTTGCAGATATTTAAGAAATATGCTGTGGTATGTTTAGGCTTTAGTACAGTAACTTAAAAAATGTCTGTGTTGCGGTAAAATGCACTGATAAATTGAACACAATTAGACAAAGAAAGTGTTATAAAGTAAAACAATTTTTAAATCCAATGAATTTTAATAAGACCATCACTGTGTCCATTTAGTTCTCATATAAAATATCTAGAATATGTATAAATAACTTGGTCAGACAGATTCACAACTGTACCTTGGCACTGGTGATTGTACCGAAGGGAGAGAACTCTTTACGAAGATGCTCGTCATCAATACCATCGTCCAAGTTCTTCACGTAAAGATTGACACCCTGTAAAGACAGCAAACGGCTGTGAAGAACTGCATCTGTGAGGGCACGTACAACACACTTTCCCTGGATTTAACAAATACAATTAAAAATCCAAATGCAGTTACACAGTCTAACTCATGTCCTTGAATAAGAAACATTGTACATAGCCCTTCTATCCCCAATATCCACTACACAGGAATGTGAGGCCCATGGGCTACAAATTCACTGTTGCAGCTGTTTTGGCCAGTGTGGTCCACTGAGGAGGAAACACTGAATTTGACAAGGCTGCAGAGGTCAGAGTTCACCCTCACTGACCTGGTAGCGAGTCATGCGGTCCTGCTTCATCTGTTCAAATTTGCGCTTGAGCTCAGTTTGCCGCTCCACTTTCTTCTGAGCACGACCCACATAAATGAGCTTCCCGTTCAGTTCTTTGCCGTTCATCTCATCCACAGCCTGTCAGAAGAGAGCAGAACTATTGTGTTGTACATGTGAATTCGATGGTTTAGTTTACGCCAGGAAGTCAATTACGTTACTTTGACTACATTAAGTTGAACTGACCCTTTGGGCGTCTTCGTGCCTCTCAAAACTCACAAATCCAAAGCCTCTGGACTTTCCATTTTCATCAATCATGACACGGATGCTCATGGCAGAACCTTATCAAATGAGGAAAAAGTTATGGTAATGTATAAGTCAATAGAGAATAACAGTGTATAAATTGCAGTACTACAAAAAGCTTACCATATGTGCTGAAGATGTCCTTGAGTTTTTCATCATCCATGTCTTCCCCAAAGTTTTTGATGTACACATTGGTAAATTCTTTGGCTCTTGCACCGAGCTCAGCCTCCCTCTCCTTGCGAGATTTGAAGCGCCCTACAAACCTGATAGAGATTAGGAGCATTTAATAGGAGGATCTAGTGGATCTCAAAGCAGTTATTTCTAGAGGCTGGTTGACGTAGCTTACATTTTATCAAGACATTTAGGATTTTTCCATAAAAAAGACCTCTTTGTAACAGATTTGTTGAGTACATTACATTGAAGTCTATAAGATAATTAAAAGTTTTGAATGGTAGTGTACTAGTGTATCTCAATTGCACTTCTGTGAACATTTTAATGATGAGAAATTATTGAGTTATTGACAGTGAGCCACAATTTCATACCTGGGATTGTAGACAACGTCTGTCATAATGCAATAATACTTGCATGCAATCTTTACACAAACGTATATAAGGCAATATAAAAATGGACACCAACATTTTTTTCAGAATGTTGCTTTAAGCAATAGTTCACCCAAAAATGAAAATTTGCTAATAAACATTCCACTATTACACTATCAGTGTAATGTTTATTTCTGGTTGAACTATTACTTTAAAGAGTTTGTACTAAAATATTGTAACAAAATGTAAAGTCACTTAGTCAACCCCTCCACACACTTCAATTCCAAATCAAGTCTGTTAGTCAATAAAGCCACAGCTGGCAAGTTATTTCAGCAATTTTCCTTCAACCTAATGCTCAGGTTTGGGACAATGCTAAAAATGTACACTTACACTTTTCTGTCATTCAGCAACATGCCGTTCATTTTCTCAATGGCTCTTTCAGCGGCCTCCTGGGTCTCAAAGTGCACAAAGCCGTAGCCCTTTGAGCCATTCTCATCACAAACCACCTTAAGAAAGGATATCAGGCATAAAAATCATGCTCCCACTGACCAAAAGAAGCAGTCATGCACACAAAAAAAAATCCAACACGCAATCATCAGTTCAAAAGCGTGCATGTGCCTTACCTTGCAGGATAGGATGTTGCCAAATGCAGAGAAGGTGTCATAAAGGGCTTTATTATCAATAGACTTATCCAGGTTCTTGATAAAGATGTTTCCAACGCCGCTCTTCCTCAGAGAGGGGTCGCGCTGAGACCACATGATGCGGACAGGTCTACCCTTGATGACGTCAAAGTTCATGGTGTCTAAAGCCCGTTCAGCTGGAAGCAGAAACGATTATGAATCCATTAAAATGATTAGCATTAAGGCAAGATATTATTGGCAAAACAATTGTTTTTATTTCACACACTCATCAATTTAAATATTTCTGGATATTGCATCCATGTCTTTTGGACTAATAGAAAGAAAACCTCCAAACTACATATTTAAATGTATGTTTTATTACACTATCTATTTGTGTCATTTATTTATTTACGATTTAACGCCATATCAGCGGCAATGGCTATATGCATGGCAATGACAACAGTTTTATGACCGCGATATTTGAATACATTGTTTACAAGAATTTTACAATTTTAACTTAACAATCAACATACAAATAAACTTAAAATAACAATAGGAACAATAACACATACATACAACGTCAATTCCAGAAAAGTTGGGACGTTTTGTGAAATGACAAAAAAAAATCAAGAATATGTTTCCTGTTCATTCTCTTTAACTTATTTAATTGACTAAAGTACAAAGAAAAAAAATCCAAAGTTTTCACTGACCAACTTAATTTGATTAAATGTAAATATAGATACATTTAGATTTCGATGGCTGCAACACTCAAAAAAAGTTGGGACAGAGGCATGTTAAACACGGCGTCACATCATCTTTCCTTTTAACTACAATGTTTCATTGTTTGGGAATTGAAGATACTAATTGTTAAAGTTTTGCGAGCACAATTTTTGTCCAATCTCTTGCTTGATACAAGACTTCAGATGGTGAGCAAGTCTGTTATTGTCGTTGTCTGATTCTCCTTTTCATGACTGGTCATACATTTTTCATTGGAGACGGATCTGGACTGCAGGCAGGCCAGTCTAACACATTCACTGTCTCTACGAAACCACGCTGTTGTAGCACATGCAGAATGAGAGCAAGCATTGTCTTGATCTAATAACCATGGACTTCCCATGAAAGTCGTCATCTTGATGGCATTATATATTTCTGTACAATCCCAATATATGCCTCCATGTCAATAATACCTTCGCACGTCTGCTAGTCACCCATGATGTTTGCTCTGCTGCACTCCCACGCCATGACAGACGTTTGCTTTTGCATCTGTCACTGATGAAAGTCTGGATGGTCCCTTTCTTTGAGAATGAGAACTCTAAATCCATTTTTTCCGTAAACAAGTTGAAATGTGGACTCATTTGAGTACAGCAGACATTTTTGACTATCTGAAATGATCTCTGGCTCAGAGAACCCAGCGACATCACTGCATAGATTTGATGTATAGCTACTCCTAGAGTAACAGATATTCAAGTTGCATTTCTTCATTTCTTGCAGACTGTGGTACATGACAATGGTTTTCTGAAGTACTCCTGAGCCCATGTGGCTATATTTAACACCGCAGCATAACGGTTTCTTATGCAATGCCATCTAAGGGCTCAAGGGTCATGAATATTATTCACCTGAGCTTTCCTGCCTTGCCCTACATGTACGACTGCGACCATTTTTTGAGAATATGAGAGTAAAAATTTGACGTGGTCGCACTTGTGCGAGTGCATGATCTGCGTTGCACCAAAGAATCTGCTTCATACAGCGCGCGGTGCAGAGCCACGGCACATAGTAGGAGTACGATTTCACTGATTACTTGAAGAGATGCGCTTTCAGCACGAGTGCTTCATGGGTAAAGCCGGGTTTATACTCACTCGATTTTGCATTGCGAAATGCAATTTTTTTATTTGTCACTTCTTTCATGAAACTTGGTACAAAATGATGAGCCATGACCCAGCTTTGCTTGCAAAGACTGAGATCATTCTTTATATCCAAACATGACCTATTACCAATTCACCTGCTTTCTGTGAGCGGTTTCAAAACGGTTTAACGTGGATATTCTAGAACTATACATTTTTCACTTTTATTTTGCCTCTGTCCCAACTTTTTTGGAGTGTGTTGCATCCATCAAAATCCAATTATTTTAATATTTACACATTTACGTTGGTCAGTGAAAACTTTGGAAATGTTTTCTTTGTGCTTTTGTCTATTAAATAAAGGTTAAAGAGAATGAACAAATAACAGATTCTTGATTTTAATGCATTTGACAAAACGTCCCAACTTTTCTGGAATTGGGGTTGTAGAATTTATGACACTGTATAATAAAACTCAAATTATTCCAGGAGAAACCTTTTAAAAATCTATTTCTTTAAAATTGTCTAATTTAAGTCCTCGCATGGTTAGTTTTTTTTACAGTTTTATTACGATTTGAGATTTATATGGACTTTTTTATTTAAATAATATTTAATAAAAATATGGTATTTTCATATTTCATATTTTAGAGTCATAAAAATCGAAAACAAATCCCCTCTGTAAAACGTTCAACTCTAATGTCTATAATATAAACAAAATTTGAATGAACTTAAAATAATTTTGGACCTGCCTTCATCCAATAATCACACTTCTGTTCTGATACGGATATTAATAAGTTCATATTTAATTAGACAACACCTCAGTCGAAATACTTAATAACATTTCAGAAAACTTCGTTCACACATTTTGTCTTCATGTACGTTTATTAATCAACTAGGGAAGTACATGCTCAAATCTATGAATTGTACCTTAAAAATTTGCAATAGATGATCCTGACATTAACTGAAAATGAATTGCATATTTTTGTTTAATGTAAATCATAAAATGTTCCATCTGAATAACCAGATTAACTACTCCAAGGTTAAAAGTGATATTCATTACATAGACATTGCTTAGTCCCTAGACATTGAATTTTGCCCAGTCCCAAATTAATTTATGAACCCTTGTTGTGCAACCACCAAAATCCACATAATGATTATATGCAACATATATCCCCCCCAAAAAAGGGACAAGAAATATCGGATTGCACACTGAACATGAGGGGCTGCACGTGACACCTCCAAGACCATGTCTAAAAATATTGAAAACAGCATGATATAGCTTAATAAAAGCAGGGAGAACAAACAGCCATAATCAATGCGATCAAGGCATTCCCTGACAAGCCTGACAGGGGTTATCAGTGCTGAACACTCTCCGCCCACCCACGCCCTAAATATGACAGGCATGCAGCTCACTGCTGTCATGCAACAGCATGCGCAATGCAAGCAGCTCTCATCTTCAGCGCTTTATAATTCATAACCAAACCCAGAAGCACGCAACTGACACGCTACATTTAACTTTCAACGTGTCATTAGCGCCAATGCCATCATTTACCGTCTGCAGGCTGCTGGAAGTTGACATAGGCATAGCCCAGCGACCGGCGCGTGATCATGTCCCTACACACCCGGATGGAGAGGATGGCACCGGCTGGGCTAAACTTCTCGTAAAGCATGGCTTCAGTCACGTCCTGGTGTAGGTCCCCAACATACAGCGAGGCCATGGGGTAACTAGGAGCGCTGGAGTTCATTTTCTCTTCTCTCGCAGCTGTTAACTCGCAGAAATTGTACGTGTCACGCTAACGCGTGAGCTCAACTACGTCAGAATGCAGCTAGCTGTAAAGCTAACGCCAATTTTTCGACTAACGTTAAACGATTACTTCGCCTAGACGATTAAAACGTTTTGTTTAAAAATGACGAATATTTAGGGCAACTGACATTTTAAAACGCGAAAAATCCAAACCAACGAATCTAGCTAACGTTAGGCCATCGCGAGCTCACAGACTGTCGTTATTTTTTCGGAATTGTTGAGATGTTTCAAGGCCTCCAGCTCCGACTTCACCGATTTTTTTATTAATAATGAAAGAAAAAGAAAGAAAGAGATTTTTTGCAATTTTTAAAAGTTTTGATTTTTTTTTTGGTATTTTTTATTTTTTATATAATGTGTGCCGAGGCAAGCTCCGGAGCACACGCGCACTCTCACAGCACTAACAGCCGGGGAACGGGAGAGAAGGGGCGGGATGAGCCGTCTCATATATACCCGCCGCATCGTCATCCAGCGACGCAATGTGACTCAACAGTAGCTCAGCGGTTTTGATGGTGATTGGATGAAACGTGTTAGAGCCCCCAGTCCAGATGAAGCCAATAAGCTTTTAGAACGATGAGTAGTTGACTTTTGTAACGAATGTATAAAAGTGAAAATAAATTACAGAATGTTTTTTTTTTTTTTTTACGTTTATAATTTAATTTAATTAACTTCTTTATCCTATTAACTAAATTAAATCAATTTTGTTGTGAGAATCATTTGCGTTTAAAGCAGCTTTTGCCCTCGGTGTGCTTGCAGAGTTTTTCAGGAAGCTTTGCATGGAGGTTTCTTGAAGCGTCTTGGAGACAGTTCTTCTGGATTGAGTCTGTCTCAGTTTGTTCTGTTTCTTCATGTCATTCCAGACAGACTGATGATGATCAGATCTCAGTGTGGAGCACAACAATCTCACTGGATTATCACAATTAATGGCAAAATTAATGTTTAGAAATGATTATTTCCTACTGACTCACTAAAAACCATTTAATAACTGACTTAAAACCATTTATAGCTGGTGAAAATACTAGTGTTCTAATCTTTTTTCCACCACTGTATATTAATAATAATGTATAGTTAATATTTAATCAAGATGTGAGAATAAATGAACAACTAAAGGACGTATGATGAAAGGGTAAATTACAGGGTATTTCCCTGTGTGTGCGCTTGACTCAATGCAAGTCATTCAAGTTCCTCCGCAGTGCCATTGACAATCTCTTTTGATTTATTTAACATCATTTTATAGCTATTTGAAAATGACACAACAACAATAGTCTGATCAAAAGTCATATTTGTTTTTCTGCGTTTTACTTATCATGTTCTTTACTGACACTGTTTTCTAAGTTGGAGGCAAATTTGTTTGTCATGGCTTTGATTTTTGGGAAAAAATACATCTAAGAAATATTCACACGATAAATATGAAAACGGTTTGTTTATTTCACTCAATAATTCATATTTTAATCATGGATTTTTCTTGGGTCTGGCACAAAGGTACAAGAAGCTAAATTAAATCTATAACCGGTGTTTGAAAAGTCAACATTTTTCCAATACAGTTTAAATGTGACCGTTATATAACAAAAATATCGTAGTTAAATGAAATAATAAAAAGGCAAAGAAATGTCGATTTCCAAATGTAATTTATCAATAACTAATACTTCAATAACTTCGCTTCAAGCTCACTAACAGTAGCATATTTGTTAGTGATAATTAACCTAATTGCTTTGATCAAATGTGATGCTGAGGAGAACGATACAGTCTTTGATCAGTGCGGTCTTTTATTCTCTTTAACAATCCTCATCATTCTTCACTTGTTTAGTTATCAGTTTTACTGATGAACAGCGTAGATGTCTGAAGATCCCCAACAGGGGGAGTCCCAGACCTGGAAGAACTACTGAGTACAGTGCAGACATTCTGGGCACGAACAAAAGTCCCCGCTGGATCAACTATTCATTCATTCATCAAAACAAAAGCACGTAGTATTTTTCCTACTAGCAAAGAAATATTTTCAGAATTATGAGAAAGTGGAAGTTGTTGAAGTCATGACAATTAAATAGCAGTTTCATTTTTCTATGATTATTTTCCAGAAAGAAGCAGCTGATCTTATAGTGGGGGCATGTTGTCATATAATATCTGGATTCTCCTTTTTATTGTTAACTAAAACTATTATAAATAAAACAAATATGAGATGAAAAACTTCAACTTGAACTGAAATGAAAACAAAGTAAAGCTAAATAGAATTGAAAAAAAACAAGTGAAAATGTCAAGACGCAAACAAAATTACAGTAAAAACGAAAAATAACAAAATAAAAGCAACCTCAAAATATGATATTATACATTATACATGTTGTCATATTCTGCTGTTTATTGCTGTGTTGTTATTGTTAACAAAAATTATTACAAATATTTGGATTTTTGATAATTGAAATAAAATCAAATATAAATATTAGATGTAAAAACTAATGTAAAGGTAAATAGAACTAAAACAAACATTTCCAAGGTAAATAGAAATAATAATAAATAATAAAAATGACTAAAATAAACTTAAAAACCTAACCCCCCCCCCCCCCCTCCACAGAATAAAAAACTTAAGCTAAAATGAACATTAATACTAAAAATAAATAAATATAAGGTAATTTAAAATATGATCTTAGGACTGGATCTATTTCATATTTACAGACTCAGTGTTCATTTAATACATTGAATTATTTCATGAAAGATATTGAATAATTCAATGTCCACATTAACCTTACTGAGTCAAATTGAAGTCACCTTTATTTCTACAGTGCTTTATATAACAGAGATTGTTTAAAGCGGCTTCACAGCATTAAACAGGAAAGTAACAGAATGATGTAAACTTCAAATATGCTGAAAATCTACATTCTGTTGTTCAAGACAATCAATGCTTGTTCAAGATTCAAGAACTCTGTAAAGTTCATTCATTAGAAAACGAGTTCAGTTCAGGTCAATAACAGCTTCAGAATGAATCAATTATGAACTAATCGGAGTCAGTAGGGCTATAACGCAGAAGACAGTAATGTTATCATCTCAGTTATTCTCATAGTGTCAACAGTCAAATCAATGATTTTATCTGAAGTGTATGATATTGATGGAGAGTTTACATGTAATCTAGATCAGATTAGATTATATTACATTTTAAAATGACTTGGAATCAGACTAAAACCCTGCAGTTCCTTCACCAACTCGTTTGCGAAACTTTGACATAATGTGATGTTTAATGCACTTCATGTTGTTAATAACAATGAATGGAATATGTTTTCTTTCTCTTTTTATTTTTATATCTAGTTTAATAGTCTGATTATATTACGTTACTAACTACGATTTTTGTCATGTTATTGGGAATCTGTAACGGGGAAGGAAGAGTTGTAGTCGAATGATGTTTGTTCTCGTAAGCATCGAGCTGCTGAAACTGCTTTCACTGATGCTGCTCATAGCAGTTTAATCTGGTGTTATAATGCACATGTATTTCTGTCTCTCGTCCCTTCCTGCTGATTACTCACCCTCTCTCCAAATAAGTACTGTTGTTCAGCGCCGTCTGCATGGCAACAGCCGGAGCCCGAGGCTCTTCACTGACACACCCCAACCGAGAGGAGCGGGGCCTTTCCAGAGAGCCTTCCAGAGGTGCTTCAGTTCACTTAAAAAAGCAGTATTGGTGGACAAAACAAGGATTCGTTTTTAAAAAGGCCTGAAAATCACAATATTAAAATTCCAACATATTTCCAGCTATATATATATATATATATATATGATTGTGAAATAATACCTAATCAATCTAATGCAATATATTATGTGAAACACACACACACACGTTTGTTTTTGTGTTAAGTGGGGACATAATGATTTTTATACTGTACACGTAAACTTAGCCCTCACAGGAGACGGTGCATTTCTACTTTCCCCCCCAAAAATACTCACGCTGTATGATTCATAAGCGTTTTGAGAATTGGGGACACTAGGCAGTGTTCTGAAAAGTCACCTTCACCTTGTAATAACCAAGTCATTATACACACTTGTCACAAAAACGCACACAGACGCAAAATTATATTCTTTGACATGACTACTGAAATGAAGGTCTGTCTCCAGAATCACACCAAGATTCATGACTTGATTTTTAGTTGTTTGACCTCTAGTCAAGGTATGCATTCACCTTGAGAACTTCATGCTTGTGAAAAATGCAATGACTTCAATAAAAATGCTGCTGTTTAGTTGAGTAGTCCAAGTTTTACATAAGCAGGACAGCATTTAAGCTCGTCACCGTGTGCTCAATACTGTAGAGACATCATATGAACCACAGATCACAGCGTGTCCACACCTGGAGCGCACCGGGACATCGGAGTCAGTCATCTCTCCTCGGTCCAGTGAATCTGGTGCAGGACTCGGATGACTGCAGTCCCACTGAGATGTGACCCAGTTCCTACTCTGCATGTAAAACAGGTCTGAGAAGACAACCTCTCCAAGCCGAAGCAGCATTAGAGCACTGTCCCAGATTGAGAATCTTATCTGTTCCTCGTGTTGTTCCAAACTTCCTGCTTTCTTTTTTACATTTAGCAGACATGTTTATCCAAAGGGACTTACAAATGAGGACAACAGAAGCAATCAAAACCACCAAAGGGGGAAACACTGTGGCAAATCTCGGTAAGGCTAACGCAATACACATAGCAAGTCATTTTTATAATAAAGAACAAGTAGAATACAAAAAGAATAGAGAACAGTGTTAGATAGGCTCAATATTTGTATTCATTGATTTTGTCAAAGAAAGAAAAGTTGAAAGAACAGAAAAACAATGGAGAATGTTAAAAGGATCATCTTTAAAATGTAATTTTCTTTTTAATACAACAAAAATGAATGTTGACAGGAAAGGCTTCCAAGTCTCCTGTAGTCACGTGATCATTTGTGATCAACAGTGTCTTTGTGTCTTTTTTTAGACATCTAATGTAGCTCTCCATTCCTGTTTGTATTAATGCACATTATAAACAGCAAGTCAAAAATCAGTTATGGGCACAGAGCCAGTTTTGTTTGAAATCACACACATCACATTCTCAGTTTCAGAGTTTGATCACTTTTGGAACATAAGTCCGACTCATGCTTTGGGAACTATTTCTTTATTATTTTGTCCTTTTTAATCTTAATTTGTGTCACATGACCAACCCTATTCCCCTGCAAGCACGTACCTAAACAAACATTTGACTTCCAGGATCTTTCTGGAACGGCCAGAGACCGAACGCAACGCAAAAAGACCAAGAGATCATGTGCTTTGTGTTTGATGTTTTAATTCAACTAACATGAGATCCAGATCCCTCCGCCCACCCTCCATAACAAATAACAACAATGCCAAGTGTTCCGTATGAAAATTCAAAGACAGTTTCAAGGCAGCCCGATCAGCCAACTCCAGTCACCCTGATTAACTAAAGCCACATGCATTTTAGGCAAGTATCAAAAGAGTAAACAAAACAAACTAAAAACTGATTCAGTAAGTAGTAGTACAAATAAAACAAAACCAAAACTCCTAATAGAAAACAGTATTAATCAGATAAGCGCATGAAAAGCATTACTTACTGCTCCGGTAACAAGACATTTATCTCAAAGTTACAGTATAAGCAATGTGTCAAAGTCTTTTTGATCTTAGAGAGATTGTACGCGTTATTCACCAATGAGAAATCAAACACTTGACAATTGAAGAAGAATGTCTTGCACGAGCCCAATCTGTCACAAGTATTCGTTCATACTGACTTTTGGTTTATTTCCCATGATTCTTTAGGAAAATTAAGAATTCAGTCTAAGCCACAAGAAACCCATCACTAAATGCTCCCCTAGCAAACTCAGAAAAGGGTTCATACGCCCTCTCTCTCACACACACACACACACACACACACACACACACACACACACCTCTACAGCAGAGTCGATGGTGGCTTGATGTGACTGGCATCCCACATCAAGCCAACAATCTACACTGCATTCTCCAATCCACAATTAACACGAAGACAAACAACTGCTGTTTGCCCCCCAAACAAACACACTCTCAAATCCAAACACACATAAATGACGGGCTGGTGAGTATGAAGCTGGAACTGTAAAAGCGTCAGCGTCGTCTCTCGCTGTGCTGACTGAAAAGGTTCTTTGTGGAGTTGGCTTTAGTTTTCCCGGCCCTCCTCTGTTTCCTCAGCGTCGGCCTGATTGTCAGAGGTCCACAGCTGAAAGCATTAAAGTGTGCACATCCATATCAGTCCACTTAAATGTCTATTTGTATATATTTTTTTTTAAATATGAACAATTTAGTGGGTAGAAAGGAGCATGATACATCCAGAGCTGTACATGTTATTTGAGAAAAACTGAGAAAATGACATCGTTTTTATTACTGACAGCCGTAAGAAGAAAGAATGCTACATCCTTACCTTATGTTTGAGCTCTTTATAATTAGGATCGTCTTTGGTAGGTAATATTGCATTTCCATATTTACATTAAAATAAAGCAAAATCTGTTTGTAATTGTTTTTTCCCAGTGTCTTACGTCATGAGCTTTGTATTTTGAAGTCACAGGGGTCATGACATGCATTTGCAGATCTGAATATTTTTACATAAATTATCTGGAGGTTGGAACTAATATTTGTAAATCATAAATATATATTTGTATTATTCATCCTTATCAAAAATTTGTGTTAATCGCAATTAAGCGCATCCAAAATCAAAGTTTTTGTTAACATAATACATGTGTGTGCTGTGTATGTTTATTATGTACATATAAATACACACACACACGCATGTATATATAAGAAAAATATGTTGTTTATATATTAAATAAAATATAAATGTATATACACGTGTAAATATTTTCTAAATATATACTGAATGTGTGAGTATTTATATATACATAAATAAACAGTAAATATATATATATATTATGTAAACAAAAACTATTTGGCTGCGATTAATCAGGATTTTCAAGGTGCGTTACCTCTTTCAGAAACACAATTAAACGCTGTGATTGAAACATCACCTAAAATGTGATGTGAGTAACATGTATTCAAACTTCTGCTTTCCACTCAATCAAACACTAACATCGCATATCATGAAAGAATGCCTCCGAACAGGTTCACTTAAGGATTTTAACATTTGAATACCTCCTAGTTTTTAAGCGAATCAAATAACTTCCTGTATTCCACTAGAGATCTTTCCAATGAATGTACAAACTTAACCAGGTTTTTACGAACTCCTATTATGATTATGACGATATTTTAGTAAGTGTTTTGTAAGTTAGGAAAGAGTTAAAGTGCTAGTAAAATCAGTTGCTTGTATGATTATCGGCAGAGACATTCTCAGCTGTTTACTTGTCAGTACTGGGTTGATATCAGAAAACAACAACTCACTGTCAGATTGTCTCGAAGTAGCTGCATGATGAGTGTGCTATCTTTATACGAGTCTTCGGTTAACTGGTCCAGCTCAGCTATGGCATCATCAAAAGCCTACAAAAGAACAAATACATGGTTAAATAAGTCATTCCAAGCTTAATTCGGTGTATGAGCTTTGAGCCCCAATTCTAACCTTCTTGGCAAGTTCACAGGCCTGCTCTGGAGAGTTCAGGATCTCATAGTAAAAGACTGAAAAGTTGAGAGCCAGGCCCAGGCGGATGGGATGAGTGGGCTGCATGTTATCTTTGCTGATGTCAAAGGCGGCCTGGTACCCTTCCTGAGACTTCTGGATGATATCTGTGTACAAACACACAACATTATTTATGCAAAAATCATTACATACTTTCCCACAGAATAGCGAAGATTAAGGCTGACAATATACACTAGTGTTAAAAAGTTTGGGGGCAGTAAGCGTTTTTTTGTTGTTTTTGAAAGAAATTAATACTTCTATTCAGAAAGGAAGCATTACATTGGTCCATAGAGACAGTAAAGATTTCGGTTTCAAAAATTCTGATCCATCAAAGAATCCAATAAAATAAAATAAAAAAAATCTATGCCAGATTTCACAAAAATATGAAACGACTGTTTTAAACATTGGTTGTAATAAAACTTTTTTCAGCATATTATGATTTCTGAAGGATCATGAAGTGACACTGAATGCGGATGCGTAATGATGCGGAAAATTCAGCTTACTTTTTAAAATAATTCAGATAGAAAACAGTTATTGTAAAGTTATAATATTTCAAAATGTATTGTTTTTTTTTATCAAATGCAGCCTTGGTAAGCATCAGACTTTCAAAAACATTAAAAAAATAAATAAAATATTTTACCAACCCCAATCTTTCGAACAGTTGAGCTCATAAAACATTTACAATATTTTACTGAGGATTTGCAACCCATAAAATATTAAATTCAAGGAATCTGATAATGTGCTTTTTTATATGGCCAGTGAAGTGTCCTAAAGCTGATTTCATGCCCCTCCTGCCTCGTGTATGACCAATTCAGCATTTGGTTTGAGTCACTCATGTTTTGTGAGGCGTTACATAAAAAAAGAAATATTGCTCCCCATGATTATTTTTAGAAAACGACCGGAGGAAAATATGCTTTTACTTTTACTAGAATTTTACGCTTTTAAATCCAGCATTAAACACTTTAAATGTATGCCTTATGATGGTTATTGTAGTGGAAATTTATTTTAAATAAATGTACAAAGCCATTTCAAAACATGGTTTTTTTTATCCTCCACATGGCTGAAAATGAGATATAATTTTCTTCTCTGCACTTTGGAGAGCTGTTAGTAATCATGGTGCATCAAGAGCTTGCAGTTGCCCATATTGATCCGTGCTCAGAGAGAAATATATAAATATTTGAAAAAGACAGCAGCTCTGTAAAGAGCGTTTGACGAGAGCGCTGTGCCTGATGAGCAGTACTTGTTCATCTGAAGAGCTTCAGGAGGCCGTGGCCGAGCGATCCACCCACAGGAGCTTCAGCCTAAACCCAGCTGGACGACACGCATCATCTAGATGCTGTTACCATGGCGATGATCATACAGCCCATCGACAGTAGTAGGTCAGTGGCTGCTTATGCTCAAACAGACGAGCGGTGTTCATTCCTCTTTAGAAAATATCAACGAAACTTATCTATAATACTACCCCAAACAGAGTGATCTAGGATCTGCTGTACAGCCCAGTCCTGTCGTTTCCACAGATGGCAGCTTCAGTCAGATCATTCGCTCCTGTGCTACCATAGAAACACACCAGGCTCTTAAAAATTCATCAAACCCTGCAGGGAGAAGCAGTAGCCCTAATAACCTCATGCATCTATCGGAAAGAGTGAGTTATTACTTCCACACATGGACTAAGACCACATGTGGAGCGAAATCACTCATTACTGAAACCAAGCGAGGTGGAGCAGGATAGACTGAACTGCGTGTTGCAGTGCTTCCTGCAACAACACTCCATCTGCAGCCGAGACGTCCGCTTGTGATGAGACAAAGACTGGATGGTGGAAAACAAAACCACAACATCTGCATTGTGCTCACTAGAAGCACACACAACACAACCAGACAGGGCGATTTTTTCCATTTTACCGATTTATTCAAATTTAACGATTTAATTTTTTGTAAATCGAGGAATCACGATTCCGAAGAGAAGTATTTCCAAACGTTAGAATTAGAAACTTTGACAATATATCAATGCTATTGTCCAATGATCCAACCGCATGTCGCTCAGATCACACAGAATACACTTTTGTGTTGACAAAGTCGGCACGCGGGAAGAAGATGAGAGTGAACTTATTTAAACTTGAGCGGCGTGTTTTCAGAATGCGGTTTCATGCATGAGATGCTGCAAGAAACAAACGCGTCCATGTTTACATAGAAAAAACTATGTAAAAGCAGCGCAATCAAATAAAAAAAACTACTGCTGTATGTCTGACAGACTCAAAGCTGCTGTTCAATGTTTTTTTACAGTTAATTATAGTCTATTGGTGTTATACCTTCTGTCATTTAGAATTACCTTGACTTGAGAATCTTTTAAAGCATTTTCCTTGTATCATTTCTGAACATAAAATATTACATATTAGACAAGTCTGTACACGATGTATTTGTAGTTCATGTATCATTTCTGCAAAGTTATTTAACAAGTGATTTGTTCAACAGGTTGACAACGTGTGGTATACTTGGAATATAATTTTCTTTAACTAGAGGGTTAATTAAGAAAAGGTTACTTGAATCATGTTGTAGTTACATTTTCAATTTGACTAGTTAATTTATTTATTTTTTTGCCATATCGCCCAGACCTACAACCAAATCATTTGATTGGCTTGGTTCTTTGTAATAAAGCAGAGATATGAGCTACGGTGAGGATATTACATGTAGGCATGAAACCGTCACACTGGACGTCCTTAAATTAATCTGCAAGCTGCTTGAGTCTCAAGAGATTCATGAACTAGGACACAAGACCTTCAGATCTAAACCTCCATCTCATCTCCAGATATAAAATTAATGAAAACTCTGAGTCTGTGGCTACTTCATGAGATTTCTAACTCTATTAATAGGGTTAATTGATTGACCTCTTGAGTTCAGAAGCATCAAACAGTCAGGTGGTGCTTTTGGGATATTCTTGCTCTTTTCCAAACCCTAGCAATGTCACTCGCTATTCTAATAGGTGCACAAAGATAAAGAGCATTTTTAAGAAGATGGAGCTATTTTCCATACATTTTTTGAAGGATTTGATAAAGGAGATTTTCCCTGATGCTTATAGCAGTGCGTTCCGAGATGGTCTTCTCCATAAGATGCTGCCATATGTTGGCTAAAACAAGGTGGTGAGTTTAGGGATGGGTACCGAGAAGAACCGGTATTTTATTGGACCGGTACATAATTGGGTCAATACCGGACTACCGATAAGCTTCAGGACAAACTATACTATTATCAATACTTGTATATCTTCAATGTTAATGACGAATTAGTAGCTGCTGCTTGTCATTTTCCTTCACTGAATGAAGTGGCTGACATTTGCTTGGCGAGCACGTGATATCCATGCGCGTGTGCGGTGTGTGTTTGGGGAAAGAGTGAAAAGATCAAAAGTGTGGGCTCACGTGAACAAAAATAAGCGACACCAACGTCAGATGCAATAAATGCAGTAGTGTAATAGTGAACAAAGGAGGCAACGTCAGTAAAATAATGAAACATTTACTAACAAAACACATCTACCTCAAGCAATGCACTGTATTTACTATGTCTCCCAGCTCCAGCTCCAACTGCAACTTGCGAGACACATTCACATCAAATGTTGATTCAGCGGTAGAGTTACACTCACGAGACAGTTTAAGCCTTGCCAGTTAAACCTTTCATTCGCGTGCTGTTCTGACATGCGCACACTAAAAGGCTGGTCAAACAGCACGATTACTTAGTTATCGTCTGATTGTGCTACTAATGTCAAAAACACACAAGGTTTGAAAGTAAACAGTTGAGAGAGAAACAGATGCGTGCAGGTCTTAAAGGGACAGTACTAAAACATGCTGACGATTTTTATTCAAGGGATAGTTCACCCCAAACATTTTATTCTGTCATTATTTACTCACTGTCATGTTGTACCAAACCTGTATTAATTTTTGGTTACCCACAATCTTCGAAATATCTTCTTTTGTGTTCAGCATAGGGCTGGACAATAATTCAATATCAATATGTATCGTGATAATTTCTCAAGAACAGTGATATGATTTTTAAACATTTCCGATATTTCCATACACATTACCAGTGTTTCCCATACATTGATTTATTTGTGGCGTTTGCCTTTGTTGAATAAACATGAGCACTGCATATTTCAAAATCAAAACATGGCGCGGGTGATTTACAGGTACATCTAAAAAAAACTGGATTATCATGAAAAAGGTCAATATTTTTTGTCACTCATTTCAGAAAGTGAAACCCATATATTATATAGATTCATTAGAGTGAAATATTTCAAGCCTTTATTTCTTGAAATTGATGATTATGGCTTACAGATAATGAAATCCTGAAATTCAGTGTCTCAGAAAATTAGAACATTACATATCAATAAAACAATTTCAGGAAATAAAGGCTTGAAATATTTCACACAATGTGTAATGAATCTATATAATATATGGGAAACACTTTCTGAAATGAGTGACAAAAAATATTGACCTTTTTCATGATATTCACCTTTTTGATAATAAAAATACATTCATAATGTTACAAAAGATGCACAGAATTTCTGAGGGGAAATAAAACATTTCATAAGCCTATTTTAAGAATAAATTTGAATAAACTAAACTGATTTTACACTTTCAAATAATTAGACATACTAAAACACAATTTAATAATAAAACATATGGTGAAAGAAAAGACATCCACTTATGAAAGTGGATAAAGATTTTGTATTTCTTGAAGTCTTTAACAACCTAGAATAAATGAAGAAATTATGACTCTGTTTGAGCTATGTGTTATAAATCCAACTGGTGTAAACGTAGCCTAACAGAAAACCATTTAAACTTTATTAAAACTATTTGCACTGATTTATTGTGCGTGCTGTTCCTTTGTGCAGTGGGTCAGGAGATGAGGCTTTGAATCTGTATAAATATCAACGAGCTGAAACAATAAAACCAACATTTTTGAGATAATGTACTCTTGTTAAAACGGATTTAATAAAATTGGTATCGAACTCAAGGTATCGTTTTTTTTAGAACGATACCCAGCCCTACTGCCGCATAATGTTTGGATCAGTGTTTGTGTTGGCGTGTGTGAGACGCTTCTAGGTAGGCAGCTAGTGTTTGGAACAGGGCCAGTATACTAGTTCAAGGACAAGCAAACAAGTAAAACAACATTAAAATCACAAGAGTTTAGGACTGCAACAAACTATTTTGATAATCGATTAATCTAACGATTAATCGACTAATCGTTGATTATTTCACTGGTTAATCAGTAGACTTTGATTATTCAGCTTTTGCATTTAGATAAAATAGTAAGTTAAACATGACTTTTATTTGAATAAATGCCTACAAATGTTGTTTGGCTAATGTTTATTTCTGTATTATTGATAAAAATGACTTTAAATATCTCCAGTAATTTCACTTTAATGGCAATTAATGGTCCTTTTCTATGCTGTTCAAGTGAAGTAGGCTAACTTAACAAATATAGGAGCGTGAGAAAAATGCAAATTTTAGAACAAATATTCAGATGTCACTTAGCATCTGAACTCTTCACATATACTAACATAAATAAAGGTCACATCAGCTATAAAAAGGCATATTATGTAATTGCAAATATTATACAATTAATTGATAACACTTTACAATAAGGTTCATTAACATGAACTAAGAATGAACAATACTTCTACAGCATTTATTGATCTTAGTTAATGTTAATTTCAGTATTTATTAATGCATTTATAAAAATCACAAGGGGTGTTTTTTAACATTGGTAAATGCACTGTGAAGTAAACTAACATGAACGAACAATGACCAATTGTATTTTTACTAACCAACATTAACAAAGATTAATACATAAATGTAATAAATGCATTGTTCATTCATGTGAATCAACACATTAACTAATTTTAACAAATGATACCTTATTGTAAAGTGTTACCAATTCCTTATACAAATAGATGTATTTGGACACAAAATGAGATGACAGATACTCTCTCACCATTTAACTAGCCAGATGAAAAAGTAACTGAATGACACATTCTGCCGAACATCTCCTTTTATAATTCATATAGATAAGAAACAAAATAAAGGTAAGTGATAAGACACTTTGAATAAACTATTTTATTCACAACATATCTTAAAATACCTTATATGGTCATGATAACCAAAACAGTCCTGAGCTAGATCAAGCTTTGATCTCTGTAAACCAAACTGTCACTTTAATTAAATATTTTTTTCCCTCTAATAAAAACATTTTATCACTTGCTAGCGCTACACTGGAGAGCTGCTTTATAACAGAAAATCAAGTTGTAATTCTTACTGAAAGTGACACTGACTCTGGTTTTTCATGTTTAATGCCGTAAAGCTGCTTGAATTAAGGTTATCTATAGCACAAAGTACTATATAAATAAACATGATGTGACCGGACTTTACTGGAGTATGTTACTGAACAGCAGAGCTCATGTAAATATCCACATCGTTGCAATCAGATTAATATTTTAACTCCTGCTTTCACACTGATGTCAGTTTTAGTTGGGTTTATTTTGTTATGGAGAGGAATGCGCGCAGCATATATTTGCATACAGCTTCAGGTTCGTTCGGCTGGGTTTGAAGCACTGACACACTGTATTCTTCTCTTAAACTTCATGAGGCTAAGGGCTGAACTACAGCGTCACGCTGGTCAAACTGCAGTATTGCATGCTCTTACATTGGGTCATATGAGATCAAACGACTACTCGACAACAAAAATATTTGTCGACAATGTTTTATTGTCGACGTAAGATTTTTCATGTGGACATTATTACTCTGTGACAAAACCAAGTGGGCTGACAATCTGACCAGAATTTCAAGCATTACTGGCATGCTTTTTAAAATAAGCATTAACATGATGCTCATTTAGCCAAATTCTGAGACAATCTGTAAAAAAATTAATAAAATAGAACAAAGAAAATTGACAAAGTTAATTATATGCATTTAATTTGATACCAAGAAGTATTCAGTATTTTATGGAACACTGTGTTCCATGTATTTAATTTGGCATTTTTTATGCTTGGAAATGCAAGATGTTTTGCAGAAGTACTTTTGACCTTATAATTAAAATGCTACAGATGTAGTCCCTCGTTTAGTAACGAGCTCCTGGTTTTGTCCAGGCTGGTTGTTCTGTCTCCTCTTCACGCCCCGTGGTGGGTGGCGTGTAAAAATCGCAGTCACTCAAATTATGAAAAGGTATTACCGTAAACAATGTTTTTTCGACACCACAAAATAAACGACAGAACATAATATGAAATGATAGACTTTTTATTTCGTCCAGCCGATATATATCGTCATATCGCACAGCCCTACTAGACCATGTAGTGATTTGACATCTTTGTTTTTGATTTATTCATCAATCAATCAAACCACGTGTTTTATGTGACATCTGCATTGTAAATTAATTGTCATGACTGGATTCACTCCGCATCACGGAAATCATAAGACTTTAACCTTAAGTTATAAATGGAACATAACTGTATCTGCACGGAGGGATGGTGTTCTGAAATATAGGTAAACGTGTTCGATGCTTTTCCTCTTTTTGCAGCCGCTTTGTGACCACAGTTTTTGTGAACTGTGTCTATCCTCAAGGACAAATAAGCATTCATCTTTTCTATATTCAAAGTAACGTTATTCCCATAATGCCCGATTTTGATTTATATTTCGATGTGGGATAGAGATTAGAGATAACAGCCTGTCTCTGATGTTGTCTCCGATGCACGTGTGGGTGGAGCAAGAGAACAGTGAAGTGGAAAGTTGTTGCATAGGCACAGGTGAGATTCTGCGTCTTTTATTTTCTCCAAATACCGTAGATAAGCATATGTACACGATATGATAACCGTACGTGTTTATATCGTCATACCGGTATATCGTTACCACCCTACCTGCAAGTGTGGCTTACATTCTGAACCATAAGCCTTTTCTGTTTTAAAATAATTATCAGCCCTCAATAAATGAGCCATTAAGGGTGTGGAAGCACAAGTAAAGATCTGTTCCACTGGTAGCTATCAAACCAAAAGAATCTGCAAGTGTGTGATGGAGGTGTGGCTACACAGCAGGCACCACGCTGAACGCCTAAGATCAGCTAACATATAAATCTGTTTCTCAAATGAAAAAGAATATAAAAAAGAAAAATGTGCATTTTGAATAAATCTCATATAAATGTAATTTAGGAGAAGCTCACCGGTTTTCTCGTCTCCTGTGGCGACCTCAGCCAGGTAGCGGTAATAGTCTCCCTTCATCTTCAGGTAGAACACCTGGCTCTCTGCTGGAGAAGTGCTGCGGATCAGAAACTTGTCCAGGAGATGCTGCGGAAGAGAGACACATGGATGTAAACACACAGTCCAAAATAGTAATGTTTCTCACATGCTACTGTGTGAGAAATGTGTGGTTCCCACACTTTATGCCCAAGAAATTTCCATAACTTGTCTATAAAGATTTAAATTTTTATGGAAACACATCAAGCCTCATAGCTGCTCAGATAACTCGACGGCAAACACCGGCCAATCAAGGTTTGTTCTACGCTTTCTGTATAATTTCTTGCATTTTTAAAACGCTGAACATGTGACTGGCCTGTAGTATATTCACAGACAATATTTCTTCTTTATAAACTGATTCATAACCAACATTTATGTACAGCTATACTGACTTGTCTTTCGTCCTTGTTTGCAGTCTTTTAAATTTTCTTCAAGCACATAAAACTTGATATGAATAGCTTTTCATTTTGTAATCCACTCCATTGCATTTTGATGAGAATCGTCATTTCTATTTTGTCAACTTAATTTGGTGAGGAACATCAGGACTACTGGTGAAGAAGGCGCTTTATCGCATCATCTTATTGATTTGACACATTGTTCATGTCAAAAGTTGTTGAGAGGATGTAAGACGTAATGTCCAGCTGGTTCTTTCTTTGCAGAAGCCAACTTCAACCAATTACCCTCCTAATGCCAGATTAAACATCACATTATTCTGGATGCAGTCTAAATAACATCTGGAAAATGTAAGGAATGTCAAACGCAAAGCATAACATTCCATGTGCCACCGTTTAAGACGTCTCCGGCAGCAATCCAACTAAAACAGCCCAGAACAAGGAGAGTCAATGGCCCGGTCTGATTCATTAAAGCCTTATTTTGCACACAGTAAGTCTCACCTCCAGTTTCCTGAAAGAAAAAAACTCTGTATCCTAAACCACTTCAGAGGAAGAGCCGATTTGGTGACTGTTCAAACAACGGACTATTGTTTTGCTTATCTAGATACAGTTTTGGGAAAAACCAATGACCTCTAGCTACTGACTCACTGGCTGAAGTCCTGAAACAACATCTTACAAGATTTTATACAAATTAGAACTAGTTCTGAATAAGAACCAGGGGCTGGATTCATGAAAATATGAAGTCACAATGAAATCTAAATTCACAATTCTTATTTTTATTAATCAAATACTATTTTTTATTCATTTTTAAATTAATGTGCCTTTGTAATCTTGAATAAAAATAACTTCCTATTCTTCTTGAAACAGCATCTTGTCTCTGATGGCATGTTCACTCACCAGCACGAGGGCGGGACATCCTGTCATTCACATGAGATCACAGCAATAGCAAACAACAATGATCCAATCAATTCCCAATGGACAAAACTCAAGTCCCGCTCTACATTTCTGTCTTATTTGAGAAGCTCTTTCACTCCGATTATACGTCACAATAGAGAAAAGACGATTGCAACTATTGTTTCATGCCGAAATAAATACATTCCAAAAAGTTTGTACAGATGTTCCTAAGTGCAATTTCTCATATTTTCTTACAAATACCGTAATTTCTTTCATACTGTACGGCGATTCGACTTGATTGACTTGCTGATCAATTTAACGAAAAACACTCCAAAGACCAAAAATAATAAGAAAAAAACAATTAAAAAGAACTTTATTCTTAAGAACGTTTCATGAATCTGGCTCCAGTTCTTTATTCCTGACCCTAGCTCTGAGTAAAAACAAAAATAAACACCTTGCTGACAAGACATTATTCATCACATCCCAATTAAAATGTGAAGCTCTGTCTGGTTATGATCCCTATCAGCAGTTCTTTCCCTTTCAAAGCTCACCAGAACATCTTTGCAGATGGACTTCAGCTCAGTCTCAATCTTCTCACGGTACTCTTTAGCCATCTGCTGTTTGTCACTGCCTTCGGTCTTCTGCTCGATGCTGGACACCACCCTCCAGGCGGACCGGCGGGCGCCCACAACATTCTTGTAGGCCACAGAGAGCAGGTTTCTCTCCTCATCGGTCAGCTCCTCTCCAAGCTCAGTCACTTTCTTCATGGAGTCGGCCATGTCATCGTAGCGTTCGGCTTGCTCCGCCAGTTTGGCCCTCTGCACATGTTGGCTCTTGTCCATGGCTGCTAGGTTCTACAGGAGATCTCAATTAGACCATTAAAAAATTAAAACACTACAGAATTTCAGTTACATCATCCCAGAAAGATTAATTAGGGTGTGCTAAATGCTTTGCTAATTAGAGATCTCAATTAGACAATTAAATCTAGCTAAAGATCAATCAAATAGAAGCAATAATGCGCTGAAAACTCATATTATGTTGAATCTGTAATGGTTTTTTGAACATAAGAGAGGAACAATTAAATTCAAATCTGAGTAGATTTACAGAGTTTGATAGATTTCTCAGTGAGTGCATTACTTATATCTTACTACAGTTACAGCCGCATCTGTAAATGTTACAATGTCACAAGGATTTGTTTTGTAAAAAGGCTGGTGCTGAGAGCAAGCGAGTCTCTGTTAAATGTCACTAAATGAGTGCCGGAGCTGAATGCATGTCAAACAGATGGAGTACAACAAAATAAAAGAGCAAAGTTTGTAACACTAAACATGTTTTATTGGAAGTATTAAATGTCGGTTTGAAGTACTACATATAACACTAGGATTTTACTTTATTAAAGCTGAAAATGTAACTGGACTGTTGTAATTTATTTTCATAGCCTTCAATTTACACTTTGTTTGGAAGACAATATTGGTCCAGATGAAACAACTAAAAATAGCGAATAATGAAAAGGAATCTTTTTTAATCCAATTACTTTATCCTTATCTTTTTAGATTAATCGATTAGCAAAACAATGATTAGTTGCAGTTCTAGTGTAAATATGGTAAAATGGCTCCACTTTCTCAACTGCCATTGGCAATAGCCATAATGCATCACTGTTCATCTGCATAAAGTTAAACTCTACTTTGTTACATCACATACACACTCTTATCAACTCTCATTGAAAATAAAAGATTTTGGTCGCTTTCCTAAACTCATGGAATTAAAACGGTTAATAAACTTTATAGTTATGATTATTACAAACTTTATGGTTGGCATTATGGTTATCCTTGTTGCAAACATGTCTTCAATAATAGTTGCAAAGATAAATATTCCACACTGATGGATATTAACACTTTTTATTATAAGCGCACTGCAGCTTTGTTGTCTGTAACTTCAAATGCTCGGGATCTCCAACGTCTGGTGGATTCTGCGATTCATTGTATTTATGGTTCATCAGCTGAAAAAAACAACTATATTTCAACTAGACCTATATATAATAGACCTATCCATGTTGTTACTATTAAGTTGTTATTCTATTCTTATATAATTAGATTGATAGGTGCATAAATAAGAGTATAGGTGTGAACAGGTCTTAACGGTTTTAATGCTTGAATTTGATTCGACTTCACTTGGAACTAATTCGCAAGGAAAAAAACAGACAAAGTAGCCGATTTAATTACTAAAACTCTAAATCATACAATACAACACAAAAGTTTAATATATATATACACACACATACATACACACACACACATTTTATTGATTATATATATTAACTTATAATACATTTTAATTATAGCAAATATGATGTTGGCATATATGGTGATATGATTCCCTTATTTTTTTTATTGAAATAACTACATTTCTTATTTTTTTTCCCAATCGGTTGTGCACATTAGGGTTGTATGTTACATCTAATGTTTATTGCATTATCTGAGTTTCATGCGTGTTACACCATGACAGTGTTTAGTGTTTGTGTGAATGACACTGCGCCTTTTATAAATATTAGTATTTTCCTTCTCAGCTTTGGTTCATCATGTTACTTTCTCATCACCACCTGCTTTTTTGGTGGTCATCAGTGTATCACAAAGATACTAGACAGATATCAGTATTTCAATAATCAATAGGTTGGCATTTTAACATTATATCAGTTAATAAACACGATTTTTAAATGCAAGTTAAATCCGTAAAACATAAATGTTGCTATCGTATTTTTACCACAGCTGACGTTACCATTTTTTTTTTTGGTCCTCAACCGTAATTTTTTTTACAGTGCATTTCACATGTGATATGACAGAAAAGGAGTGAAAATGGCCAAAAATGCGGACATGCCTTCGCCGACCACGCCCAGTCTACACAGCGAACAATGTTTAAACAAGACACCCCATATATCAAAAAAGGGTTGATCTCCTGTCTGATCGCGGTCCATCCGGGAATTTCTGCGTGCGAACTCCTCCCGTCCAGCGCTCGCGCGTTTCGCTCTTTACCTGACGTTAACGTTACCTTTCTAGCGTCCGCTTTGTCTCAATACGAAACTACGCTAAACCGGGCAGCTCGTTTGCCCCCATTTAATCCAACAACAGCCTTTTAGACAATTATAATATATTACATTGTGCGGACAAAGACCAAAACACCTATTAATTTCCATAAGCAAATTCATAACGACACACACTGTCGCTACCTTCAACTGACAGGAACTCCAGTCACGTTAGTAAAGCAGTGAGGTAAACGCCCTACTTTTTGCCTAATGTGCCCGATATGATCTGGCTAACGTTAGCCAGATTTCCTCCAAGACCAAGCTTGAATGCGATAAATCATATTTTCACACGTATATTCTCACGAACAGACCAATAAAGACAGACGAAGCGATATTTGCGTGCGGTAGAGGAGGACTCATCCTTCCGTTGTCTGGAAAGCTGAAACGGTTGAAGCACTACGAGGAGCTCAAACGCGGAAAACAGCGTTTATTAAGTCACAAGCTTCGTTTTAGAAGTTAAACTTATAATTCTGGTAATATCCGTGCTGAACTCAGCCGTCATTGAGGCATTTCTCAAGCAAAAAAGCTTTGAAGCATCCCTATAGCAAGCGCGTATTACGAACAATTTCGAAAGATATAAACGAAACGGTTTAGTTAAAACGAGCAGACACGAAACAAAAAAAATGCGGTTCTTAAGCATGTAACAGCGCACTGAAGAGTTGAATGAAACGAAAGTAAGCTTACCTGTGATTGAAAGCGGTCTCCTTCTGTACGGTTCAGCTGCCACTCTGACTGCGACTGAGGCGCGCGGCGCAGCGTTCCTCTGCGATCCACGGGGTTTCCCTCCCACTCACGCACTGCTTGAGCAGGGGCCGTGACGTCAACCGCTGTCTAGGCAACCGGGGTTTTGATTGGCGTGCGCTGCAAGGATAGCGCGTTTGATTCCGGTGAATCTAATGAGAATGATTTTAACCCTGTAAAGCCTGACGGTCAGACAAATCTGCTATAAAACCTCCAGAGAATATGATTGAGTGCGAATAAGTAGCTCATGCGCGAGGAAAAATACACATCACTTTTATTCTAAGGTGCAGATGTCAAAAAGTAAGATGAAATCTTGATAGCTAGTGTATGAGCAATGAAACATGAAAGATTTTACATGAAAATAATATTAATATCAGCTGTCAGTAATGTCTTAGTAAGATGTTTTAGGATCAAAGCTCTGTAGCATTTATTATGAGGGGGAAACATGTAATGCAATGCAATGCAATGATGATGGAGTGAGAGATGAACAAATAAACGTTCATCAAAATATGATTTCTGATTATGAAAACAATGTGTGGATAATCAAGTAAGTCCAGTTAGCGTTCATCTTGAAATATTGCTAATAATATAAACAAATATTCTTACAGTTACTAATTGTAAACCCGTAAAGACTTAAAAAGCACGTGTTTTTTAATGACACTAAAATGTCTTTTATTTGCTAATAATGTATGAATTATTAAGCAATCAGAAGGCATGTAGTAGAATGTGTACAACATGATTTTCAGCAAAGCTTGGATCATGATGATAATTTAGGCCTTTGGGTATTCGCATATTAAAAATGATAGTCAGCAGGCTTCATAGGGTTCATGTAATTTATGCATTTCTACACATTAATTAGATCACAATTCAATTATTTAATTGTATTAAAACATTTTATTTGTTTAATTTTAATACTATCTTTTATATTAATATTTAATTCAAATGTAATAAATATTAATAATAATTCCCATTATTATTGTTTTTATTTATTTAATTATGATTTTTTTTTACACCATACAATTACAGATATAGAATGATTGATAACATGTATATGTACTTATTCTACACAAAGAATAATTGTGTTAATGAAACAGATGCATTGCTCTGTTTAGATTTATTTAACTTTTGACATATTGCATAATTGTCTTGCTCAGTTTCACTGTAATGGGGTTTGTCATAATGTAGCACAATAGTTGACAATGATGCATCAATGTGTGAGACGTCACTTTTTGTATAGATGCAGTCACCAAAAAAAAAGATAACAAATCATCACGCACAAAGATGATGAAAGAGCAAGGAAGACAATATTGTCTGCTCAGCTGCATGGTCTGAAGAACACACGGCGTCAGAGAACAGCTCGGCCTCTAAACTGGAGCAGAGGAACCAGATACTAATAAAAGCTGAGTCTCAATTATCTCCCATCGAGCGCCATAAAGAGAACATGTGCTCATTTTTAACAGGGTCACATTTTCTCGTTGGAACGGCGTTAAGGTGTTACAACCCAATTTATGGGTACAGTCATACCAGCGTTGTAAGATCTTGATCTTGTTGGTATGGTTTTCGTTGCTAAATCATTTATGTAATTGTTATAATGTGACTCTAGAGATAATTGTTGTTGCTCATTAAGTTATACTTTCTCAAGCATAAGATTTTGGCATGTAAAGATGGATTTTAACCCCACCCGCAGCCACACCTACCTCAACCTGCTCAGCGCCGATTCAGCATCATTGTCATCGGTGAGTCATTGATGACAGATTAGAGGTCATTCACATAAATCAGCTCAATCCAGGTAATATGCAGTTACACACAGCCAACAAATAAACAGAAAAACTGCATTTGAGAAACTGAAGATTCATTATTTTTTTTACATGAATATGCTTAAGACGCACAAATCCTGAGTTGTTTGTTATGACAACTGCATTTAATAAACTATTACTTAACCTAGTTTAATTTAAACAGAACATTATGCCCCGCCTTTCAAATTGTGATTTTGGGCTCGTCACACCTTAAAGCAGTGGTTTTCAATCCTGGTCCTGAGGACCCACCGCTCTGCACATTTTGTATGTATCTCTTATCTGACACACAGTGCAGTTCGTGGATCTCTCTCCTAATGAGCTAATGAGCTGATGATCTGAATCAGGTGTGTTAAATAAGGGAGACATGAAAAATGTGCAGAGCGCTGGGGTCCTCAAGACCAGGATTGAAAACCACTGCCTTAAAGGTCAATCTTTTCAGATTTGTGTCACAATAATCGTGTGAATTTATATTCATTTCATTCTTATAAAAATCTATTTATAATTACAAACTATGTTTTAAGAGTTTCAGGTCGTATTTTACCCTATTTGTGGGGTTATCATTTCCGGTGAGTGATCTGAAGTATTGTGTATTGTCTAAAAAAAAAAATGAATATCATGAAAAAGGTCAATATTTTTTGTCACTAATTTCAGAAAGTGATACCCATATATTATATAGATTCATTACACAAAGTGAAATATTTCAAGCTTTATTTCTTGAAATGTTGATGATTATGGCTTACAGATAATGAAAACTCAAAATTCAGTGTCTCAGAAAAAAATTAGAATATTACATAATATCAATAAAAAAAGGATATTTAAACAGAAATGTCAGGATTCTGAAAAGTATGTTAATTTCTATGCACTCAATACTTGGTTGGGCCTCCTTTTGCATGAATTACTGCATCAATGCGGCGTGGCATGGATGTGATCAGCCTGTGTTACTGCTCAGGTGTAATGAAGCCCAGGTTGCTTTGATAGCGGCCTTCAGGTCATCTGCATTGTTGGGTCTGGTGTCTCTCATCTTCCTCTTGACAATACACCATAGATTCTCAATGGGGTTCAGGTCAGGCAAATTTGCTAGCCAATCAAGCACAGTAACACCATGGTCATTGAACCAGCTTTTGGTACCTTTGGCAGTGAGGGCAGGTGTCAAGTCCTGCTGGAAAATGAAATCAGCAACCCATAAAGCTTGTCAGCAGAAGGAAGCATGAAGTGCTCTAAAATGCAGGTAAATGGCTGCGTTGACTGTGGACTTTAGAAAACACAGTGGATCAACACCAGCAGACGTCACAGCAGCCCAAATCATCACTGACTGTGGAAACTTCACACTGGACTTCAAGCAACATGGATTCTGTGTCTCTCCCCTTTCTCCAGACTCTGGGACACTGATTTACAAATGAAATGCAAAATGTACTTTCATCTGAAAAGAGGACTTTGGACCACTGAGTAACAGTCCAGTTATTTTTCTTCTTAGCCCAGGTAAGATGCTTCTATCGATGTTTCTGTTTCAGAAGTGGTTTGGTAGCTCTTTTCCTGAAGATGTCTGAGCGTGGTGACTCTTGATGCACTGACTCCAGCTTCAGTTCACTTCTTGTGAAGCTCTCCCAAGTGTTTGAATTGGCTTTGCTTGACAGTATTCTCAAGCTTGCACTCATCCCTGTTTGCTTGTGCACATTTTCCTACCCAATTTCTTCCTTTCAGTCAACTTTGCATTTAATATGCTTTGATACAGCACTCCTTGAACAGCCCCCCCTTTCAGTAATGACCCTCTGTGACTTACTCTCTTTGTGGAGGGCGTCAATGATCGTCTTCTGGGCCATTGCCAAGTCAGCAGTGTTCCCCATTATTGTGCTTTCAAACAAGAGATACCCAGAATATATACTGTATGGATGGTCATTTATTGAAACTCAAATGTAAATATTCTAATATTTGAGATACTGATTTTTGACTTTCAGTAGCTGTAAGCTCTATTAATCAAAATTAAAACAAAACAACTTTTGAAGTGTTTTACTTTACATGTAATCAATCTAAAATATATGAAAGTTTCACTTTTTGAAATAAGTTACGAGAAAAAATGATTTTCACCATATTCATTTTTTTTTTTAGATGTACCTGTATAGCAATAGTCTCTCCATCAGAATGCTTTATTGAAGGGTGTGTCAGCAGTCCTGCAGGGCAACTTTCTGTTGGTCCACTGACTGTCTGAGATCTCCCGAGTGAGACTGGGACTCTGTGGTTGAAGGGCAGAAGTAATGACTAATTCCTGTTGTGATTGAACAGTATTCCTTTAGCTATATCTTTCTTTCCCCTTAATTCATACTAAAACATTCAAATTATTACTAAAATAAAGATACTACAGTTACAAAGTGGTTTAGATTTAAATGTGAAAAGTACTAGTGTTATTTTAATACGTATAGTAGGCTATACAATTATAGTATTTATTAATATATTTTGAACTAGCGTTTATATTTTATATAGTACATTTTATTTGTATTAAATATCAAATATTTATATTTAATATTAATACGTTTTTGTGTGATTTGTCATTTTTATTAGTGTGTGAGTGTATATATGCATATATATATATATTTGTGTTTCAGTCATTTTGTCCCAGAAAGGATTTCCTTTTTCATGAAAATGATAGTTAATGTTATCACATGACTTTGCTAATGGAGGGTATAACAACTTCCCCAAAGTCTCGAAAAAGAGTTTTTGACTTTCAACTGATAATTTTTGTACTTTTGGGGGGATTTTACAAGAACCTACTAATACATTTCTGCACCTAAAAATACATCCACTAAATTATCCATAAAATAAGCTACAATCGATCAGTTCCCAAAAAGAATTACAAACTTCGCACTAAATAAAATAAAAGTTGATAAAAAAAAGATTAAATCATTTTTTGGGCAATAATATAGCATAGAGATTAACTTAATTAATAAAGTAAAATTTAATTAATACGATAATTTTTGACAAGTAACACCAAAATAGGTGAAGGACTTTCAGCACAGCACAAGGGTTAAACTTACTTATTTCAGTTAGTTGCAAAAGCAACAGTTTAAATTTGTTATTTGACCTTTGCTCCAATTAGCAAAAATAATGACTAATAGTTTTAGTTAATACCAACAGTAATGAACAATCATTGTACAAATCTGCATGCATTGAGCTAATGTAAAACCAGTTTAAATATCAGTTGACATTACAGAGCTCCAGACATGTGCTTGGTAAAACAGACAGAGCCCGATTCTGTTTGCTCCTGCTGCGATTACTGACCTGCTGTGTTTTTGCCAATGATGGTGCTTAATAACTGCCCTAGAAACACTGTTCCTTGTTGCCACTGTCAACTGTTTTTCCATTCACACATTGAAAGTATATTTAGATCAAGTTTTTAGACTCCGCTTTCTTACCAGTTGTGTTGAAGACATGCCTCACAATGTCGTAAAGTAAAATTTTTATTAAAGAGATATATACATTGGTGTGGAAACCAGGCGGCATGAGCAGGAATATCAAACATTGAGGCAATCTTGTTTGAGATAATTCCAAAGAGAAATAACGTTTGCAGCAACATTAAATTAAGAATACAGTAACCTCGGGCACATCCAGTGGTTTACAGAAACACATCAGATTCCAGTTTCAGTGTACAGAACCAGTTCGTTTTGGACTAAAAGAGACCGATCGGTGGAATGCAAAATTAGTAAATGAGAAAAATAAAGTACAAAAAAAAATCAAAATGAACGTTTTTGCCCAGGTTAAAGGTCAAGTAGTGGTAAACTGCTCCCATTGTCCATTTGCACTCATCTATGACTTATCTACCAAGCAAAAGAAGACAATTATGTCCGTAACTACCATATTTCTGATACTGATGATCAACTGACGATCACTGGTAGTGTTCTAATACCTCTCAATCTATTATATTACACAAGACTGGAAAAGAAAGCGTGTGAGTGCAGGTTGAGGTAATACACTGATCTGATCGTAGCCAAGGCAAGTGCTCTGAAACAGTGTTGAGAGGGAAGCTAATCGTCATCAGTCTTTGATCCACAGGATTCATGTCTACAGTCAAGGGGAAGATGCGTGCATAAAACTCAGTTAAGAACGCTGATCCTGTCCTCCTGAAGAAAATTTGAGATCAGGACTCTTATTGTGATGTTTTATACAATCAACTTCTGGTGTCCGGGCCATTCACGCCTCCACGCCCTCCAGCTCTGGGGGAAGAGGGTTCTTGGGGTGCTTGCTCTCAAAATGCTGCTTGAAGGTCTTGGGATCTGGCATTTGCGACTGTAAAACAGAAAGGTTTCATGGTTTAGTTTACCATGATCTGGCTCAAGGAATCCAGGTCTGGCTTCATTCTGGTATGAAACAAACACTTTGTACAAACCAATTCATTCCTGAAGGATTATGGGTGACCAAAATCACTTTAACTGTATTAGGGTTGTCACAATATCCACTTCTCTTGATTAATTAAGATTAATCATTTGCAATATTGTTATTTTATCCTGCAAACATTGTTCATTTCTGTTATCTTACATCGCTTAGATTTGCCAGATGTCAAAATTTTAAATCCACCACTCATAGCTTTTCAATGGATTAGGGCTGTAGCTATCGAATATTTTAGTAATCGAGTATTCTACCGAAAATTTCATTGATTAATCGAGTAATCGGATAAGAACTACTTTTTCTTTATGAAGAGCAATCCTAAATATACAGGAGAAAATAAGACAAGTCTCTTAATGAACAAGTCATTTGTTTCCTTTGTAGAAAAAAAATGTATTGCTGAAATAGCAAATATTAATAACTGAAAATTAAACCCATTTAGTGCATTTAATTGCCATATTACATAAACAATGCAAATACAAATAAGGTAAGGAACAAATAAGGTAAACATAGTACAACCTAAAACTAAGACATAAATAAAAATAATAGTATTACAAAATAATAATAAAACCTAAACATTGTGCAACTTAATTTCCACCTTTGTTCCTAACTAAAGCTCAAGCATGACACAAGCCTTTACTGTCTTCTTAGAAGAATTGTGGCTTTTGCGTGCGTGTAATCCTTTAAAGGAGCAGGTGGTTGCAAACAGTGCTCTGTATGTAGTTACAGTAAATGGTAGCAATGCACCAAAATTAAAATTCTAGACCGAAACCGAGAATTCTGGATGTGCTTGGTCGAAAACCAAAAATGCTTTGTAATAATCATTTATTTTTATTATAAATAAATACTATAATACTATATACTTTAACTATACTTTAATACTATAAAGTGATTTTGTAAGACTTTTAATTTAACTCCATTTTAAGACACAAAATTTAAAAAAACACAAGCCACTAAAACAACCACACTTTTATTGAAAGAAAATTATACAGAAAATATTAATATTAAATATCAATGTATTATTTGTATTCAGTTCTATGCAACAGAATCAGACATAACTGTTGTTTTTGACTAATTATCTAAATAATGTAGTCCTGCAAACAGGGTTTTTTCTTTCTCAAAATGCAGCGGAGGTGGTATCATCTTGATCATGCGCACACAATGTACACCATTCAACACTTTTTACATGCTATGTGTTTTAGTTGTTATAATAATTATATGATTGAAGAAAATTACATTGCTCAGATCAGCTGTACTGCATGTCACTCACAGCACAGCAGCTCTACTGCAAATAGCAACAAGTATACTAACGTTACATAGACCTTTCTTGTTGGCGCGTTATTTGCGCGGACTGCTTTTCCGGTGAGCATGAGCATTATAACTGAGCAGAATGATAGAGCGGAGCGTCACACGCCGCAGTGATGACGGCTGAGGGAGAGGGGGCACCTGGAGCCTGCTGGGTGGTGTGGTGCGGCATATATTTTCGGCTGCCGAAAATTCAGTGCATCCCTAGTAAATGGACAATACGATTCCTCGAGGCACATCATTTGCCTCAATGATTTTTTGTATTCGAGTTACTCAAGTAACTCGAGGAATTGTTTCAGCCCTACAATGGATACATTTTTACTCACATATACACTAACATATATATACACACACACACACTATAACTTCAGTAAAACTAACTCGTTGTTTATTAGTACTTATAAAACACATTAATGCCTTATTCTGCACCACTATAATTTAGATCCCATAAACATACCTGTAGAATATCAAGGCCGAATATCAGATAGAATATCAGACAAATCAAGATTCGATCGAAGCATGGTTGAAACATGAGAAGCCGAATTCCACAAGACGACAGCAGAAAGTCATAAATCAGACCCCCAGCCCGCCTGAATACACCCCGACCAGGCTCCGAGGACAAAGGCTAAAATTCCTGGGTTCACAAAACTGTAGAATCATCTTAAAATACTTTCATTCTCATGGTTAATGAAACTAATCATTTCTATGCATAACTGCATATTATGTATGTGACCCACAAATTGGAATATCCTTGTTTTAATCATTGTGTTTATTGTGCTTTTAATTAGTGTTGACTAGCTTAAGCCTTAAGGGTTAATGTCATGTTTAGTATGTATGAGTGTCATAAGTATAGCTTTAATCATTTCTTTTGATGGATTTCCTATCAAATGCATCATATTCTGGTTATAGAAATCACATTCAAAAGGATATTTTGCAAGAGAATGTAAAATTCGGGCAATGTGACTGACCATGACATGTGATTTATTGATTGGGTGAAGAAACAAAGAGCCAGCATGGGATCTAATTGGTCAAGACAACCATTGGGAGGTCCCTAAAAGGCCGAGAATAAATACCCAGGACACTCTCTTGAACTCTCTTAACTTCTCCTCGCGCTCTTGAATGCTCCGTCCTCTCTCTCTCTCTCTCTCTCTCCCCGGAAAAATGCACTCTCTTGAGAATGCCATCTACTGACTCTCTCTTCAGCTCTGGACCACACCCAGCCAGTTGATACCATGATGAGAAGAAAAACCACCTAGCTCTTTACATCCTTTTGTTCTTTTACTTTAGTTTATTTTCTTTCGTTGAGTCCGTGTGCTAAGTTACGTTTGCCAGCGGAAACCAGCCCAAAACTCTGCAGGGCCAGCCACGAGCCAACGCCCACTTCAACGACTCCTGAACTTTAAGCCAATCAGCGACTTCGGAGAAACCCTTTCCCGCAAAGACGGAGGACAAAGGGAAATCTTTAAACACAAAAGCAACGCAAGTACAAACCCCAGATTCTTGCTGTAGCTGGTGTAATATTGAAAATAGATTTTAGCCTCATTGAAAACTCAATGCGAGTGTTAAAAATGTGATTGATGGTTGTTCAGGTTTATGCAATTGCACATATTGCTGTAAACGTGGGATATCAAATTCTCATTCTTTTAATCTAATCCTTTCCTCACTTTCTCTCTTTCTGCAACGCGTGAATGTGTGAATGCTTGTGTTCATGTGTAGATTAGTTTACATGTCTTAGAGTTATATAAATAAAGTCTTGTTTATATTGAAAAGAGAAATATCTTGTGTTTTGTGCTCATAAGTTAATGCCTTAATCTGTCGATTTTGTTACTGTGCTATTTAATAGTGTTTTCACTATATTTTGGGATTTTAATATCCAGTGCAGAGTTTGTTATACGGCTTGTTCAGTGAATCGCCGTGAAACAGTGAGTCTGTTCAAATTCCCTATAAAATCATTAATGATTCCCTTTGAGCTAAATTGACCTGTTTCCCTTATAACAATATATATATTATATGTTATCATTACATACCCCATACCTAAACATCACAACTACATTACTAACTGTTAAGAAGCAGCAAATTAGAAGTTTATACAGGCAAAAGTCACAGTTAATAGTTAGTTAATAGTGAGGATGGTTCCCCAAACTTATATCTACATATATGTAACGGATGTATGGCATCCCGGGTTCGATGGCATCCTGGGTTCGAGACCCGCTCGGTGTGTTGGTGCGGACCCGGGGGGGGGGTTTACATTGGTGCCGTGACCCGCACGGGAATGAGGTTTAGGGGGTGAGCGTGACAGATTTGTATGCCAGTAAGGGCGGTGTGTAAACCTCACTCTCCTGACCTCAAAAAGAGGCGCACTAGCGACTGACGCTAAAGGCTGTAGCCTTTAGCCTCCTTGGTAAAGCGCCCGCCTCCCGCGCCGGAAACCCGGGTTCGAGACCCGCTCGGTGTGATGGTACGGACCCTGGGGGGTTACATATACACACGCATACAATATCTCACAGTAGTGAGTACACCCCTCACATATTTGTAAATATTTTATTATATCTTTTCATGCAAGGCAAGGCAAGGCAAGGCAAGGCAAGGCAAGTTTATTTGTATAGCACATTTCATACACATTGGTAATTCAAAGTGCTTTACATAAAAGAATGTGAAATAATCATTCACAGCAATAAAAACAAGAAGTTAAAAATAATAAAACAAGGAGTTTTAAAATGATAAAGAAATTGATTTAAAATGAGATTTAAAACAGTTAAATAGAAAATGATTATACATAAAATACAATGCAGTCAGTTCGGACGTAGCACAGCGCTCATTCAACAAATGCACAGCTAAATAGATGAGTTTTGAGACTGGATTTAAATGTGGCTAATGTTTTAACACATCTGATCTCTTCTGGAAGCTGGTTCCAGCTGCGGGCGGCATAATAGCTAAAAGCGGACTCCCCTTGTTTTGTGTGAACCCTTGGTATTTCTAACTGACTCGACCCTAATGATCTGAGTGGTCTGTTAGGTTTATATTCAGTGAGCATATCTGACATATATTTAGGTCCTAGGCCATTGAGCGACTTATAAACGAGTAGAAGTACTTTAAAATCGATCCTAAATGTAACTGGAAGCCAGTGTAAGGACCTGAGGACTGGTGTGATGTGCTCAGATTTTCTGGTTCTAGTCAGAATCCTGGCATGCGACAACATTGAAGAAATGACACTTTGCTACAATGTAAATTAGTGAGTGTACAGCTTGTATAACAGTGTACATTTGCTGCCCCCTCAAAATAACTCAACACACAGCCATTAATGTCTAAACTGCTGGCCACAAAAGTGAGTAGACCCCTAAGTGAAAATTTCCAAATTGGCCTAAATAGCCATTTTCTCTCCCCGCTGTCATGTGACTCGTCAGTGTTACATGGTCTCAGGTGTGAATGGGGAGCAGGTGTGTTAAATTTGCTGTTATCGCTCTCACTTTCTCATACTGGTCACTGGAAGTTCAATATGGCACCTCATGGCAAAGAACTCTCTGAGGATCTGAATAAAATAATTGATACTCTACATAAAGATGGCAAAGGCTTTAAGATGATTGCCAAGACCTTGAAACTGAGCAGCAGTACGGTGGCCAAGACCATGCAGTGGTTTAACAGGACAGGTTCCAGTCAGAACAGGCCTCGCCATGGTCAACCAAAGAAGTTGAGTGCACATGCTCAGTGTCATATCCAGAGGTTGTGTTTGGGAAATAGACGTATGAGTGCTTCCAGCATTGCTGCAGAGGTTGAAGGGTGGGGGGTCAGCCTGTCAGTGCTCAGACCATACGCCGCACACTGCATCAAATTGGTCTGCATGTCTGTCGTCCTGGAAGGAAGCCTCTTCTAAAGATGATGCACAAGAAAGCTTGCAAACAGTTTGCTGAAGACAAGCAGACTAAGGACATGGATTACTGGAACCATGTCCTGTGGTCTGATGAGACCAAGATAAACTTATTTGGTTCAGATGGTGTCAAGCGTGTGTGGCGGCAACCAGGTGAGAAGTACAAAGACAAGTATGTCTTGTCTACAGTCAAGTATGGTGGTGGGAGTGTCATGGTCTGGGGCTGCATGAGTGCTGCCGGCACTGGGGAGCTACAGTTCATTGAGGGAACCATGAATGCCAACATGTACTGTGACTTACTGAAGCAGAGCATGATCCCCTCCCTTCGGAGACTGGGCCGCAGGGCAGTATTCAAACATGATAATTACCACTGCCTTGCTAAAGAAGCTGAGGGTAAAGGTGATGGACTGGCCAAGCATGTCTCCAGACCTAAACTCTATTGAGCATCTGTGCGGCATCCTCAAACGGAAGGTGGAGGAGCGCAAGGTCTCTAACATACACCAGCTCTGTGATGTCGTCATGGAGGAGTGGAAGAGGACTCCAGTGGCAACCTCTGAAGCTCTGGTGAACTCCATGCCCAAGAGGGTTAAGGCAGTGCTGGAAAATAATGGTGGCCACTAGGGCTGTCAAATTGGCTGAAAAACAATTCAATTTTTTTACTAAAACATTATCAAAATTCGAATTATATTCTAATTTAAAAGGCATAAATTCAGTAAGGGAAAAAACAAAATTCATATCTCTGTATTTTTTGGCTGATTTGCGGTATACGGTACATATATCTGTATTTTGTATTTGGATTAAACAAATAAATGTGAATGTAACCATGTAGGCATATATAATGTGCAATAAGGGTTAACATCACATTACATTGTGATCTAAAAATAAAAATAATGCTTTTAAAGCAAAGTAAAATTTACAAAAAAAAAACATATAGCACAGACTAGGCTAATTGAGTAAAAAGGTTTTGATTACCCCATTACAGTCACTTTACAGTTAGTGCTATCATTCAAATATACTTACTTGTAGGTTTAAAGAGTTATTGCTCTCCTATTTCATTGCGCTCTGTCTGTTTGACGCGCATACGCGTGGCGGCGCGCGTTCAGAACCAAGTCTGTGGGAGTTTAGCGGAGAATCGCAGAAGCTTCTGCACGTCTGACAGCAAAATGGAAATATTCCTAACATTTACAGATGGAGAATTTACCGGTGAAATGTAAGTTATGCATTTAGGAAAAGAACACATAGCTCAAGACTGTCTCTGTCAGGGCACATGCAACCTTTCTGTCAGAGCCGCTTTATACTCGAAGATTTATCACTGCTGATGCACCTAATTTATTAATATGATCACAAGGTTCATGTTTACGCTGTTAATATGGACGTTCGCTAGCAAGCTAATTTCTTAATCTAGTAATAACTAGATGTAATAACTAAAAAAAATGTTTTTTTTTTAAAGTTAAACTTGCATGAATTTTGCATGGCTTTGGGCTCTCTTGTGTGAGACGCGAGTGCAACGATGATAGATGTCCCTCTAGAAAATGCAATAAATATGCGTTCTGTGTGAACGACTTGGTTTCAGTTGAGGTAAATAACATCATCTCCACATTGATGTTCTCTTTTTCCGCTATATTTTGAATGTGCAGCACCACATCGAGTGGGTTCAACTGAACAGGCTAAAAAAAAAAAGCATTAAAATGCAACGACACCTCGTCATCGCATTTTGTGCCAAGCTGCCTGACGGGCACCTAAAATTCGAATGCAGCGTTTTGCATTCGAATGTGCATTTTTATTTTAAATTCGACGAATATTCGAAATTCAAATTCTTTTTTGACAGCCCTAGTTGCCACACAATTTTTCGTTTACATTTTGGGCCCAATTTGGACATTTTCACTTAGAGGTGTACTCACATTTGTGGCCAGTGGTTTAGACATTAATGGCTGTGTGTTGAGTTATTTTGAGGGAACAGCAAATATACACTGTTATACAAGTTGTACACTCACTAATTTACATTTTAGCAAAGTGTCATTTCTTCAGTGTTGTGTCACATGAAAATATATAATAAAATATTTACAAATATGTGAGGGGTTTTCTCACTTCTGTGAGATACTGTAGATACATATACATACACACTAGAGATGCGTGGATGAGCTCAAACGTCACCCGAATCTACTGCTTCAAATAAATTATCCGCCAGCCACCCACCCGCACCTAAATTTTCTCTGATTTAGATAACCGACTTGACCCGCACCCGATCATCACATTACAATGATTCTAATTAGACTAATTCTTAGTTTTGCACTATGATATGATGAATGGATGGTTAATTTTTAACAGCAGATTCAGTGATGTGAGAGCTGATCTGCACATCACGTCTGCAGTGCATTACGGCTCCGACGCGGCCACCGGAGTTGATCACGGTCGCTCTAGTCAAGTCAATGATATGTACCTATAGATATGTATATATTATACCAGCCACGCCACATTTCAGAGGCATCCCAGAATCTCGTGGTCTCGTGAATCCAGTTTCTTCACTCCTGGTGTGATTTTGCACCGCATGGAGGATGGAACAAGGGGTAACGGTACCAGGCTAATACACTGATAATAGGCTGCTTTTAAATGAACATTTTATAAAACAACAAAAGTTATTCTTTAGCCAGATTATAGTCTACACTTTCTTAATAGCAGAAACACACTCTTTACTAGGGCTGTGCGATATGACGATATACAGGTGCTGGTCATATAATTAGAATATCATCAAAAAGTTGATTTATTTCACTAATTCCATTCAAAAAGTGAAACTTGTATTGTAATTTATACATTCATTCCACACAGACTGATATATTTCAAGTGTTTATTTCTTTTAATTTTGATGATTATAACTGACAACTAACGAAATCCCCAAATTCAGTATCTCAGAAAATTAGAATATTACTGAAGACCAATACAAAGAAAGGATTTTTAGAAATCTTGGCCAACTGAAAAGTATGAACATGAAAAGTATGAGTATGTACAGCACTCAATACTTAGTTGGGGCTCCTTTTGCCTGAATTACTGCAGCAATGCGGCGTGGCATGGAGTCGATCAGTCTGTGGCACTGCTCAGGTGTTATGAGAGCCCAGGTTGCTCTGAAAATGGCCTTCAGCTCTTCTGCATTGTTGGGTCTGGCATATCGCATCTTCCTCTTCACAATACCCCATAGATTTTCTATGGGGTTAAGGTCAGGCGAGTTTGCTGGCCAATTAAGAACAGGGATACCATGGTCCTTAAACCAGGTACTGGTAGCTTTGGCACTGTGTGCAGGTTTTCCTGTTGGAAAATGAAATCTGCATCTCCATAAAGTTGGTCAGCAGCAGGAAGCATGAAGTGCTCTAAAACTTCCTGGTATACGGCTGTGTTGACCTTGGACCTCAGAAAACACAGTGGACCAACACGAGCAGATGACATGGCACCCCAAACCATCACTGACTGTGGAAACTTTACACTGGACCTCAAGCAACGTGGATTCTGTGCCTCTCCTCTCTTCCTCCAGACTCTGGGACCCTGATTTCCAAAGGAAATGCAAAATGTACTTTCATCAGAGAACATAACTTTGGACCACTCAGCAGCAGTCCAGTCCTTTTTGTCTTTAGCTCAGGCGAGACGCTTCTGACGCTGTCTGTTGTTCAAGAGTGGCTTGACACAAGGAATGCGACAGCTGAAACCCATGTCTTGCATACGTCTGTGCGTAGTGGTTCTTAAAGCACTGACTCCAGCTGCAGTCCACTCTTTGTGAATCTCCGCCACATTTTTGAATGGGTTTTGTTTCACAATCCTCTCCAGGGTGCGGTTATCCCTATTGCTTGTACACTTTTTTCTACCACATCTTTTCCTTCCCTTCGCCTCTCTATTAATGTGCTTGGACACAGAGCTCTGTGAACAGCCAGCCTCTTTTGCAATGACCTTTTGTGTCTTGCCCTCCTTGTGCAAGGTGTCAATGGTCGTCTTTTGGACAACTGTCAAGTCAGCAGTCTTCCCCATGATTGTGTAGCCTACAGAACTAGACTGAGAGACCATTTAAAGGCCTTTGCAGGTGTTTTGAGTTAATTAGCTGATTAGAGTGTGGCACCAGGTGTCTTCAATATTGAACCTTTTCACAATATTCAAATTTTCTGAGATACTGAATTTGGGGTTTTCATTAGTTGTCAGTTATAATCATAAAAATCAAAATAAATAAACACTTGAAATATATCAGTCTGTGTGGAATGAATGTATACATTATACAAGTTTCACTTTTTGAATGGAATTAGTGAAATAAATCAACTTTTTGATGATATTCTAATTATACGACCAGCACCTGTATATCGGATGGATGAAATAAAAAGTCTATCGTTTCATATTATGTTCTATCGTTTATATCGTGGAGTCGCAAAATGCATTGTTTCCGGTAAAACCTTTTCATAATTTGAGTGACTGCTATCTTTATACGCCGCCCACTACGGGGCGTGAAGGGGAGACAGAAACCGGTGGAGAACGAGCAGCTCGCTCCTATATGACGGATTACATCTGTAGCATGGTCACGCGTTTTTAAGCCCTGCAGTTTTAAAACAACCGATTTTGAAGCCGTTGAAAATCAAACAACAGAGCTATATGCGTGCGCCGTCTCTTTCTGTGTGAGAGGAGCGCGCCTTTTCTTTTTTGCAGAATTTGAACAATTACATAAACACACTTATATGCGTCAGAATCCCCGTCTTTGTAAGTATCCTCATAAACAGCGATTTAGGTCTTAAGAAAGAGTAAACGGCAGAAAGAGAAAACTCATATGTAACAGTGTATTAGATCCGGACTTCGGTCTTAAAGGGGAAGCGTTCCAATATTCGTTCGTGTTAATCACAGCACACTGCTAGAAAATCTCTCACTGCTCTTGACTAAATAACTTCTGTAACTTTAATGAGAATAAATAACAATAATATATTTATAATATGTATAGAATCTATACAATACACGTGTTAATTATATCTATCATAGATAGATATAATTCACACAGTGAAGACTAATTCATTTACACAATGTAGTGTTTCTTATTTATTGTATTTTTTTGTCCTATTGCAATTAGTTTCTTATCCTTATTTCATCACTGACTGTTTATTTATCTTCAGTCATTTAATACCATTATTATATGGTATTAAAGATTTTAATATAATAAAAACCTTTAAAATAAAAACAAAAAACTATATTGTGATATATATCGTTATCGTGATATAAAATTTGTCATATTGTGATATAAGATTTTGGTCATATCGCCCACCCCTACTCTTTACTCCATTCAAACTTTATCTGGAATGCCATTGTATCGGTCACTGCAACTTCCCGAACAGGCGAACACACACAAAAATGAAACTGAAATCTGTTTGTCTGTCTGCCTGATGAAAAAATGTACCTTAAAACACGTTCATATTTTAGAGAATATTTGCATCACTTATGATTTATCTCATCCAACCTCAATTAATTAGAATGTATTTTTTATTACATGACCCACCTGACCCACGGATTACCCACGGATACAACCGCCATCCGTGTATCACTACTGTGCTCTAAAGCACTGTGTCTCTTCTTCTCTTGAACTGCATAAAAATTACAGTCTTGCGCTACAGCGCCACGCTGGTCAAACCGCAGTGTTGCAGGCTCTTACATTAGGTCATATGAGATCAAACGACTACTCGACAACAAAAATATTTGTCGGCAATCTTTTATTGCCGACGTTGTCGATAATGTCGACTAATCGTTTCAGCCCTAATGTGCAGCCGACAAATCTGCAGCAACTGCGTGATGCTATGTCAAAATAGACCAAAATCTCGAATGAGGAAAGTTTCCAACACCTTGTTGAATCTATGTCATGAAGAATTAATTTTTGTTTATATAATATGAGTTTGTACTGTATATATATATTGTATATTTAATATTATGTATATATAAATACAAACACATGCATGTATATATTTAAGAAAAATATGTTAAGTTTATATATATATATAATATTATTATTATTAAATATATTTATATATAATATAAATACAGTTCACCAACAGTGTCATTATTGCAAAGTTAATCAATTATGATAAAAAGTTAAATTCCTGTATAAGCAGCCCCAGAGAAGGCATTAGTGTCATAATTTTGTTAAAGTCAGTTCAGTGTCAGTATAGTTAAATTGGTAATATTGGTGAATATGAACTCTGTTAATATTAAACCCTAAATGAGCAAGTGGAAGCTGACAGCAGCGGAGAGAAAATTTTCCCAAATGGGTAACAGCCAGTCTGTGTTCCTTCACGAAGTCGCTTGAGCTACAATATAAAGTTTTTTTTTTAAATGCTAACAACTTGGAACATTGTAATTAATTTCAGGAATTTAATTGTTTTGCTTTTGAGAGAAGCTTTTACCAGCATTTCATAATGTAGAGAGTGTTTTAAATGTATATGGTAAATATAATAAATCAGGAAACTAGATGACATAAAATAAACACTGAATGTGAGTTGACGTTCTCTTAATATCTTGCTTACATGACAAAACTATATTATAATGCAATATAAAAAATATTTTTTTATTTAATAATCCTATTTAATAACTGTGATTATAGGTAAAATAAGCATGATTATTTGTTTAGTCATTAATGTGCATCCCTAAAATACACATACAGTATTATAAAGATGCGGTCACATTTACAATAGTCTGCCCATTTTCACAAGGAAAAACTATTATTTCAATAGGAATCCAGGCAATGAGGAATTTCACTAAAGATTTCCCCACACAAATTTCACAACAGGTTCAAGTTGGTCATGTCAATTCACTGCATTACCCAACAGAAAGCTGCCTGCTTTAATGATGACTTCTTTGTGAGCTGTGCTTCATACATCACTACTCGACTGACAATAGACAATGGACTATTCTCTAATGTGACCACAGCTTCAAGAAACTGAATGCAAGTTGTTTTTACCTTAAAATACACTGACAGGGATGCAACGATACCATTTTTTCAGAACCGATCCGATACAGCTGAATTCTGAGGATCGGCCGATTCCGATCCAATCCGATCCAGTGCAGTTTTTTTTTTAAATGTAACTTAGAATTTCTATACTTCTCTGTTGACCCGATCGTCACTCTTCTGTGTGTTAAACGCAATCTATTACAGTGTTTCTCAACTGGTCGGTCAAAGTGCTGGGTATGCAGCCCAAAAGTGGGTCGCGAGACCGTTCTGAGTGGGTCGCGGATTGTTTACAGCCAAAGAAACGACATCAACAAAAAATGTAATTCTAAATGCTTTTCTGATGTGAGACTTTTATTTTAAAAGACGTGCATGAAAGCCGTTGACACTTCTGTCAGATCATCTGACTCTGATGCAGTCTAAGTAAAGAAAGAGTGCCTGAGAAAAACGCTCTGCCCCGATTCAGTGTCTGCGGTCAGATGAGATGTGGACAGGTTTAATGTCAGTGGCATTGTTCTATCGTTATTTTCATAACACGTTATGAAATAAAAAGTCTCTCACCTCAGAAAAAACTAACTATCCTGTCAGATGTTATACTGTGCTGGTAGCGCACTCTTCTATAGCACGCGTGAACACGGCCCACGCTGTATATCACTTCACTAAAGCGCAGAAATTACGAGCATGCAACGTGAAATAAAAGTACAGTAGCAATAAATCACATAACTGTACTGCGTGTATTAGCTGGGAAGGATTTGCATGAAGGTATGATATTCATTCTACTCAAGAGCAGTTTCCACGTTTCATTAAGTCACCTTGGTAGTTTTCATAACCCAAAAATATCACGTTATTTTCACTTTGTGTCATTTTGTAGGCTGTATGTTTAAATGAATGTGGTGGCTCATACCAACTTAATTGTATTAACAAAAATGAGTTTGGGACTGCGATTTAATAGCCTTACCTTTTATTCTATTCAGTCAGTAACAGTTTTAACTTAATTTTTTGTGAAATAAACTTGCTTTGTTTTTTAAACACACACATACATATATAAATATATATATATATATATATTATATAATCATAATCTTTGACAAAAACATAATCTGATGGTGATTTTAAGATGTTTTGTGCCCTTGAATCTCATGTGTGGCTCCCAGTTACTGATAATTGGTAGAAGGTGTCTTGTCTTGTCAGTAAGTCAGATTTTTTACCTACAGTGATTAACTTTCAGAGTCAGAAACATGTTACAGCTTGAGAACAAAATTTCCCAACACATTCATTGTCTACACACACCCATTTATAAAATCAACTTTATATCGACAGCATTCAGTGAAAACATGGGTTTCTTTCTTTGGGCCATGTTCAGAAAATGTCCAAAGTGTATACAATTAAGTTCAAAAAGCGCAATCTGTCATAAGTGGGTATTGAAACTTGGTTGAAAAGAACATCTAAGGATGATCTGTTGGGGTAAAAATAACCGGCTATAATTACCACTGACCCTGCAGACGCCACATTTGAACACCAGCGCCGCTTTCGCCGCGGTCTTCTGGTCGTGGCCTTTGGATTTCTTGATCTCTGCCTGCTTCTTGGCGTTTTTCTGCTGAGACTGGATTTTCTGGTGTCCACGAGCCATGCTGTTAGATGGAAGACAAACTGACGTCAACAACATACAGAGAGTGAAGTATGAGTCATGGATTTACAAACACGGCTATCGAAACTATCGCGAATCAACTGCAAAACCTCATGATATCGGAGTGCTTGTGTGCTAATTATCTATCAAAAACCAAACTCCACATCATTTATTGTGATAATAAAAATTCAGTCAGATAAAACTCCACCAGGATTGTCTTGTCTCCTATTGAGGGTATATGAGGCTTAACTAACACTTAGTGTGTACTGTACACCATGTTCAGCCTTTGGCTTAGTTTAATACAATACAATAACAATGTCAGGCAGCTGATGTTGATGCTCGATACAGAAACCACAGAGTGATTAGAAGACACAAGCTGTTACATATGAATATTACAGTAGAATACTGTCTCCAGTTAAAAGCAATTCCAGTATGTTATACTTTCTAAATGAAGAATAATATAATAGCAAACAACAAGGGAGTGTTTTAATGTTCAAAGTTAGCTGTTTGTGAGCTAGCTGTCAATGTACATTAAGGTTCATTAGCACACTACACCATCGATGTATGACGATAACCCGAGTTTAAAAAGACGTTCAGGGGCTGAAAATGAAATATAAAATATGTAAAACCTCGCATGGTTTAAGACTTTACGTAGATTAGTAAGTAAACATACTGGGCTTAGTTACAACACCATATGGTTAGCCAGCTAGCATGCTAAGCACACTAACAAAACCAGACCTGTCAACACATCAACATTCCCGCAAACCGCGTGAATGCGGGTTGATAAAATACAACTATATGTTCTTTTATATCTATAACTAAGTGTTTTGGGCATACCCGGCGAACAGGTTTTGATCCGCTGGCAGCTCTGAGCTTGTTAAGTGTACTCCCGCACGCTTCTGACAGCTGTGCTCTTCCCAGAGCGCTTCTCCTGTAGTTCCTGCACTGACCACAGCGGCACCGAGCGCTAGAGAGCCGCATGCGCTCCGCGCGTTACACGAGAGCAAGATGGAACCTGCCCATAGATAATACATATCATAATTATATAATAGATAATATATTATAATAGATATGTAAACATATATGTAACCTTCCTATGTGATTGTCTTTTTAGGTACAAAGTACATACAAGGGCAAAAGCAAATAAATGACATAAAAACAATAATAAACGAAAACAATATAAAATTAAATAGGGAAAGCAATATGAAAATCACATGTCCATAAACTTACTAAGAAATAGGCTACAAATTATTTAAAGAGTACATTTATTATTTCTTTTAAAGTGGACTATACTATTTTTACATGAGTAAAATACGGGGGGGTTTTTTCACTGCCCATTTGTAAATAAAGAATTTTCCATATATAATGAGTAAATTATATTCACCAATATACAAAAACTTGAAGGCACTGTGGGCGAATTATTTTCACAACACATACAAAATCTACCTCACATGGAACTTCCTAGAAGATATGACTTGTATAACTGTGCTGAGAAATCACATCTATCTTTGTGGAAGGTCGCATGTAAGAATTATTACAACAACAACAACAAAAACAAGACCATCAACAACAACAACAACAACACCATCAACAACAACAACAACAACAACAACAACAGCAACAGCCACAGTGGTAAAAAAACAAAAGTCAGAATATGTATTAACACTTTTATATTATTTTATCATAACTCTAACACCCGTATTCAATATATTGTTAATCTTTTATTATACTTGACATTTTTTATTCACAAATTTACATTTTTGGGTGAGAATGCACTACTGTAAAATAATTCTGGTTGATTTATTCTTGCGTTTTGTCTTTGATGGGCACAAAAAACTAAAAATCATTCAAAAGTCAAACATTGTTGTCAATTTTTAACTTTGTATAGTTTTCCCTCTCTGGTTCATGTTATGTTATTTACTTAATTATTATTAGCTTGTTTATTTTACTTCCTCATTTTATTTTTGAGATATTGTCCTCTATTGTTCTTGATATGAAATATTTGGGCATTAATTAGAAAACAAAACAAAACAAACAGTCAGAAATGCTCTCTAGCTGACAATCATTTTTATGTTTTAGTATAAAACTTTTAAGTTACCAAGCGGAGTAAACAGCACACCAGGGGCCTGTTCCATAACACAAGATTAGAGTACAAGCCAGGCTTATTTTGGTTAGTCAGGCTTATTGTTGGTGGATTCGGTTTCACAAATGAAACTTAAAACAGTTCAAACTCAGTTACTCTGGCAACTTATGCTGGGAAACTAACCTGGTCCGGAGCAGGCTAACTCTCAGGCTAAGTCTTAGTTCATGCTTAACCAGAATACCATTAATACTCACCTGCTGGTAATTTCATGCCACTGTCTCCTCATCCTCCTCAACTGTGGATGGGCCTTCACCCTGTAACCACTAATTGAACTCAGTTAAAATCATTATTTTACATGACTGTTTTAAAAGCTGTCATACTCACAGGCAGCATGATGTCTGGTGGAGCCATCAAGCACACAGAATCTTTCGTCACTATGAAACCAAACATGATAGAATAAAATATTTTTTTGCCAAAAAGCTTCATTAGCACAAGTACCTCTACATGACTGCTATGATTTACTTAGGCTTACAATGCCTATGGAAGGAATGAATAATTATAATAATAACACACACACACCTTTTATATAGTCACTCCTTATACTAGGTGGTATAATTTCAGATGACGTCCCCCCCCTCTATTCCCTCAAGGACTGGCCTCCCTTTGTTAATTTCCAATGCCAGCTCCTCTGCAGGAGTGAAGTTGGCTGGTGGTGGCCCTCCCCCAGTGCCAGCAACCTCAGTCTTCTTTTTGGCAGCTGCAATTAAAAAAACCTTATGATACTGAACAGTTGTAACTTCAAGCTGGCTATGATTACATATTTACATACCATTAGATTTACTTACCATTCTGAAGAATATTTTTATATTTTATTTTTCACCTGCTGCCAGGTTCTTTTTTCTTCACTTAAGTTGCTGTCGTGTAAATGTTATAGCAATTACTGTTATTCACACACAAACTTTGCAATGTATTGTGACACACATTTAACGTTGATAAATAAAGTATTTTAAATACTGTACACCGCTACTTACGCATTGAGACGATCAGCAATTTCCTGCCAAACTTTCTCTCTTGCTTTGTTTATTGCCGCTGTATTTCCTTTTTTGGTGATTACATCTTTAAATTCTTCATATGTCTTGAAGGATGTAATCCTATGATTTCTAAAGTAATGAATAAAATGTATGCATAATAGGGGAAATTATTATGGTAATATGTGTTTATGTATGGGTAGGGTTTTTTATATTAAGCTATCTAGAAGTGTGCTTTTTGTAGAGTGGGGTATGTGTGCGTGGGGGTGAGAAGCCTTGGGGGAGGGGAAAGAGGACGTTTTGCCTGGGTAGGGTTATCTGTTTTGCAGAAAAAGGAGACAAAGAAGTGATAGCGGATTGGAGGATCCAAGGGTGGACCCCCCTCCCCCAGAGAAGAAGGAGGCACGTGGACACCTACTATAAAAGACGCTGTTGGAATGTTTCGGGGGTTGGTTCTTTGTAAGACGCTTTGTCTGAGACAACCCAGATCTGTACTTTGGTGATTTCTGGTAGAATAAACTCCAATACTTTGACTTTTGAAGCCTCCTTCTATTTTTGAACACGCAGGACATTTTCTAGTCCGACAATTTGGTGACCCCGACGTGATAGAAGAAAAGGCTGTAGATTTAAGGGACAGTTGGTGCCCAGAAACTCCGGGACGGAACGAACTTAAGTTCAACACACGGTACCGAATAAAATAAGGTAAGCAGAAACCTGTTATAACAAATCTCTACTAATTGGACACGCTAAATTTATGTGTTGAGCTTGAATTGTATTCCTTACCATAATTAATAGTAAAACAAAGTATTGGTAATTGTTTATCAGAAAATAAGGGAAGACCGTGTGGTTCGAGTCCCACGGCCCGTGTGGTTCGAGTCCCACGGTTGAAAATATCAGAGGTTCGAGTCCTCTGATATAGTAAGACCAGGTGGTTCGAGTCCACTGGCATTTAGATTAGGTATAGTAAGACCAGGTGGTTCGAGTCCACTGGTATTTAGAATAAAATAATAAGACCAGGAGGTTCGAGTCCACTGGCATCCAGATTAGAGTAGGAAATTTTGTAAAGAAAACTGTGTTTTGACAAAGTGTGAGTTTGCTGTGTGTGTTGATATAACAGTGTGAAAATTGTATATATTAAATTGCAAAACTATTGAGTAAATTGGTGTAAAATATACTGTATAAAGTCAGATAGGGTGTCGGTGAGGCAGAGAGAGTAAAAAAGGAGGGAGTTTTTGAATGTATGAGTGAGTGCATTTATTCTTATGTAATCATTTCCTTCTGTTGCTAATCTTTTCTTAATCATTTTCTGAAAAGACTGAAGGGTTTTGAAATCCTACAACAGTTGGTGAATCTAGAGTGTCAGATTATTAAAGTGCATTGTGTGTATTATTAAAAAAATGTCTGAATTTGAACGTGAGTGTGAGGAATACGGATGTTCCCCGATATTGGCACAATGGGGAAATGTGGTAGATATGTTAGTGGCTCAATCAGAGCCCAAGAATCACAAGAAAGAGAAGAAAATATGGGAAAATAAATGGAGTCAGATGTGTATTGAAAATGGGTGGGATGACCCTGATAAAATTTTAGAGCCATTAGCGCCAAAAGTCAGAAATATGGAGAAAAGAGCTCATATGAGATTTAAAAAGCATGTAGAAGGTAAGGGAAAAACAAATTGGCTAAACAGAAAGAAATATTCTGCACAGGAGGAAGAATATAGAAGTGAAGTTAGATTGTGGACAAGAATCGCCCTCACTGCAACAGCATTAAGTCCTCCAAAAGGCAGTAAGAGGGAACAGGGTAAATCAGAGAAGTCAGAGAAAGGAATGAGCAAGAAACCAGGAAGTACAAAGGGTAGTATGTCAGCACTAGCTCCGCCTCCAAGTCTATATCCGGACTTGAGAGAGGAGAGGCCCCCACCTTATGCCTCAAGCTCAAATTTACAGCAGGTTCAAGTGACAGTGAAAGAGACAGCAGTGGAAGTAGAGATGGCTGAATTAGACCTTATGAAGGATCAAATAAGAGTGTTAACAGAGCGATTAGATGGCAGGCAGCCAGGGGAAAATGAATTAGAGGATGGTAGGATATCACGTTGCTCAGTGCAAGATGGGTCAGAAGATAGAGAAGGGTCTCGTCAGGGAGACTTAGAAAATGAAGATAGTGAAAGTGAACAACAGGGCCTCAAGATAGCAATTACAGGCATTATGAATGTAAAGGGGGAAGTTCCTATTGCAAATCGAACAAGATCTAAACAGACAGCAGAAGGCCCACCCAGATCTTGGCCTACCCCAGAACAAGTAGAGGAAAGATCAGTGGCTGCAAAACATAGCCCTCAGATACAATTAAATTCAGGATCAGGCCCTGGTATGTACCCATTAATTATGGGGAACCAGGGACATAAATATCAACCCTGGAGTCATAGTGACATGACAGCAGTCTTAGCAAAAATGCCTCCTATCACTGCAGGAGGAGGAAGATGGTTGACTAAGTTAATGGCCTTATGCCATGGAACCACTTTGGCGGTGGGAGATCTGAGGTGCCTGTTGGGGCAGATTTTTACAGCCTCTCAAATGAGGGATTTTGAAACAGATGCAGACATGACTGACTCACCAAACAGTGATCCATATACATCAGTATGTACCAACATAGGAAAGGCGTTGAGAAAACAATTCCCTACGCCCCCTACTACATACCAAAACATTAAATTTCGTATTAAACCAGGTGAGACAGGATCAGGTTATTATTTCAGGTGTGCTGCTGAATGGGAACAGATGGTTGAGGAAAACAGTTTGAATAATCCCGTGACACGTGATATTTTCAGATCAGCAGTGATGTCAGGGGCCCCCAATGGTGTAAAGCAAGCCATGGAAGGTAACCCAGATATACCAGTAGCCACTAATGAAGTATGGGAGAGACATTTAGTGTTTCACATAGACAGGATAGTAGACAAGCTTCATAAAGATGAGGAAGAATTAGAAAAGATCAAAAACCAGCTACTCAAATTACAGCTAGAGTTAGTCAAGACCAGTGGTCCAAAAAAGACTAAACAAATGGTGCAGCAGTCTGTGAACAACTCATTCGAGCCCTCACCAGCAACCGCTGATTTTGGTTTTGAACACCAACAAGGGTATGACTGGGGAGGTAATAGACCACAAAGGGGGGGATACATGAATAACCGAGGGCGGGGTAGAGGTGATTTTGGAGGAAGTAGAGAGGGATGTTTCACATGTGGAAGGAATGACCATTGGGCAAGAGACTGCCCTCAAAGAAAAGGCACGCTCAGAAATACAGGGCCACCTGCGGGGGGATGGGGTCCCCGAAGAGGTGGACCTGGTGGTCGTGGCAGGGGACCATATTCCCCACAATACCCGGGGCAACGGCATTCGTCTCCAGCCAACCTACAGGCGCCCATGCACCCAAATTGGGGCCCGGAGGGAGACGCGGGGGACTGTTGAAGGGGCCCACAGAGAACTACCATGAGGGGAATGGCTGAACCCCTCATGGAAATAGTGGTAAACGCTACACCACTAAAGGCTCTGGTTGACACTGGGGCCACATACTCCACTGTAACAAGAGGCATAATCACAAACGAAGATCTAAGTGATAAAACAGTGGGTGTTATGGGGTTCTCTGGTGGGTTAGAGCATTGGCCTATGACAAAACAGCTACCAGTCAAAATAATAAAGCAAAGTTTGACACATTCCTTCCTATACTCTTCCAATGCACCTGTACCTCTGTTAGGAAGAGATTTACTCATCAAATTGGGGGCTAGTATTTTGTGTTCGCCCCAAGGTGTGATAGTCACTTTCCCAGATGGCACAAGGGTGGACTGTTCACAGACTGCTCCAACAGGATATAAACAAAATGTTTTGTTAGGAGGACCATTACAGGAAGCAGCTGACATTTATTGGGTAGAGCTAGATATTCCACCCTCTCCGATGAGTGCAGTGGACCTATACAATAGACACAGACCCTGGATAATGAGCATAGATGTATATCTACCTCCCATTGACCCACTGCACTGTACACTATTCTATGACAGAAATGACACAGTCATGTACCAAGAAATGTTTGACAGCATAGAGGGAGATAAATGGCGTCTCACAGGAGATGGGCTATTTATAGGGAAAGAGGGAGTAGTAGCCCCTATTGTGTTAAGTTCAGAACAGCTGAAATGGTATGAGATGACTGATACAGCTGCACCACACATTTCCATGGCACTGCACCCAGGCCATGAAGCTAGGGAATTAGGAGCTATGACCAAAAAACTCAGGACAGTTGTAGATTGGGAGACTACTGACACCGCAAGAGTGCTGTTTTCACCCAGTACACAATCCTACTGGATAATAGAGCATACAGAGGATACTGGGGTGCTAACACATGAACGAATTTCCAGATGTCATGGGAGGGAACAAACAGACGGGCCAGGAGCTGAACAGTTGATTGCAGTACAGCCATCTGACCTGTGGTCACAAGGACCAACTGATGTAGGTCTGTATAACATTACACCTGTGACGTTCGAGTTATCATCAAATGAACCCATTTGGGTACCACAATACCGTAACAAGCAAGAGGCAGAGGAAGGAATTGCATCAACTGTTCAGGGGTTGTTAGAAAGGGGAGTTCTTACTCCATGGGACTCTCCATGGAACACTCCCATTTTTCCTGTGCAAAAACCAGGCACAAAGAAATACAGACTCGTACATGATCTCAGACGAATAAATGACATGGTAGTGACCCCAACACTAGCTGTTCCCAATCCGTATACCATCATCTCAAATTTAACACCGGCACACCAATGGTTCACATGTATCGATTTGGCAAATGCATTTTTCTGCATCCCACTGTCTGAGAAGTGCAAGTCATGCCTGGCATTCACATATAGGGGTAGACAATACTCCTATAACAGATTACCACAAGGGTTTGTTCTATCACCAGGAATATTCAATCAGGTGCTCAAAGAACAATTACAGAAATGTACACTTCCACCAGACTGTGTCCTAATAATGTATGTTGATGACCTGCTGTTGGCTGCCACCACTAATGAAAACTGTTTACAGGCAACTGATCTGATACTGCAACAACTGTATGTGTCAGGATTTAAGGTTAGTAAAGAGAAATTGCAGGTCAGCAGGCCATCAGTTACATTCATGGGAAGGCAAATCACAGCACAGGGCTCTACACTCTCTCATCGCCAACGTGATAGTATTTTATCACACCCCAAACCCTTAACAGTAAAAGATATGTTATCCTTTCTGGGACTGACAGGTTTCAGTAGAAATTACATTCCTATGTATGTCTCTCTAACCACGCCATTGAGGCAGATTGTAAAGGAAGAAGGAATGAAAAACCTGACAGCAGAACTAAATTGGACACCAGAAGCAGAACAAGCTTTCATTAAATTAAAAACAGAAATGGCTCACGCAGCCCATTTGAACTGTGCAGATTACTCATTGGGATTTTTTCTGGATGTTTCTGAGACAGGAAATAGTGCACACGGGGTACTCTTTCAGAAGCAGACAGGAAGCAGAAGAGTGTTGATGTATGTCAGTGTTTTGCTTGACAGCATTGAACAACGTCAACCAACATGTGCTAGGTTTGTAGCAGGTTTGGCCAAAATAATTGAGAAAACATCTCACATTGTTATGGGTCATCAGGTAACAGTACTCACCACACATTCAGTCATGTCATTTGTGAACTCAGCTGCATTTACCTTCTCACCATTGAGACAGCGAAGGCTGGCAAAATGCCTGGCAGCACCCAACATTCAATTTGTACATGAAGGAATTAACATGGCTGATCTAGTGACAGATGGGGTTCCACATGATTGTGCACCCATCACTGAGTTGGCATGTCGCATAAGACCTGATCTCACAGCCACACCTTTACCAGATGACCCTAACAATATGACACTGTTCACAGATGGATGTTGCTATAGGTCAGATGAGGGTACACTGACGTCAGCTTTTGCAGTAGTGCAGCAAACAAATCAGGGGTTCCAAACGGTTAAAGCAGAAAAATTGCAGGGGAAACAATCAGCACAGAGAGCAGAGTTGATTGCAATGACAGAAGCTTTGAAAATTGCAGGACAAAATAGGGTTAACATCTACAGTGATTCAGCATATGTGGTAACAGTAGTACATGTTGAACTCCCTGTATGGCAAAGAATGGGTTTTGTGACCAGTTCAGGTAAACCTTTGACTCATGCTTGTGAGATCAAATTGTTGTTAGAGGCCTTGATGGTCCCTGCTGCCGTGGCTGTGATCAAATGCCAAGGCCATTCAAAAGGGGATTCATGGGTAACAAAAGGTAATGATGCTGCAGATGCAGCAGCAAAACTAGCAGCAGGATACAAAATGCAAATGATGGTACTGACAAGTCACCTGGTGGACAACTTGTTACCCACATTTAACAGAGAATATCTGGTTACAGAACACAACAAGGGTACACCAGAAGAAAAATCGGTTTGGCAGGAACATGGGGCGGTAAGGGCTTCTGATGGCCTATGGCAGGCACCTGATGGTAGGCCTGCATTGCCCACGGCTCTGACAACCTCCATTTTGAAGCAAGCTCATGGACCTGCTCATGTTGGCCCTAAACAAATGATGAAAACACTGAAACCATGGTGGCACCCTTTCCTATCAGCAATGGTGTCACATTTCGTACTAACCTGTGACATCTGTCAAGCACATAATGTCAGGCCTACACTCAAACAGATACAGGGCACTTTCACACCAGTCTGTGGCCCTGGTGAGGAAATAGTAATTGACTTCACAGACATGATCACCAAAGTCCAGGGCAAACAGTACCTACTGGTCATTGTTGATTATTTTACAGGATGGCCTGAGGCCTATCCCACTGGGCGGGAGGACAGCACCTCTGTGATCAAGTGTCTGCTTAACCACTATATTCCCCACCATGGTTTTCCTAGGCGTATCCTGTTCAGACAATGGCTCACATTTCAAAAATGAGCACCTGAAGCTGGTAGAGCAGTCTCTGGGGTTGACACATGCGTTTGGGGCGGTCTACCACCCACAATCCCAAGGAAAGGTTGAACGGATGAACCTGACGCTGAAACTCAATTGGCTAAAATCTGTGCACAGACCAAATTGACATGGTTGTCAGCTTTACCATTGGCATTAATGTCTGTACGTTCCTCTGTTAACAGGATCTCTGGTTTCACACCATTTGAATTGCTTACAGGTCGATCATTTCCTGGCCCATCAACACCACTGAGACCTGATCACATCTCTCCTTTATCACACTGTGTTTATTTTGATAAACTAACTACTCTGATTAAACAATTTTCCCAGCAGGTTACTCCAGACACTGAACCAGAACCAATTCCCCAACCAACTGAGTGGGTCAGACTAAAAAAGTTCAGGAGAAAATGGAATGAAGCACGATGGTCAGAGCCATTAAAAGTCACCTCCAGGACCTCACATTGTGTTCGCCTCGCGGGAAAAGGTGACACATGGTATCATCTTTCTGCTTGTGCTGCATGTGATCCTCCCAGCAGGTCCCTAGCACAGACTGCCGTGGACCTGAGGACTCAGGTCCAAGAGAGGGAGGAGCAAAGGTGATCTTAAGGTGCAAAGGAAAGGTGATCTTTTTTCAAGCCCACAACAGGAACCACTGGCCCACTGTGTAAGTGCAGATTGTGCATATGGTGCAGGGATTGCAGTGACATTTAAGGAAAAGTATGGGGTGGAAAAAGTGAGACAGCAAAACAAAAAACTTGGTGAATGTGCAGTAACACAGGAAGAAGACGGCAGAACAATTTTTCATTTAATCACAAAAAGAAAGTGTACTGATCTCCCCACATACGAAGATTTCACCAGCAGTTTAAAACACATGAGAGATTGGTGTGTAGAACATAGAGTGAAAAGTGTCTCCATACCCCGGCTGGGTTGTGGACTAGACAAACTAGATTTCCAGAAAGTCCAGGATATTTTGAGTAAAGTTTTCACAGGAGTTGACATTGTCATAACCATATATTCACGGTGAAAGCATATAAGGATAAATAGGTAGTCGTAAACTACAGATGTGTATGTCATAGTTAGTAAAGGTAGTCATAAGGGGGATTTTCCCTAAAATTTTCATTTTTGTGTGATCTGAGTTTGTGTGATTTTTTCCTGTGTATTTTTTCCGTAAAAATTTTCATTTTTCTGTTATTTTTCTGTGTATAACAATGTTGTGTTTGAAGAAAATGTTAAGGAATAGGCTGTGGGAAAGTTGGCCATGTATGGGTTTCCTCCTCATCATCTCCATCACTATAGTAGGCATACTATTTGGAGGTAAAAAATTGCAAGGAAAAAGTAATGTAATCAGACATAAAAGATCACTCATCACGGACGCGTGTCTAAAAAAATATGGGGGCATAGAACTAAATTATACCAAGGGGTCAACCACATCGTTCACATTTGATCTATGCAGTGTTATCAAATGTGGAGGACGGAATAGCTCATGGAGAGGGTATGATGTTTATCTGTGTCAACTGGGATACCCAGGAAAGCAGAGGTGGTGTCCTACATGGAACCATGTGCTACAGGCAACAAATAGGGATTTTCAAGGTTCCACAGATAAAGTGACCAGAGATGGAAAGGTAAAAATGGCAGGATATTTGAAAATACAAAGAGATTTTAGCTCGACACAAAATCCCATAACAATGTCTATATTGGGACTTAAACAGGATTTATATAAATCAAAGCCCACAGGAATACCGAACCAGTGTTGGGGCAATGAGCAGGGACAGTTTTATCTGTTATTAGGAGTAGATGTGACTGGGTCGGATCCACTAGGATTAATTAAGATTAACTTGAGGGAACCACAGGTCACGAATGTTAATGTTACTAAATTAGCTGTCAGGGACCCCAAAGAAATGATAGTAGGTGAAGACTATACTAAATTAACCCCGGAAGACGTAATAGAAAAGGCAACAGGATATGGAGAGACTAATTTGTGGTTAGAATGGTTGATTAACACTGCCAAAGAACAAAAAATAGATGACTGTGTAGCATGTGCTGGTGCCAGACCCAGACTGCACATTGAACCAGCTCCCCTGCATCCAAATGATACATGGGGATATAACTGTATGTTGTCATTAACGAGAGAGGTGGGGTCAACCAATTGCACCACATTGGCATCTATATTTCCCCCAATTTCAAATGATACCCGAACAGGCCCGTTTGTACCCAGACAAAATAATTACACGTGTTTTAATTTTACACCGTCTAGTGCATCAATTAATTACGGACGCATTAATGAAGAATGGTGTACCGTCATAATAAAAGACAATGGTACAATAATAGGACCTTGGGCAAGAGCAGGCCTCTATTACTACTGTGGTGACAGACGCCTGTTTACTAGAGTGCCACCCAATACAAAAGGCTTGTGTGCTATGGTTCGATTAGGAGCACCTCTAACATTAATTGGTGGAAGAGTGAAATGAAGGAAGGAACCACAGGACAGTTAACAAGTAGAAGAAGACGCCACGTGATTAGGAGACGAGCAGCTGGCATAGATTTATCATTAAATAGCCCCACATACATTGATATCATAGGAGTACCCAGGGGGGTGCCTGATGAATATAAATTAGCTGATTAGGTAGCTGCAGGATTTGAAAATATACCCATTATAGCTGCCCTATTTCCAATAACCCCTAATAAAAATGTAGACAGAATAAACTATGTACATTACAATGTGATGAGATTGGCTAATTTGTCCAGAGACGCAGTACAAGGACTATCTGAACAATTGGCACCAACTTCACTGATGGCAGTACAGAATAGGTTAGCATTAGACATGTTGTTGGCAGAAAAGGGAGGAGTGTGTCACATGTTTGGGGATTTGTGCTGCACCTTCATCCCCAACAACACAGCACCAGATGGATCAGTGACTAAGGCATTGGAAGGCCTGCGTGTGTTATCAATAGAAATGAAAGAACACTCTGGAGTAGATAACCCAATAGGAGAGTGGTTAGACAGAGCTTTAGGTAAATGGAAACCCATTATACTATCCATCCTGGTCTCAATAGCAGTCTTTATATCCGTATTGGTCACTTGTGGATGTTGTTGTGTCCCGTGCATTAGATCCCTATGTAATCGCCTCATTGTGGCAGCCATAGAAAAGAAGGACATGACACCACCCCCATACTCAATGCCTTTACTATCAACATACCAGGACCCTGAGAGTGAGGATGATGATGACGAGGAACACCAGGTATAATCAAGGTTGAGTGATTTTTGACCTCTTTCAGAGGTCAAGAGAGGGATTGAAGGATGTAATCCTATGATTTCTAAAGTAATGAATAAAATGTATGCATAATAGGGGAAATTATTATGGTAATATGTGTTTATGTATGGGTAGGGTTTTTTATATTAAGCTATCTAGAAGTGTGCTTTTTGTAGAGTGGGGTATGTGTGCGTGGGGGTGAGAAGCCTTGGGGGAGGGGAAAGAGGACGTTTTGCCTGGGTAGGGTTATCTGTTTTGCAGAAAAAGGAGACAAAGAAGTGATAGCGGATTGGAGGATCCAAGGGTGGACCCCCCTCCCCCAGAGAAGAAGGAGGCACGTGGACACCTACTATAAAAGACGCTGTTGGAATGTTTCGGGGGTTGGTTCTTTGTAAGACGCTTTGTCTGAGACAACCCAGATCTGTACTTTGGTGATTTCTGGTAGAATAAACTCCAATACTTTGACTTTTGAAGCCTCCTTCTATTTTTGAACACGCAGGACATTTTCTAGTCCGACAGTCTCCAATAGCAAACGTTGTTCAGTCGCCGTGAACATTGCTGCTCTTTCTTTACCTTTCGTTGCAATGGTAGCCCACAGTAAATCGATGGATCCATGCTCGACCCTCAGGGCTTTTAAACAATAGCGTGCACGCGCAATTATCTAGACTACGTAAACCTGATTCAAATTAGTAAGATCACATGATCTTCAATTTACTGTTATGGAACCAATTTCAGCGTGGATGTTTAGATCGGCTAATTCAAGTCAGGTTTTGGACTTTGATCCCCGCTTTTCTTAGCGTCTGTTATGGAACAGGCCCTGTACCATGAAGCCGGTTTAGCTGTTGGCGGTGTTAAGGTAAGTTTCAGTTTAGTTTGCACCAATCCCATGTTTTGGGTACCATGAAAGTGGCTTGGCTTTTAGCTGCTTTCATTGCCATAGTTACACTCCACGGCTAACCTGCTCCGGGGTAGTCTAGAGATCAATTAGAGATCTTAAACTAAAATTTGACCAATCAGATGTGAGCAAAGTGACTCATGTCTGACACAAAAAAGTCACTCCCCCAGTTTCTCTTCCTACAAATTAAAGGCCATTATGAAGTACCTTAAAAATAAATAAATAAAAATACAACAAAATTGTCTGGCTTTAATGATAATTACAATTTTCATATTATTTATATAATTATAATATAATTTATATTATTATACTATATTACACACAAGCACTTTTAGTTTAGCAATTATTATAAAGCATTTATTTTAAACGAATATGAATGTATACAAACTATATGTAATATAAATAAGTGGTTGAATCAATAGATAAGACTTTAAAAATGGCTACATGTGACCTTACATATTTGAGTATCACTATATATTATCAACTATATAAGTAACTTCACTTTTGACTTTACTGATAGAGCACGATAATTCCCTTTATTTGTCCTCTTTCATGGACTAGTACTTCAGTGGAAATGCGATTCAATTCCTCATATTCTTTAATCTCTTAACAAACGAGTTCTGAATCTCGCTGGCTCTCTCGCGAGAAGTGAATCACCCTTGCTCTGTGTTGTGATTGGCTGTTCACCGCTGATGTCACACATTCACGTGCACGCTCCATTAACTCAGGATCAAGCCTGAGTTGACAGAGAAAGATCAGCTTCGTGGTACCAACAAAGCCAGATTGGATTGGAGTGGTTTGGTTTTGTCAACTTAAAATTTATCCTATAACTCTGAATTTGTTCATTTACAATCATGGTACATGTTGAGGAAGGAAATGTTAAAGCCAACGATCACAGACGACTCTGATTGGTCCGTCCGGAGCAGCGCTAAGAAAAACAACACGTTAACACCGCCACCTATAGCCTGGATAATAAATGACACCAGAATAAAAACTCTGAGAAAGCCATTGAATTATTTACACACATTGAAGAAATAAAATAGAACAGTTGTTTAAACCCATTCTCCGATCATTTTTCACATAATAGAATCTCATATTTAATTCCATAACTGTAATTTCAAGCTACTTATTCAAGTATTTATTCTAACTAGCTATGAAAGCAATCACTTCTGATATGTTCTGCCACACACTGGAATTCATTATTATTGCACTGCTTGTAATTATTGCACTAATAATCATCCAAAACGCATCCCGGCCAGAGACTTTTCTCGTAAAGGTTAAATTGAAGCATTTATGTAAAACAACTGTACATTTTACAAACAGCATCTTGACATAAAACAAAATCTCAGTGTGGTATGGAAATTCCTCAAACCAGGACTGCAAAGCTCTACAGAGAGTCGTGCGCTTAGCTGAGCGCATCTCAGGGTCTGCTCTCCCCTCTTTGCAGGACATCTACCTCAAACGCTGCAAAAGCAGAGCTGCTAAAAATCCTCAAAGACTCAAATCACCCCAGGTAGCCATCTTTTCTGTTTACTGCCATCTGGCAAGCGCTTCCGGAGCATGATGGCAAAAACTGAGAGACTGAGGAGGAGCTTCTTCCCTCAGGCCATCAGGCTCTTTAACACAAACCCGGTCTCATAAACACTTACAAGATTGTTAACTGTAAAACTTATATTCTCATCACCCGTATTGCTGCTTTGTGTACATACCCTGAACAACCCGTCTGCACATCCCTCATATTCATATTACTATTTATTAAGTCCCAGTACACTGTTTTTTTTAGCACATCTATTGTTTTGCACATCTCATTGTTTTGCACTTTTTATTCACACTTTATTCTTATTTCTCTTTTTTTACCATATATATGCTCTTGTGTTGTGTTACTTTTATATCATTTTTTATTCTTTTGCACTGTCCACTGAGCGGACCTGATTTGATTTACATTTCACTTCTGATTATACCCTGTATAATTTATTATGTGACAAATAAACCTTACTTTGAACCTTGAACCTTGAAATTAGTCCATAACAGAGAAAAAAGCATGGATGAACTATATTTTTCATGTTTTATCTGACAAAGATTTTTACAATACAATACAATAAAACACATTAACATGAAATCATATGCGGTTTATGATATTATTTATGTATTTATTTTATTGTAATAACAATTCTGTTAAAATTTAATATAATTAAAGCACAAAAACAAGCATTTTGTTGCTTTTATTGTGTTTTAATAGCTAGTTCAGTTCCATGTTTCCATGACGATATTTTTCACACATGAAGTCCATTTTTGTCTCTACAGTAGGTGGCAGTATTAATCTTCAATAACCCTTTTGGCCTCTCACCTCACTATCAACTAGATGACAAGTTAAGCACAAAGGAAAGTAAAAGCTCAGTTAGCTTAACATGGAAGCATTCATTCAATAGATATTTTAATACCGACAAGACAATATTATTATAATGCAGCTATAAGTTAAATCTGAATGTTTATGTATATATTGAATTCAAAGGAATAGTATCTGAATATGAATGTCTTAATTCTGTGGAAAAAAAGAGATACATTCTGAACTGTGCGTTTTTTATGCCATGTGGTAGGCTATATAGCGAATGGGGGGACACAACACTAAACACTTTAGTGGAATGAAGGCATGTGATAACACGACTTTTATTGTTGGTTAAATATTCCTTTCTTTTCTCCACTGTTATAAATATATACACATGTATGAAATATTGACATAAAAAGCTAAATTTCTACATGAATTTAATGAAACTGAAAGCAGCCGAACACACGTTAGAACAAATATAAGTTGTGCTTCAACCAGTGGATAAACGCAAACATTTTCAGTTCCAGCTCAAAGAAGAAAGACCATGTTGAGAAGGAAATACGTTAGCCTTCCGTGCTACTGCACGTCTGAATATGCAAAACACCCCCACTCGACTATAGCTCAAGGCTAGGACTGCAAAATGTGAGTAAACATATGTACATGTCATGTTTTATTATTTCTGAAACTGAGAGGAACATTTCCTGTAAATGGTGTTACGTTTCGTTTCTTTTCACATCACGAGAAAGACGATTCTGAGTATAAACCTTCTCCATGAGGACATATGTCTGTATACGACGACGAGGATCCCCCCAGCTGTTTTTTTAAACACATATACACATATATAGTGTTTATCAGTTTTGTATCATACACCACCCATTATAATTTAGCATGAATGTTGGGTGCAGTTTCGACAGTGTTTGGGTGGAGATGTCCTGCCTGAGGGTTTCTGAAAGGAAATCTCATAGGTGTCAGACCCTCAATAGCAACACCAAGATTATATCAGTCTGTCTTTGTCCTGGTAAAACGAAGGATTTTCCTACAGACATTCCAGAAAATTCCCATTTTAGACACTGTGTTTCTTTATTCTGGGGGTATAAACAGATTCACAAAACAACCAGATAACGTTACCAAACTATTGTTTTCTGAACAAAATATGAGTATGCTTTGTGAGTTTGTTGAGTATGCCAGGTGGTTGCTATGTTAGGGTGTATTTTTTAAGGGTGTTTGTTGCTAGGGTGTTTTGTGCGGTTTACCTCCAGCGCAGTATATGGAAAATAAATTGACTAAATAAAGGCTCTTCATTGGAACTTTTAACATCTATGGAATCTTTTTATTGCACAAAAGATTCTTTGTAGTGAAACAATGTTCTTTAGATTATGAATACGTGTTCTTTATACTAATGGAAGTTGTTTCTTGTTCTGGAACCTTTATGAGAGTATTTTTTTTAAAAGTAAAATGTATATATTGGCATCTATATGGTTCCACGATGTACCTTTGATAATCAAGGAGACTTTCCATCCATAATAAGTTCTTTATAGTAGTAAAATGTTCTTTAGATTTTTTAAATGTTGTTCACACTAGAAAAAAGGACTTCTTCAAGAATTGTTTCTTTTGGGAACCAAAAATATGGGAATCTGTGGGATTTGATCAATAAACAGGCAAAAATGGACTTGCAGTAGGCCATATGCACAAAAATTTAATCAGAAGTCAATGGTTTGTCCTTTTGTTTCCTCAGCAGAAGACTAAAAATCATACAGGTTTGGAACAACACGAAGGTGAGTAAATGATGACAGAAATGTTCATCTTTGGGTGAACTATCCCTTTAATATTACATTAAATTCATGTTAAAAAAGTTGTTTCTCATGTCATTCCGTGCATGCTTTTGGGTGTATCACGAGTTGCAATAAGTAGCTATAATATCTTACCTGCTCTTAAGAAATTTGATCAAGTTTAGACGAAGTTGTGGTGACATTCTTGTGTGTAAATGTGTTTTAATGCGCACTAATTGCATCTCTCAATATGAAAGGCGCTCAGCACATCAACACATTCTCAGATGTGAGGGAGGAACCCGAGCAAGACACAAGAGGAAGTTGGTTTGATCCATTCTGTCGGTCACTTCCTCTGTTTTACACTGACATCCAACCACATTGAAAACAATATGTGTCAACGGATAGGTTCCACGTTCAACACAATGGCAGAAGTACCGACAAATGCACCAGTGACCCTTGTGACAATTGCATTGAAAGCACACTTGTAGTGTACCACAAATCTATACACAAGTATATACTTGCAGATTATATAATATTAAGGAAATAAAAGGCCACTTACTAAATTAAAGAGAGATTCTTGACACACTTCGTTTCTTTACACACTTAAGTACTCTTTTAAAAAGAGCACTTTTTAATAATGTCAAATTAAAAATCATAAAGTACTTTGTTTGAATAAGCTTTTGTGTACACTTACGTATGTTGACTAACATACTAAAGCACATGTAAAGTACAGGATTATGATTTTAACATAATTGTATAGTGTGCTTTTCAATGTTTAAAGTTAGTATATAGTATCTTGTGCAAATGCAAATATATTTAAATAACTGATTTACGGTTTTCAATAGAAATTAAATTTAAGTATATTTTAGTTGATCATAAATGCTTGTACATTTAGCATATATGTCAAAAACAATAGAAGTAATTCTGAAATTACATATGAAGATTAAGTCCTGCTTAAGTGGGTCCAAAAACATTCTAAAATTGCATTTAATATACATTTAAAATAAAGTTGAGAAAACATAAAGGTTTAAAGCAACCAGCTTCAGGAGATTTCCTCAACTTATTGTTATATAAACTGAATAAATCATAAACTGAAATATAAATCTTAAGCGGGTTGCCTTAAACTTTTAAGTTTTTCAACTTTAGATTTTTTACAGTGTATAATAGGCCTACGTTTAATGTGATTTAAATTAAGTGTCTGAAAACATTACTAGTGGTCTATGTGTATGTGGTTATCATATTGTAGCACCTCTGTGTGTAGTCTTTGAAATTTCATTGCATTTCGATGCAATGACAATAAAAGCTTGAAATTGAAATTAGCTATGTTACATCCATAATATACTATTTTTTTTAAGTTTGCTCACTTCTTTGTTCATAAGGTCTGTCAAAGCCAAAACAAAAACAAAAAAACGTTATCGTCTCATTCTCCTGAGAGCTTCCTATGAAGTACAACCGAAGCGTGACATGCTGCCGCCAATGCAAATGCCCACGAACAGCGCTGTGTAATACAGATTCATCATTGTTAACTGCAGAGCCGCAGAGACAGGTTTATGGTGCTGATGCAAAGAGAATCATCCCCTTCACCCAACCTGTTCAGCAGCTTCCCAAGGACAGGTTTGGAGTCAAGACATCCTGGCATGTGAAGAGAAAACGCTGCTGTCCCTTTAAGGGCCACTGGAATGTGCACGACCCCTCCACCACCCCCTAAAACCGGCGGAGCGCTGATTGCACACCTGTGCAGGAGCTGTCCGGGGCCTACTGCATTCCTGCTCCTAACGTACCTGCCAAATGGGTACATGGCAGCAGTTGGGCAGGTCCTAACAGGCGTCCTATTCCCATCTCAGAAATCCCTGGTATGCTGCATACCTCCCTGTCCTTCTCATAGCCGGCCCTTCATGTGCTTTCAGAGGAATGCGATGGACAGAAAAAAAACGTGACACCCTGCACACTTCGTGCCTGTGCCTGCCTCACTCTCACTCTGTCAGGTTACAACTTTAGCTGTCAAAGCACTAATGTAGACACCAACAGCAAAGTATATACACTTTACGATACTTTTAAAAAGAGTACATACTAAGCAAATAATGCACTCAATATACTTAACTGAATGCAATGTTTTTGGATACTAAATTGCATGTTATTTACAATTCAGTAAAATAGTATTATAGTTTAAATTAAATGTATCATTACATACGTGTGTGTGTGTATACACACACACACACACACACACACACACACACACACTATATAACAAGCAATCATTTTGAGTTATGACAACTTCTAATGAAACTATGCAGCAACAGACTGAGTTAGAGCTTAACAATTTGTAGCATAAACAAATTGTTTACCAAGTTGATTACCAAATAGTAGATTAAAAATGAAGTTGCTTTAACTAATGACTAATGAGTTGTGACCCTGGAACCAAGTCATCTTATCTTTTATTTTCATTTATTTATATTATATTACATTATATTACATTACATTATATTATATTATATTATATTAATCAAACTTAAGATTGTTTTTGACCCACTTAGGACTTAAGTATATCTTAAGTATTTTTTTATTTTCAAATTACTTTTGATGTAATTTAAATATAGTTAAAGTACTACTTAATGTACTGACAAGGATTTATGGTAAACTAAAATATACTTTAATGGCATTTAATGAAACTTGTATGCCATGGATTTATATATGTTTGTAATGATAAAGTTGCAATTTAGTACTTTTAAAATATATTAAATTAAATTATATATTAAATCTAATATTGAATAACACACAAAAATTACAATCAAGTACTTTACATGTGCTTTAGTATGCTAGTCAACACATCAAAATAAGAGTCCTTCATTAAAAAACATAATGATTTAAAATATATTTCAAAGCAAAACATTTAATTTGACATTATCCATAAGTGCACTTATTAAAAGTTGACTTAAGTGAGTTAACAAGTCTCTCTTTAGGTACACTTAAGTGGCCTTTTATTTCATTTCAGTTTAAAAATATACTTTTAACATTTGAAGTCACTACGTTTTTTTACAAGGGTCAGCTGGGGATGTTTAGATTTATTAAGTACAAACATAGTACCCTAAATTAAATTAGCAGAAGTTTCAATAGAAGGCCTTGACTTTTGTTATGGGTTACAAACGCTTGCGTAAGTAGTCTTCAAGGAGCCCTGGCTGCTATAGGTTTTGCTTGTGTGTACATACAGTCTGTAATCCAGTCCTATTGTTGCGTTCTGGCTCTCTGTACATCCTGTCCTTTTACTGTGGGCAGTCCAGGCATGGTGAGACAGGCTTATTCTCAATGTTGCGTGTTTTTCCGCATTAGCCATAAGCCTTTGGGCAAAGCTCAGAGAATACAATTTCTAGGACCCCACCTGTATTTATTTAGCAACTTCATTTGCAGGCAGTAGTGAAAACACCAGGTGCTCTCAAAGTGAGATTAAAAAACATGGGCTGTAATCATGAAGACACGCTAAACACTCATATCAAGATCAAAAACATGGTCTAAGTGGATCTACTGTGCTTGATCTGATATTATTGCTATTTAGCCCATGCTAAAGTTTCCAACAGACATTTTATTAGTAGTGTTTGCCAAGTCAAGGATCACTGTTATTATTGCTCATACTTAAGGTTAGTGATTTGAACCACTAAACCTATTAAACTTTGGCACATGACTCATCTCGCACCTTTGCGCTACGGACATGAATGATACCTCAAATAATGTTAAAAAGCACAATTTAGCAATTAGCATTTAGCATAGCAAAGCCCTGGCAACTTTAGCATAGATGTGCACTGCTCAAATTGTATTTATCTATGTAAACTTTAGGCTATATTGCAGTGTAGTTTATGTTACCTGAAAAACTAAAGCTATTTAAAATACTAAATTATTTTTGAAAATTGTGTAAAGGTGAAAATTACAAATAAAAGGGAAAAGTTTAAGTTACTAAAATACCATTTGTCCATGTCCTATAATTTGTATTCAAGTTTTAGTAATTTTGTTATGTGCTTTTGTTACAAATCTATTTTTATTTTTTTTAGCTTTAATACATTTTTTATTTCAGTTTCCATTTTCATGGTTTTAGGGTGACCAAGAGTCCTCTTTTTTACCGGACATCTCCTGGATATTTGTCCATGTCCATGACCTGTAATTTTAGTTTAAGTTTGAGTAATTTTGTCATGTGCTTTTGTCATTTTTATTAGTTAAAAAAAAACAATGATTTAGCTTTCAAGGTGACCATACGTCCTCGTTTTCCCGGACATATCCTGGACATTTGTCCATGTCCTGTAAATGTAGCTTAAGTTTTAGTCATTTTGTCATGTGCTTTTTTCATTTTTATTTGTTTCTAAATATGTATTTAACTTTAATTAAATGTCTAAAATGTCTCGGTTTTGTCTTCAAAATATTAATTACATTTTAGTGAAATAATAGTATAGAAATAATATTAAAATATCAAATATATGCTGTAAATATGCCTCCTGTTTACTTTCATATAGTTCAGTCTAATAACAGTCCAGAACTACTATTATCACATCTCTTTGACAGAGTCTAGCAGTTAAATGACAAAGAATTGTCCCAATGTACAGTCAAGAGTCTCAGTAGTCCTTTGTGAGCATCCAGAGAGCATGAGGTCAGGCCAGGGGTCTTCAGATGTTATCAGACTCATTCGGGCCCCACTGCTCCAGTCCCCTTCCCTATCTGACCCCCTCTCCTTAAAGCTGGGAGCCATTGTCTCTGACCCAAGCATTTTATTGCTTCTCTTGAATGGCTGAGCTATGCTCAAAACAAAGGCCTGTGTTTGCTTGCCCAAGGTGTCAGTCTTCAAACTCCCTCACAATGGATACCCAGTGTTTACACTCCAGTGAACTGAGGTTTACCAAAGCTGCCGCAAATTGGTTTGTTTAGAAGGGGTAATGGCAAACATTACATTCTCTCACAATAGGTTCATTAAGGTGACAATAACTCTGGGTAAACAAGTCATTATGCTCTCCCTAGTGCCTCACTATCATGATCCCGTCTCAGAAACATTGAGCAGGCTATAGTGTGTATTTCAATAAATAAAAGGTACAATGGTGGCCAAACGTTTAAAATAATTAAGATTTTTGAATGTTTTTGAAAGAAGTATGCAGTGGTCACCAAGGCTTCATAAAAAAATGCTGTAAAAACAGCATTATTGTCAAACATTATTGTAATTTAAATGTAATTTGTTTCTGTGATCAAAACTGAATTTTCAGCATCGGTCTTCAGTGTCACATGATGCTTCAGAAATCATTCTAAAATGCTGATTTGATGTTCAAGTAACATTTCTGATTATTATTAATGTTGAAAACAGTTGTGCTGTGTAGAAACTGTGATACATTACTGTTCAAAATTTGGGGTGAGTATTAAAAGAAAGAGAAACAAAGGCTAGGATGAATTAAATGGATCAAAAGTGACAGTAAAGACATTTATGATGTTACATGAATCATAAATATGAAAAATATTTAAAAAAATGAAGCAGAATAACTGTTTTCAACATTAGGAATACTCAAGTTTTGGGAGTTTTTTAACATTGATAATAATAAGAAATGTTTCTTGAGTAAAAGTCATCACTCCTTTCCTCAGAAATATGCACAATTTTATGTATTCATATCACAAACGTGTGGGATGATGCTACATGTTTACAAGTTTTATGTCAGAAAATACAATAATATTAAAATTAAAGTATGGGCAATAGTGAACAGCACTAATAATATTTAGGTAATACAATATCCCTCCTCACATCATCTTTGGTATCAATGTTGCAAACTCTCTGTTGTGTTTTCAATATGAGTAGTTTCTTATTTTCCATGAGTGATGTCACTGTGTATCTACTTGTTCACACTTGACACTTTGGAACAAAAGTGTCTATTTTACAGGACCTGAAAGGGTGGGGAACATCACTCAGATAATTTTTTTCTCACACAAAATTGCAACTAACTTTTTAAGGAACTAATATTGACTGACTAGTATTTGACTTCTGGGCATGTCAGATCTTGATGATTTGAATTTCTGAAGAATCAAAATAGGATGTGTGGTATTGGTATTACCCGTAATATTATAATATTAACATGCAATTTAAAGTAAAATTCATTATATTGTGAATTGAAACCCGTTTTGATTTCCAGCTTCTCTTGGAGAGTCTATTATCATTGCACCTGAACAATAATAATCCAGACTTTTGTGGCTTTCACCATTCTGCACTTCATTTCTAGTACAAACCAATGTCTACATGTGAGGTGGGTCTTCTAACCTGTCTTCTGACGCGCCAGCCAATCAGCGAGCGTCATTTTCGCACCCCGACCAATCAGAGCGCCGATCCGCCCCTACTTGAACCCAAATACTTTACACAGAAAAAAAAACCCGTCAAAGTTTACCTATAGGTCTATACGCAAACAATACAAATAATAAAAGTAGATTTGACGTGTTATAAAGATTAAAAAAATATACAGATTATAATTTGTTTAATAACACGTTGAAATCGTCGGGAAGGACGGGACGGGGTGCTCAGGTGTTTCCTACCTGCTCCTTCAGCCCTTGAGAAATAAGCAGAGAGGGAAAAGTCGATTTACCTGTAGCTCGGGTTCTGGCATCTCTCACTCGCGCTCTGTCTTCTGTTACCTGCACCGACTTGAAAGTCCAGTTTCACAAGGAAGAACCGCCGAGGAAGAGAAATATGTCACAGGAGACAGACAGGTAAGAGTCAGGACTGCGACACGATCTTCTCTTACCTCAACTCAAGTATCGGAACGTCACCGAGTGCCATTCTGCATTTGTACTTTCAGAAAAGTTTCATATTTTCTCCAAACTCTCAAAACCTTGTTTTATGGTCGAATTAATTGCGTTAATGGTGTATAATATTATACAGGTTTTGTCTGGCTTATTGTTGTTTTTATTGATGAAAATCATGGCATGAGGAACGTTTTTTCTTTGCGGTCAAAACGCCATTTTTCACGGAGGAAACACCTTGAATATAAGCTACCTGAAATTAATTCCTATTTATTTACACCTCAGATGAAAGGCTTATTTGCCCACATGGCAGGTTTTTACTAAAAATAAAGATTTGATTTATTTATGTGCTATATTATTTCTTTATTGTTTTTATCTGTAGCTCGTTGACGATCATCCTAACCTGGAAGCGTCACAATATTACGTTTTTGTTTTAATTTTAATACACAGTGTTTCTTGTGTAAGGTTTGAAAAGATTGTTTTTGGTCGATTGTTTGCAGTGTTCAGATAGATTGTGTCCTTCTTAGTAACAGCCAGTTTATTTATGTTTGTGGTTATTAAAATACATTTTTGTTTATAAAATAGGCAAATGGACTGAATTGCTGTCTGTTGGTCGTAATATGGGTCTTGCATCTCGTAGACATAATGTGTGTCAAAGATTTACATGAAACTTAATTAATGAGCTATTCCAATTAAATAGGCTGAATGCAGGTAAAGTAGAACACTTTGTGAAAATGTATACATAAAGGTATGTTTCAGGTGATTTAGCTCCTCACACTAAACTATAGTAAATACTAAATCACCTACACTATACAGAAATATTAAATACAAAAAGGATCCGAATACAGGTCACTAACTATTTTGCTACTTTGTAACCCCAACATGGTTTGCCTCAGAATATGTTCCTTGTTTTACACTGCATTCCAAATAACAAAAATGATTTCTAAGGATACTATTTAATATCATCCCATATCCTGATTTTTTTTTAAAATATACATAACGCTAAAGATGAATAAGCTCAATTGTGCCACTTTACCTGTATTCTTACCATTCTTTTCCAGTGAAAGAGGATTACATGCACATCGTGTGTTCACCGATAAATGACTATTGTGTTCTGAAGTCACTACTTGGACAAGTCATTTTTTAGAATATTTTCAGTAAACTAAAGTGAATCCAACACAGATTTACTTTTATATTCTGAGAATACATGTATGTTTATAGCACAAAATGTAAAATCGTGAATTTTTCACCCATTACTGGGGTAAAGTTTTTTTGACAACTTACTTTATAACTGAACAATAACAGACAAATTAAAATAACAGAATCAAAGTCAAAGGGACGCATTTTTTTATTCTATATTTGAGATGTTTTTAATAAAAAATGTCATAACACAATAGATAATGAATCTGCTGAATTATAAATGTCACTGGAAACCTTCTGCGCCAATTCTGAGGAGGGCATGCTGAATGTTTAACTCAATAATAAAAAATAAAAAAAATGATTAAAACATGATTTGTTACCAAACAAATGTCCATTAATCCCAGTTAACAAATATACAATAGACAAGACACATCTTATATGAAAAATAAATAAATATAAAAATAGAAACAAAATTAATACATCAGTCCCAGAACTGTTCAGATGAAAATTTAAGATGAATTTAAAAAACATAGAGAATAACCATTAATAAACATGTTATATGTTTAGAGACTTCTAATTCTTGTGCTATTACATTTTTATTGTGGCCCCAATGTTATGGTATATTTATTTTTAGGTATGGCCAAAAACACTTTGAGACCACAGGATGTTGCTGAATATCTTGTCCATGATTGTAAAGAATGAAAGCAACCAGATATAGATTTAATATCATATGATATCAAACAGCGAGACTAGAGCCAGCAGTGGCACTTCCTCATGTCATGTGTCACTCACTGCATTGTAGCTGAAATTGTCTGTTAGGCGGTAAAATGCAGAAGGACTTCTGTCAGTGTTTGGTTGGTTAGATATGCCTGGCATCAATGCACTATACATCACACTCACAAAAGGTGCAGTGTGCAGGTTTGTTTTCATCAGTATGCAAAATAGAGCTTTTACATGAAGCTTTATCAGCGGGATCATTTATGTCTGTTTCTGTTTGCTAGTGTGCTGATATATGTTTTGTGTCTGTATGTGTGTCCCAGTAAGAGGCTGGTTGTAGTGGTGCCCAATGAGCCATCCTTCCACTCACGCCGGGCCTATACCAGTGAGGACGAGGCTTGGAGGTCTTACCTGGAGAATCCTCTTACTGCGGCCACCAAGGCCATGATGAGCATCAATGGAGACGAAGACAGTGCTGCCGCCCTGGGGCTCCTCTATGAGTACTACAAGGTCAGGGACATCAGACCGTCTTCACATTAATCATGTGTTCATGTCACGTCATCATTTATTCACCTTATTGTGTTTAAATCTTTTCTTTCTTCGGTGGAACACAAAAACAGAAGTTCAGCAGAATGTCCAAGCTGCTCTTTTCTATACAATGAAAGTGGATAGTTACTGGGCCTACAGCATCAAGCTCTGAAAATAACAATTGAAGCACTATATAGCCAAAAAAGATTTATGCATTTTAACTGCAGCTACAAAATTTCCATCCATTTGGATTACAGTTTTAACATAAACATATAAACTATAAAATGTTAGTCACGCATAATTGAGTTGCATAAGAATGAGAATTAAGTAATAGTACTAATAACTAATAATAGTTTGTGTATTTTTCATCAATAATCCAATTTATTACATTACATGTAAACCAGTCTTATTCATCTTAACTAATTTAATTTTGCTAGTAACTATTTTTTAATTGTAATTTGAATGATTGCATTTTGAAAATACGATTGAATAAAATAAAATGAATGCAAAAATGAATATACTTATTCAGTAATAAACGATGCCATGATTTTTTGCAACTTGTGCACTATATTTCAATTCATATGACAGGTTTTTTGTGAGGTTCAGACAGAAAAGTCCACCCTTTCCATCCAGTTCATCCTTATAACGATTTATTCTTGTTTAAGATCCACGTTTTTGATAATAATAGCAGTTTTCAGTGCATTTATGTCCAAGTGCAATTACTCTTTTTTGGTATTTTGGGTAAAATGAATGTAGCAACATTTAGAGATGTCAACATGCCCACTTTTACACTTATACTTTCCATATTTTTTCATCCACCATTTCTTGACGAATGAACAAAAACATAATTATATAATTGCCAGTGCCACCAAGGTACAACTTTATAGCTTACACCTCATTAGCCATAACATACAAGCAGAGTAAGGATATGATGAAGCTATGCTGATCCGATATGGAAGTTACATGGCGAAAGGAAGTTTTCAATTCATCTCTATGTAGTGATACATCTCCATTCAAGCAGTTATGAGTTAAACAGTGCCTATGATACCATCAGCGCTGCTGTATTTTGATGTATTATCTTCTGCAGGTGCCCAGAGAGAAAAGAGTTTTGCCCATCAGTAAAACTGTTGAGATTTCAGAAGAGCCTGAAAAGAGGTCAGTGAAATGATTTAAGCAGTCGTGAATATGGAGTTAAATAAATGGACTTATTTCAGCTTTTCATCTCTTATGCTTTCACACTGCCTCAGAAACACTACAGTGGGAAATAGCAGTCAAATGGAGCCGGAGACAGTGGATAATCACGTCCAGGTCCTGAAATCAGTGCCTGTTAATCTGTCGGTCACCACGGATCACCAGGACACCAAACGGGAGCAGTACAGCGCGTCTGCGGGAGAGAGCGGGAACGCTGCAGTGGTGAAGGCTGAGGTGTACACTCCTGCTTTCATGGCTTCGGGGGTTCACTACAGGACAGAAGGAGAGGAACCGATGCGGGTCATCTGTGAACAGGCCCACTCATTCGACACCTCGGCCGTGTGTCACAGTGGATACGGGAAGGATGACCATCGGAGTAGCCCAGATAGCACCTATGAGGAAGACAGCAATGAAGTGAGAGCAGATTGATATTTGGTGCTTATGAAACATTTGTTATAAAACTTGGATTTAATTAATGGCTGATTGTTTCTTTGATGCAGAAGTATCGGTCATCATCGCTTGGAGCTGATGACTTCATATTTGACCAGTCGGAGATGTTGTAAGTGTTTGTTTGTTGTAACCAAGTGAGTTATATAGAAATAATGTACACTACCAGTCAAACAAGTTATGTTTTTAAAGAAGTCTCTTCTCCTCACCAAGCCTGCATTTGTTTGATCCAGAGCAGCACAATTTTAAATTAGTTTTACTATTTAAAATAACTTTTAAACTAGATAAATGTTGATCTTTGGATCTTTCTATTCATTAAAGAATCCTGAAAGAAACAATGTACTCAACTGTTTTAAATATTGATAATAATAAGAATAATAAATGTTTCTTGAAGAGCAAATCGGCATATAATGATTTCTGAAGGATCATGTGACACTGAAGACTGGAGTAATGATGCTGAAAATTAGTCTTTGATCACAGGAATAAATTATATTTAAAAATATATTCATATAGAATTTTGTTTCCACAATATTACTGCTTTTGCTGTATTTTGGATCAAATAAATGCAGGCTTGATGAGTAGAAGAGAATTCTTAAAAAAAACATATTACTGTTCTAAATCCTTTGACTGGTAGTGTACACTATTAGCCTTGTGTGTTATGATGAATCTGAAAAACACACTGTTCAACAGAGACACCTTCCAGTACACACTCGAGGCCAGCAGGTCACTGCGGCAGAAGCAGGGTGAAGGGCCTATGACCTACCTGAACAAAGGCCAGTTCTATGCTATTACACTGAATGAGACAAGTGCCAATAAACGCCTCCGACATCCCATCAGCAAAGTAAGGGTGAGTGTGTAGGCCTGCTTTCTTCTGTCAAACCGGATAATCAAAGGAGCTTGACATGGTGTAATGTAATGTCATTGAATTTGGAAGCTTTGATTAATAATTGGCATATGTAATTCATTTCTATTAAATAGTTTAAGTGATTGACAGTTCTAAATGAATTTGTTGATAAAACTAAAAATAACAGTTCAAACGTTTGGGGTCAGTATGATTTTTTTTAAAGAAATTAATGATTTTATTCAACAAGCCAAGAACTCGTTGTAATGTAAAAGATTTCTATTTAAAAATAAATGCTGTTTTTTTTATTTCACATTCATCAAATATTCCTGAAAAAAATGTATTGGGAATAAATTACTTAAGAAAATATATTAAAGAAGAATTTATGATAATTTGTCATAATATTTCACAATAATACTGTTTACTGTGTTTTTTGGTCAAATTAATGCATCTTTGGTGAGACTTTGAGTCTTTTATTAAAAAATCTTAGCAATCCCAGACTTTTGAAGAGCAAGGCCTTGTGTCCACCAACGTGTTTTTTTCCCTAAGTTAGCACATTTAAAAATAATGTTTTCAATGTTTGTTTGTTTTTAAATGCCAGCAGCTGAGCGCCGAGTGTCTTTTTCACGCTGAGCACTTGGTAATTGTTTTCTCAGTGCAGACAGTTGAAGAATGGTCAACTTTATATAAACTGTCATCACTGTCACTTTTTAGTCAGCCGTCCAATCACAGTGGAGGAGGGGCGGGACTAATTCCACACCGAGCAACTGTCACACATTACTTCAACTAAACAACAATGGAGGAGACGTTAATATTTATTTTCTCAGAGTATTCATGTCTGTACCAGATGAGATTCCCAGACCACTGTGAATATTGATAAAAAAAATAATGCTTGTAACATTTACATTTAGCAGACGCTTTTATCCAAAGCGACTTACATTGCATTCAAGTTACAGTTTCTACATTTTATCAGCTCTTGCTTTCCCTGGGAATCGAACCCATGATCTTGGCGTTGCTAGCGCCATGCGCTACCAGTTGAGCTACAGGAAAGACATTTAATTTAACATTTAATTCACAATGCGTCTGCTTTGGTCTAATGTATGACCATATCTTCCATTCTTGTTATGGTAATAACAATGCTAATCAGCTCTTGATGGTTTTGAACAGGCATGAAGTAATTGAGTGGATTGTAATAACCTCTGTTAACCTTCTTTCTCTTATTTCCTCCATCAGAGTGTCATCATGGTTGTATTCAGTGAAGATAAGAACCGCGATGAGCAGCTCAAGTATTGGAAGTATTGGCACTCTCGCCAGCACACGGCAAAGCAGAGGGTTCTGGACATCGGTGAGGTTTCTTCTCCATTACTGAGGTCAAAGTTTAGGCTTGATCTTGGACCAGGCATTGCCCATTTACCCCAGTTCATGTGACCCAGGGGTATCTAATCCTGCATAAGAACTATTAGAAAATAACAGGTAGATCTGTTAGAGCAGGGTTGGAAATGAAATCTGCAGAAAGTTAGTCCTGCTTCAACACACTTGTCTGGAAGTTTTTATTAATCCTTAATTAGCTAGTTTGGGTGTGTTTAATAAGGATTGGAGCTAAGCTATGCAGGACAGTGGCACCAGGTGAAGGATTGGACAGCCCTGCATTAAACAGGACAGGTTGCTCTAGCTATTCGTATATCAGCAGCAAGATTATCTTCGAACTGTTGCTCCATCATACCAGTAGTTGACGTGAAACAGTAAATATTTTTTGAATGCAGCGATGCATGAGATTGAGTTTGCATAGCTAAAAGCATTTGTGTTCTTGTACTTGTAGATTAATGTATCCATTTTTTTCCAAAAATCATTAACCAAGCTACCACTCAACACACTTTGGTCTGAATTGCCCTATGTCGAAAGTACTTCTTGTTTTTAAAATGGTTCATTGTGCATCCGCCACTAGTTTGAAGACTGATGATGCCTTACATCCCAGAAGCCCTCAGGGCTCTCAGGAGATTGGTTCCTCTTGGTTTCCCTCTGCTCAGCTAATGAGTACTTGGCTGCTAAATGACTTTACACACAGATTATACACAATTTAACGGAAGAGTTTACTCTGAGATTGTTTTTTCTTCAGATAGATACAGGGGCCAGCTGCATAAACAGAGTCAACATAGAAACTAGCAGTTTACCAAGCGGTAATCAGTCAAACTTTTCAGATTCAAATTAGACCAATCTGTGTTTTTATCCGATCTGACTGTAAAAAGTTATGATCAATAAATAAACTAAGCTAAAATTTATTTGAAATGAATTTATTTCATGCTAAGTATACTACAAACACATTTGCATATTTATGTGCTTAATACAAATACCCTGCAGTTGTACTTTTGGTATACTAAACTGATATACTTAAAGTCTGCTAAATTGTAACAACTAATTTTGTATTTAATGCACTTTAATTGTGCAGAAATAGTGCTGAGGTCCAAATAAATATATACTGAAGTATATTTGATTGTGCTGAAGTGGAACCATTGCAAGTGCACTTTTGGCACAATTTAAACATCTTGCATTTAAAGGCCGATATTATACAAAGATCATACAGTCCTCAACAATAGTGACATTAAAACACATTTTAGGCTTAATATTAAGAAATATATATTGTGCACAAGTAGTTCTCTAAATAATAATAATCATTTTTATATCAGTAAGTCTTGAGCGATATGTCAGTAAATATGTTAATAGATTTTAACTATACTTAGCATGAAATAAACATTTTAATTATATCAATTTTTACTGTAAAATTATATAACAATATGATATCTTCATGTGCAAGTAGTCAGAAATCAATTGACTTTCAATAAATTACAGTTATTGAGCTTTACTGTGTGCTGAGAGTTTGCAAATAGAAATGAAATAGAGTACACAAAAAAGTCGATTTTACTAGATTTTATTTAACACATTAACAAAATAATCTAACACTTCAAACTTGAAAACTGAACTATGATAAATATATTCTTATAAGTCTCTTTGTGACACTGGGTTTCACAGTTTTTACTCAAGGGACTTCTTTGCGCACACACAAATGCATGCATGCACGCACACACACGCACACACACACACACACACACACACACACACACTTACACGCACGCACGCACACGCACACACACACACACACACACACACACACACTGTAGACCAATGTACACGCTTCTGCTGCATACTCAAGGGTATACTCAGCATGTGCATGTGTTTGTTTTTCTAATTATTTTTTTGCACTCCAAACTCTATATACTGTTGTGTTCTGTAATTCTTTGTTCAAATTCTTCCTTTTTGTGCTTCCCAAAAGCTGCCATGCGATTTGCTTTGGGAAATCAGCACATAAGCGTAATGAGCCATAAATTGCTAAAAAGCGCATGTTGTCCTACTGTCCTACTGTCAGGAGCTATTTTGGTTGAAGAGTTATGGTTACATGAAAACAGTTTGGTTTGGTGTGGTAGCAATGACACAGGCAGTTTAATAGGGTTATCCACAGCTGCATGCTTTATTACAATGCTGGTCCCGTTGGAGCAAGTTGGGGTTAAGTAAGGTGCAATCCTGTTAGGAGATCCCAGTTATTCTCCAGCTCCATGAGTCACCCCACCTGGGATTTGAACTTGTGACCTTCAGATCACTAGCCCAGCTTCTGATTCAAGTTAAATGAAAAAAAAAAGAAAAGCAACCCATACAGGCCTAAAATTGTTGGAGTCCACCTGGCGTGGGGTAGCTATGAATCCAAACAATTCATGTCTTATTCTCGGTCTTGTAACACCTTGACAGAACAGTCATCCTGAGCCTGTTTCTTCTTGTCCTCCCCTCATCTCCAGTAATCAGACGCTCTGCTATGCCCTTTGTCAAGATTTGGCCCCGAGACTTTAACAGCATGGGAGCACCCTGAGGGAATATCTGAATCTTGATGGCAGCTATCTTTATCTTAAACACTGCTCTCTTAGATGGGGCAAAAATAGAGGAATGTTTTGTTGATGCACTTCAAGGAGAGCTTTGTGAAGAAAGTGATGGTAGATTGGCGAAGTGGATAGACCTTTGGGCACATGGTATACAGCATTTACATTTACATTTAGTCATTTTGCAGATGATTTTATCCAAAGCGGCTTACAATTGGGGAATACATAAAGCGATTAATCTAGAAGAGGCAAACAGACAGAGGAAGTGCCCATAACACCAAGCATTGTTCAAATAAGTACAAGCTAGCAAGGGAAGGAGAGAAAGAGAAAGATGAAGATTTTGAAAAAGTGATTTTTTTTTTATGATGAAGTCAAGTAGAGTTGAAAGAGATGAGTTTTCAGTTGTTGCTTGAAGATTGACCGGGATCCAGCAGTCTGGATGGGGGGGGGGGGGGGGGGGGGGAGAGATCATTCCACCGGCCAGGAACGGTGAACGAGAATGTTCTGGAGAGTGATTTTGAGCCTCTCTGTGATAGTACCACGAGGCGTCGCTCACTAGCAGATCTCAGACTTCTGGAGGGGATGTAGATTCGTAATAGTGAGTGGAAGTAGGTGGGTGCTGAGCCTGTGGTTGTTCTATATGCAAGCATCAGTGTCTTGAACTGGATGCGAGCTGCAACTGGTAGCCAGTGCAAGGAGACAAAGAGAGGTGTAACATGGGCTCTTTTGGGCTCGTTGAAGACCAGTCGTGCCGCAGCAGTATACTGAAGCCAAGTAGAGGAGACAGTGTCTGAAACCTGACACCTGCACAGTTGGGATTTGAATAGCAGTTGAGGCGGGATTGTTCCTCAGGCTTGGGGCCATGTCATTAGAGCTGGGATTTGAATGGGGCTATTTAACGGGGGGGGGGGGGGGGGGGGGGGGGGGGGGGGGGGGGGGCTCGCTTACAGGCATCGTTGGGCATGCTTGGTAAACCACCCAAAGGAGATCCATTGGGAAGGGTTTCGGCCTTCTTAATCCCCAAGTTACCCCAAAGTAATACAGGTGTTGGGTTTACTTAACATAGACATGTACACCCATGTAATAACAGCTTATTAAATTACAAAGAACTTCGGAACTGAAGAAAGAAAGTCTAATTAACATAGGAAATCACCACTAAAAACTACCACACATACTTAGGCTTAAGGATTTGAACATATTTTGTTTTGAGGGTCACAACAGTCTTTCAAACATTGAAAACGCAATTGACGAGCACACCTTTTCTATTATGAGCATGTGTGTTAGCTGTTGTACGACAATGAATGACACCTTAAATCATCCAGCTAGTTGTGCAAATGGGTGCTATTTGATTTCTAAGTAATTTAATACTTTTAGTAGGGCTGCCCCCTACACTGTAAAAAATTCAAAGTTGAGTCAACTTAAAATATTAAGGTTACCAGCTGCAAAGTATTTTTGAGTTTATTCAACTTAGCTACAGTGATAGCTGTATGCCTTTTTACGGGTTTCCTAGCATGTCACTAGTTATTACTTCTATGAGACTGTTTTGGACTCTGTGTGCGAGAGCGCCCTCCTGCTTCGTGTATGAATGAAACATACATTGCATGGGAGTGTTTAGAGCTCTGTGATGTTCCCATCGCCTCATTCTAGATATGAATAAAACGTCAGGTCATGCATAGACTATCTTGTCTCTTTGCATTTAAATCTAAATTTATACACACTGGCCATTAAAAGCCTCTATGTGAACACACTTGCCCGTAAACGTGTGGGGGACGAATTTATGCTTTATTAAAACCACGTATCCTACGCCCATGTCTTAAATGAACAACTATTAATTGACTAGAAAAAATCTTTATTGAGGGGCAGCCCAGACTTTTAGCCTGGTGGACATCAAAACAGACACTCAGAAAGTACCCATCAAGAATGTCAAGTTAACAGCCGTAGCTAAACTAGCATAGACAGGCTGACTCCAGCCATTGAAACTGTTATGAGATCACCCGTCCTTAACGTAAATCTATAAAGTAAAGGCATTTAGGCAGAATCACAGGCATGCTTAAAGCGTGAGTGGTCATAAATGACCATCAAGCGGCTACTAAAAAAGCAAATGTTTGTTTACATAAACAGATAAGTTATCTAATGTGGAAGGGTGCTGTTTTATGTACACTCAGCTTATCAGTCTTAAAACCGCTTGCATTGGCAGACATTGTTTTAATGTCGCCATTCTCCGACACTCGCCAGAGCTGTTTGTACATTACTCCCAAAATGTAATTATACAGCATAAAAAATGTACGTCTCTAGCGCTGCAAGCATCAGTCTGCAGGTGAATTGCATCCTGGTCAAGACTGGTTTACGTGGTTGTGGTATCTCGTGGTATCTAAAACACAACATATCCTGGTTTGCTTTGTTTTATTTCCAGCAAGTTCCAAAACTGACTTTTCCTGTTCTCTCTCCAGCTGATTACAAAGAGAGCTTCAACACAATTGGGAATATTGAAGAAATCGCGTACAATGCCGTGTCCTTCACCTGGGATGTGAATGAGGAGGCCAAGGTAAGTCATCTAGCACAAAGACTGTGTGCTCACAGGTCTGACGTGGCACTGCAAATGTACTATCAATACGTCCTCCAGTGTGTGCTTTGGGTTTATTTGGGTTTATTTACCTAATAAATGTTTTATCCTGCTTGCATTATTGGTCACCGTGGATGATGAAGTGGCAGGTGTAGTTGTTTAACTCAACCAAAAGTTCAGTTTTCAGTCCGACTGCATCAGTGCATCTATGATTTTTTTCTCTCATTCAGGTGCACTACCACCATTGTGTGTGATACACAAAATGTTATTGAGACACAGGGTGGAGTGTTACGATATCTGATATGTGTATTTTACACACCTGTTGTTGAGCACGCCCCGAGAGCATTGTATAGCCTGATGTTTGATTCACAATACCCTGGTACATCGTCCCCAGTCCCGTCTATTAATTTAAACCTCTATTTTCTCCTGGGTTTTGGGTTTCATCTGTATGCTACCGAGAGTAGGAAATAGCCCAGGTCTGTGTACCAAACGCACACAAACCTGAGTCTAGATCCTCCCAGCCTTACAGGTAGAGTCCTGCCCTCCTATTGTGGCTCTTCTGTTGCGATACAGCTCAGTTCAAACACTCGCCTCTGGAGTATATTCAACTAAAGCACTCTGCGCAAACATTTGCTTTTTATCGGGCCAACTCACTCTGGTAAAACCTATTAACGTGGGCTATGTAATGTCTCAAAGAAGCCGCCCTTGGAAGGATATTTAAGTTTTTTTTGTGTCGAGTCCAAGCTCATGTAAAAGCATGCATTGGGGTGTGAAATGCTCTCGGTTTGATCTGATAAGCATCTCATACTCTGACCTAACATACTCTTGACTTTTATTACAAGTCCCTTCAAAGCTCTTCTCATCAGGCTGGAGTGAGGGAAGCCATAAACTGAGTCTCCATGAGCCATTGATCTGTGAGGAGGAAATTACGTCCTTGTTGTAGTGTTGAAGGGCTCAGTTTATTTTACGAGAAGTCCAGAGCTGTACAAAGTGCCTACAACGTGTGTACACTATCGTTTACAATTTTCAGCAAGATATTTAATGCTTTTGAAAGACTCTTTATGCTGCCTGAGGCTGCATTTATTTAATCAAAAACACAGGAAAAACAGTAATATTGTGAAATATTATTACAATTTCAAAAAAGTGTTTTCTATTTGAATACATTTTAAAATGTGATTTATTCCTGTGACGCAAAGCTGAATTTTCAGCATCATTACCCCAGTTTTCAGTGTCACATGATCCTGCAGAAATCACTGTAATATGCTGATTTACTGCTCAATAAACATTTGTATTATTATATTTTATTATTATGTTGAAAAAAGTTGTGCAACTTCATATTTTTGTGTAAACCATATTTTATTTCAGAATAGAAAATTTTATTTACAGTATTATTTGACTTAGAAATCTGTTATGTTATGTATTTACTGTGACCATTGATCAGTTTAATGCATTCTTGCTAAATAAAAGTATTAGATTAAAAAAATAATGTATTGGACTGACCCAAACATTTAAGCAGCAGTGAATGCCAATTCTAAACCAATCAGAATGAGCCCAGTTAGATTTCTATCAGTGCTAAATGTGTTGGACAAAATAATTAAGTAATGCTTTTCATGATCAGTCATTGCTACTTAGAGGGTTTTCTGGTTGCGTTTTAGAAAATAAAGGTTTTAATTCATATATAGTGCTCCAATTTGGTTTTCTTGCATGCTTGACCTAACGATGGCCTCCTTCTTGTCCTCTGGCATTGGTAATGGTTGATCATATGAAACTGTTAATAGCTAACCACATAAATATTTAGTGAGCAAGACTCTGTTTCCAAACCTTTGAGGAGTCAGAGACTGAAAACTGCTTTGGAATTGAAAATAAAAGATGACATTTAAGATTAAAACTAGAACTTACATTAGTATAAAACTATTTCCTTTTAACGGGAACATTAGTATTCTGTGCAGATGAAACTGCGTAGTTGTTAGTGCTTTCTGTAGCAGTGGTACAGGTATACGTGTCCAGGCAGGCACCTGTTTTGCGTGTGTAGGTGGATGGTGGGTGAAAACAAGGTGCACTTTCAAAGGTCAGGACTGTGTAGGTCAAACCGGAACAAGCTGTTAGAAAATATGAATATGGCAGTTCTTATGCAACAGTCTGTTACATGTGCATCTAGATACCTATATTTTATGTGACCCTGAACCACAAAACCAGTCATAAGCGTCAGTTTTTACATCACCTGAAAGCTGAATAAATAGTGTTCCTGTGGCTCAGTGGTTAGAGCATTGCGTTAGCGGCACAAAAGGATGTGGGTTCAATTCCCAGGGAACACACGTGTAATAAATGTATAACCTGAATGCACTGTAAGTCGCTTTGGGTAAAAGCGTCTGCTAAATGTATAAATGTAAATAAGCTTTCCATTTATGTATGATTTGTTAGGATCTTTGGCCGATATACAACTATTTGAAAATCTGGAATCTGAGGGTGCAAAAAAAATCTAAATATTGAGAAAATTGCCTTTAAAGTTGTCCAAATGAAGTTCTCGGCAATGCATGTTACTAATTAAAAATTAAGTGTTGATATATTTACAGTATGAAATATCTTCATAGAACATGATCTTTACTTAATATCCTAATGATTTTTGGCCTAAAAGAAAAATCAATCATTTTGACCCATACGATGGCTATTGCTATAGCGACATAAGACTGGTTTTGTGCTCCAGGGTCACATATATCATAACAATCTCCCACAGCACCCCAGTGGCAAAGTTTTGCACTGACCGACATAACTATAACATGCTTGTTTTCTTAACACGAATCTTCACGTGGAGCTGTTTTTGTCTTGTTCTCTGATTGGTAGATCTTCATCACGGCAAACTGTCTGAGCACAGATTTCTCCTCTCAGAAGGGGGTGAAGGGTCTTCCTCTGATGATACAGATTGACACCTACAGCTACAACAACCGCAGCAACAAACCCCTGCACAGAGCCTACTGTCAGATCAAGGTCTTCTGTGACAAGGTGAACCTTGACCTTTAACCTTTGAACCTATGCGTATGGCATTGCAACATATGTGGTGCGTCCGAAATCACGTACTGTGTAGGTACTACATTTGAACCTGAATTTACATCACGATCGTTAAAAAAGTATGTTCTATAATATAGTATGAATATACGCCATGTTGTTACTGTCACATGACCCACCTACGTCAGTTGCATCGCTTCACTGTCATTCATAAATCCTCTCCCGTGGCCTCATGGGATAGTAAAGTATCCATCGAATGCACACTTCAGAATCCGGACGGAAGTAGGTCATCCAGGCACTTTGAACATAGTATTTTTGGCATGCTATATAGTGGGAAAATGTGCGATTTCGGATGCAAAGATGGTGTATCTGTGGAAGCAGTCGTGCAGTCAAACCTCTGCAGTCACATTTAGACACTTTTTATCCACCACCTTTTTCAAGACAAGTAAAAGCTTCAAAAAATGACAAGGGGTATTACTGATGTATTTTATGTTGTATAATAAAACCGCTTTCCCCCAGACCTTAAATCCCATTCAAAATTCCATTGACTCCAGGATGATGTAAACGATAGTGCTAAAATGCTTGAATGATCAAATATTTCTGGGTTCACCCCTGCAGCACTTTATATGCATTATCACTATTAAGCAGTGAAGAGCTGTTACCTAGTGGGTCATTATTTAGACATCTTTTATGGCGTGTTCCTGGCCTACAAATTCAGTAAATGTAGCGCCACCTTGTGGCCTTTATTGTTGCTTTTCACAGTCCTCACAGACATGCTAGTGTTTCTAATATCTCGTTTCTCTGTTATCCTGTCTGTGTTTGTGCGGCTCAGGGAGCAGAGAGAAAGATCAGAGATGAGGAGAGGAAACAGAACCGCAAGAAGACAAAAGGTCTGAAGCACTGAAAGTATCTCCAATTCATTAAAATGAATCTCACAGCCATGAATCATGATGTGCTCATTGCTAGTGTCAGGTGGTATCCGGTAGCATTTGACTGGACAGAAACCAGTATGAGTAACTTTTATTATCACCAATAACAGTTATTCTTACACGTACAACTGACATTTTCTCATCAGGAAAGGATGGAGGCGTCGGGGCGGTTTCTGTCCCGAAAAAATGCGACGCCACCTTCTTTAAAATGATGACCGATTTGGATGCCCAGCCGGTTCTCTTCATCCCGGATGTGCACTTTGGGAATCTACAGAGGGCAGGCCAGGTACGAGTCAGTCTGAAAACACACTCAATGACCAGATCACAAGCTCTTTTGTGTTTTGCCATTTAGCAGGCCGGCTGTAATTGCGGTCACATAGCGTTTGCTTCCTCAAATCTCAAAACGGCTGTAGAGGCTCATTAAAGAACTGCCACAAAGACCTTAGAGGTCCATTGTGTGTTTACCGAGACTGAAACTTGTTGGAGAGCGACTGACCTTTCAGAACCCGACAGGAAAGGTCACGCTTGCCTTCCTCGTGTGTGTGTATCTTGTTTATTAGGAGTGACATCTGCTGAACTGCTCATTTGAGGGTCTATTTTCAGCCTTGTTCTGAATGTTATGTTTGATTATGAATGATAACAGGAAATAAATCTGCACATTTTTGTACACAACTCTTTGCAGGTGTTTGCATTTAATACAGAGGAAATTGAACGCGAAGGGTGAGTTTGATCTTTCTCTCAGTATTTATGCTGTAAAACTAAATGAACATCACATCACCTCATAATTAACTACTAGGACTGATGCAATAGTAGATTACAGGGATCTTCAAGAATATGTATTAATAATTGTGACGATTAACACCAATGTCTGATTAAAAAAAGATTCATTGAAGGTAATACCTCCATAACATGAATTGTATATAATTGCTGGTAATTATACTTATAATTAATGATTTAATTGTCTGTTTTAGGTGTATTATTTACTGTTGAAGTCTAATACACACACACTTAAAAAAGTAATTTTATCACATACAAATCTATGTTTTGACAGTATATAAAAATACATTGTATACAAATAATATTCTACACATTGACAAATTATTAGTGGTGGGGGCCGTTATCGGCGTTAACGTGCGGCGTTAACGCGAGACTCTTATCGGGCGATAAAAAAAATATCGCCGTTAATCTATTCTCAAAGTTGGGTTGGGAGCTGGGTCTATACTACGCAAGCTATGATGACTTTCACCCTGATATTTTAGCGCGGATGTATACCTAGCCGAATTGCACTGTAGGGGGCGAGAACGAGTCTTCGAACTAGAGGCTCGCAGTCCGTGATGGACAGATTGTTAACGGCTGGTCTATGTGGTAATACAATCGGGCAGGACATCCAAACGCTCATCTATCATTCATCAACCTCAAATATGGCTTTTCATCTGAAAGATGTATGTAGTAGCAACTTTACATGGCCGCTCAATATGATGTTAACCTAGAGAAATGTGCGCTATTGAAGTGTTTGTGTGGAAGCGCGTTTGCTGCAGGATAGGCTCCGGTGCGCTCACTTGCTCTTAAAATCTCCGTCATTCTTGGTCATACAGATAAAAGTAGCCTAATACATCTTTCGAATCTGTAAAGACTCTACGTTTATTTGTGTGCACTCAGAATAACAACGAAACGTTGCGCTTTTAAGCAAACAGGATGCGCTTTAGGTCTCATGTGAACTTGAGCGAGAAACTCCGTCTTTGAAAAATATATCTATAGAGAGTGAAATGTCTAAAAAATAAAAATAGAAGACGTGTGTGTTAGCATGGATGATTTACATGAAATTTAATCTGTGCAACACTGTGCATAAGATGGCTTTCAGTTCAATATAATAACAAAAAACGACATTTTGGGTTTTTATTCAACTAATAAGGTGGGCACGCTGTGATCTGTACTATATTTTTACTGTAATTGACAGTTATCAAAAAAAAAACAAAAAAAAAAACAACAACACGGGAGTGGGAGGGAATGGGAGTCATTCTTCCGGGAGTGGAACGGGATTTTCCTCCAGTTTTTTCGTGGGATTGGGACGGGAAGAGATTAAAGTTTGTGATGCATTTTGGAAACAGGAGATGAGCCCCTGGTCTAATGCGCCACCTGGCTTGAGAAACCCGTTCTCAAAGACTTACTTTTAGTCATTATTTGGGTAGCACACATATTCTGAATGCCTTCGGCAGAATTCAAATGAGCCATTTTAATCTAGATTAATTCCAAAATTAATCTAGATTAAAAAAATTAATCTATGCCCACCACTACAAATTATCAATAGCACTTAAATATCGAAATATTCACATAACACACTATTGCACTCGAAAAGGAAAAATAGTGTATTTTGACATTTCTATACTCTTAAATATTTTGAGATTGTAGTAAGGGGGTCAATTAATGACAATGTTTTCAGTTAAACATTTTATGCACTTTGGCCGTTCATTTACATGACAATGCTGTTTAGGGGACTTGAAAATTCACATTTTTGTAAACGGGTTTCAAAGTGCACTTTTATAACAAAAAAATTATTTCAAAAAGATATTGTCATCGGTTTTTAGGACGTCCTTGTTGTGTGAACGTACCCTTTAAAGCACACAATTATTGATAATGATTAGATGATGTAACTGCGTTCAGATTTAGCTGGGCTGCTGAGAGGAATCTGATCATGTGATTGGTCAGTTGAGAAAGACATGATGTTATTATGTGTAGTAGGAGTGTGCTGGTGAAGAGGATGTTCCGGCCGTCTGAGGATGACTTCTGTCCACCGCCCCATAAACAGCTCAGAGAGGAGACACAGAAGAGAGGTCAGAGCAGGACGCACTTACACACACACACACACACACACACACGCGCGCACACACACGCACACACACGCACACGCACACACGCACACACACACACACACGCACACATGCACACACGCACACACACACGCACGCACACACACACTCACACGCACTTATTCATGCACACACACACACACACACACACACACACACACACACACATCTACAGCTGAAGAGTGTACTTACTGGAAAATCTAATGGTCTACGAGGAGATTTCATGTCAATCTTTATGATGAGAATTGTGCGAAACATGCGATTTTTCCAAGAAAGTAAACATGAACATAATGTACAAATGAGATTGTATGGATTCATATGAATTCGCCAGAAGGTAAAATAGTTGAGATTATTATGGTATTTTCTGCTCTATTTCACAGAACTGAAAAAATAAGAACAGTTTCAAGACACACACAGGCCATATAAACAAGAAAACGTTTTCCCCCAAAATTATGCAAATTATAAAAATCCATTTTATATATATATATATATATTCCCCGAATATTTTCCCTGAAACTTCTGTTGGGCTTCTATTGTTGGAAAGTAATTTTGTAAAAAAAATTGTAAATTGGATTATGGGTAGTAGCAAAAAAGTTAATTAAATTAAATAAGTAAAAAACTATTTATATTTCAGAAAAGATATTTCACAATATTTGTTAACTATATTTAAAATAAATACAGCTATGGAAAAAAATCGAGACCGCTTGAAAATTCTCAGTTTCTCTGGATTAATGATTTATAGTTATGTATTTGAATAAAAGGGTTTTATTTTGTAGTTTTTTATTTTGTAAACTACCGATGACAATCTTCCTTTAAAAAAAAAAGAATGCCATGTTTATATTAATCTTTAGACAACACAATAACAATGTTCTATCTTCAGAAGAGTTAAGAAATCAATATTTGGTGGAATAACCCTGATTTCAAATCACAACAAAAGAAAACATTCGTTTTTTTGACCAATAGTCATTTTCTGCAACAAAAAAAGAAACAAAAAGAAGAAGCTTGGAAGAAATGTTATCAAACATTTACAGAATAAAACGAATATGAACATTTTACTCAAACCCATACGTAGTAAATCCAGGAAAACTCTTGATTTTTTTCAAGTCTTGAATGTTATGTTTTACAGTGCTCCTGTATGTGAGGAAGGAGTCGGATGAGGTGTTTGACGCTCTGATGCTGCGGACGCCCACTCTCAGAGGACTCATGGATGCAGTGAGTATCTAAAGTACTGACGCACTGTGCTGACTTTAACAGAGGTGGAAAATTACATTGAAAATGTATGATTAAATATCAAATCAAATGGATTTAAAATGATTAGCGCCAAAGTAATGAAATCTAGGTGAATGCTAAACAAATTCAAGATATTTTCAGATTTATTGTAAATAAGCACAATCAAATCATTGCCAGTGTCATATATGACTGATATATGATTTCTTTTATAACGACAGATTTCAGAGAAGTACGGTGTTCCTATTGACAGAATGGCCAAGATTTACAAGAAGAGCAAGAAGGGGTAAGTGGTTTCTCAAGATGTCAGATTCAGATTACTGCTAATGTACTGTTGTGATTTTGTTTATTCTCTCCGTTGCAGGATCCTGGTGAACATGGACGACAATATCATCGAGCACTACTCTAATGAGGACACATTTATCCTAAATATCGAGAACTACGCAGATGCATACAAAATCACATTAACGGAAATATGAACACCTTCACAAGCCTTTCTAACATTCAGTATGCTTAAGCTAAAAGACTTGTTACTTGGACTCCAGCCTGGTCAGATTCAACATCAACTGTCCATACATTGAATTGACATCAGCTCGAGCTGACATACCTCATTTTTATGATTCGTAATGGTCAATAGGAGTTTCAGTGCATCCCAAACACGTCCACATGTGGATGGAAAGACTTTTGCATTTCACATTTCACTTGATTTTGGAGACCGTCAGATTCCTGCCTGAAATTTCAACTGTTCCTTCCAAAGGATTTCACTGGAGTTGAGTGAAATGAAATATAGGATCTCTTCATCACATCAGGCTGTGCATACAGTATGTATATTCAACAAAAGCAAGCGTCCATTGGAATTATAATGCTAAGATACATTTGCTTGCAGAAAAAATATGAATTTGAGACTTTTCTGTGGACTTCAAGACTCCGCAGAGCTCCCGATCTGTGAAAAGTGTCCAATACTGTCAATGTTATTTTTGTGTGTGTGTATTATGTTGCCATTAATATTATTGTTAATGCTAGCTTGGTAGATTCAGCTTTCTTACTGACTTTTTTTTCTGATGCAAAAAGAAAGCTATTTTTATGAGACTGTGCCATTTCAAGTTTTTTGTATGCTTAATAGAGCAAAGGAGGAAATATGTATAAACACTGTAATGTTTAACAGTACCGATTATCAGAAAATTCATCAAACGAGGAAGTCGCAGTAAGTGTAGCTCTGACACATTTCAGTTTCATGCTTTACGTGTTGCACTCGTGTTTTAATGTGAAATGAATTTGGTAAAAGTTCCGTTGGTTTTAAATGAAAAAGATTTCATGACCTTTTGGAGATCTGAACATGTCACATTAACAGCAGAGGTTTTTTCCCTTTTGCATCAACATATGAGTGTCTCTCAGTTTCTGTCATTATTTTTGAAATAACTACGCAGTCTTAAAGCCTGGTTCATTCATTTGATCAGCACTATTTTGAACTGTTAATGTTGTAATGTTTAAAAATCATTGTCTTCCAAAATAAATAATGTAAAAGGGCACTTCATTTGTATGTAAATAAATGCATTTTTATCAATATTTTGATTGGTTTTTCACACTACAATTAAAGGATTGTTTACCCAAAATTAGTTGAAAATGTGTTCATCTGCAGGCCATACAAGATGTAGATGAGTTTCTTTCTCATGGGAACAGATTTGGAGAAATGTAGCACTACATCACTTGCTCTGCAGTGAATGGGTGCCGTCAGAATGAGAGTCCAAACAGCTGATAAAAACATCACAATAATCCACACCACTCCAGTTCATCAGATAACGTCATGTAAAGATCAAAGCTGTGTTTGTAAAGCAAATCCATCAAGATAATTGTAACGGCAAACCATTGCTTCCAGCTAAAATATGAGTCCATAATCCAACTAAGGCTGCCACTAACGCCTATTTTTATTTCGATTAATCTATTGACTAATTTATCGATTAATCGATTAGTCTACAAAAATCAACAAATTTACTTAAGAATATTTTTATCCACATTATTATGAAATCCTTTTTTAAAGTTCAAGTAAAGTGCAACAGAGTGTAAGAAGCAAGTGTCGAAATCACTGAAATCAAAGTTGTGTGAGAATGACAACATATCCATGTGTTTTAGTCTAATAATACAATTATAATCCAAAAACACTTTTACCAGAAAGATTATTTAACAGAATTTATTTAGGTGAAAAATGTCAATGTGCAGTATTTCTGAACAAAAGAAAGGGAAAAACACTTTTTTAATATATATATAAAATAAATTAATTGGAGATGCTTTTGATTATAAACATTTTATGAAACCATTAAAATGGAATCCAGAAAATAATGGAAAACAGAATTTTGTAAAGATAAAACTGTAAAACTCAATTAATTACACAGGCTTTTTGATTTAATAAAATTTTATTTAACCATTAAAACAGAGTATAGAAAAATTTAAATGGAAAAAAATAAATAAAAATAAATAAATATATATATATTTTTAAAATAAATAAAAGCTTAAATAAAGCTGATTTTGAATAATGCCCTATAATTATAATAAAAAACACTGTGGTAATAAAATAGATGTAAGTGAACAACAGCTTTTAAAATGACTTAAAATACATGTATAATAGCAATGATGCAATAATAATTAGTTCAAATAAAGTATCAACAAGCAAGAAATCATATGGTTTTATTGAGCAAAACTGTTAAAATACATAACGCATAATAAACAATAGAGCTAATGCCTGATAATTATTTCTACACATTACTGCGAGATCTAATCCTTGTTTAATATTGACCAAGCACCATTTAATTCAAATGTTCACTTAATCTTTAATATTTGTCAATTTTTTTAGGACAGAAATGTTATAGCCGCTGTAATTAGATGAATATGTGGACATCAAAAGGTTTAAACTCAGAGTGAGTGTTTGAGCTTTTAATTTGAAATCTCGATGTATCCTGTGTTTGTGTAGGTTTATAAATGATTTACCTTACACATCTGATGAAATGGCGCACGTTGCGTTCCCAGATGAATGTTATAATAAACACAAACTTACAACAACATACACAGATGGAGTTTGAGATGCTCCACATGTAAAGGATAACGGCTCAAGACCTATATGAACCTGCAATCTCAAAAAGTGCTCGCTGAATTCACGATTCAATTACTGTTCTTAATCGTGAAACAGTGTAATTACAATCACAATTATTATCTGAAATTAATTGCCCCATGAATGTTGTTTCTTATGCTCAAATAGCATTTATTAGGTGTATTTATCAGGCTAGACCAGAGTCATTACGTGCTTATACAGCACATGTGCGTTGGCTGGTCTAGTCAGGTTTCTGGGAAATTTGGGAATAGAATATAAATTGGGACTATTTCTCCATATTGTGCACTGCAGTTTCTCCCATTCACAGGTATCGGAGAGAACCATCTTTGCATTTCTGTAGTCTTTGTTTTAAATAAAACACTTACTGTACTAAAAAATATGAAATGGTTTTATTTACTTGTCTGCCATGTGATCATTAATAAACACCAAAGAAACTGTGATCATGCAAATGTGATAATTAAAGGGGTCCTATTGTGCTTTTTCACGTTTTGAATTTTAGTCAGTGTGTAGTGAGTATGTTTGGGATTAAAACGATCTACAAAGTTACAAATCTCAAAGTCCTCTCCAAAGGGAGATGTTTCGTTTTTAAACAAAATCCCTTTTCAAGGACTACAACGTTTGGACTACAAAGTTGTTTTCCTGTCTTTGTGACATCACAAATTGTAAATCCCGCCTACTGAAATTCGACTGGTTGGCAGGTGAGAAGAACGCTTGGTTGAGCGCCACACGTTTCACAATCGAACCCCAGTGTGAGTGTTTTTATATCACTGTATTTCTGATGGAAACCAACTGTTTTCAGAAAATGTTGGATGACATTTTCATTTCATCTTGCATATAATATCTGATAAAGCAGCGTTTGTGAGTGGAGCTCTGTTTTGTGTACAGCGTTACCGGGGAAACCTCGAGCTCTCCCGCTGGCATAATTAATCTTCATATATAGACAGCCACAAATAGTGTCTGTGGGACTATGGTAGAAATAAATTAAACGGTATAACAGTTTCAGTGTAATTCATGTTATAATGTTAGAATTAAAGAACAATAAACATAATACATGTATGCATTTAGCAGATGCTTTTAAAGAGAATTGAAGGAGAATCAAGACATTATGAATAATTATTGCTATTGGGTGAGTAACATGTAATCATGTAATCCATAAAAAGTAACTGTAGTCTGATGTAACTTACTCAAATTACAAGTACATAATGTATGGAATCTGATTAGGTTATCCAGATTACATGTAATCAATTACTATCCCGCTCTGCCTACACGCATCTAAATAATTAAAGCGCATATACTGTATTAGAACCAGTGTCGGGGAGTAAGTTACATGTAACGGAATTACGGAATTTAATTACAAAATAAAAGTAACTGTAATCAGTTGCAATTACTGAGAAAAATGTGTAATTAAATTACAGTTACTTATGAAAATGTTAAGGACTAATGGGGTTACATCTGATTTTTTCTCACACACTCCCACATACATATTTAATGGATTTCTTTAATAAATTGCCATTTTATGAGGCTCTAAAATATGAAACACCAATGTTTCAGGAGTTTATAACATGCTTATTTGATAACTCTTTTTTTACTATATGGGATTAACTGTTTTTTAAGGCATTGTTAGATTCCAGTGTTCAAAAACAGTATCATAGATATTAAACTATTTCTTGTTATGATTTTAATATGCATTTAACCTCAGAATGATCTCAAAGTAAGTCTGATTCTGTGGTGGCTGTGCTTCAAAGGGGATATCGGATGCCCACTTTTCACAAGTTGGTTTGATTCAGGGTCTTTTTGAAATGGTCTCAGTGGTCGTATAAAACAACACCTTTTTTACCTTTTACGGCTCCATTCACAGTGATTCGTTTCGGTGCATACCTCTTTACATGCTAATGAGCTCTGCTCTTTAGTGGAAGAGCAAAGGTGATTAGCAAATAATCATTAAAAAAATATATATATTGTAAAGTGTGAGACTTATTACTTCTGGAAGTGCATCTGGATCACGAACAATGGGTACTGATCCATCCTTGAGTTTGAACTTTTTAACAAAACCTGCCTTGAATTGTTCCTCATTCAGAAAGGAAAGGGGTAAAATGATTCGCGCAGACATAAACTAATTTAGGTGTATTCGTTGTCGCATTACCAAAGGCTAAATCAAAGGCTAATCCACGGCGACCTCAGTGGCTCTGATATTTGGAGAAAATTAGGACTCTTATATTCTCCTACATCTAACAACAAAACACCTGCACCTCAAGCGCGGAGAAAATAACAGACTTCCTACAACTGGTTGAGGGCGGAAATATGCTAATACGGGACAGTACATCAGTGGTTATGGGAGCAATATGACATCATAATGTCTTGATAACTGTTTAGGTTTTTGGGGGATTAAATGGATTTTTATCATTGAGTGATAAAGGGTAGTTGTGTCTACGGACACAAGATACACAAGATATTTTGCCTCCAATCAGATGAGCTTTATTTGTCACATACACAATTATACAGAGTATAATGAGGAGTGAAATGTGTTCTCTGCATTTAACCCATCCAAGTGGAGCAGTGGGCAGCTGACATTGCAGTGCCCGGGGAGCAGTTGGGGGTTGGGTGCCTTGCTCAAGGGTCTCACCTCAGTCATGGACACTTTCTGCCAGAGCCAGGATTTGAACCCACAACCCACAACATGAGGTTATCTCAGGTTTCTAGTCCAACGCTCTATCCACTAGGCCACGACTGCCCCAATCTTGGTTCAAGTGATGAAGGACTTTGAAAGTCTGACAGTATTCAGTGTTGAGCACTACTGTAAGGTTAACCCTACCTGCTTTACATATTTCAAAATGATTACCAGTTGAAAACACTGACATTTCAAAAAGTAATCAAATGTAACGAGTTACATTACTTTAATAAAGTAATTGAAAAGTTACACTACTTATTACATTTTAATCTGTAACCTATTACATTTCCAAAGTAACCATCCCAACACTGATTAGAACTGCATCGCATATATTTTAATTAAATCATAGTGCTTTTGAATTCACAATTGAGCTTAATTATGATTTTTAAATGGGTTTAATATTATGCAGCCATGGAAAACTATATCTACTAATGTGTTTTATGGATACTCGTCTGTGAATGCGCCTCTTCCGATATTTTGCCGGTTAGTCGATGCCAACAAAATGAAGTCGATGATTTTTAAAAATTGACTAGTCGACTAAAATCGTCGAATCGCGACAGCCCTAAATCCAACACTTCCTCCAGTGAAGAAGTCCAGCCGCTGTAGTTCTCTCACATCAAAACCCACACACATATTGGCTTAGAAATATTTTGGACTGTTATGGCTTGTAAATGATGTTTGATCTGTGCAGATTCATTCTCCCGATTCAGACGAGACACTATTTTAAGCAATAGTATGGATAGCATACTAATTCTTTATTTAGTTTCCTTCCTACAAGGATTTACTTCCTAAAAACATGCAACTTTTTACTTCACAAAACAGTAATTGATGGTCTGGATTGCTGTTCTGATGTTTTTATCAGCTGTTTAGACTCTCATTCTGACGGCACCCATTCACTGCAGAGCATCCATTTCTCCAAATCTTTTCAGATGAAGAAATAAACCCATCTACATCTCGGATGAGGACTTTTTCAGCAAATTTTCATTTTTGGGTGAACTATTACTTTAGTTACGATGGACCCTGATTTAATAACTTATTCATGAAATTCACTTTTAATATTCACGTAAGACCATCAGACAGCAAAACATTTTTCTCTCTTAAGATTTTTATTTATGATATAACCAAAACAGATGCTTGCGTTCATAGTATCTACACTCACACAATGTACAGGTTGCCATATAAAACCTACAACATGATGATGACAAACATTCAGTTTGACAGATAACAGTTGTACCGCAAACACTGATAGAACACTGTTTGTTTCGTCATATATATTAATCTGTGTTTGGCACTTGACCACATGTTGCTGTCTTCTGTGGTTCAGAAATGAAATGCCAGATGCTAAATTGTTTTATGAAGGAGGATCTACAAACATAAATGATCCGTTTTGAATTCAAGCTCCTTCATGAGCTGAACTTATCAGCATGTGGCTGAGGAAAGTTTGATCACTACGACCTTGACTTCACAGAAAATTAAACCGCAGAGAGTTTCCGATGGCTATCCATCTTACACGTGGCCTCAGATATGATGTGGTTTGCATGTGAGCGAGTGTTTGTGTTTATATATGGGCTATAGATAAAAAGCATATGCCATTCCATTTACACAGTCCCTTGCATTTAAAACCCTGAGGTTGTGTGGAAATATTCTTACACATTAATATTTTACACTTTAATTGTCATGTCACTGACTCACTGCTGACCGAAACATATACAGTATGCATAGACAAACACTGAATAAACACACGAGTACTCAAAAAGCATCACAAACACACATATTCATCCTGAAATGTACAGAATGTCCCAGTAGATGCAGAGAATACATTCAGTTTGAGGTGCAGCGTGCAAACTGATTTGAGCCGGATTTAAAAATAAAGACCTTAACCGAATACTAAGGCCAAGATTCAGTAAAAAATGAACAGTACCTAATCTAGTGGCTCGTGGTAAGCGGTATTAGTTCACAGCTGATGGTGTGGGCAGGAGATTGGACAGGGCAGAACGTGTCTGGAAAGCTGAGGGGAATTTGGCTGGTGTCTGGCAGTAAAAGCTGCAGGGGTTTATGGTCCGTCGTGCATGTGCACAGTAACTACATACATATGCTTTTACTGTACAAATGATTATTTGAAACAAAAGAAAACATCATATTTTGATAATAACAGCTTTCATGAATAATTTTCTTTTCACTTAGCCACCAAGTTAAACCATAAATTATATCTACATTTTTTTGTCTAATACTTTTTCATGTTTCTTCTCGTTTGAAGCAGCAAGATCAATATTTTTGTTGTCCCTATGAAAATATTTTATTGTTTAATGATATTATTTTCTTACTAGTTGGTTACTGTCAGTCCTATGCAGTAAGTATTAATGTTTAAAAAAGTTGTATTATTATTATTTATATTTATTTTTATGCTCATTAAAGGAGCACCATCAGGATAAACCTTGACCCCAACCGCCCTGTTAAGAATCTATCACAGGCTCTGACATCATAATGCAATAAATGTTGAAAAAAAAATGTAAGTACAAAACTGATATGTTGCCCAAGTGACTCTCTTTTACATAGATGTTTGTGCTGAATTGAAAACTGAAATACTAGGAACAGGTGGAATGACATTTGTCATTGATTTAATTCTTTAAAATAATTATTAAATTAACTATATTTTACTGTTTAGAAAGTTTTACGAAGTGTCACATCATCTGGTGCATTTTGCACACGTTGAAAATGTTGTTTCGACTCCCTCTGTTATTATTTAAAGCTAAGTTTATTTCAGGACCAAATGCTTACAACAGGATGTGATGTCACTTGCATCAGTGCCTGTTGTGTTCAATTGCAAAAAGAAATGAGGAATTCAAAATACAGAGAGACACATGAGCACAAGCTTCTTGCGTTTGATCTCTGAATATCTGGTTCTCATCTGCGTCTGTGGGGATATAATGTTCTCATGCGTGGTGTTCAGCGGGAAACCCACAGACACTGAGATGGGGGTGTGGTTTTGGAGTCCATGCTCTGCTGATATTCGAAGGAGAGCAAACACTGAAAGACTTGCGTGAAGATAGGTTATGACTGTGGATTCACTGTCCCGCACTGCTGGGGTCGCACTGCAACAGTCGCACGATGGATGGGTCGCTCTTTGCGCCCTCTACAAACTCTTCAAGCGACAGCTTACCTGAGAGACAACACAGGGTCAAAGGTAAAAAATAAGCCATTTGAAAGCACTTGCATATGTAAAGCAGTTTATTTTGGGAAAATGCAAAACGCATATTTATCAATGCCTAAAGTTTAGGAGGCCTCTCAAGCTTAAATGTCAATATGATTATCTTTGTAGAAGTACACTTTAACATACTTTTAAAAAGAGCATGCATTATTTAGTAACATATAATAGCATAAATTAAATGAAAAATATTATAGTTTAAATTTACATTAAATGCAATTAGTTGCTTTCTGACCCACATAAGTACACATTTACATCATTTCATAATTAATTTTATTGTCTTTGAAATATGGTATTGTCATATGGCCCGATTCACACATATTTTACGAGGTGGCTAATTCGTATGAATTCGTTTGACTTCACTCGTACAAATTATACGATTTTTGCAAAATCGTACATATTTTACAAGTTGCACAATTCGTATGAATTTATACGAATTACCTTTTATTTTAGTAATATTAAATTATCTGCAAGAACAGTTAAACAAAAATACTTTGTGCACATTCAATACAATTAAGCACACTTCTTTTTCATAAGAGTATAGGAAGCTCACCATCACGATTTGTGTCCATCTGCCGGAAGATCTTATCCGTGCGTTTCTCAGGTGTGGACTCGTCCTCTGGCATCTTCATCACTGAAGAAACCATCTTATAGATGGCCTGAGGAAGACAGCATCAAAGATCAAGTCAAAATCAGCTTTAGAACAGGTATTACCTCACAAAAAACGATGTTGTTCAACAAGTGCAAAATCCTACTCATTTAGAACAAGACAGCATCTCTGTTCTACAACCTAATGAGCTTCCTTGTTGTTTACAGCTGCCTAGAACGGCATCAAATTACTAAGTGTCCTCACTGTTGCTGTGAGCTCGCAAACAAGAGATTCGACTCTTGGTTTATTTCATTTGGCTTTAGTATGTCGCTAAGCTAACAACACGGTACTCTAGCATAACTACATTTATAATTGCCGTTTTCTTCCATGATGGTATATTCTGTAAATACTGAACTCATTGCAGTGCATTCTGGGATTGTCTCATTGGGGGAGTAATACATGCAGTGCTGCTTTAGAATCTTCTAGCAGTTGGTTTTAGAATTCTGGTTTAGAATGTGGTATCTTTTGGTTTGGGAGTGCAGCTAAGATGCTGCTAAGGTCTAAGATGCCGTTAGAGCACTCTGGGTATGATTTAGAATTGGAGATGTCACGTTATACCTTTTTCAAAGTAACCATAGCAACCTCTTTTCCCAGAGAATTGAATGAACTGAAAAGAAAATTACAGCCATTTGCTTGCACTCAGCTGTCAGATTTAGGGAGTGCACTTGGGAAATTGACGCATTACACAAATTGCTCCAACAGCATGAAATTTACCTAAATACAAGCAAAAGGTAATTGCCTGCTGCACTCAACTCTCCCTAATTGAGCAAAACATCACGCGCAACTGAAAACTGATCATTTTCTGGTCTAAAAAGCACGATAGGCACAAGCCTAAAACCTGGAGGCAGTTTGATAGTATTAATTTGCCATATTATTCACTGAAATATATTAATATACACTATAAGGTTGGAAATATCTTCTCTGTAAGTATAACGTCAAAGGAAATGTGTTATTGTACAAAATAGTTGATTGATAGTGATATCATTTCAGGTGTTTCATGGAAACTTCTCATACAGGTACTATTTCAACAAGCTTGTGATGCAACATTGAAAGTTAGTTTATTTGAACCACTTATATTCAACATCTAAACATGATCTAACCAGTTTTTGCTTTCAGTGTTACATTTGTAAACCAATCAGTGAGCTAGATTTTGAACCAATCAGTGAGCTAGATTTTGAACCAATCAGATTTGTGTGTGGGCAAAACAACAATTAAATTAGCCTTTGGATGGTTTGGACATAAACACAGATTAACACCAAACATGCAGATTCAATTTCTTTATGCCGTCAGCACAGCAAATGATTTTCGTATTGAGTATTTATTTAGTTTTCCAGTACATATATCTAAAAACCTGAGTATCAAAATGACACAAAATAGTCTAGTTTTCTGAAAAAGGCAGGTTATTTCAATAAAGCTTAAAACCAATGAGACAAACTAAATATAATCTTGTCTTTCCTTCAAATTAAGTTTATTTTGTTACTCCTTTGACAGATATTTATTTTCTGATTGTTTGTTTCAAGCATAAACTAACAGAAAAAGAGAAAATAAATCTTAATATTGTACGTGTTGCTTCTCTCAAGTACATGTATCTTGTTATAGCTGGCCACTGAGGTACGGACCTCAATAATTTTTCAATGTTTAGAAACAAAATTTGTTCTCTGAATGACTAGTTTGCTTTTTAAAACTCCTCATATTAAGTTTGGACAGTTTGCAAGAATTTTTAACAGTCGTGGTGTGAAAATAATCGCTGCGAGATGCGGAGTGAAGGCAAGCCAGATCCAGCTATTATAAGCATTTATGGACTTGTCTTTTCAAATTAAGTTGGCTCTTTAGAAACTTAATAAAGGGAGTAGTTGCAGTTTCGAGTTAGCGATATCTTTATCTTATTTACAAAAGATTTTAACATTTTTGTTTTTCTTCAAAATTTGTTTTCATAACTATTTGTGACCCTGGACCACAAAACCAGTCTTGAGTGTTAATATTTTTTTAATTGAGATTTATACATTTATACAATAAATAAGCTTTTCACTGATGTGTGGGTTGTTATGATAGGATGATATTTGGCCGATATACAACTGTTTGAAAATCTGGAATCTGAGGGTGCAAAAAAAAATCAAAATATTGAGAAAATTGTCTTTAAAATTGTCCAAATGACATTCTTAGCAATGCATATTACTAATTAAAATGAAGTTTTGATATATTTATGGTAAGAAATTTACTAAATATCTTCATGGAACATGATCTTTACGTGATATCCTAATGATTTTTGGCATAAAGGAAAAATGCATATTTTGACCCATACAATGTATGTTTGGTAATTGCAACAAATATACCCCAGCGACTTAAGACAGGTTTTGTGCTCCAGGGTCACAAATCTGGCATCGCCTACACTGACAATAATCAAAAAAGACAAAAACATCATGATATTATCTGCCAGAAATGTTATCAATGCTATCAAAAATGGTAGTACAGTATCATTTAACAGTAGTACAGAGATCTGTAGAACAAGTAGGTTACAGAATGAAATTAAATATAAAAAAATGAACCATGAAGAAGTCTATGCTACTGTATTTCATTCAGTATCCACCATTTTTAATTATGGGAGTCACTTCCGGTTTGGAGAAGTTCCACTCAAAACAACTGCAGCATATCCTTTCAAATGAAACCATCCTTATCCTTAATTTTGACTGAACATTTTCATTCAATTTCTATAGTCAGAAGTTAGGAGAATAACGTTACATTTGGTATATTAATGTGACGTTGATATAACAACAATATCTGTAGAATAGATCTTTTCTGTTTGCTTCGTACAGAAGAGGATTAGGGCCAAGCAATAATAAAAAAAATAAAACCATTTTAAACTTAATGTCATTATAATGCGAGATTTAACTCAGTACATTTGAGAAAAAAATGGCAAAATTAAATGTCGAGAATAAACTCATTAAGTTTATTGTGTTTCAAGAAAAAGGTCGAAACTAAATGTTGAGAATGTTTATGACTTTTTTCTCGAAATTTAAGGAGTTTAATCTCGCATTATAATAACTTTAATCTCAAGATGGTTTTATTTTTTTAATTATGGCCCTAATCCAAGAATCTTTCATCCTTTCATCCCCAAATCGTTATGTCTCTTTCCAGGTTTGTTTTCACACAGATGCTGTGAAATGTAATTGTTACGATATATAGACATATATTACTATGATATTTAACAAATCCTTAATATTGCTGCGGATAGAAGGAGGATCTTTGGGAGTTAATCGTGGTATGTTGAAAGTAATTTGTTAATGCTTTAACACTTTTAAATATCCTTTAATGAAAATGCTTATAATTGGATTCATAGAGCGAACTATTTGCTGATTGTTTACTGTTTGAACGGAAGTTACTCCCATAATTTGGGACATGGGGCATAGGAAAAAGGTGGAAAACAGTCACACTCACACACCTGTACAATCTCCAGCATTTCTGCCTTGCTTATGTATCCGTTGCCGTCCAGGTCGTACATACTGAAGGCCCACTTCAGCTTCTGATCCAAACGGCCGCGTGACGTGACGCTCAGGGCGATGATGAACTCTCTGAAATCTATTGTTTCATCTCCATTGGCGTCGAAGGTTCGGAAGACGTGCTCTGCAAACTTTGACGCGTCTCCATAGGGGAAGAAGTTGCCGTAGATCTTCTTGAATTCCTCCATGTTGAGCGCGCCGCTGGGACAGTCCCGCAGGAAGCCCTTGTACCACTCCTGGATCTCATTCTCAGTGAAGTCTGTGTTTTCCAGCAGGTCCTGTATCACCTCGGGACGGAGCTTGCTGTTCTGCTTTCCCATGCTGATGGTGTGGTTTCAACTAGAGGCGAAGGAGAAGAAGAGAAGAACTGTTAGTTAAAGATCTCACAGTAAGTAAATATACTACTCTTATTTTGACTCACCCTTAGTAAATATAGCTTTAACTTGATCATATATAATGCAAGATTAAAAACAGAATTCATAGCAAAGAAACAATCTACACACTCTTAAAAATGTATCAGTTCATTTGAGTTTCTCAAACGAAGCTTTTGGTGAACAGAAGAGCCATTGTTTTCTTAGTGTCTACAAAGAAGTCAATATTTTAATATTCTTAATCATTTTTTTTGAAGCTAAGTCCATGTCTAGAAATCAAACTTTTAAAATTAGGCTACCTTATATATCCAAGATTGTGGGAACCCTGTTTCTTCAGGAAAAAAGGGTGAGGTGGTGAAATAAAATAAGAACTATATAGATTTTGAGTAGCTCATTTTAGTACTTATTTTGTCGTAAGTCCTCTTAAAGCTCCCGTGTAAGTTTGCTTAGGCCCTCTAGTGGGCCCTGGTTTAGAAACACTGACACACAGGAAAGAAAAGGTCAAAAGAGGACTCTGTAACACTCTACCTAAAGCCTTTATGCATAATGCATTATAAAAGTAGTTTTAATGCATTAAATGCACCTTGAAATGCATCTTATATTGCATTGTACAATCTCATGAACAACTGTAACCATAATTAATACATTATTAAATTCTTTGTTACAGTATGCATTTTTAAATATGATTATAATTATTTACTCGAAGATATAATGTATTACAATGCACATTATGAATAATTATAATACATTACAGCCTTAAATAACCCTTTATAATGCATTATACATAAAGACATTTTCAGTTGTAAATAAAACAAAGATTATTGGCACATATTTCTACTTCAAAATGTCATAGTGTGTAATTTCTATGTAATAATGTTTTTCATTTACTTGTAGTTTCTGAGTGAAAATAGTTTCGAAAGTAAATCATACATCCCATATAATCCTACAATATTTTCTGAGCGTGCTGTCACTTTATATCAACAATTTTCTCATTTGAGTCTATTCCTTTTGGATTCTTTTGGAGACAATGACAACATTCTCGTTTAAATCTCGAGAGCGCTTCAGTAAACGTACACAATGACTAAACCCTGACGGGACGAGTCCCTCGCTGTGAACGTACCATTATGAATGCAAAGCACACATATCAAAAACCTATCTACCTTTTCCCATCTGTCAACTGAACTTTCCATTGGTAGACCGCAGTGATGCTCTCACCTGCTGCAGTGCATGCGCGCACGTGTGTGTGTGTGTGTGTGTGTGTGTGTGTGTGTGTGTGTGTGTGCAGCTGCACCCAAACCATTTCCTGATGCAAATCTCTCATAAAACCCCACGTGCCTGCAGCCCTACACACATATGATCTCGAGAGCATAAATTAAGCTGGTTAATTTTAATACAGCAAGAAGAAGCTTCAAAAAATCCTGATGATATAAAAAAAAAGAAAGCAAAAAATGTCAATAAAGATGGATTTTTGAAGTTGTATTCAGAACAATGTCTATATTAACATATAAAAAATTGCATCAAACATTCATAATAAAATAGATTTTATATGCATTGTATTTACGTGAGACACACATGTTATATATAATGTCTCTTTATTCTCATCCATATCCACTGAGAATGATGGGGGGGAGATTAAGAGATGGAGAAAATGAAGCTCCTCTTGTAAACAGGAAGCAGTCCATCAGTTGGCCTGCTCCTCACGTAGCCCATGTGTCCATCCAGCTCCACGCTATTTATAGAGAGTGCTTGTTTATGTCTTATTTAACAACATGATGTGAAATGAGTCAAATAATAAAATAAGAAAGAAAAGAGATACATAGGCCTACATAAAAAATCTTTCAGCTCACGTTTCCGTTATCCGTGCCACATCTGTGTCTCTTTCAGTGTCAGGATGTGCTTGTAGGAAACTGTCAGTCATAAATAGTGAAACAGCTTTGATGCTGAAATTAATTAGGGAAATAAATGTCAGCCAACTAGTTGTGAAGATATTAATCATAGCAGACAGAAAGTGTTCTTTCCACTTTTGGAAATATACTGTATGTAAGAATATATTTGACCCTGGGCCAGGGATGGGCAAATACTATTTTGTATTTAAATACATTTAATCTTTGTATTTTGTATTTTCAAAATACATAAAATGCTTTTTGCCAGCAGGTAAAAAAAGAGCACTAGCAAGGGGAACATAGCATTAGCACTAGTCATTTGTGTTGGTCAGATTTTGGTTTTATCAACTAGTTAGTCAAATGTGTTCATTAAAGTTGAATGATTACTGCTTGCTATAGCGATATGACAATATATATATATCAGCGATTATATAAAGTATATCATTCCTTTATCATCGTGGTATGAAATTTAAGAGTTTATTTGCAAAAACAGATAACTCTGTTTTTGTAATTGTTCAAAAATCATGTTTTTTACTACTATGTTGTCATGTTTTTATTGTGTTAATTAGTTAGCTGTATTTTTTTGTGTTATTTTTTTAACCCAATCAAAATAACCCAACTTCAGTTTGATTGAGATTATTTGGAATGCATAATGACGTGATGTTTGAAAATGGTTAAAAACAGATTGATGTGTTTTAGCAAATTAACTCTTTAAATATATCTGTGGTGCTTTTAGTGGGCAGGAGCTATTGACACGTCAGAGTGATAAAGAAACATGGATAAATGAGTAATAAGCAGCTTTCTGTGTGTGTGTACCGCAAGACCAAGATAACTATAATGCTATAAAGATATCAATAAAAATAATTGTTCTAAGGGTATACTCATACTGGGCACAGTTGCCTTGTACTAAAGCCCAAGCACAGTTGTCCTTTCACTAACAGACAGATATCACAGGATTATTACAGAGGTAGCTGAGGATAATGGTGGAATTTGCAGCTTTACTCACAAACTACAATACATTCATCAATAAGATGAGAAACAGAGCCATTGTAAATCTAAAATCACTCGAATTAAATCCATTTAAAAGTGTGATATCCAAGTAGATATAATGATTTTTGCTGTCATAATGATAACAATAGCGCATACACAAATAGTACATTAACTGTTTCATGCTCACTACATGTGTCCCGCACCCGAGCCACCTCTTCAAGCGGGCCAGGGCATGGTTAAACGAACCACACTGGACACGGTACAGAGCAGTAACACATGTGAAATGAACTGGACTTTGGGGGTCAATCGTGCTACAATCCCCTTAGTGTGAGTACATCCTAAATCTAAGTGAATAGAAGATAGCACATAAATATAACCATAACAGCACAAACAATGATGAATGATAAAAACATGGACAGCCAATCGGAATCATTTCTGCATTAAAAAGCTTGAGCATTTAGTGACAGATGACACAACTGCATCATATACTTAGAATACACTAATATAGTTATCTTTATAATTACCGTTCTTGGTGTAAACAGGCCTTAATAGTGTTACTTCACTGGATGGCCAATGTATTTTGTGTATTTTCAAAATACTAAATACTGTATTTGTATTTAAATACATTTTCCTCACAGTATTTTGTATTTTTATTTAAATATATTTTTCCACACAGTATTTGTTATTTGTATTTGTGCCCATCTTTGCCTTGGACCACAAAATGTGTCTTAAGTGTGCATTTTTGGAAATTGGTTTGTATGGATAGGACAGTATTTGGCTGAGATACAACTATTTGAAAATCTGGAATCTGAGGTTGCAAAAAAACTAAAGAAAAGAATAAAAATCTAAATATTGAGAAAATCTCCTTTAAAGTTGTCCAAATGAAGTTCTTAGCAATACATATTACTAATAAAAAATGAAGTTTTGATATATTTACGGTAGGAAATTTACAAAATATCTTCATGGAACTTGATCTTTACTTAATATCCTGGTGACTTTTGGCATACAAGAAAATTTGATAATTTTGACCCACACAATGTATTTTTGCCAATTGCTACAAATATACCCCAGCGACTTAAGACTGGTTTTGTGCTCCAGGGTCACATATGTAAATAATATAACTAAAAACAAAGCCATTAACTTCATTGTGATTGGCCTCTTACATGATTAAACACTGCTGTTTCAACGTTTGGTGTTCAGGCAGTTTTCTCCCATGCATTCAAGCTTTTATTCAGTAAATAAGTATTATATAAAGACATTAATAATTTTACAACTTACAAGACCATTCTATTTCATGATGAACCATATTCTTTATCATGGTTTCCACTAAAATATGCTGAAAGCATATTTTAAAATATGATCAGCTTTGATCACAGGAATAAATTACATTTTAAAATATATTAAAATAGAAAACAGTTCTTTTTAAATCATGTAAGTTATAATAATATTGCACAATATTACTGTTTTCACTGCATTTTTTATTAAATAAATAAATACATCCTTCCTGAGCATAATATTCTATTTTCAAAAATAATAAAATAAAAACTATATAAAGAAATAAAAAAATAAGAAATGAGGGTACAGTAGTGTATAATATATATATAAGTAAAATGTTATGTAATAAAATGTATGGCCATGCATGGGAGCCTAAAATAAAATTGTATTGCTCAGATGTTGCTTTGTCAATGCTTGTTATTTTCTAATTGTTTTTATTTGAATCAGCTTTCTCATAGATGTTTCTCTGAACAAAATGTCCTGTGTTCACCATCTCATAGTTTTTCTGCTAAAACATGCGCAGACCATTAGACAATTTATATTGAACACCTAACTGTTGTATAACCTATACCTATAACTGAACTAAAAATCCCCTGCAGACCGCTGTATCCCCTCTCTACAAAGCAGCGCCTGCACGCACGCATGCACACACACACTCACACTCTCTCACACACACACACACACACACACACACACTTCCTCCACACGTCCAATCTGAGCACCAGAGCACAACAGAGCAATTTGTCCACAGCAGACTTTTGTGCCGCCCTGTGGATAAAAGCATTGTGATCAATCAGAGTTTAATTGCTTAATGGATATGCAGCATTTGTATTATGGTTCACTCGCTGCCATGGTAACAGACAATCTAATCTCACTGTTAGAGAAGCACAAAACAGTCGCATTTGAATCGTCTTTGTATTAAAACCATGCCCTGGACAATGTGTTTCTTTTGGAAAGGAATGAAGAAAACACACGATCTGAAGTTAAAGTCACCACATTGCTTAAAGTTGAATGCTCATGTTAAGGTTAGGTCCAGAGACATGTCTCTTGGTCTGTCAGTGACATCACTTCTGATCCTACTCAGGACGGGCCGTGTTCTTGCGCCCCTGAGCTTAGCTTTTGTTTATAAAGCAGAGCCGCTGGCTCGCAGATCTCTGATGTTCTTGTTCTCCAGGGTCAACAGCTCAAAGATCTCCGTCTCAAATTAAGCCTAAGACTCTTAGAGCCTCCAATCGCCCTGCGGAGACGTCACGCTTATATAACGCCTGCCCACAGACACAGGTGGACACAAGGCACTGATGCCCCGAGGACAGGTGACACATCACACCCACCAAACCACCTGTTTTCACCAGCACAAGAGAATAATACCTCTCAAACAAGATGAGACTGGTTCAAAATAACCAGATGAACCACACACACACACACACACACACACACACACACACACACACACACACACACACACACTAGAGTGTTTAAACAGTGGTATTTGAAATTAGCTGAAATAATACAATTAATATTATATTACAAATAAATGACACATGAAAAAATAAGCTGCCTACTAACTGAAATTAAATGCATTTCAGTTGAAGTACTAAAATTATGACAAATTTAAGCTAGATATAAATATATACAAACTAAAACTACATACAACTAAACATAGCTAAAATAAAAATAAAAAAATAAAATTTAATTGAAAATATGAATAAATACCACTGCAGAAATGATAGAGTACTTTCTGCCAATGGGAAAAAAAATCATGATATACTATCCATAAATATAACATAATACACTGTGCAGTCGTTTAAAGGATGTTTAGCTATTTTACTGAACAATACATAAAACTGATTATTTATTTATTAATTCACTCATTCTTTGCATAAATAGATAAATGGACAAAACAAAAAGTTGTTAGAGGTTAAGAAAATCATTTTAAAATTATTCACGAGGAACAAAAAAAACGAGAAAATAGATCAAATGTTGCAAGATGAAATCAAACTCTTTCAATAAATCAATCAAATATGAGCATCAGAGCGCAGCTATTTGGATTTTCACCTTTGATTCATTCAGCAATGAAACAAATGACTTGTGTTGACAGACTTACAGAAGCATGAGCTATCAAAACGATGTTCTCACTCGAGTGGCCATACAAACGCTGGTTTGTCAGGAAGGTGCTGGTCATGTGACACAAAAGTTGATACCTCCCCTCCATTTCCGCCACCCTTCAAAACCACAGAGGCCAAATAAAACCACAAGCTCCGAAACTGAACTATGACTGTGGAAAATGTCAGTGCTGTGAACATTGTGAGAGGACTACAAAATTAAAACTCATCCAATGCTCTCATAGTTTCCTTGTTCTTTCAGGTTCAACAAAATAAACATAAAGTGTTGTGTAAGAACGGCATTTCTGTTATCATGGGCACATCTAGTGACATTAGTCAATGTGGAAATTTCCTTCACATCAGCAGTCATCGACAGCACTGCATTTACACTGCTGTGTTCAATAAGTGTATGCTAAAATTACAGCCAAGGGGACAAATCAAGCGAGGATTAGCAGACCGTTGGCTGATAGCTAGCATGCGCAATATGAAAATGAATCCGCATCAGTGATTCATGTTTAATTATGAATTTCATGTATCTCGCACATAGCTGTTAACTGTATGCCAACCCTTGCACTACTGTCAGTTTCTGTGGCTCATTGATGGCCGCTCTTCACCTCAATCTGCACTTGACATCTGTGCTATGCTATCGCCAAATGCATGTAAACATTTAGTTTAGGTTTCGACTGTTTCCAGTGTTAGGACAGATTATTTCACAGGTTTTAAAATGTAAACTTAAGAATAACATTGGAAATAATTAAATATTAGCAACATAAATGATTAAAACAGTCTCTATACATTTAGCTTTTGATCTTGTTTTAAGGGTTTATATACTTTAACTGGAAATCAACAAAAATGCTCATTAAGAAAATAATGAATTATGCAATTTAGCAGTGCTCAATTAGCATAATCACATGATCCCTCGTGTGTCAGGGCAACCGTGCCTAGTGTCAGTGCACACTAAATCTAAAGATGAAAACTTTCAGTGAAACTTGTGGGCATAAAAAGGTCCATTGTCTATTGTTAATAGTGTATCGATGTATGAAGCACAAAAGCTACTTTCAAACCACGCAGCTTTCTGGTGGTCAGCACAGCAAATTTGTGTGAACAACATGAACCCGTTGTGAAATCTGCGTGAGGAAATTCCTATTGAACTTACTGGATTTTGCCCCTGAAAATTCACCAATCAACAGTAAAAGTGACCACACCACAAGAATTTCACACATTCAAATTCATTTTATAAGGCTGGAGAAATTGTTTTTGTTTTTATTAAAGTAACAAAGGCCCTATAGCAGACAGTTTAAGAATTTCAATCACATTTAAGCTAAATCTGCTCATAAGTGTTACAGCCAATAAATACTAATATTGATATATTAAATCTGAAATCGGTTAGACTTTAATTTGGGGACCATTTCTCACCAAAAACTAACTATTAGCTATGATTTTTGCCTCAAACTCTTAAATCTGCTGATTATTAATTGTTAGTAATATAGTTCTTAAATTTAGGTATTGGGTGGGATCATAGACTGTAAAAAATATGGACAACGCGTCTCCGCTTCCTTCCACTATAGAAAAGTGAAGCGAATACCCCTCAGTATGGCTGCTGCCATCTTGAGTAAATGACGTAATTTGGAGCCCGAGTCTGCGCAATAGAGGTTCGTTTGGAGCCAGAGTCTGCGCAGTAGAGATTCGTTTGGAGCCAGAGTGCGCAGTAGAGATTTGTTTGGAGCCAGAGTCTGCGCAGTAGAGATTCATTTGGAGCCAGAGTCTGCGCAGTAGAGATTTGTTTGGAGCCAGAGCCTGCGCAGTAGAGATTCATTTGGAGCCAGAGTCTGTGCAGTAGAGATTCAATCGTTTGGAGCCAGAGTGCGCAGTAGAGATTTGTTTGGAGCCAGAGTCTGCGCAGTAGAGATTTGTTTGGAGCCAGAGCCTGCGCAGTAGAGATTCATTTGGAGCCAGAGTCTGTGCAGTAGAGATTCAATCGTTTGGAACCAGAGTGCGCAGTAGAGATTTGTTTGGAGCCAGAGTCTGCGCAGTAGAGATTCGTTTGGAGCCAGAGTGCGCAGTAGAGATTTGTTTGGAGCCAGAGTCTGCGCAGTAGAGATTTGTTTGGAGCCAGAGTCTGCGCAGTAGAGATTTGTTTGGAGCCAGAGTCTGCGCAGTAGAGATTTGTTTGGAGCCAGATTCTGCGCAGTAGAGATTAATTCGTTTGGAGCCAGAGTCTGTGCAGTAGAGATTCATTCGTTTGGAGCCAGAGTCTGGGCAGTACAGATTCATTCGTTTGGAGCCAGAGTCTGCGCAGTAAAGATTCATTCGTTTGGAGCCAGAGTCTGCGCAGTAGAGATTCGTTCGTTTGGAGCCAGAGTCTGCACAGTAGAGATTCGTTTGGAGCCAGAGTGCAGCTTCACTTTGAAGGACGAGTGAGGCACACCCGGGTGGGATTAAAATACTAATAAAACTACTAATAAACACCCAATATGCAAGTAACATACACGCTAATAAACATCTTGTTATTAGTGTGAATTGGTCCCTAAACTAAAGTGCTACTCTGAAATCTGATTGCAGTCTGATTGCACAGAGCACGAAACGCATCAAAAACGTTCCTTTAACCTCAAGTTTAATTTCCTTTAGCTAACTAGCTAACAAATCTGCTTTCCCTCACAATCTCTGTGTCTTTGTACCTGCAGGATTAACTCAAGGTTCTGCAGGGCTAATCTGAAGCATAGGGTATAAATATAGACTCATGTCTGTTATGTAAGGGCCACTAAATATCTTAAACCAGGTCTTGGTGATAGAGAATACAGCAGGTATACTGTACATATTGGATTCCATTGGTAATGCGTAAAATACAACAGTGTGCTCTTGTAGGTCTAAAATCACAAATGCTTTGAGACATTCATTACTGTGCATATATTTGCAACCCCAAGACTGCCCAGTAGTTCACATATGAAATAAAATATGCATTATAAGATGGACCCTTTATAATTAAAAGTATAAAAGTTTTTAAAATAAGCTGTAATTCTGCATGCATGTAGAACGTCTGTGATTGTTATACGAGGATATACAGGCCCAGGCTAAAATTGTGACCTTTTCTCTCGGTGTGAGATCTTAGCCATCATTAGATTGTTTTAAAAGACTGTCAAACAAAGTGTGTAACTTTTAATAAGAGAAACATGTCAGATTAACATTTGTACAAATATAAGCAGTAGAAAGCTAGAGGAAAATGACCTCCTAGATGTTTTGCTTACATGAGAAAAATTCAGTGAATGTACTTGAAAGTAGTTATAAATATCACACACTCCCGGCAGTGCTGAGGTCGTTAAAGGTCCATATTTCCTGACTGAAGAAACAGCAACTCTATATTAATACCCAGGCTTTTGACATGAAGCATTTTTGTCTAGTTCAAATGTAAACGTCCAGCCATCAATCTAAAATTGTTAACTGCTTGTAAACTATCCTTGCGTGACCTCGACACGATTCTCCATCCATCTGTGAGAACGGCACCAAACACCATCGCCAGCCGTGCTCGACAACTCCTGCGCATACTCTTAGTGTAAATATTTGCAAAGCCCCTATTTTTGGAAACGTTTTTCGTAGCGTTTACAGTTTTAAATCATGCTCAATTACAGCAATAGAGGCTTCACATGATGAACACAACCAGGACATGCCTTTACATTAAAGCCTCAATGCACACAAATTGATTCTTCAGTGGAATTGCTACGAAAACTCCTTTTTGGAACCTTTATTTTTAACAGCGTATTGCCTGATATGTCATGTCAATTACCCACAGACTGTTTGAATTGAATAGATATACGTAGCGTTTTTCATTTTACGTACTGTTCCAAGGCAGCTTTACAAAGAAAAAGCACCCTGCAAGCCAAATACAGCCAAAGGTGACAGTAGCAAGAAAAACATTCAGCTTCTGACCCACCTTGATGTAAATGATTGCACTTCAGTTTCACCTGTTGGACCTTGTGATGTTGCCAGCTTTCTTTCCTCCTCTCTTCCCTCACTATATCAGCTCTGTATGTCGACAGAACAGACACTCCTCTCTCTCTTTCTACATTTCCTTCTCTAGCTCTCTTTATTTCTCTCCCTCTCTCTGGGGCTTTACTAAACTCTCCCACAAAGCCGAGCGTCTCTGTTTCCACATCCCCACAGACTGTCACATTTTTCCAAGCGCCCACTTGCGTCTTCTCAAAACCCCTCTCGGAGCAGTATGTGTGCTTTCTGAACAGCCTGTCAGATCTAAAACATTAACGTCAATGTGTAACATGCATGCCACAAGGGGAAAAAAGAGCGCTTCAACAACTTCCTGCAACCTAAGATGTTTTCTTACATCTTCTGAGAGCAAGTTTGCAACTTAAGCTGAGTTCCCAACTGACTTTATCCGATTCCTCTTCCATTTTTCAGTTTACTAGAGACCAACCACTCAATAATGAGAATGAAGACATTTAGAGCAAAAGGCTTATTTCCTCTTTCACACAAATCCATGTGACTTTGAAACAATAGAGTTGTTATAACTGCCGTATGACTTCGCACATAGATTACAATGTAACACTTTAGCATAGGGATCAATTATCACTATTAACTAGTTGTTTATTAGCATATTAGCTATTAATAACATATGAAGCACATATTCTGTACGACCATATTCTACATCCCTAATCCTACCCAATATCTAAACTTAACTACTAACTATTAATAAGCAGCAAATTGGGAGTTTATTGAGGCAAAAGTAAAAGTTAATGGTTTGTTGATAGCGAGAATTGGATGTTAAAATAAAGTGTCAGCCATTAAAATGCCCCCCCTCCCCTTTTTTAGGAGCTTTAAATTATAATCGATGAGCTAATATGTTAATTACATGGACTTTTTGTACTTATTGAAGTGAACTCAAGCAAAAAGCTGAAGGGAGATTCAAAAATGTGAAGAATTTGGCGACCAGTTCGATTTTTTTTTATGTTGTCCATGGACATAATTTGTCGACTACACTGTAAAAGAGTTTTTTTCAAAGTTGTAATCAAACTAAGATTATTAGAGTATGTTTTACAAAGAAAAAACACTTCCTAAGATTTGAAAACTGCATAAAAATGTTGCTTGTCATTTCTTTGTAATTATTTGTATAATTTACTAGCAATTTCTGAGTGAAAATTGCTTCTACACCATTCTTTCCCCCAGTGTATGAGTCCAAGCTATCTCTCTAAAAAACTTAGTCTACATGGCACTTTAAAGTGCATGCGATGTAGCTCAGAACTCAGATCTGGTCTTGTTCAGATGATCAGATGTACCTCTTGTGAAATCAGGTAGTGTCCCTCCTCTAAGCCTTATGTTCCAGGATTTATCCAAAGCCAAATGGTCTGAAATCCACTCAGGTCAGTCGCCTTCCAGAACTCTTGTCAGTTCCAGGTTGCTAAAGGAGGGATAAAACCGAACCTTCATTCTCCACGCATAGATGTCCTCATCCTAACAGTTCATATAGTTGCATCCTGTTCACGTTCAAGCAACAGCTTGCTTCCTATCATCCAAAACTCACAGGATACCGAAAAACTCGGCTATCTCTTTTCAATTTCACATCCGCTTACAGTGCATCAGTGCACGGCCAGCATATACCTGCCTTCACCTGCAAGAAAAACTGCAAATCATTTATCAAAAATGACAGAACTCACCTCAGGTGGTTGTTCTAGTGTTGTGCCGTGAGATTTTAGATGTCCATAACCTGGGGAGCTCGACAGGGAAGAGGCGTTGTGTGGCCTCAGTGCTGATATGCAGCTACAGGTATCAAGAACAAGCTTTGATGCAACCAGCAGCTCCAATGAGAAACTCCACCAGACTCACCCGCAGCTTAGTTCAGAGCACCAAACTGCCTCCCACAGTGACGTCAAAGCTGCTGGTCACATGACCTGCCTCTAAAGCCTATGAGAGCCACCGTTGCCCTGGCAACAAGAACTCAGCATTGACTCTTGCTGTCACTCTTTGAGTACTTCTTAAAAAGTCAGAAAATACAACTATATAGATAAAAGTAAAATAATATAAAGGAACCACATACAGGAATACATACATACATACATACACACACATATAAATATGAAGAGTTCAGATGCAAAAGCCTATAAGTGCCATATTATTATTTTTTTCTAAAATTAGCATTTTTCTCAGGCTCCTATATTTATGTTCAGTTATGTCACTTTAATTGCATAGAAAAGGACCTATACATTGTCATGAGAGTAAAAATGAACTGATAAAAATGCTAATTTTTGATGAAAATTTTAAATGGCACTTTGAGGCTTTTGCCTCTGAACTTTTAATGTGTGTGTGTATATATGTGTATATATATATAATATGTGATTAAGATGCACTTAAAAATACTCAATATATATGCGTATGAAGAATTATTTCTTGCTATTTCATACAGAAACACATGGACTTGTTGCATGTATGATATCATGTATGTGTTTGGTTTTTCAAGGAAAAACGCACATTTTGTTCTGCAAGGACTTTGTAGTCATGATCACATTGCGATACACAGGACAGGAGGAGAGGGTTAGCGTTAAGAGCAGCCATCCCTCACATTGGAGGCCATGCTTTACTTAAGCTGATTAAAGGGAAGTCAAAGCCTCCTCTCATTAGCCTTAATGTACAGACACTTTTTAAGGCTACTTGCTGAGTCAGTCATCTGCATGGCATTCGAATCACACCCTCAATGCATTATAACAAAACACGGGTGCCCATGCAAAATACAGGTGATAGCATCTCACGCAGACATCCACAGAGTGATTTGCATTCGCAATCTGTGAAACATAATATGTCATAAAACTTGCATAACCAGTGCTGTATGTGCATGATCATATCCTGGTGCTGATATATGGAAGAGGATTGTATTACTCAGAGGATGCTCTTTCATAGCTCAGGAGACTTAATAATTGACTTCTGGTTGCAGGCTTTGGTGTCAAGACAAATCTGAGCCCCATTTGAGACCTTGTTGAACTCTGTTATGAAACTCCAGAGGAAGATTACTGGGGTCTTTTTTCAGGGGAAAAGTATGAGAAGCAGAAGACTTGTACAATAGTCTCCACTTGATCTCCATTGCATCTTATTGCTGTCTTGGAGAAAAATCTGAGATACTACGTGATCTTAGTTTAGTTTTTTGTCTAGCTGGGTTTAAATTACTCTTTTGGACTTGGAACAATTTGACAAGACATATTGAGGTCTCTGCATTTTATTTGCAGACCTCTGTGACTTGACAAATCTGAGCCCCATTTCAGACATTGTTGAGACTCTTATGAAACACTAGAGGAGACATATACAAGATTACTAAAGTTTCTTTTTTTTCAGGGGAAAAGTCTGAGAAGCAGAAGACTTTGACAAGACAAAGAATTTGATGAGAAATATCTGAGGTGTCTTACTGCAGACTTTTGGTGTCTGTTGAGATCTCTTCTGAACCTCTAGAGAGAATATGATATATGAGACTTTTTCTCAGGAGTAAAAACCAAGAAGTGAAAGACTTGCACAATAATCTCTATTTGACTTTCATCACATCCAAAGGAGAACTGACTAAGGAGGATAAACGAGATCGCATTTCTGTGAGAGTGGACAATCTAGTGGATTTGTTTTTATTGCTATAAGGTTACATTTGTGGTCTTGGATGTATTTGAAATGTTTGTGGTCATATTGAGCCCCATTTGAAACACCGTTGAGATCTTTTGAAACTCTAGAGGAGAAACATGTGAGATTACCAAGGTCTTTTTCTCAGGAGAAAACCCTAGTGCTTCTAGTCTTTAAAGATTTTGATAAAACATGTTTGAGTTCATACTGAGATATCTGTATGAAACTCTAGAAAAGACACAAGTAAAGTTAGGGGAATAATAACTGAAGCAAGAGACTTGCTGATGATTTTTGCTGGATAAAAATTGGCCTTGTCTATCCTGCAATGTTGGGCCACCGGTTGGCTCTGAGCCGCAGCTCCATTAGTTGGTCCATGCACAGCCACGGGCTCTTATCTTTAGATAACGTCAGCTTTAGCATGGATAATGAGAGCTGTATGGGAGGGCAGAGCTCTCAATGATTATCTGTTACCTAACCGTCTGCTTACACCCCACAGGCATGCTCTGGAGGAGCTGCTATTTCAGTCAGAGGTGAAGAGTAGTCCAGGCTACTCTCCTGCTGTCATTTCTCTGTGTGTGTGCGCGCACAGGTTTGTCCTTTACTCACTTTGCTCCAAAGACAAGGCTTTAGAGGGTTTATCCTGTGAACACATTGGAAGACTTCAGTTCATGTGAGTTTTGCAATGTCAGCAAAAAGGTGATGGTGAAATGATTTCCTCTTAATATCAAACTTAACTCAATGATTCAAACAATGAACTCAGAATGTGGTTTTTATTTATAGATGATCAGCACTTCCTAAATATTACATCTAGGCTACAAATTATAGCCTAGTCTACAGTAAATAGAGTGTTGTAGGGATGGCTCATGATATTTTAATGTTTTATTCTATGGGACAAAATACATTAGTAATAACCCATGTGATTTTTTTTAAAGTATTTACTTGTCTTGAAAAAAGTGGTTGATTACAATTGTCTAAACAGGACTACAGAGATTGTTGAGGACATTAAACATCCTCACACTGAACAGATAAACTCATCGGATCACTAGTAGCTTTCACAGACATTGTGTTTCTAATCACACACCTGCAAACCATTCTGACTCAAACCTTCATGGAAAATGTCGTTAAATAAAGACTGAAAGAGTTGTCAGAATTGTAAAGGTGGTGACAATGAAGTCAGTGTGACTTCAGTCATCAGTGTGGTGTAGTTTATTTCGAGTATGTTTATCTTTTTAATTCTGACGATTATATTTAGGCTTGGGAAAAGTTGTGCTCATCTGTGAAGATTAGCATGATGAACTAAATGTAAGAATCATAAACCTCACAGTACCATTTGTTGTTGCAATAATCCAAAAGCCAATGGAAAATATAGTTGTTGTTCAGACGCGATTTCTTTAAGACTGCAAGGGAAGCGCAGCTTCCCCTATAATTGTCAAAAAATGAATGGTCAAATATATGTACTATTATGTTAACATTTTATTGACTAAAAATGCGTTAAACACGTTCATCTCGAACGAAAACAATTTCATTCAGAATCAGCTACTTAGGTCGGCTGACTCGATTTCCTTCTCATTCATTCCCATAGCGTACAGTGCATTACTCTGTTGAAGCCCAGCGTCCATTGACTTCAATGGGGCTGCTTTAAACAGTTTTTTTCAGTGCTTAGAAACAAGACGGTCATTGGATAATGCTGCGATTATGTCCCGCCCACGGACGCTCAGCGTCTCTGGGATGAATGGAGGAGTGGGCTGGCCCGGACTCCGAGCGTCTGCGTGATGATTGGAGGGTCTGTCGAAAGACTGCATCTCCTTTTGATTGACAGCGATTTTGTACTATAAAAGTCACTGACACTGAAGCTATTCGAGCTCAGTCCCATCGCGGAAGTGTAGTCGAAAGACAAACTGCTGCAACCTATTTCTTGGTATTTGCTTGGTGAAATTGCTAGCCAATTTTCATCATACATTTCACCCAGATTCCTTGTTTCAGTTCAACCTAATTCCCATATTTCGAGTTTAATATCTTTTTTTAGATCGTTTGTTCATTCATTCATTCATTCATACATACAGTAGGCTAGAACATTTTCTTGAAAAGGAATGTTGGGCAGAATTTAGGTATAAATAAATGGTAAATTTTTATGATGTTGGCCAAAAATGAGCTTCCCCTCTTTGAAAGACCAGCAGCCGCCACTGTTGTTGTTGAAGGTAATGTGAACTTTCAGGATGGCCTACAACAATGCATCATTGCAGGACTTTATTAAAGTCAAAAGTAGCAAAATTGAACATGCTAGAAACAGGAATGATACCTCAAACCATGTGGCCTATTGAGAAGATTTGTGCTATTATCTTTGCAAGCAGTTGGTTTGAAGCTGTCACCAAAAACTTGCCACACCTTAAAAGTCCACACGCACTAGTGCCTAAACCATAATAATCCAAATAAGTAAACATTTTCAAAAAAGGCCCACACACTATGGAGAAAAATTCCACTCCTTTACCAGGGAAATACCAATGTTTTGGTCACAACATGACCTTCTCCAGTGCCTAAATCACTTGAAATAAAATGGATAAAATCCCATCGAGTTACATTGAAAAAGAGACCTGAGCCTTACCTAAAAACATGCAGCTTCTTTAAACCTGCACCATTAGAGTGCAACAGAAGTAAAAATCACGTAAATTTTCTCCATAGGTGAATTGGTAACTCTCTAATGATAACTTATAATATGTTAAAGACAGACCTGTTGTGAGCTGTGAGGTTGTTAATTGATGTAATATGCTTTTGTTGAAGTCATCCATTTGCATTATTTCAACTTATTCTTAAAATAATAATGTTTAACACTGCTGAAAAACTGCATTATGAGAGTACAGAGAAATATCCACCAGTCAGAGTATCGAAACAAGCAAATCGCATTGTGTTGCGTGATTAAACTTGGTCTAAAAACTCTGCAACAAAGATCTCTATGGGAAAAATACTTCTAAAAACAAGGCCACTGAAAAAGTGAGCAGACACTAATGCACTCTGAATGAAACCATATGGCAACACACACACAAAAGAGCACTCGAGTACTGCATGTCCTGGCTCATATTCACAACAATCTAGCATCGCGGTGGCACATTTCTGTGAAAGCAGAACCCCACATTATCAGAAAATGTACATATATAGTTTCAAGATGTCTAATCACACCTCTAATGCCTCAAAATGTAATGATCACAAATGCAGTTCTGTTCATGATCACACCTTTGTGCCAAATGCAGAAATAAGGTGATTCAGTTAAAAGAACAATGCCCTGCAGTCGAAGGTCACTGCTGCTGCATGCTGTGAGTTAGACTGATAGCCAGAGACAGTGAGAAGGTTCAAGTGTTCAAGGTTCTTTTATTCGTCACATACTTAATTATACAATTATAAGTAGTGAAATGTATAAACATTTTGGAGAAGCTGCCAAAAAAAGGGCTCTCAAGTGTGCAGGATTAAGTTGAGTGACTTAAGTGATGCTTGCAGGTGTGTGTGTGTGTGTGTGTGAGCAGACAGGGGGAGCTATTAGAAACACACCTTGGCCTCCGTGTGCATATGTAGTCTAGGCTACTTCAAACCTTATAATATATAGTAATAATACATAGTATTAATCACACAAAAAGCCAATTACGTTTCTTCAAGAGAGACACTTTCATGATTATTAAGTAGAATATTAAAAAATGCACGTTGTACCAATGTCAAATTAAAGTTTTGAATCATTGTTTTAATAATCTTTTGTCGTGTTTTAAATAAGTACACTTATCCCAATGTGTTGACTAACATGCTAAATCACATGTAAAGTAATTGATTGTAATTCTACCAATAGTGTAATTAGATTTTTTATTTTAAATAGACACAACATTTCTTTTCACTTTTTGTAGATTGTGTATGTCTAAGGAAATAAAAAGGATGGGAAAAAAAGAATTTGACTGTAAATGTAATGAGTAATTTCATAACATTTTCCACAGCTGGATATCAAACCACTCACAGTTTTCATAATTTCCACTCTCTTTTCAACAACCCAATTCAACACATTGTGCAGATATGAAATGATTATATTTCCCTCTATGAATGAAAATTGACATTTCATTTACATTTCTGACATATTACAGCAGAAATGATTTGGATGTGTGTGTTTGTGGTCTGTAAACTGATTGAATTATTGTGTTGGTACATTATGTACATTATGACTTTGATGTAATGAAATAATCAAATGCGACACTACAGCACTGGTGCATGTGAACAGAGGGGTTTTGTTCTTACATCTGAAGTCAGGTCATTATCTAATGCTCTATTGATAGCGCACAGGTGAAGTCTGGCTGCTAAAGTCCCTTTGATCCTTCTTCAGGCGAAGAGACGCACGCACGCACGCACGCACGCGCACACACACACACACACACACACACTCCAGGGCAGCACCAGACTCTGAATGCAAATGCACAAGCAGAGAATATTAAATCACCAAACTGAATATTTGTGAGAATGAATGTTTAGCGTGACTCTGATCCAGAATTGGACTACAAGCAATGATGCTGGCGACCCGATATGAGGTTAACTGGCACATAATCAGCTCTAATGCTTGTGACACTTGCCTTGGAGAAACAGTACATACACCATTTCACATCCTAAAAAACATCTTTGCTTTTAATAAAAAAGAATTGCCTTTTAGGAAACCAATCTTTATTAAATAAAAAGTAAATAAACTAAAACCATAAAACAGCTAGTTTTTATATGGTTAATATTTTATATATTAAAAAAAAATGTAACATCAAGATTTATTTATTTTTAACATTAAGATGATAATGTTAAAAATAAATAAATATTTATGCTAAAAAACGTCAAATATGAACTACAATATAATTGTAGCTGATAAAACAACACCTCATTTATTTTAACTTGATGTGAGCCTACTAAAATAACTAAGCCTAAACCTGAAATAAAAATGGATAAAAAACTATATATAATACACACACTGAAATGACTGAAACTGAAATAAAGAAAAGAAAATGGAAAATACAAAGAAAAGTAATTCAACATCTTAAAAAACTACAATATATAACAATAATAGTATTTAAATGATACTAAAACAACACGAGGTAATACGAGGTAAAACATTAATATAAAAACATCAATATTAAATTATACGACTTTCACAAAGAGTTTCATTCAAAGAAACATATCATAGTGTTGTTTTACTTGTAGCTATTCTATTTCTCTGCTGACAGAGAGCCTTTGGTAGAGGCTGATGAACATTTTCATTCTTGCATTGTCATTTGTGAAACATCATATTTCTGAATATCCCTGCAGAAAACACAAGTCACAGTTACTTTATAGTTTCACAGCTGCTGGCTCAGAGATTATTGTATTGTCATGAGTATCATCTTCAGTCTGATATTTATATTGAGTTTACTTTGACCCCCCCCCCCCCTCCCTCCACAGATTGTATTTTTGTGGATAATTATCTGTAAAGAAGAGATATTTGAGCACTACACTTACAGAGGTAATATGAAATAGAGAAGGAAAAATAACTACTGGAACCGTTTTTATTGGTCTGTGATGTTCTATATACAGGTGCATTTCAATGAATTAGAATGTCGTGGAAAAGTTCATTTATTTCAGTAATTCAACTCAAATTGTGAAACTTGTGTATTAAATAAATTCAATGCACACAGACTGAAGTAGTTTAAGTCTTTGGTTCTTTTAATTGTGATGATTTTGGCTCACATTTAACAAAAACCCACCAATTCATCTCAACAAATTAGAATACTATGACATGCTAATCAGCTAATCAACTCAAAACACCTGCAAAGGTTTCCTGAGCCTTCAAAATGGTCTCGGTTTGGTTCACTAGGCTACACAATCATGGGGAAGACTGCTGATCTGACAGTTGTTCAGAAGACAATCATTGACACCCTTCACAAGGAGGGTAAGCCACAAACATTCATTGCCAAAGAAGCTGTTCACAGAGTGCTGTATCCAAGCATGTTAACAGAAAGTTGAGTGGAAGGAAAAAGTGTGGAAGGAAAAAGATGCACAACCAACCGAGAGAACCGCAGCCTTATGAGGATTGTCAAGCAAAATCGATTCAATAATTTGGGTGAACTAGGAATGTACCATCCCAGTTGCTAAAAAAAACAAAACAAGCGACGCGTCATTCCTGCGACGGCGCCCGTAACCAGCGCTCACACCTCATGTTTGCAGCTGAGTGCAGATGATTATAATTGATGGACAGCTATGCCCGTGAAAAGACAATCCGGTGCCGGGAGAAAAAAAAAAGCCTGCATGTCATTTTCAGGTAGGCTACATTCATAATCAAATAAGTATTAGGACAATATATGTATATATTTGTTTTGTGGTTATACAGACCTAAGCCAACAACAGCCTTTAAAATGACTTATAAAAACATTATATAAAAACAATGAGGCTGCTGAAAAAAAACGAAAGAACATCACAGAAAATTCTGACGCATCACAAATTAATCACAAATAAATGACAAATGACATTGCAAACCATCACCTTTTAACCATTAGAAAAACATACAAAACTGGTTTTCTGTAGTGTGCTTTGGGACATATTCCATTAGGATTTATTGGTTTTAACAAGCCACCAATAGAAGGAGTCCAATTACCAGTAGAGACCAGCAGCAGGGTCCATTGTAATTAGTAAAACCATTACAGATTTTGTGATGGCGTCTTCGTTTTTTTTGTGTGGTTTCTGAATGCTTGGGACTGTAAAATCAATCAGACACCTGTATTTCTGCCATAGGGCTGTCTAGAAAAACAATTTGGTAAATAATACTAATTAATAACGATTTATTTATTTACTTTTATATTTTATTAAAGATCTATTTTTGACCCTAGGTGTTTTTTTTAACTTTAATATTTAATATTTGAGGGAGGGGGCACAAAAATAAAATTCTGCTTAGGGCACGCATTTGGCCAGCAGCGGCCCCGATAAAGATGTCTACACAATCGGCTTTTGTAGAAATATCGTATTTTACACATTCTATTAGCTACAGTTCTGGTGCCGCCATATTCAATATACTGTACAGCGCCACAAACATTCACATCAGTAAGAAGATATTTTGAAGAATGTGGAAAACCAAACAGTTGCTGGTCCACATTGAATTTGACAGGGAACACTGTGGACCAGCAACTGTTTGGTTTTCCACCTTCTTCAAAATAGCGTTTATGTTTAACAGAAGAAGGAAGCTCTTGGTATAAAAATAAAATACTAGCCTATTTAAATTCTTGGGTGAAATATTCTTTTAATGCTAATAAAACACTAAACACAAAGATCACTCACTACTCTTGACTGAAAAACTTTAATACATTTTCCTTAATAGGAATCAATCTATATAGTGTTTTATTTTTATATTTGTTCATGCAGTTTCTTGAATTCTCCTGCTAAATTCACCTATTGTGCCTGAAACTAAAACACGGTTTATTTTATTTGTATATTATGTGTATTTGTAATGCGTGTCTTTGTTCTAATTTTTTAATAACAAAGATAAAATAATTACAAAGATTTTTATCTTCTCCCGCTTTTGCCTAAATATCTGCCATACTTTATATATATATATATATTGCTACCTTAAAAGGCTTTGTCTTTATAATAGGGAAATTAGTTTGGCTCAAACAGCTTGCAAAATAGAAAAACCAACATAACAAAGTATCGTGATAAAACCGTGAATCGTGATACCCCTGGTCGAGGGGAACCTGGGAAACCGTCTCGGGTTACTCGCGTAACCCTTGTTCTCTGAATCGGGAACGAGACACTGCGCAGCTTTACGCTTTTGGAACGCTCACTGCGTGACCGAGTCTGAACCCTATAGAATCACGCCAATTCATTGGCTGATGGCGCGACGCCATCTCTGACGCAATGACGTCGTCAGGTCATACTGGCGAACACGCCATCCACTCCTCAGATTTCTCTGCCGAAAAGAACCCTGTCGGCAGCGTGAGGAGCTTTGCAGCGAACGCAGTGTCTCGTTCCCTATTCAGAGAACAAGGGTTACGCGAGTAACCCGAGACGTTCTCTTTCATAGGTAACTCTACACTGCGTAGCTTTACGCTTTGGGAACGATATACCAAACACGCCAAGCTGAAAAACGCTGCCTATCTGGCCCAATAATGAACCAACAACATACGGTCAGTTCAAACAGACAAAATCTGGGAACCTGGAGCCGTATCAACGTCAAGGTTGTAAAACCTGACAAAGGTGTGCGGAGAGGACCATCCTGCCGCAACACAAATATCCTCCAGGGGTACCCCTCTAAAAAGAGCTTGAGAGGAGGCTACGCCCCTAGGCCGCAGGGTAACTTTGACTAGACCCGGGGCAAAGTCCATACACGTCTCACTGACAGAGAAAGCCTGCAGATCTCCAACTCTTTTCAGTGACGTAAGCGCCAACAAAAGAACAACCTTAAGAGTCAGTATCCGATCCGAAGCTGATTCTAAGGGCTCAAAAAGGGGCCGTCACTAGTCCTTCAAGGACGACTGACAAGTCCCAAGAAGGAACTGCCGTGGGGCGAACAGGCCTAAGGCGTCTGGCCCCACGCATGAAAGCGGAGACCAACCGATGTCTCCCCAAGGGGATCTCATCCAGCTCTCTCCGAGCTGCAATGGCCGCTACATAAACCCTAAGGGTGGTAGCAGCCGCCCCCGCTGTCAGCCTTTCTTGCAGAAACTCCAGCACTGGACCAACAGGGCAGTTAACTGGGTCGATTGCACGAGTCAAACACCAGGATTCAAAGACGCCCCACTTGGAAGAGTACAGCTTCCTAGTAGCGGGGGCTCTGGCACTGGCTATGGTTTCCTGAACTTCGGCAGGCAAACCATCAATCACAGCCCTTGGCCCTGTATGGGCCATACCCACAACTTCCAGAGCTCCGGCTGAGGATGCCAGATCTTGCCCTGAAGCTGGGACAGTAAGTCTCGCCTGATCGGAATCTTCCAAGGAGGCCGATACAAGAGGAGAGTTAACTCCGAGAACCAGGTCTGGGAGGGCCAGAATGGGGCTATGAGAAGGAGACGGGCACCGCTCACCTTCACTCTGCATAGTACTGCCGGAATCAGCTTTATTGGCGGAAACGCGTACAGACTGACATTCGGCCATGGGTGGGCGAACGCATCTATGCCCAGAGTCGTCGGGAAACTCAGGGAGAACCAGAGCGGGCACTGGGATGACTCTTGAGAAGCAAAGAGGTCCACCTCCGCTTTGCCAAACAGATCCCAGATCTGGGATACCGTCTGACGGTTCAACATCCATTCCCCCGGCTGGAGCTTCTGTCTCGACAGAAAATCGGCCGCCAGGTTCAGTACTCCCGGAACGTGAACCGCCCTCAAAGAGAGGAACTTGTCTTGGGACCAAAGGAGAAGATGGCGCGCAAGCCTGTCCAGGGTGCGCGACTTTGAACCTCCTTGGCAGTTTATGTGGGACACAACCGCCATATTGTCCGTTCTGACTATGATATGATACCCTCCGAGAACAGGGAGAAAATACTTCAAAGCCAGGAAGACAGCCCTGAGTTCCAGGCAGTTTATGTGCCAAAAGAGGAACTCTTCCTTCCACTCCCCGCTCGCGGGCCTTCCTTCGAAGACCGCGCCCCAGCCTGTCATAGATGCGTCCGTCGTGATCATATGGCGATGGTGAATCACACCCATTCTCACCCCGGTCTGGAGAAAGACGGGGTCTCGCCACATTAACAGGTGTCGAGAGCAGCTGCGCGACACCCTGATAAGGCGAGTAGCTGGTACAGTGGGGTGTAACCTCAGCTCCTTCATCCACCAAAGGAATGGCCTCATGTGAAGCAGCCCTAGGGGCAACACAGGGGAGGCTGCTGCCATGAGGCCCAACAGCCTGCGGCAGGTACCTACAGAGACATGATGGCCTAGCTTGAAGCGGGCCAGACATGCTGTAAGAACTGGTATCCGGGCAGGAGCCAAACGGGCCTGCATCTGAACGGAATCCAAACGAACTCCTAGAAACACAGTTCGTTGAGATGGGAGGAGCACACTCTTCTTGGCATTCATCCTGAGGCCAAGAGAATGGATGTGGCCGAGAACGATATCCCTGTGACGACTCACTAGCTCCCTGGAGTGAGCCAGAATGAGCCAGTCATCCAGATAGTTCAGTACACGAATGCCCTGGAGCCTCAAAGGGGGCAGTGCAGCATCCATGCATTTGGTAAATGTCCTCGGAGCCAATGCCAGGCCGAAGGGCAGGACCTTGTATTGGTAAGCCTTCCCTCCAAAGGCGAACCGAAGGAATCTCCTGTGTCTTTGAACGACCTGGATGTGAAAATACGCATCCTTCAGGTCGATGGTGACAAACCAGTCTCCCTCCTGGACCTGAGACATGATGGTTTTCATCGTCAGCATCTTGAACTTCCCTTTGTAGAGGGAAAAATTCAAACGCCGTAGATCCAGAATAGGCCTCAAGCCGCCGTCCCTCTTTGGAACGAGGAAGTAGCGGCTGAAGAAACCTTGTTCGACTTCCGACTCTATTGCTCCTTTCTACAGGAGGGAGGAAAGTTCCTGTTGTAGAACAGAAGCCTTGGCGGCGCTGTTTACTACTGTCAGGTGAACCCCGTCGAAACGGGGGGGATTTTTCCCAAACTGAAGAGTGTAACCAGTTCAAATTGTGCGGAGAACCCACAGCGATACCCCGGGTAGACGCTCCCATTCGTGAAGGAAGTGCGACAGAGGAATCAGAGTGTCGTGTAAGGGAAGACATACCTGAGATGGGGTGTCGAGAAGGCCTGGAAGCAGCGGCACCCTCCACCGTGAAGGAGAGCCCTCGGCGTCCTTGCTCGGGATGATGGAGAGAGAAGTGCTGGGCTGACGGGTGGCCGGCACGGGTTCCGTACACTGCAGGAGAGAAACAGCTGTGTCTCCTAACATGCGGCTCGCCGGCGGCGAATGGACGGGCTGCAAAGGGGGAAAGACGAACGCGTCCCCCAACTGCCAGCCCGAGTAAAAATGAGGGTAAACTGGATCTGCACACCAAGCTTCGAAGGGTGGCTGTGACAGACTTAAGTGAGGAGAGCGCATTCGGGGCGGGCAGAAACGCTTCCGTGGTCTGGCCTCGCCCCGTAACGGTGAAATGTCTCTCCTCATTCCGACCCGGAGGTCAGGAACGACCCGGATTAGCCGAAGCGGCAGGCTTGTTGGGCCGCTTCAGATTAACCCGCTTGCGTGGTTGTTGGCGGGAAGAAGACCGGCCACGGGCTCCCCAAACCGTAGTGGGGGAAGGGCGCGTGGCCTGGGCTCCGCCGCTAGGGGGCTCCCTTCTGGGGAGCGGCTGCTCCCTAGACACAGAGGAGGAGGGAGTTGAATAGTCCCTTGCTCTCCTTGGCATGAATTGCTTGAGAGCAGCCGACTGAGTTTTGGCTGAGTGGAATTTATCCACTACAGCGCTAACAGCCTCCCCGAATAACCCGGATTGTGAGATGGGTGCGTCCATCAAAAACACCTTTTCCTTCTCACGAATCTCAGTCAGGTTGAGCCACAGATGGCGTTCTGCGGCCACCGAAGCTGCCATAGAGCGCCCCACGGCACGTGCGGTGTGCTTAGTGGCTCTCAGAGCCAAGTCAGTGGCTCTTCGTAGCTCCTTCACGGCTTCAGGAGTCAAGCCGGTCCCTTCATCCATCTCCTTCAGGACGTCCGCCTGGTAGGCCATTGTGTGAAGGGCCATACCTGCCTGACCGGCCGCGATGTAGGACTTTCCGATAAGAGCGGAAGTGGTCCTACACGGCTTGGAAGGAAGGAGGGGGCGGGACTTCCAAGAAGGAGCCAAAGAGGGTGAAAGATGTGAGGCTAAAGTATCCTCAATCACTGGCATGGCGGTGTAACCCTGCTCCACAGAACCCACAAGGTTGGTGAAGTCAGCGGCCGCCGCGTTAGTAAGACGGGAGGAAAATGGCTGCTTCCAGGAACTGGAGATCTCACGATGCAGATCGCTGAAAAATGGCAGCTTCCTCCTTTCAAGCTTAGAATGTGCGCCGATGAGGAAGCGCTCGTCGAGCTTCGAAGCTCGAGACTCGCGGGGCTCATCGGGCCAATCCAGCGCGAGCTTTTCGGTGGCGCGCGAAAGCACGTCCACGAGCTCAGAATAGGCCGCTGAAGGCCGTGCCTCCTGGCCGCTAGGCGGGAGCACATCAGCTAAAGCAGGCCCGAAATCCTCGGAGTCGGAGGCTGCCGTATGCAGAACATCATCTAGCCCGAAGGAAACAAATTCATGTGCCTTCGGGCTAGGAAACAGAAAATCATGCAAAAATTCAACAGGCAAATTCGCACGTGCGCGCTCGGGAGAGGGAGGGAGAGAAAAGGCGAGGCCTGTCTGCTCACTCTCCATCTCCTCGAGCTCGACATCCGAACCCCAGCTCGCGGCTCTGTGAGGCCGCGATCCCACGAGGAGCCGCGGAGGTGCTCGATGCGCGCCGGGGAACAATGGAGGATTCCCGTTCATAATCCTCAAGCCGAGAGCGGAGGGTTATGAGACGGAAATCGTCGCAAATTTTGCATTCCGAGGTCCCATAAACCACTTCACGTGCATGCGAAAACCCCAAGCACTTAATGCACTTACTGTGTGGGTCTTCGCGAGCGATGAAACGCTCGCACGGCGGTTGACAGCGGCGAAACTCCATGGCACTTCACCGCGAGGAGAACAAATTTCCACTGAGGCAGTCGCCGAAGTGCAAATGGATAATCGCAAAGTAGTAGTTGGGTCAGAAATCGCAACAACGAAGGGCAATGTGACCGCTTCGTGAAGGCAGAGAAATCTGAGGAGTGGATGGCGCGTTCGCCAGTATGACCTGACGACGTCATTGCGTCAGAGATGGCGTCGCGCCATCAGCCAATGAATTGGCGTGATTCTATAGGGTTCAGACTCGGTCACGCAGTGGGCGTTCCCAAAGCGTAAAGCTACGCAGTGTAGAGTTACTTATGAAAGAGAACCACAATTGTGCCCTGCAACGCCATTTCGCCCCTGCCCCTCCGGAGGCCTGTGCACGCCACTGATCCCTATCCCCTTCGAGTGGGGACTTTGGAGTGAGCAGGGCACGTGCGTGTCATTATTTAGTCGTTTGTAAGGCATTTGGGAAAGAGAGCAATCTAATTTCCTCATAATCACAACGCGATCTCACGGCAATTCGTACATATTTTACGAGGTGGCTAATTGTATGAATTCTTATGACCTCATACGATTTAGTACAGTTTGTCTAAACCTCAGTGGCGGGTATGTTTAGGGGCGGGGTTTGGTGAAGGTCATTTGTACAAATTCATACGAATTTGCAACTCCTAAAATACGTACGATTTGAACACACACACACACACACACACACACACATTTCATATGCCTGATGAAAAAATATATTGAAAACATGTTGATATTTTATAAATTTTGGTTAATATTTGCATCATGATTTATCTTATCCACCAGCGACCCACCCGAAAATAACCGGAATGCATTTTTTATTTCCGACCTGCAGATTATCCACAGCGCCCGCGAATATAACCGCCATCCGCGCATCAGTAATGCGCAGATAACAACGGCATCACTGGGTTGTAAAGTGGTCAAGTTCAGGGGACATATGGGTTGAATTTTGTATGTGTCAATTGTGCGAGAAGGATATGTGTTTCATACAAGATCTGGCAACCGGACAACCTTAGAATATATTGACGTGATTATTTATATAATGAGGTTTGGGCCATACAAATTACAGGAGTTTTACCGGAGGTGAATGTAGCAAACATATAAAATATGCTCAGTGGGATTTTTATTTTATAAAAAAATAAAAATTACGGGATAAATACGGGAAAATATTCAAACGGGATGATAGCGTGTTATAATGGTAAAATATGGGTGAATCCCGGAAAAAAACAGGAGGGTTGACAGGCTGACAGGTATTATATATATATATATATATATTCTTTTAATAATATATTACTTCTCTGCTGTTTTTGTGATTTTTAGGTTGCCAACGGTTCAGCATCACACTCAAAAGACTAAGCAAATGATTTGTCTTCGCCAATTTTTATAAGAGTCCAGCATCATCTTGTGGTCATCCATGTCAAAGAACTGAGCTTTAGTAGAGAGTTTCTAATGAAACTATTTTCCTATGACTTTTGTTTGTTTGTATTTGGCAAGGTTATTTTAACAAAATTACTATCAATTTATTATAATCTCAAAACGTTACATTTACTTGTGAAAGGGCTTTTATTTTGACAACACGATTAATTACTTCTGGTAACGGCCACATTAAGCTCTTTTAAGGTTTGATAATGATAATTGTATCTTTAAATATGATACAATGTTTTGCTTCTGTTAAACTGATTAATGTAGGCATTACAAATGTATATTTTTGATTGTTTTTGGTCAGGCATTAGGGTGCCCCAGTGAGTCATGACGCAGTACGTCAGGTCCTTTCCCCACAGCGCAGGGAATTGAAATTAAAAATCACTACGGATCCACTGCAACTCATCTACATTTACTTTGTAAATCAGTCATAACCCGTCTTAAAAATGTTCATTGCGTCGGGGGATGTTGCGCCTTCGTTTAAAGGCTTTACTCTGATAATGGTAAGTCAGTTATTTGTCGCCATTAGTATATTAGCTTCATCATCATGACAAGCACATTCTGCAGTTATCAAACACTGAGCCGCTTATGATTGTTTAGCCTGCAGTATCCGTCGGAAATGTGGGGCAGCTCGCCGTGGATCTCCTCATCTCAACACTGAATAGGCCCCGAGTGGGGTACTTCCACACAGACTGCCTCACCCCCATGGCTGGGAACAACCCCTACAGCGCATCTTCCCAGCTCAGCACCAGCGCGGAGGGTAACACTGCTGCTTTAACCGTAAACCCACGAGTGTGTTCTTGCATGTACAGTAGCTAATGCTGTTAATGAATGTGTGTTTTGTGCAGTGTACTCTCACAGTGACTTAAAGCTGGCTGTGCTGCAGATCAGGACACCCATCATTCAGGTCAGTGATGTGCATTTATACAAGTTACACAATATCAAATGTATAAAATTTACGCTCTTAAAAATAAAAGTGCTTAAAAGATTATTCACAGCGATGCAATAGATAGATAGAAGAACCATTTTTGGTTCCATAAAGAACCATCGTCACAAGTTCTTGAACCTTTTTTTTCATGCCCCCCCCCCCACCCCCACACACGTATGGCAATCTGAGCCCACCCCATATTATATTTATACACACCCATATATATATATATATATACAGGCGCTGGTCATATAATTAGAATATCATCAAAAAGTTGATTTATTTCACTAATTCCATTCAAAAAGTGAAAGATTTCTAAAAATAATTTCTTTGTATTGGTCTTAAGTACTATTCTAATTTTCTGAGATACTGAATTTGGGGTTTTCATTAGTTGTCAGTTATAATCATCAAAATTAAAATAAATAAACACTTGAAATATATCAGTCTGTGTGGAATGAATGTATACATTATACAAGTTTCACTTTTTGAATGGAATTAGTGAAATAAATCAACTTTTTGATGATATTCTAATTATATGACCAGCACCTGTGTGTGTGTGTGTGTGTGTGTATATATATATATATATATATGCAATAATAACAATATAATTATTTTGTCTCTTAGAAATGCAGATTTGACATGGAGTTGACACTAGTAGCTAGAATTAGGATGCAGATGTAAATTTATGTTCATTATCAAAATCAGTAACAACTGTAAAAATTGCAACAACCTTTTTTTATATGGTGAAATTTTATGTTTCTGACTGTTTGAGTTTTATTAAAATGAACCATGGTTCTTACATAGTAGCATACATTTACGCCATGATAACCAGAGTTAGAACCACACATATAGCACCTCAATACTGTGGTAAAAAGGCAACTTTATGGTTTCAAGGTAGCCTATTTATATGAAAAACCGTAGTCTAAATACTTTTATTATAAAAGCACAAACGCTAGCCTATAGCTTAATCATAAATATACTGTAATTCCATTCCATTAATCCTTTAATACACATCTACATGAATATAATAGATTTGATATAAATACGCCACATTTCTGCCACAAAACCACGGTGCAGCTAGTGTTACTACAGTAAATCCATGGTAAATGATGGCGATTTGTAGATTGAAAAGTGTTTTTCTGCTTTTTGTCTGGATTTACACTAGTTTATATTTGACTGATATCGACTGATACTAGTTTATATCAGTCATTTGTGTTCTTCGCTGAATTTAAGCGCTTCTCATTGGATCTCGCAGTGTGGTTTAGTGGTCACGTGATCGGTGAGTAAACACATTGAGTTTGAATCGAGCGGATATGATCCGTGTGGCGCGGTTCAAACGAGTAGCGCTGTTTTGTTCCGCTTTTGCCGCATAAACATTACATTGAATGTTTATTGGACTTGTTTTATCGAGGAAAATTATATCACTATAATTTAGGGTTGGGCGATATGGCAAAAATATGATATCACAATTTTGTTTTTTTTCACGATTTTATCACGATTCTTTGTCATGTTGGTTTTACTATTTTGTCTGAGCAGTGCAGCCAAAATAATTTCCCTATTATAAAGACAAATCCTTTCAAGGTTACAAAATATTAAAAAGAATGGTGGATATTTAGACCAAAGTGGGCGAATATAAAAAATATTTGTTATTAAAAATAAGAACAAATATACACATTACAAATAAAACAAACAGAGTTTTATTTTCAGGTACTATAGGCATATTTAGCAGAGCATTCAAGAAATTAAATGAGCAAATATAAAAATAAAACACTATATAGATTGATTCCTATTAAAGCAGCTGTATCATTATTTGTTCTGTCAAGAGTAGTGAGTTATTTTTTCTCTCTTTGTGTTTTGTAGTGTTAGCATTAAAGAATAACAATTCTGTCATCTGTCGATTTTGTCATATTGTTTTTTATTATACCATCATTTACTCACTCGAGTTTAGTTTTAAACATGAATGAGTTTCTTTCTTCTGCTGAACATAAATGATATTTTGAAGAACGGTGAAAACCAAACAGTTTCTGGTCCTCAGTGACTTACATAGTATTTATTTATTTCTATCAAAGTCCATGTGCACCAGCAACTGTTTGGTTTTCCACCTTCTTCAAAATACCTTACTTTGTGTTCAGCACAAGAAAGAAATGAATACAGGTTTGGGACAACATGTGAGTGAGTAAATAATGACAAATTTGAGGGTAAACTATCCCTTTAATGACAGTCGGCTGCATGTTCAGTTCTATCCCTTTAAGACCTGCGCGTGTCTAATATACAGGCGCGCATCCGTTTGTCTCAGCTGTTTACTTTCCTTTTAGACATAACCAACTGAGTCTATACATAAACCTTGTTGTGTTTTGACAGTATTAGCTCAAAAGATAACTCAGTTGAGTTATCAGGCGCTGTTAGAAAGGCTTTTCCGTGCGCGCTCTTCAGGTGTACGGGCTCAGAAAAAGCGCACGTCAGAACAGCGCGCTAATGAAACGTTTCCGGCAAGGCTTTAAAACACGCAAATAATGTACCGTGTCTGTGAGAGTAACTCTACCGCTGTATTAAAACTGATGTGAATGTATGTTGCGTTTTAAAGTTTATTGTTACGGAGGCACCAGAACTGTAACTGACAGAATGTGCGCTGTAGCACAATACGACGATATTTCTCCAAAAGCAGATCGTGGAGACATTTTTATCGTCCACGATCAACAATCGTCATACCGCACACCCCAACTATAATTGAAGTTATTGTTTTATTGCCCAGCCCTATGTCAAAGTATATCTGCTCCCGTGCCCCCGCTGTGAACTCTGCCCCCCCCCCCCCCATGTTGGGAATCACTGCTTAAAAGAACATCTATTTCTTATCTTTTTATATAATCTGAAGAACCTTCGTTTGCCACAAATAACCTTTTGTGAAACAGAAAAGTTCTTCAGATGCTAAAGGTTCTTTATGGAACCATTTAGACAAAAATGTTCTTCTAATCTATGGCATTGTGAAGCACCTTTAATTTAAAGAGTGTACAGGTCGACCGGAATTGATTGATTTTATATATTAGAGCAGGGGTTTTCAACCTGTGGGGCCCCCAGGGGGGCGCGAGCATCAATTAATTCAGAGACATTCCCTTGAAAATGTATGAATACGAGCGAGCAAACCTTTAGCCATCCACTAGGGCGCAATCTGACTCCCGCTGTTAGTCGACAGTTAGAGGTGGCTGGAGTATCAGTCACGCTTTTTGAAAGTGTAAGATGATTTACGGTTAGTCGTGTCAGAAATCCAACCACGGATTGGCATGTTGTTATTTCAGACACAGCCATCACGTTGAATCAGGTAAACTGGTTATATTTTTATGTTTCAGTATAATTACGCACGCTATAGAAGCAGGTGCGGTTCTAAACCATTTTTTGCTGGGTTTCAGCCCCCCCAAAACTATATTAACGATCAGGTCTCAAAAAAAGATTTTCATTCTCGTGTGTTTTGTCTTGTCAGTTTAAACATAAAAGTAATTTTAAACCATTTAAACCCAAGACATCTCAATGCGGTACTCACGCGCTGTGATAGAGCGTTTATATGCTCGCCACACGCACACCTGAAGCGCCCGAACAGACAGCAGGTGAATATATACCAATGACTTGAGGCAGTGGTTCTCAACCTTTTATTCCAACGGGCCGCACTATGGTCCAAGTGCAAGTCTCACGGGCCGCACGCATGTCATTTTAAATATTACATCATCAATAAAAACAACCAGATTTATAATATTATTTATAGCCTAATTAGTGGTTGAAAAGACCGTTTGTGTTGCTCTTTCTGGATCAGCAGCAGCATGAATGCAGATTTGAATGTCTTTAAGACGCGATGTGAAACCGGTGTTAGTGGAGTTGTTAGTGTGAGCAGCGCGTGTTTTGTTGACGTCATATTAGTGAATGACAGCATTCACATCGGAAGCGTGAATCAACGAGATCTCGTCACATCCCTATTATATATACATATATTTAAAATATAAATGTGTGTGTGTGTATATATATATATATATATACACACACATTTATATTTTAAATATATGTATATGTATGTGTGTGTGTGTGTATATATATATATATATATATATATATATATATATATATATATATATATATATATATATATATATATATATATATCTATATATATATATATATTAGTGGTGGGCATAGATTAATTTTTTTAATCTAGATTAATTTTGGAATTAATCTAGATTAAAATGGCTCATTTGAATTCTGCCGAAGGCATTCAGAATATGTGTGCTACCCAAATAATGACTAAAAGTAAGTCTTTGAGAACGGGTTTCTCAAGCCAGGTGGCGCATTAGACCAGGGGCTCATCTCCTGTTTCCAAAATGCATCACAAACTTTAATCTCTTCCCGTCCCAATCCCACGAAAAAACTGGAGGAAAATCCCGTTCCACTCCCAGAAGAATGACTCCCATTCCCTCCCACTCCCGTGTTGTTGTTTTTTTTTTTTTTTGATAACTGTCAATTACAGTAAAAATATAGTACAGATCACAGCGTGCCCACCTTATTAGTTGAATAAAAACCCAAAATGTCGTTTTTTGTTATTATATTGAACTGAAAGCCATCTTATGCACAGTGTTGCACAGATTTCATGTAAATCATCCATGCTAACACACACGTCTTCTATTTTTATTTTTTAGACATTTCACTCTCTATAGATATATTTTTCAAAGACGGATTTTCGAAGTTTCTCGCTCAAGTTCACATGAGACCTAAAGCGCATCCTGTTTGCTTAAAAGCGCAACGTTTCGTTGTTATTCTGAGTGCACACAAATAAACGTAGAGTCTTTACAGATTCGAAAGATGTATTAGGCTACTTTTATCTGTATGACCAAGAATGACGGAGATTTTAAGAGCAAGTGAGCGCACCGGAGCCTATCCTGCAGCAAACGCGCTTCCACACAAACACTTCAATAGCGCACATTTCTCTAGGTTAACATCATATTGAGCGGCCATGTAAAGTTGCTACTACATACATCTTTCAGATGAAAAGCCATATTTGAGGTTGATGAATGATAGGTGAGCGTTTGGATGTCCTGCCCGATTGTATTACCACATAGACCAGCCGTTAACAATCTGTCCATCACGGACTGCGAGCCTCTAGTTCGAAGACTCGTTCTCGCCCCCTACAGTGCAATTCGGCTAGGTATACATCCGCGCTAAAATATCAGGGTGAAAGTCATCATAGCTTGCGTAGTATAGACCCAGCTCCCAACCCAACTTTGAGAATAGATTAACGGCGATTTTTTTTTTTTATCGCCCGATAAGAGTCTCGCGTTAACGCAGCACATTAACGCAGATAACGGCCCACCACTAATATATATATATATATATATATATATGTATGTGTGTGTGTGTGTGTGTGTGTATGTATATATATGTGTATGTATGTATATGTGTATATATATATATATATATATATTTTGTGTGTGTGTATATATATATATAAATATATATTTGTGTGTGTATATATATAAATATATATTTGTGTGTATACGTGTATATATATGTGTGTGTATATATATATAACGGCCCCACCACTAATATATATATACATATATATATGTATATGTGTGTGTGTGTGTGTGTGTATATATATATATATATATATATATGAAAAATGGCTGGGTTCAAACAAAAGGTGATATCTTCTAAGTTGTGTAGATCCAGATGAGAACACCAGTAAATAAAAGCTGAAATGTTAATCTCTCATCTCATATTCATCTTTTGATGTCAAACCCAAATGTTTTCAGTCTACAGCAAAAATAAAGGAATTGGCCTAACTGTTCCAATACTTTTGGAGGGCTCTGTATATATACATAATATATATAAACAACTTATATTTTGGATGCGATTAATTGCGATAAATCATTTGACAGCACTATTTTTCATATACCATTTTCTTGATTTGTTTAACATTTCTTTCTAATAATTTATTAGTCTAATAATTAGACCGAATGGCTGAACAAAAACTAATGGCAATTGAAAACCAGAGCTCCTTTGCAGTCCTGGTGCAGTCAAAATAAAAGCTGCTTCTGATGCTTATTGCTCTACGATGATTATATAAAAGAAATCTAAATGTAAGCCGATATATCAGTTTCTTTATTTCAGTTGCACATGACTATTTGCTATTTACTGTTGTTCTTAGACAAAGGTCAAATCGTTCCGAAAGCTGATGGTTTCCTGGATCAAGAGCAGTGGATTCCTCAGGAGTGTGCTGCTGTCCAGCAGTCACGCGTATCACAGAGATGACCAACAGCTTCATGGGTAATCATTACTGAGGATAGAATATGCCATGTATTTCTGCTACACAAAATTATCTGGACATGTAAGCCACACATTAAATTGGATAAATGCCAATGAGTAGTGCATTTTTCAATCAATACATTTAATGTAAATATGTTTTAAACCATAAAATAATTGTTTTAGGATGGTTTCTGTTTTCAAAACTTATATGAGACAAGTGTGGTGCTAATCAGCAAGAGGAGGTGCTAATAAAAGGTCCGTACACCATACTAATCAAGCAATACAACTGTTTATTGGTGATACACAGCTGATATCAATAATACTGATAATGATCATAGGTAAATGCATAAATGAATAATGATAATCAATTATAAACTCATTAAAGAAGAAGAATCATAAACCAGTACATAATATAAGAATGATCATGAGTAAATTGATAAAAGATTATAATCATGAATGAATAATACACATTTGAGCATAAACTAAAACTAAACCCCAAGCAAAGTATAACCAATTTACCACCTCCGAACTGTGCCAACATCTTCACTCCACTGAAGACTGGGGAGCCCGTTTCAGTCACCGTAGAAGACCAACACTTTGTCGGGCGACACTCTTTCTGCAAGAAACCCCCTTTTTTATACTTCAAAATTAAGTGTGGTTTAAGAACAACCCTCCATGTGAGGGAGAAAGCAAACTGGCCAGGCTTGCTCCCCCTCCCAATTGGGTGCACTTCGTTTTAATTACAGAAAAAGATGAGTTTATTATTTAATCAATGTGGCGTCAGAATTCTGCACCTAGTACTTCTCAAGCGACAAACATATTCAAACTTATCTTGAAGGTCAATGCAATAGACTATCTGTACCTTCCCAAGTGACAATTATGTTTTGTACCAATTACATCCTTGATAGTATCCCCCTTAAATTCCATTCCCACACTGTTCATCCGATGAGCACACATAAAAAACAACCCATCCTTTACAACAATTTACTAATCAAAATCAAAAAGTGCCACTTTCAAACCTTAGTGGATGATGTTGATAACTGATGTGATTCTTTGCACAGGTGGTTCAATGGTGATTATTTTCAAGTACACATTTACTTTACATTTAGCAGACACTTTTATCCAAAGCGACTTAGTGCACTCAGGCTATACATTTATTGTCAGTATGTGTGTTCCCTGGGAATTGAACCCATGACCTTTGCGCTGCTAACGCAATGCTCTACCACTGAGCCACAGGAACACTGAGTTCACGTGATCGCAAACGCCCGGCTGGTCAGGTGTGTATTGTTGAGGCTTTCTCCAAACTGGCTAAATACGAAGTAGACCGCGGTACATGGAAGATGTTAACAAGAAATGTGGCAACATACGCCACGATTCCTATTCCACAGAGAGCGGGTGCAGCAGTTAACGCGCCCGCTTGCTTTGTGGCGGAACAGTGAACCGTGTTTAAACAGGACACCGCGTCACAACACAACAGGTTGAGTCTGTCTACGGGACATTTGAACTTTTGTGTCAGTTCGTCATAAATGGGACGAGGCAGTTTACTGTGAGGGATTTGTCGTGTTGTATCGTGCATCTGGTGTAGACAGCATCACTGATTATAATGGGTTCTTGTCACACCGCTCGCGTGAGGTAGACAGGGTCACGGTGTATTTAACTTTCTTATTTAACGCTACTCTCCTATTTAACTGTGTATTTATTTGATACTTATTTTAGTGTTTTGCAGGCTGTGTTCACTGACGTAAGTGATAAAATAAACACGCACGTTTGTTAATAGATGATTGAGGCTCATTTATTTATTTTTGCGTTTCATAATTATATATATAAATATACACAAATCACGCCACCGGCGGTAGTTGGTCCATTACCACCGCGGTGGTAAAACTCTGCCACCGTCACAACGCTAGTAACTCATTACTTATAAATTTAAGTTACTTTGTTTTCCCATTTATTCACTGGCACCACTTTTGGTGAAGAGCCACTTCTTTTAGTCTGAGGCTTAGTCATTTCACTTCAGGTGTACAGTTGCCAAAAATATAACTTATTTTTTTTGTAAAGAACAAAACAAATCAACAAGCCCAGCCCAGGGGACAAAAAGTAATGTAACGCATTACTTTCCATGAAGCATAACTAAGTAATGCAATTCGTTTTTTTAGGAAGTAACGCAATATTCTAATGCATTACTTTTAAAAAGTGACTTTCCTCAACACAGGTTCCTAGTATTCAAATGTTATGGTTTGATGATCTTTTGTTTGTGCAGCACTCCTCTGCGGTACCTGCTGACTCCGTCTCTGCAGAAGGAGGAGGCTCAGAGGGTGGAGGAGCTGGGCTGGAGGGAGATGGAGAGGATCAGTGCGTTTCCCGGGATCTCTGACTCAGAGCAGCGGCTCTACATTCCCGGAGGAGGAGTGACCAAAGCTCTTTACACAGACTGGTAAAACCGGCATAAATCAAACAGTTCTGTCAAATCTATAATTGTGAATCCAGCCAATGGAGTTTTTTTGTCTGGTCAGCTGCACAGAAGACATCTCTCTGGCAGTAATGCTGATCTTCTGCTCAGAAGGAGACAACATCCCTGATGCGTTTACTCTCGTTAACCATCTTAACGACTGGCTCCATCTGCTGGAAAAACCTGTAAGTGTGAGGAAAAAGCGAATTAATCCGAATAATGATTTGAAACTGAGCTTTCAAAACTTGTCTAGAATGGGACATTACCTTAGAAGTATGTGGTTACAGAATTTCAGAAGTGAAGTTTTTTCTGTCTAGACTGAACATTTTTATGTTTTCTCTCAGACGCAGGGTTCGGTGCAGTGGCGGGTTCCTCCCTCGTGGAGGCTGCTGTTTGGCAGCGGTATCCCACCTCTTCTCTTCTGAAGCACGGCTGAAACATCACGCTTGCATATGGATATGCTGATGAAACTCTGCAGGTGTGACCGTTTTAAACATGAACCAGAGAAATCACTGATGGTTGAGCGGTCAAACTGCACAAAGCGCTAAATACACATTTTGCTTGTAAATAAGTGAAATAGTTGAGAAATAATAAGCTGTAGTATTATTTTTGCCAAATCATGTGTCCGGTGTCATTTTTTTTCTTTATAACACTAGTCATGCTGATAGTTCAGTTTTCATTTCTCTCCACCCAGCGGTGGATGACAGGATGGTTCTGGCTCTCTGCCACCCGAGTTTCCCAGCAGAGTAGCACTTCTTGTAATGTGACGTAGCTCTGAACCTGCTGGGACTAGTTGTGTGTGACGGTCTTGTGGGAAGAAAGTGAAAATATTTTAAGCCTCTTCTGTATAGTTTGGCCATTTTTTCCATTGTCGGTGCACCAGAAATTACCATGTTGGCAGTGTCAAGTCATGTCCCATCACGGCTGTTTAAAATCTTTACAGCACAGAGGGACACAAATGAAACATCAAGTGCTGCATCAAACAAAAACAACCAAGAAATGAACAGATCATATACCACCTTTTGGGGTTTGTAAGATTTTAAGGGTTCAAGCATGTAGCTTGTTAAAATGGCAAATCTTCACCTAAAACTGACCGGACAGACCAAACTGTAAGTCATAAAGACTTTAAACTTGGAGGAATGGTAATACTCTCACCATCTACAACATGACCAAGGCTCGTCCCAATCGGCCTGAAGGGGGCAGTACATCGATCAAAAGTATAAAATTGATCATTGGTTGCAGTCTCAAGGGTGAATTATTCTTGTATTTTGGATTTATATTTATTGTTAAATTTCTTTTTACCTACTTTTGCGAATGAGTCCTAGGTTTTTCGTCAGATCAGAACCAAACCAGTGCTGTGCAGAGAGCTTCTCTGGAGAGTGAACAGCATTCAACATTTGAAAGGGGCAGGGCCACTTTTTCTAACATGGCTATAAACTCAGTGGGCCTGTTTGACTCACAGACTTAAAGTCTGCGTGAAATTGAAATTGATTTTTGTTAGCGCACTTTGCTATTCCTTTGGTGAACAATTCATCAATTGATCAAGTCAATCCACAAAAAAAAAAAATTGTTTGCCTTCATAATCTATAATCCAAATGTGAAAATGCTCCTCCCCGCTAAAATGATGGGCCTTCTCTCATGACATCAGTATGAGCGTGACCTCTTTAACCACGCCCCTCCAACTGTCAGTGTTCAGCCAATCAATTCACAGTAGAAAAAACAATTCATGCCCCCTATTTTCCTCATTAAATATTCTCATTCTCTCTGAAGTACATCACAATACACACAACGACAGGGGCAGCCGTGGCCTAATGGATAGTGTCTCGGCTCCGGCAGGAATTGTCCACGACTGAAGTGAAACCCTTGAGCAAGGCACCGAACCCCCAACTGCTCCCCTTGGACTTGGATGGGTTAAATGCAGAGAACACATTCACTGCTGGTTATACTCTGTAGAATTGTGTATGTGACAAAAAATATATATAATTATTATTATACAGAAGTAAAAACAGTCGCAAACTTCCGTTTTTTGCGGACTTTAAAGTCTGTGAGACATTTGAAAGAAAATGGCTCCTGTGGTGAGGGTGGATGATGCATTTTTCAAGGGCACAAACGATTGTATGGTGTGTTAATTTTCACACATACAATGGTTGCATTCTACTAGACATGCACTTGCAAACTTCCCTAAGCACTTCCCCTCAGGGGAATCCCCGCTGCCATTTTGAAGTGCCTTCCACTTCGTGAAGTAGACAAGGTAAGTTTATACGGACAGACCCTCAACCCCTCGATCTTGACCGAGGGAGCGAGTCTACTTCATATGCACACTCAGTGTTGCCAGATCGGGTTGACGATTCCAGCCCAAAAGCTCAGCAAAACCCGCCCACTTCAACAAAAACCAGCCCAAAATTTTAACTGCCAAAATAATGTGATATGATTTTATTACCATGTCAATCAAGGTTGATAAGGACCACTTTTATCTCCTCAAAATAAAATAACGACGAAAAAAGGTAATAAAGATAAATACATTTCACAGGAACATGGATCAAAACAGGGCAAATGCGTTACAGACAGTAAGAAAATATGCTTAAAATGACCAGGAACCTTTTCAAAATGGCAATCAAGAAATTAACTGATAACACATGCATCATTTTCAATGTCCACAGTAAGAAAAAGCTCATTTTTGTGCAAAAAAAGTGCACAATAAAGTGATCAGAAAGCAATGTTAATTCACACCCACAACAGCCAAACGTGTTATTCATTGATACATACTGTATGATAATCTGACAGCTAAAATAATACAAATAACAACAATGCGCTTACCTTTCTCTTGTGCTTTATCTTTCAGACAGCACGTATTTCATGAAGTAAACATTTTAGAACATAATGCAGAACTTAGCACAGTCAAAACTGTTCAAGTCCAGCAGCTGTCAATGCCAAGTATACAAGAGTTTGGACGGTTTAAAAGATGTTCTGATGCAGACAGCATTGTATAGTCCCATGTTCAGTTTTGATTTATTTTAAATCATTCAACTGTTAACTTATTTCAGTTACAATTACATTTAGAAGTCTTCTATCATTTAATCCACGTTGTGAGATTTGAGTTACTCTTAGATTCTTTAAGAATTAAGCCATTTTGCCATGACAATCACTTAACTTAAATAAAATGAAAGAGTAAATTATAGCTGCACGTTTAAATTTTGCCCTTTACAGCGCCAAAACCCAATCACTCACGAGTCATCACATCTCACAACATAAAAGATTGTAAATTGATTGACAAAGTCTCTGTTAAAATGAACCAAAAGGGTTGCGTTAAGGAAATGAGTTGATGACTGCACTACACATATTTGCTGTGCTACTTTGAGCTCCAAGCATATTAAGATAACATACTTAAGATAAAAGCGAAGAAAAAAAGCAGCTGATTGGGCGGCTTTTATTTTTTTTAAAGCAGCCCAAATTGGGTCTACCCGCCCCAATGCATTAATCTCCGGTCCAAGCCGATCAAAAGAAGCCCAATTGGGCGGAAACCCGCCCCAATCTGGCAACACTGTGAACACTCACAGGCCAGGCGCTCCATAGACACAATGCAACACGAATATGACTTATCGCAGATCCCCCAAACTCAAATTGTGAAACTCGTATTAAATAAATTCAATGCACACAGACTGAAGTAGTTGAAGTCTTTGGTTCTTTTACTTGTGATGATTTTGGCTCACATTTAACAAAAACCCACCAATTCACTCTCAACAAATTAGAATATGGTGAAATGCCAATCAGCTAATCAACTCAAAACACAACAAAGGTTTCCTGAGCCTTCAAAATGGTCTCTCAGTTTGGTTCACTAGGCTCACAATCATGGTGAAGACCGCTGATCTGACAGTTGTCCAGAAGACAATCATTGACACACTTCACAAGGAGGGAAAGCCACAAACATTTATTGCCAAAGAAGCTGTTCACAGAGTGCTGTATCCAAGCATGTTAACAGAAAGTTGAGTGGAAGGAAAAAGATGCACAACCAACCGAAAGAACCGCAGCCTTATGAGGATTGTCGAGCAAAATCCATTCAAGAATTTGGATGAACTTCACAAGGAATGGACTGAGGCTGGGGTCAAGGCATCAAGAGCACACACAGACGTGTCGAGGAATTTGGCTACAGTTGTCATCAGAGGCATCTTACCTGGGCTAAGGAGAAGAAGAACTGGACTGTTACCCAGTGGTCCAAAGTCCTTTCATTTGGAAACCAAGGTCCTAGAGTCTGGAGGAAGGTGGAGAAGCTCATAGCCCAAGTTGCTTGAAGTCCAGTGTTAAGTTTCCACAGTCTGTGATGATTGGGGTGCAATGTCATCTGCTGGTGTTGGTCCATTGTGTTTTTTTGAAAACCCATATTTTTTTATTGGTCTTATGAAGTATTCTAATTTGTTGAGATGTGAATTGGTAGATTTTTGTTAAATGTGAGGCAAAATAATAAAAATTAAAAGAGCCAAATACTTAAACTACTTCAGTCTGTGTGCATTGAATTTATTTAATACACGAGTTTAACAATTTGAGTTGAATTACTGAAATAAATGAACTTTTCCACAACATTCTAATTTATTGAGATGCACCTGTACATCTGAGTAAATGAGACAGAAAGAAGTTAGCGAGTGAAGGGCATAAAAACGTGGACCCTGCCCAAATCCATATAATGTAATAGTCCTCATTCAAAACAACTTTGCCTCTAGAAGTGCTTTCTATTCATCAAATAATCCTGAAAGAAATTTATTGCGTTTCCACAAAATCCAGATTTTTAGTCTGGATGGTGCTTTAAGCACCAACACTTTTTCAGTAAGTTACCTTTCTTGTAGAATTGTGCTTCAAATAAAGAACTTTATGTTGACCAGATTGTTAGTTAATCGTTTACTAGTCAATATTGCCTATATGAAAATGTGGGTGCACCTAACTTTTGTGCTGGTGCACCTAAAAAATAAATTGGGCGCACCAGTGCAAAAAGTTAGTCTGGAGCCCTGTAGCCAAAAAAAAAAAGCTTGAAGCTCTCAAACGTGGTCTTATTTTGTGGTGAATTATGACCTGGACATGTCTTGTGAGACTGTAATATGATAGAGTATGACTAGTTTAGTCTGCAAAGACATTTAAATGAGCCATCATATTAGCCTGATGTGATGTGTGACAGTTTGGAAGAAGTGAATGAAACAACGCATTGTTACAGAAACTAAATGATAGCAGTTTTATTCATAGATCCTACTCTTGGATAAAGAAAAGTAAGACTCTTCAACACTCAGACACTGCTGGTTTGTTTGTGTGTTTCAACCAAATGCAATGTCTGTTCATCATTTTGTACAATCAAATTTTTTTTTTTACATCTCAGGTACAATATCTACACAATGTGAGCACTCTTCAGCATAAGACGTCATTATCAATCTCACAAGCTAAATTTGAGCATAAAGCCCGGTAGATATGATAGGAAATTTCAAGTAATTTCATATAAAAAATAGAGCATTTAATTTTGTCTCTGAAAAAAAGTTGTCAAAAATACAAGGTGTGAACAGTATTAGAAATGCATAGACCTACTTCAGATCCTGCTGCTTTTTCCAAAAAAAAAGCAAAATAAAAAAAAGACACTAAATAGGTCCAACGAAATTAAAACCAATCCAAACCATGGCGATGCGCTGTTCTCTTAATATTACGGCGTTTCATCCACCGATATGGTGCTGGTGTGTGCTTTTGTTCAGAGTGGAGAAACCTTCTTGAAGAGTTCATGCTGTAAACGACTTCTGAAAACACTGGGGTGG